>CM014733.1:44103988-45304770 GCA_004329165.1 Spatholobus suberectus | reverse complement strand
TTGAGCTGTATCTGCAAGTATTCTGTTGAAATAGTGAAGATTAAGGTACTCCATAACCAGATCTATGTGATCTGCATAAGCAAAATTGATTTTGTGCCAAAGGAAATCGATTTTGCTCGAAGCTATAATGAATGTGTATTGAAATTGATTTCACGAAACTGTATATCGATTTTGTGTCTCTTTTGAATGCAAAATTGATTGTGTGTAGCAAAATCGGTTTAGGCACTATTGCTCTGTTGACAAATCACGAAATCGATTAGTACATAAGCAAAATCAATTTTACTAGTGGCATTGCAAAATCGATTTTATGTTTGTTAAAATCGATTTTGCATGCCTGCATCATATAATGTAGCTTTTGAAATTTAATGAAATTGATTTGTTGTGAACCGAAATCAATTTCATTCCACAATTGGAGAAAATTGTTATTGATGCCAATTTTTTAATTTGTCATGTGCTAACATATATTATTCATTTTTTTTTAATATGTGAAATTAGAGAGCGATGAAAAATGTCTTAAAAATTTTCATCATCGCTGCTTTCAGGAAAATATGTATGATAATTGCTTTTTTTAGCATATAATTTAATTTGTTAATGTAATATTACCTTATTCAATTTAATTATTTTAATGGCTTCCTAATCTAAGTCATTTCTGTCTTATTAAATTTAAGACAATTTTAGTTCTGTTGAAATTGATTTGAATCATGAAAAATTGATTGCTAATCACTTCTACCTGCAACACATGGTCTCTATGGCAATTTTTTCCCACCACAAATCGATTTGCTTATTTAAATGAGATAATTTAATTATACATATGTTTTCACTTTCTAATTGACATTTTTAAACACATTGAACAAAATTAAGGTGTATAAAAATTAAATTATTCATGAGTTATTTAAATTCAATTAGTTAAAGGTTTTGTTCATTTTATTTTTTACTAAATACATTACTTTTGTCATTTTTTATTAAATTTTATAATGAGTTAATTTTAATATATAAGTATGATTTAAATGAAGCATAGTGCTAAGCTTCCATTGAAATCGATTTGCATGAGTCAAGAAACATGATAAAATTGATTTTCTGATGCTCAAAATCGATTTGGTTGGTCATGCAGGTCCCTATTGTTGGCCTCAAAATCGTTTTGTAGCAAACCAAATCAAAAATTTTTATTTTAACATTTTTGAAAATAATCTTTGGACTTGTAGGAAAATCGATTTTGTGGCTAAGCAAATCGATTCTCATCTTGTAAAGTTGTGTTGTGCTCTTTGGAGGTCTTTCAAAATTGATTTCTTTGGTTCCAAATAGATTTAAACAAAAAAAAATTAGAAAACATATGCTCAATCACGTAAGGGTATAATGGTAATAATCCAATTTCTTTTCTTTTCTTTTCTTTCAAACCAAACAATCCCACGCATTTATTTCCACTCTATTTCTCTTCAACCAAACAACCATAATTTTCACTCTCTTTCTGACCTATTTCTCTTCTCTTCTTTTCTCACCTCTTCCCTCTCTTTCCTTTCTTTTCTTTGCCCCTACCAAATAGGGCCTAAAGACAACAACTCAAAATCTATTAACCAAAGATAGCTAGAAGCTCGGCGATTTGCCTTAGAGGGTACACAAGCCCTCCATCCTGAGCACGAAAAGCAAAGAGGCTAGAAAAGTGTCAAACCAAAGAATTAGGTACCCTACAGAACTCAATGTCAGTAATCGAGCTACAACGGTACACAATCCCTCCATCCTCAAGCACAAAAAGTGAAGAGGCTAAGGTTTGTGTTGGTAGAGAGGAAAGAAATAGAAGGGGGGAAGTAGGTAGAAAAGAAGAAAAGAGAAGAGAAATAGGTAAGAAATAAAGAAGAAATAGAAGTTATTTGGTTTAAGAGAATAGAGGAAAAAATAGAATGAAAATATACTTTTTTGACTTTTAGGTATTTGATAAAAGTATAAAATGACACTTATATCCTTATTTTTTATTGTATTATTGTCAAAAAAATCCAATAACAGACACAAATGACACATATATTCGATTATGCTATACTCACATAATCGAATATAGGGCTATAACAGTGCCATATATTCGATTATGTGAGTATCATAATCGAATATATGGCGGTGCTACAGCAAAGAAATTTAAAACGGTATATTCAATTACATGTTTCAATCTTTATATATATTATATATATTCCAATTCGTTTCCAGTGTGCTACTTTGACAATGGAAGACGCAGAGAAGACTAGCTCAACACAGCAAAAGGAGAATGACGAATTGCTCGAGGTTCAGGTTCTCGACAAAGAGAAAAAAAAAAAAAACCAGGACATTAATGAAAACTTGACACTTCTTCGCTCATTTGTAGAGGCAAAAATTAGCGTGAAACCCACAAAAATTTTAATATTTTTCACCTAATTCATTGCTACCAAACGAAACGATTTCATAACCTCATCACACTTCCACATCTTCTCTTCCGTTCCTTCTTATTTCATCGCTACTAAACGGAGCATAAAAGTGGCCTTGTTGATGCTCAAAGTTCAATTGTCAGTTGAAAAATAAAGTCAAGAGCACATCGGGTAAAAACTGAATACCGTACCAACAAGTTTGAAATACGAAAAGCTTAGTCATTAGATTAGATAAGAACTTACATACTTAGAAACAAATAATTGTTCGTCCTATCTAACTTTAGATAACAAAAAGTTTCAAACATTCACATCAAAATAACATAAACCTAAAACGAAAATGACTTCTAAACAAAAGTAATGATGAGCACCCAATTTTATCAACTTAGCAGGGGGATCAATTACACGATCGACGAGATCATCTCGAACAATCTCCTTGAAGTAACCAGCTTAATTCATCCAACTCGAGCCCCGAATAGAGAAACTTCACTTGATTTATAGCTTTGTCAAAACCTGCCACAAACTTATCAGTCATTCCATCTTTGGCTTCTTCGAGTTGTTGATGCAATTTCTCAAATTCACCCGTCGAGTACTTGAGTTGAACATTTGGATGCTAAGTTTCTCTAAAGCGTCATCACGGTCTTTTTTCAACTTCAAATTCTCTACGTCAAAGTATTTCTGTTGACCAGTCAATTTTTCTCTCTCTTTCGAGAGTTCTGCTTTTGCTTTCTCAAAATCTTCACGTTGGGTCTTGAAAAAATCAACTTGTTTGGATAAAGCCACGTTTTTCTCTCTAGCTAATTTCAGTTCACTTTGTATTCTCTCAAATTCTTTTTCTATTTCTCTGGCCTCATCCTCAGCAGCCAATGATAAGAATGAAATCCGATTGCTTAAAGCTTGTAAGCTTGGCAAGTACCTCGGAGACCGATCTTCTTCACGCCTTCTTGTCGTGCTTAGTAAACAAGTTTTCTCGAATGCGCAGTGAGTGAGGGAAGTCGGCATGCCACAAAGATGTGGGATTTCCTACTGCTGTAAATTCACCCCAATCAGCCCCTACAATGTCAGCAGGAGAGCGACTGTCAGACTCTCCATGGCCCACAGTCGGAACACGTTGCTTTTCAGTTTGTTTGTCAGTGGGTTCAGAAGAAATCTCCTTATCAACATTGACGATGTCGGCGGGCGCTAGGATTTGGGTATAATTTACTCCTTTTTTTGTATGTTTTGAAAATCGGATCAGATTGGTCAGTTAGACTGAAAAATTAGTAAATTGATAATTTGACCGGTTTAAATAAACTAAAGAATCGGCCTAAAAAAAATTCGGTCAAAAAATTGGAAAACTAGCTAAAAATCAGTTCATAATAGGTCAATAAAAAATATTTAATATAACATTATTTTAATTTTTTTTTTAAAAAAATAAAAACTAACCTAAAGTATTTATTATTTTTTTTAATTTTAAATATAAACTTATTTTTATTAATAAATATTAATGTATATAATTAAAATTTGTATTTAAGTATCATTATATATTTGATTTGTATTTTTATAGATATTATAAATATAAATAATTTATAAAATTATTTTTTTTTTAATTTTTAATATTATAAAATTATAATATTATATTTTTTACTATTATTTTATGTATTATTTATTATTATTATTATTTTATTCATACCAACTACGGTTTAATCACAGTTAAACCGTTTAAACTTTAAATAAGTATATTGACCGGTTAAACGACCGGTGAGATTTTAAAAATATTGCTTTTTTTCTGCCCCAACCAATGTATGTTTTCCCGGTTTTGCTTGCAGCTTCTTTCATTTGTCTACTCCTCCAACGAGCTGCTATTTCTTGATTAGACATTGCGGCCATTCTTTTCTGCAAAACCGAGTAAAAGTTATAAATTAAAACATTAAACAATACACGAATAATAGTAGAATGTATTATACCAATATATTTCGCAATTCAACGAGTCGATACTCAAGCCTCAATAACTTTGCACTTTCATACATCCCGGGTCGCTTAAGCTGTTCTACGTCTACTTTATCAGTTTCAATTAAATCTTCCAAATCTGTTCCACCTACCGAATTCGGATAGGGTGTCCAATATAAAGTAAAGCCTTCTAGCAACCCAGATTGTGATCTGGAGCCCGAATTCGAAAAAATTTGGGTTTAAAACCCTTATAAGATGACTGATATAACTTATAATTCGCCGGTTTGCAACACTATTCAATGATACCCCCCCCAACCTTTTTAGATGATTTGGCTTCGAAAAAATAGAAAAATTTAACAGTGGTCGGTTCGACTTCAAACCTCTGCACAAAACTGCAAAAGACCTAACGAAGGCCCAACTGTTTGGGTGTAGCTGTGTAGGAGCAACATTTAACACAAGCAGTACGTCACGTTCAAAAGCGGTTAAAGGAAGTCGGACACCGAGTTTAGTTATAGGAGTTTCATACAAATGGGTAAATTTTGGTTCGTTTCCCCTGCCGAGTGCAGCAAATTGGCTCGCCTACTAAACACGGTTCAACAATAATGTCGTCTTCCTCACCATTAAATGTAAATACTAATTCCTGTTTAAGTTTGCTCACGGTATCCCATCCAGTATACAAAGATTTTACTTTCTGAACATCGGATTTCACCCAATCATACAATTCGCTATAGTCGAGTTCTCCCATGTCCCAATACTCGCCAACAACGAGCGTACCTTAAGTAGTAAAAATGCTCCTTCCAGAAAGTTTTGGGAACTATGAAGTTTCCGCCGATGCTTTATATTCTACCACCGTGCCAACCACCACCTTTTTATCTTCACAAGCCAAAAACCAAAATTTGCGGAAGAAGAGGAGCAAATGGGAAGAGGGCTGATTGAAGAAGACCCCTATTTATAGGAAGGGAGAGGCGCACGAAACGGCAGCCTGAAAAGTGAAGGGTCGCGTCTGGGAAGCCCAAAAGGGTCGTGTCGTTTCGCGCGCTGGCAGAAAAAATCACAAATTGCGAAGCACCGTATGTCGAGACGGTGGACCAATTTGCAATGAACGGCGAGTGGAGCAGTAACATTAATGGCACCCTTGGGAAAATCAACAGTCGTGTCGTTTGAAGTACAGAAACTCAAACGCTAAATATCATGTCGAAATCGGTAACAACGTGGGTGTTTGAGTGATAGTTGGTAAAATTAATTTTGAATGAAATTGATTTTGTAAAACTGATTTTGTTTAAATTGATTTTGAAATAATGTGTTTTATATTTGAATGTTTTATTCTAAAAACAAGTTAGTAGTCAAATTCAATGTAAATTTTTTGATTCAACGCAAAAACTACTTAGCGTATGTTTGGTAACACATCCGTTACCATCCAACGTGAATTAGCAGAAGCAAGGATAGGCTTGCTTTTGCGTCTTTTCTCTTTTTTTGACGTGAAAACATTGTATACGCACGTCCACGACGTGTAAACAAACACGCACTTAAAGTTGCTTCAACTTAAAATCAATTCTAGAGTCAGAATCAATTTTCTAACATGAAAACAAACATGTAAATATTTATTTAAAATCACATTAACTGGTACTTCAATGTGATTCTGGAGAATCAAATGTGAAACCGAACATACACAACGTCGTTGTATGCAAGGCAACTCAGTTAGGTTATGCACTGTAATTGATAAAACAACTTACTCTTGTTGCTTCTATACTTATAGGTGGTTATTCCGAATAAGAACCGGTGCTAATTAAGTTATTACCGTTGGAGAGTGTAATCAATTAAGCAGATGCTTGTATAAGTACTGGTGCTTAACATGTTAGAGCATCCACAGTATTTTTATTTTTTTTGGTTTTTAAATGAGCTCCACTTGTATACATTACTTATTTTTACCTTTTTAAACTGAAGCACCTCACTTTTTGAACCCAGCAACTCCAAAAAATTTCTTAAATAGGCCCCATCAATAACCTCACATCTTTACATTTCATCAATAATTTATTTATAAGTTATAATTATTTTCTTTATAAAATAATTAAATTATAAAAAATAAGAGATTTATTTGTACTTTTTTTTTGCAAAATATTTCTTTTACGCCCACAAAATAAAACTTTATCAAATAAAAACATAACTAATTTTGACGAATTAAAAAGCTACTATTAAAATAATAAAAATTACATAATTAATAAAAATTACATAATTAAAACAATAATTAATTTTATTGACTATTGCGCCCAAAACGTTCCTAAATATGCTCCACAGGGTCTGCTTGAAGTTGATAATGATGTTGCCTATCACGAAGAAGTGCTCTCCTTTATAGGTATGGTGCAAGATTCAGATGAGGATCATTACGTACATCAGTTGCTGAGACATCATTGTTGGGATGATCATAAGAATAATCAAAATGACCATCATATGTGTGTCGTTCATCTTCCATAATTATGTTATGTAATATGATGCATGTATATAAAATATACTTGATTGTCTCTATGTGCCAACAAGGCCATGTATAATTGCGAACTGAGATTGAAGTACTCTAAACGCCTGCTCCACTCCTTTCTTGTTGCTTCTTAATGTTTGGCAAACAATTTTCTTTTATCGTCTTATGGCATTGGGATGGTCTTGACAAGTGTAGCCCATTCTGGATAAATACCATATGCCAGATAGTACCCCATGTTATATTGGGTTCCATTTACCATATATTGCACCATAGGGGCTTGGCCCTCCAAAACGTCATTAAACATAAGAGATTCGTTTAGCACGTTGATATCGTTGTTTGAATCTGCAACCCCAAAAAATGCATGCCAAATCCATAAGTCTTGTGATACCACTACTTTGAGCATGATTATGGGTTTGCCATGATCACCACGACAAAATTGACCTTTCCATGCTACTAGGCAATTTTTTTTATTCCCAATGCATACAATCAATGCTACCTAACATACCTAGAAAACCATGTGTCTCCCTCATTTTTACTAAGCGTTCAATGTCATTGTTATTTGGCCTTCTTAAGTATTCAATTCCAAATATCTCGGAGACACCCCTTAAAAACTTATTCAAGCATTCTAATGTAGTGCTTTCACCAATTCGCACATAATTATTGACACTATTAGTAGGTGATCCATATGCCAATATACGAATAGCAGCAATGCATTTTTGTAACAGAGAAAGGCCCATTCTTCCAGTTGCATCAACTCTCATTAGAAAATACTCATCATGATTGCCAAGGGCTTGTACAATGTGAAGGAATACATTCCTTCGCATTCGAAATCTTCGTCGAAATTGCTCTTTTGTGTAAACTGGATGGTTGGAGAAGTAGTCATTGAACAATCGAGGATGCCCTTCTTCATGACTCTTTTCAATGTGAGTTTGTCTATGCTTACATGTATCAGCTTATTGTTGCAATTGCCTCTCCATTACCAACCTCATGTATTGTGCTTCGTAGTCATCATTTATGAAATCTTTGATGATTTCCCACTCGAGGTCCTCTTCATGGGATGAATCACTGGAGTCCATTTGAATGAACACTGCAAAATTACAATTTTGAAAGAATTTGAGAAGAACATAAGACTTGTTTGCACAATTGAGTGGTGTGAAAATCTTCTTGAATGTGAACAATATATAAAGAGAGACAACACAACAACTAGTTTGACCAACAGATAGTTTGAATAACGATTACTTTAAATAACGGCTAATTTGACCAACGGATAGTTTGAATAATGATTACTTTCACCAACAACTAGTTTAACTACAAAATTAATTTGTACTAATTTTTATAAAATAAAAATTTTAAAATTTTTATCATAAACAACAATATTACATTAAATAATGACTACTTTGTCTAACATCATTGCACAATTTCATATTTTTCTCTAATTTTGTTGCATATCCTGCCATGATCTCATAGTTGTGCAACCGTCATACCAGATATATCCTTAAAGAGGATTTGTAACTCAAACTCTTTCTCCTTCATCTTTGCCTTGTAGTCCAACTCTTTCTCCTTTACCTTCATCATTATTGCCTCGTACTTCAGCTCTTTCTCCTTTATCTTCAACTGATACTCGAGCTCTTTCTCCTTCATGTTCAACTCTTTCTCCTTCAACTTGTTACAATCATGCTTAGCACATGCCAAATCTTCTATAGCTGAAATTTTTGACTTTTGTGTCTCCTCCATTACAATGAGATCAATGTAAGCGACGATGTTTCCTTTGCTTTTGATTTTCCCTTTCTCTTTGTTACTTTTGTCCCCATTGGATGAACCATATCAGGTGAAGCTGGGTTATATTCACAACTTGATGGTGTTTCTGGATTAGAAGATGACGAATATGCTCCACAAGCAAACATCTTTGTTCTCTTACTAGCTCCTTCAAATGATGGGTTTGACCATTTAGGTTCATCCTTCAATAATTGCCATGCATGCTTTAACATGAAGGATTCATGTTCATCTTGAGAATAAATTGTATATGCATCTCGCATGATGTCAGTCTCGTTGCTACTGCTCTTTTTTTTTTTTTGACAGACCTTCTTATAGCACCCTACAAATTTATGAACTATTTTATTCAACTTCTATCATCGAGCTTTCAGTTGTAATTCTCCCCTCGCTTGCAAATGATCACGATACTCATTGTAATTAGCTTTAATTCTTAGCCAAAAAGAATAATTTTTTTGATTTACCCCCACAATTGCATCCTTGGAAATATTTAGCCATTCTTGGATGAGAAGTTTATCTTCCTCCGGGGTGAATCTTGCTCTTTTTTGTTTTTGAGTTGGCTCTTCTCTTTCTTCTTCACCAAGCGTAATATTATCCAACCCAATTTGAGTGGAAAATAGTGGATCTTGAGATGCAGATGTAAACTCAGACGTTGTTTCTTGATCTTTTTCATAGGATTGCCCTTTACTAGTACCCATTGAAGTGCCTTAGCTTGATATATGGTGGGGTTAGTTGGTGGTGATTGAAACATGGGAAATTGAGATGGAAATGGGAGCATAGGAAATTGAAAATTGCCTATATGTGGATTATTTTGTGGGTTTGATGAAAGTGGAGGATTTTGAGAATTTGGATTAGTGGGAAATTGATAATTTTGCATCAAATTGAACCAAGGATTGAAATTGAATTGGTTTGGATCCATTGAAAAAAAATAAAATAAAAGAGGAACTTGACAATTTGAGATATGTGAGTAAAAAAAAAATTGGATGAGATAAAAATTTGAAAGAATATGTGTAAAAAGGAGAAAGAAATTTAATGAACAAGAAATATGAGAAGTTTCAGAAGACTAGTTGTGTAAAAAAAATAAAATCATGTTAGTTATGTTTATATACAAGTAAAATTTTTGAACGTTCAAAATTTTTAATGTTAAAATCTACAAGCTGTACTTTTAATTTTAACTATTAAAATTTTTGAGTAACGTTTAAAATTTGTTTCTTTTATTGAACAATTACATTTAGCTCTATTGTTGAAAATTCTTTCATGTATAACAGATTCTTGCACCATTCAAAATAGTACATAGTAGTTTTAATTTATTTTTAATAACAAAATCCAAAACATATTGACATAAGGGCCCCACAATTCAGGTTAGGGACCGGTGTTTCTATAAGCACTTGGTCCTTATTAAGAAATCACTCCAATGGGACACATTAGTATAAGAACCGTTCTTATTGGGAAGTACCACTCCAAGCATCTCCATTGTTGTTGCTCTTAGTGGGACCCAGTAAACCACTTTTAATAATAAATAATATTTATATAATAAAATAATAAAAAATAAGATGTATTATTGAGATAAAAAATAAGAAATGTGTAATAGTGGGACCCATTTAAGATATATTAAAAGCAAAAAAGAGAGATGTTGGATTGGAGACATTAGGTGCTTTATGAGGTGTTTAAGTTAAAAAAGATAAAATTGAGTGATGTATACAAGTGAGACTCATTTAAGAACTCCAATGAGAATTGCTGGGTTGAAAATGCTCTTATAACACTATGTTTATCTTCACTAACCACTTATCATTGAAATAATTAATGTTAACCTAATGACCAATACGCCCTCTGTAACACCTTTTTTTTTTCTCTAGATTTTCTAATATGAAAAAAAAAGAAGATTATTTTAGTAATTATTAGTATTATTTGTGGTTGCAACTGTTTTGGTTGATACTTTATTTTAATAATTACTAGTTTAATAACCCTATTTTGTACGGATGTCAAGTTTATAATTTATAAATTTTATATATTATTATATTTTTTAATTTTACAAAAATATATGTTAGTAGATAAATAATAATAATATTGATATATATTCAAGTAATTGTATATTCACACATGTTTTATATTATTTTAATTTACAAAAATATATGTTAGTAGAATATTTTACTATGACCTTTGACATTTGTTTTGTGATTTTTGGTCCTATATGAAACCTTTCTATTAAATTAAATGACACTAATACTTAATTCAAAATAAATATATAATAGACAATAGTCTTGACCGTGATTTTCATGGTATATTAAAGCAAAGATTCGGGTATTTATTTTATAATATGCTTAATTGCACTTTTGTCCTCAAAGTTTTACAATTTTGCAAATTTTGTACACCAATCTTTCTTTTCACAAATTTTGCCTCTTACTTTACAAAATATCACGAATTTTGTCATAACATAGAAAAACTACTGCAATTAAAACATTTTGTAATAGTTTTTCCTTTAAACTGCCGTAATTAAGACAACTTTGTAGTAGTTTTTTCTTTAATTGTAGTGGTTTTTCTACTTGGAGGTAAGATTCGCGATATTTTGTAAATTGGGGAGCAAAATTCAGGAAAAAAATTTTGGAGAGCAAAATTCACAATATTGTGAAACTTTGTGGATAAAAAGTGCAATTAAGCCTTTATAATATTAAGTATAAAGTGTTATTTATATTACTTTTGATCTTAATTATATTCCAAAAAAAGAAATTTTTTAAATTTGATTTTCAATAAAATATTGATTCTTACTTTCACATATGATTCAATTCTTTTTTTTTTGAAGAAGTTTTCCATCTTGAGTTATAAGATAACAAATTACGAACTAAAATCAAATTTTAAATTTTATGAGGATTAAAATCAAACTTTAAATTTTATGGGCCCAAAATTAAAATTATGAAATTTATGAGAAATATTAAAACAAAACTTTAAATTTTATAGGAATTAAATCAAACTTTAAAGTTTATAGGGACTAAAACCAAATTTTGAAAATTTTCTAGAGATTGAAAAACACACTTGTCACATGGCAACCATCTAAATGCCATGTGGCAGCCACATAAACGCCACGTCACTCAAAATGTCCACGTGTATAATGTTGACATAGCATCACCATTAATTGCATTGACGGTATTAATGACTAGGTTTAATGTGACACATTTTTTAAAATGAAAGATTAAAAGTCGACGATTTTGAAAGGAGTGACTAAAAGTGAACATTTACATATTTATAGGGGCCAAAATGATGTTTAACCTTAATATTAATTGCATAATTAAAATTAAACAATATGTATTTCCTTACTTATAAAGAATCTCTATTTATTTATGTTAAATTCTTATTTATTTTCTAATAAATAAGTTTATTTTGAAAAAACAAACTAAATTACATATTTATATATTGTAGTTCTTATTTCTTTTTTTTAAAAACAAAAAGATATTATTAAAAGTCTTCCAAGCTAAGTACAGGATGTCCAAAGATCTAAAGAAAGAGGCCAAATACATACATATCTGATTAGAACAACCCCACCCCATTACAAAAAATCCAAAGCAACCCATCATAAAATCCAGAGTTGGATTTCGTTGACTAACACTAAAGTTCCCCCTTAGGCATTAAAATCCTGGTCCATGAAATGCACTCTCATTCAGGCTTTTTTCCCCCTCGCTCAAGCTATCACCGTGACACGTAATCAACATGAAGCACAAGCACTTTCTTTTGTAGTCCTTGTGTCCAACCAGGATTTGGCCAAGACATATGCACAAACTTTGATAGTCACAGTTTCCTACCTCCTGCCGTCTTGCTTTGATTGGCTTCCACTGCTCGCTTTCTTGTCGTTTGTCCTGCATATTATTCCCAACCATGAACCATCCTCCAACCTACCGGGTCATATATTTTTCCCCCGCTGTCCTTACCATCACTACTCCAACAAAAGGCCCGTGCCAAAAGTCATATCGTCTGAACCTTTCTATATGCTTCCACTGCCAGTCACTTACACTTGCCCAAATATAAAGGCTACATTATCCCCCGTCGTCAACCTGTTTAGAATTATAAGCTGCGCCTCCCGTCCAACTCCCCTGCACCCTCATGTTAGCCTACGAATCCCAAGCATGCTGAGGGATTTAAGAACCAACATGGAGATGAATACTCAAATCCCTTGCTCCTTGCCTTTAACCACCCCCAAGAATAAAGTTTAACAGATTCCAAGATCTCCCTTATGCTCCTTGTCTCAGCCTTGAATGCCTTGTTATTGCGGGCTAACCATATGGCCCAGGGAACTGCAAACCAAATCACTTGTCCCTTATCTGAGTCCATGCCTGTATTCCAAAAAGACCATGAAAATTGTTGAAGATAACCCGAAGCATCGTTACGTAGTGCTGCTGAAAAAGCCAACCATTTTAGGCACTCCATCCACACTTGTGAGAACCATGAGGACCTGTAGAATAGATGTGCAACAGATTCCACCTCTAATCCACACCCCTCACATAAGCATTCCTCCCTTTGTATGATTCCCCTATGATTAGATTATCCTTTGTGGGAATCCTATTGAGAAGCAATTTCCACACAAACAATAACACCTTCAAAGGTATTCTCTTGTTCCACACCATACCCCAATGTTCATCAGGGAACTCACCTTGGGGCATCAAAATTGCCTTATAAGCTGAACGTACTGTGAAAGCCCCTGATGCCTCCATCTCCATCTGTTTACTTCCCCTTCTTTCACTCTCACTTGATCCACCCCCTGTTTAAATCTATCAAATATTTTCTCCTTCCATTGAAAAAAGTCTCTCCTCCTCCATTCCCAAGACCAGACCCATCTCCCATCCATCCTATCCCCCAACTCTGCCACCCTTGCCGCTGTCTGACGTTATAAGGAGTATAACCTAGGAAACTGTTTACACAGTATTCCCCCAACACTGTAAATCTTATTTCTAATTATGTTTTGTATATTTTAATAATGATAAAATTATTTTTATGCTCAAAGTATTTTAAATAATTACAATTGATAATGTATCAAAAAAATTACTATTGATAAAAAAAATCATATATTTTTGTATTATCAAAGTTGTTTTAGATTTAAATTTGAATATGAATTGGATTAAAATTGATAAAATTTTAATTTAAAATTTGAATGATTTGCTTACGAATTATTTGTTATTATTAATTATTATCTTGTTTATGTAATCTTTATAATTTAATTGTAATATTTTGGATATAAACTATTTTAATTAGAATTTGATTTGATTTAAGTCCAAAATATTATTAGATTTATGTTTATAAATACACTTGAATGATTTAGTCATAATTTAAGTAACTATAATTTTTTTAAAAAAATTATATTATTTAAAATAATTTAGATTTAAATTTGAATTTCAATTAGATTAAAATTGATAAAATATTAATTTAAAATTTTGGATGATTTACTTTCAAATTATTTTTTATTTTTTATTTTTGTATATTCTTTATAATTTAATTGTGATATTTTGGATATAAAGTATTTTAATTATAATTTGATTTGATTTAAGTCAAAATGATATTAGATCTTATATTACAAAATGTTAAAATTTAAATTAATGAGAAATAAAAATAAAAAATAGGTAAAAATAAATGAATTTCGTATTGATTTAAATTGTGATTTGATTTAAGTCATCTAATTCAATAACATAACTAATAGTTTTTAAATTGATTTGTCAATATTTAATTTTATAAATTAATTGAAATGCTTAAATTAAAATTGTTAAAAATTAAAAAATTAAAATATATATATATATATATATATATATATATATAATTTTTAATTTTTTACATTGTACTCTTACTTAAAGGCTCAGTCTTATTACTCATTGCATTGTCTTTCTTATCACAAATATCAATAAAAGGTTCACTTTTATCCTGCACAACATAGTCAATTAAGATAGAAAATATTTAATAGTTGATAATCAATATTTTTTCACTACATAACTAAACTCATATTCAAAAATCGAATAAAAAAACATATAAAGTAAATCAAAATGTCTAGATATGTCAACGCATATTAAATAAAAAATCAAATACATAATAAATCAACCAAAAATAAATAAAAGTAAAAAATGTCAAAACTCTCCACAAAGGAAAAGACAATAAAAAAAAGACACAATGTTATATATGAAAGAATGAATTGGTACAACACTATTTTTTGAAAAAAAAAATCAAATTTAAAAAAAAATAGTAAATAATATGGATTTACCCAAAAATTCTCTTCATAATTGTCTTCAACGTTTCTCCTTTGCCAAATGCTAAAAAGGGAGACCAAAAAAAGTAAAACAATAGGCTATGTAATGTGTTGTCGAAGGAAGAAATAAATAAGAGAAATAGAAATAATCAGTTAGAAAATAAACAATGAGACGAAAAAAATAATGTAGCAAGAATAGATAGACATGAACTTACCCATAATTTCTTTCATATTTTTGTCAATAATGGTAAACCTTTGCAAAAGAGCCAACCATACTGTTAAAAAAAGTAGAAGAAGAATAGTACATGCAAAGGGGTGGTTGAAGGAAAAGAAAAAAACAGAAGAAGAATATATATTAATCACAATTATCCTAATAAATATAAAATAATTTAATTATTTTAATTTAAAACAATCAAAATCACCTTGGTTAATATGTATTACTCATAAATATCTTAATCAATTTAAATCAGAATGCATATTGATTGAAATTACCTATAATAATATAATAATTGTATAATAAATTTGAATCAAAATATATATTTGAATAATAATTATATTATATTTGTTTAAAAAGGAAACTATAATAAATTGATTATGTTATTATATAAAATCAAAATATGTATAAGTTTTAATGATTTAATTGATAGATTTAATTAGAATATATACTCATTGTAATTACCTTAACAATTATAATTATTATAATTAAATATAATAATATATTTTTATGAATTAAAAATGACGAAAAATCAATAAAATTTAGGTAGGAAAAGAATGAATATGGTAATGTCATGTGAAATTTGTTTACTTGGCAAAATCTTCCTTTGTACTAGGTAATAGATAATACATAAATTTGAAAAATTAATTTCCTGTTATATAATATTAAAATCAATTTAAGATTTAATTATTTAATAGTTGAATTTAAGTAGAATTTATACGTATTATAAACACCTTAATTATAAATGCCTTAACTATAAATGCCTTAATTACTATAATTAAATGTAATAATTTATTTATATAAATAAAAAAAACAAAAAAATCGTAAAATTTAGGTGGAAAAAAAAATGAATATGGTGTTGCCACATGACATTGTTCCATTTTATAAAACCTACTTTTATAATATATAATAAATTAGTATTATTGGTAACATCTTTTTTTTTTTTTAGTTTTTCTAATATGAAAAATATTATAGTATTTTTATAATTATTAGAATTATTGGTGTTTACAACTATTTTTGAAATTACATAAAATAAAAATTTGAAAGAACTCATATTTATCTAAATTTAGAGAAAATTTTATAAACTTAAATAACTTTAAAACTTGCTGTATGCAAAATTATTTGTTTTTTTTAGTAGAGTTGAAGAATAGTATGATATTCCCTGTTTTCTATTTTCTCTATCCTACAAAATAAATAAATATTTTACTTTGTTTGCTACTACTTGGGTTAATATTTTTAATAATTGCATTTTAACTGAGTTAAAATAATTAAAAGAACTTATAATAAATTAGAATTGAAAAATATCGTGGATTTAGATAAATTAAAAATAAGAATTCAAATAAATTTAGTAAACTCAAATATTAAGAAGGTAGTCTTTAATAAAGATTCAAAAATTTTGAGTGTGTTAGAATACTTGGTTGAGAATTAAGTAATTAAATGAGTGAAGTAATATTAGATTAAAGTAGATCAGTAGAAAATTAATTGAGTTGGAATGTGTTCTTCTCTTCCTGAAGCCAAAATCGTAACCCATTATCTTAAGTACAATTTGGCAACTGTTATTCTCACACCTATTTTTACCTTTTTCATCCTTTTCTTTTTAAAAAACAAGTAATTTTACTTAAATATCCCTACCACTTCCCCTCCCACCCACACTTTTAAAACTTCCCACCCCTCTCCTTCCTTCTCCCCACTCGAAGCTTTTCCCCTCCCCTCCCCACCCCCTTCTCATTTCTCTTGCCTCCCTCAGTCCCCACCCCTACCGTCATTTTTGCCGAAGTGCTACACAAGCTTTCGGAGGTTCATCTCATCGAAGTGTTGCCCTCGCCAACCTTTGCCTTTGTCATTGGTAAGGCTTTTTTTTTTTAGTTTTAGATTTAGCAAAATTGAAATTCCGTTGTGTATTAATACACAATGGAATCATGATTCAGTTGTATATGAGGATTGAATACACAACAAAGTTGTGATTTTGTTGTGTATTCAACTAGGATACATAATGAAATCGCGATTTTGTTATGTATTTTTTACTTTTAATTTTTTTTATCCTTTAATTATTGTTTGATTTAAATTACTTGTTTTTAATTATTTTTTGTCTTTTAAAGTATTTAGGTGCATTCAATACGCACTAAGATACAACATAGGACAAATACTTAAGTTACATGCCAACTTTTTGTCCTATACATTGTTTGGTGAACAATGGACAATACAAGCAAAATGTTGTGAGATTTACTACAATACCCTTTTTAATATTAATTATCTTAATACAATTCATATTAATTATCTTAATACGACGACGATGGTGGTGACAGAGGAAGTGACAACTGTAGTGGCAGTGGAGGTGTTAGGGGGACAGTGGTGGTGGTGATGACGACAATGGTGGTGGCAGAGACGATGGTAGTGGTGGTGGTGGTGAGAGTAACCAAAATGGTGGTAGTGACAGTGATAGTGGTGGTGACAACATCGACGATAGTGGTGGCAGCATTGACGATAGTGGTGGCGGACACGATGGTGGTGATGGCAATGACGATGGTGGACTATTTTTATCTTTTGAGTATTTTGTACTTGGGACAAAAAGTTGTCCCATGGTTTGTTGAGTAACAAAATTTTAGATTTTTTGTTCACTCTTGTTTCCCTTATTTTGTGTTGTCATCTAACTATTATTTTAAGCAAACATAGGACAAATGTTTTTGTGTTGTCCAGTCCTATGAAATTTAGCAAAACAAACGGACCCTTTATGTAATCGGTAGTTTTTTTTTTGTCTTTTAATAATTATTAATTTTAAGTAATATTGTTTTAGAGTAATTCTATAATAATATTGATTATATTTGATTATTAATTATTTCCTAATATTTAAATTATTATTACCGTTTTAGATTCATTATATCACGCATGAGATTTGGTACCTATCGTCCTAGACTAAGCCCTCTGCCACATGATGCGCTGGGCACTTCTAGACGTCCATGGCCCAATGCATTGGTGCGTTGGGCTAAATAGCCTGAAGTATCTAGGCAGAGGCAGCATCAGGCATGGAGGATACTCCAACGATCCCCATTTATGTGAGGTAAGTATCCATATCTTTATAATATATTTTTTCAATGACAATGATACATTTTTTAGTAAAAGTTTGGTTTTCTTTTTTTTAGGCACAGTGGGAGAAAGTTGCTGGCATTATGGAGTGCATGTTGTGACTAAGGGTGGTACTTAAGGGCACGGATGGTGATAACATGCTGCGAAAGGCATTAGCTATTGCTTAGGCATGGTATCCGAGTGCACCTATCAGAGGAGGAGGCAGAGGAAGATGACTACTTCTGATGATTGACTTTTTGTTTTGTTTATTATTGTTTGATATATTTTTTAGTATTTTCTATCATATGTATAGATCTTATTGTATATATTTTAGATTTTGTAAACATTCATGATTTTATATATGTTACATTTATTGCGTTGTTGGTATTACGTTGTTACAACTATAGCATGCGATACAAATAAAAACAAACAAACACAATGTAAATAATATTATTCGATAAAATAAAGCCACCTCTACATAGATTCAATACAAATACAAATAACAGTAAACAAGGTGCATCGTCATGGTTCACTCAAACTAATGGTTGCTTGGTCATTGGGGCTAGTTGACGCCTCAGGTTCACACAAGTAGGCGATGATCTCTTCGGCGATTCGTGGTCAACGCAGACGGGCAAGAATTTTTTGGGAGATCTGATTAACATAGTGTACAACTCAATCGGCATAAGTCTAGGAAATTGGGCAAAGATAGACAACATCCTTGCCACATCCCTGTCGTGTTTAATGTCCATAGACTTGTTATAAACACAGCCATCCCCTAAACATATAGGTTGACAATAATGAATATCAAGTATTTTTTGCTACTTTTGATCACATTGTAAAAATTTTTTTTTAGAGCAATAACCGTTATGTCCTCAGTGACCCTAAGAAAAGAAGGACCACGAGGACATTGAAACAAGACTCCTTCATATGTTGTTGTCATGTGACCATCGTAATATACCACAACAAGAAATTCGTCCATCTTCTAAGGAGAAGAAATAATATGGAATGAAGATGGCTGTCAAGAAAGACAATGGTAAGTGCTTCAGAGCACACATCTCTTTTATACTAGTGTAGATATTGTTCACGCGTCAAAGAATCATTAAAAACTTTGTCTTGTTAATCAAAAAAAGAAATAATCGAGATTGCACCGATTAAATCAATGGTTTAGATTGCATTGATTTAGATACATGCCCTAATCACGAGTCAGAGAATCATTCAAAGTAATGTCCTATGCATCAGAAAAAAAGGTCCAGATTGCACTGACTGAATTGAGGGTTCAAATTGCACCAATTCAAACGCGTGCTTTCTCACAATGAACCATCAGAAGTTATACCTCAAAAACATAAATAAATTTAAAAAATAAGAATTATTAATTTCCAAATGCATAATGAAAATGCATTTTTGTTATGTATTTAGGAAACATACATAACAAAAACACATTTCCATTATGTTAGAGGGGTATGCCTAAGATACATACCAGAAACATGTTTCCATTATGAACAATACATAACAGAAACATTATATATCCTAGGTGCACCCCTCTAACATAATGAAAATGTGTTTTCGTTATGGATAATACATAACGAAAACGTAATTTCATTGGGGGATATTTTTAGAATAAAAAAAAAAACAAACAAAAGTTGGGGTGAAAAGAGCAAACAGTGGAGTGGGAATAGCAACACCCGTATAATTTCTGATATAGAGTTGTTTTAGTGGGCTAGATGTTTTCCTCATTCTCTCTAAAGCCCAAAACCATCAACCAAGTTAGGTAAGAATTCAATGGTCAAGGTGCTGTATTGAATTATGGTCGTTGATAGAAGTTTTTGAAGAATGGCACATGGCCTCTAGATCTGTAAACAAGAAAGAAAATGGGATGTAACTGTCACATTTCAGAACAAAGAAAGAGAAAGATGGGCACCTAGCTTACATGTGTTTTGATGAGAGAGAACGAGGAAGGCTACGTATTGAAAGTCTGGAAAGAAAAAAAGGATTTATTCTTCTTCTTTTTCCTCTTAAGTATAATTCTCTTTTCCCCTTTAAACTTCCAAACCGGTTTCTATTTCTTGCCAATCCCAACTTAATCCCCAAGTTATGTGTGAGAAGGAGGAAGCTTTGGAAAGGAACAACCTGAATTGGTAATTTAAGGAATTTCTTTTCGTTACAACTGTAGTGAGAAAATGAGAGAGAAAGAGAGATAGGAGTGGGTCGATTTTATACCGTAAATTTGAAGGAATTGGGAAAATTTTAGGAATGAAAGTAAATGAAATTGTTGTAATTTAAATGTTGAATTGTACCAAACTCTGTTGAAGAATCCATGGTTCTATGATGGCAAGGTATGGTTGTCGTTGCAGGGATAAGAACATGATTTACACTGAAAAAGAAAGGCATTTGTTGGGATATGATATCGTTGGACCTTATATAATGGACCACACATAAAACTTGAGATCACTCTAATTAAATAAGGGTTAAACATATAATTTAGTCTTTATACATGTTGCGAATCCTTCATTTAGTTCCTGTACGAAAAAAACTTATTAAATTGATCCATATACATGTCGCGGGGTTCTTAATTTGGTCCATGTCGTTTACAAATTCTTAATTTAGTTCTTATACATGCAACACATTCTTAATTTGGTCCCTATAGTACAGAGACCAAATTAAGTATGCGCTGCCCGTATATGGACTAAATTAAGAATGCGTTGCATGTATAGGGACCAAATTAATAATGTGTAAATGGCATCATGAAGGTAGGGACTAAATTGAGAATTCACGACATGTATAGGGATCGATTTAATAAGATTTTATGTACAGAGACCAAATTGAGAATTCGCAAAACATATAATGACTAAATTATACATTTAACCAGAAAGTTTGGCTACTGGGCTACTTGCAGTTTGGGGCTAATAATAATAGCCTAATTAGTTTAGTAACAATTTGGCTAATAATACGAGTACCTAATAAAAAAATAAAAAATAAAAAAAAATGTTCTAACCTGTATCAGTGTAGCAAACATGATAATAATATTACAATGATCATATGAATAATAATTATAGTAATGAATACGTACAATAATAATAATCGTAAAAAATATATATATGACAATAGTACAACAATAATAACCCTAAGAATAATAATAAACTAAACAAATGAATAATTAATAAATAGATAAATTAACTTAAAGTACATAAATGACAGAAATACTACACAATCTAAATCTCTTGATAAGAATTTAAATACCTTCTTAGGTAATATTGTAGAACCACGAAAGTTATTCCTTGGTTAACTCAGTAGTTAAAAAGAAAAAAATCATCATAGATACTTTCATGATCAAAATAATAATAATGATAATAGTAATAATTTTTAACAATTAGTGATGATAAATAAAATTCTAATTATTTTTAAGTGGAATTGAATGCTAAGTGAGGTGTTCCATAAAATTTATAAGGAATTAAGGTTTAACATTATTTAGTTAAGAAACCTACTAGGGTTGGCCTAGTGGTGGGGGGTTGGAGTAGTATGCATGAGGTCATAGGTTTTAACCTCAATGCAACCATTGTATATATAAAAAAACACTATTTAGTTAGAATGAAATTTTTCTCATAAAATTTTATAAAATTGAAAACAAAATATTAAATCTTAACCTTTGAGGGGTGAATGATGATAAGGAGAGACTAAAGAAGATACGTAGAGTTATTTGTAATTTGATTTAATCCTATATTGCTATTATGGTTTATTGAGAATGAATTTATCTCACTTGATAGGTGTCATTTATACCATCATGTACACACTAGTTAGTTTTTGTATTAAAGTTGATATTGAATGAAGATGTGAACCTTAATTGCTAGTTAAGAGAATTTGGGACGAAGCCTACTATTGGTAAATTGAAAATTTGCATTAAGGGAAGTTGAGACCCTCTAACAAAATACTTAATTGTTATCAAGTCTGATAAGATGGATTATAATCATATCATTATTGTCGAACTCAAGGTCACAATGTAGCTATACCCTATAATGGGGTGTGAATCTTATAGTGGAGGCCAAGGAGACCTCGAGGATGTTTGGTGCACGTCATCTCACAAGGGGCCAAAGGGTCACAACTCTGAGTTGTGGTTAAGATGATTTGCACACTAACATTCTTGATGAGTCACTACAATTTATTTATGATTAGTGGAGAGTACTGTCGTATACCTATTACCACCAAAGGCTATTCCTACCCTAGCTTTGGTTGGTCAATCACCTAATGCTATTCCCACTCTAGATTAGGTGAACATTGATATTGATTTGGCATGCTTTGGTTGGTAAAGTATGAGCTCCTGATCCTGCTACTCTATTGTTTGATAGTCTTCCATGGAGATGAGTCAGCATCTATATACCCATCCATTGTGTCTGTTCATAAGTCAACATTTATGCATCCATGCATTTCATTTGATTGATCATTATTTGTGACATAATACGAATTCTTTGACTTATTATGTTTTATTGTGACTGTAAGTTAGATTAGGCCTCATGAATGTTTATTACCATATTGATGCCTTAAGTTAGAATCTCACTCCCTCTTCGTTTGTCTGTGTTATTTTTCTTTTTCTTTTTTTTTTGCCTATCATTTGTTGTGTGCTTCCCCCACCCCCTTAGATGGCGATAGTTGACATCGGTATAGCGCAACATGATAAACCCTCAATTGTTGTAATTAGCATAAGGAATTTGGGTCTTTAACTGTGGAAATTAACCTATCTTCATGAACATTTTGACCTATTTTTCCTTTATATTTATGCAGGGATGAAAGGAGCGGTAATATGAAGAAAATGGCTAAGTTTGGATAAGGAATTACTACTACTGAAGATGCACGATTGTGCTTCATTATGCATGGTCATGCTTCACTATGCACAACCATGCTACAAATTGAAGTTACGCCTACGAGAAGTTGCACGACCGTGCTTCAATATACACGATTGTGCTTGGTTGATAGAACTCTATTTGCAAGAAGAAGCATGACCTAAACATGGCCATGCTTTGGAAGTCATGCACGGTCATGCTTTATTATGCACGACTGTGCTTTCATCGGGCCCATGGACCTAATAAGCATATAAATAGGAAGCGTATGAAATTAGAATATACTTTCTACTTCACCTTTCCTCATACTTTCTACGCCCTAGACTTTTTGGTGAGGGAAGAACTTTCCAAAGCCTTGAAGGACTCCCCCTGGACCTGAGCAGGTAGAGATTGAAGACTCCCCTTACTCTTAAGGTTTATCTTTGATTTCTATGGATCATATTGTAATGGGTTGTTTCTCTTTTGTAATAGAGAACTAACCCTTAGGCTAGGATTGTGGTGTAGTCATGCTTGAGATGACCTGAACCTTGTTTTTGATTGTTAATTTTATTTTCCTTTTTCTTTTAATTAAATTGCCTTAGCACTCTTTAATGTATTGTTTGACATTGATCACTTCATGCATCTTCTTAATTGGTTAATTAGTCGGCAACCGTACCAAAATCAATTGGTAGACTTTTAGTGTAATTAGGTTTTAGACATTGAATGATCAAACTGCAAACTAAACTCTCAATCAAATTCACCCTTTTTGTTCTTATTCCTTTCTAGATTAAACCATTGTATGACCAACTAGGGGGTTAATACAAGAAAAAGTTTTCACAATTCATAAACAAAAATTATGAAAGAAATTTATAGAGGGAAATTGATAATTAAATTGGAAAATAAGATTACACTTTAATTAAGAGAAAATGGAGTCGAAGGCATAAATAAAACCATAATCCTAGGTTTTTATCTCACTAAAATCCCAATTTTCATTTAAACAATTTGTCTTTAATTCCTTGTATTACCCTCTTGATTTGAACAACCTAGACCGCATAGGAATTTCTCTAAAAGGTACTCTATATCATTCCTTTGGGTATGATATTTGGATTCAAGTCCACTGTTACTACTGCGACAGGGTATGCTTGTCCTTAAGTGTGTTCTAGATGCATCACAGCAGGAGCTTGGCGTGATCTTCCTACATTTCTGGAGGCAACTCTTTGTCACTTTATTTCTGTAAAAGAAGAATACATTCTATTATATGGCCAACTTTAGGAAAATGTAATATTATATTTTAAATCTTTATGTATCTACTGCTTGTGATGTAATAGAAAAAAAACACTTTATATTTTTAAGAATATGATAGATATCACGTAAGATTTACTTGTTATTAATAATATTATATCTATATAATTTTGGGGTACACCCTCAATTTCTGGCATTAAATTCCTCAATTGAATTTACTAAGAATTTAACACTTAAACTTTGCCACATGCTTCCTTAAGCATTTAAACATTAGATGTTAAGCTAACAGAAGAGAAAATTTTCATTGTTAAATATAAACCTTACTTGGATTGTCATTAGAACTTGCCTTTTGGTGATCGCCACAATCTTGACCCACAATACTTCACTTGGAACTTACCTTTAAATCATTTATTGTATTATATATCCTGACTAGAAAATTTTTAACCTAAGGAACAACTCCTAACGATTGCCCTTGGATCATGTTAGCACAAATCTGACCTAAGGAACAACTTATAATGGTTGGCCTTGGATCTATTGTCACCATATATCCTACCTAAGGAACAACTCATAACAGTTGGTCTTGGATCATTGTAAAAAATGCATATCTTACAAAGTTGTGTCACACATTGAAAGATGAGCCTTTCATTAACTGACTGAATACTTATTCATACACAGTAAAAGCATAACACATAGTGAAACAAAATGCTACGACATAGATAAGCAACAAATGAAATATAAAGTGTTAGCAACTAAATGCCACAAAACAAAACCAACATACGATAAACATAAAAATATAACTATACTTAACATAGTTGTAGTAAAATCGTAGACTTGCTGAATTCTAGGTTTTCGGTATTTCTCCTTCATCCAACATTTAAAGACGATACACTCCTTTGCTGACAACCTCTCATACTTGATAATGGCCAACCCACTTGGGAGATAATTTACTCTGTATTAGACTAAGTTGAGCCTTCTTTAACACTAAATCACCTTCCTTGAAATCTTTTAGCCTAACTTTAGAATTGTACTTCCTTGCTGCTCTGAGTTTTATCGCCACTTCCCATACATAGGCAATATCTCTTACCTCCCCAATAAGATCAAAATGATCTTTGATTCCCTCTTCAAATGCCTCCCTAGAAAAAGACATCACTTGGATGCTTGGCTCATCTATCTCAATAGGAATCATAGTGTCTATTATGTGGTGAACACAAGAAAAGATCTCAGGTGAGCTCCTACGGTGGTCACAGATGTCTCCAATGATGGCACCTACAAGAACTCCAATGCTTAAGTCAGTAAGGGCACAAGAGTAAGTGAGAATGAGAGAGAGAGCGTCTGCACCTGATAGATGTTTAGCCTTTTATATAGTGTGTTTTGGAGGGAAATACCATTAAGGTTAGGTGTCACGTGGCAGCGTGTGTTTGGATGCCTCATTAAGCATTTTCCTTCCCGTTAGGCGTTTTCCATGCCAAGCCAAGGTAGGCGTAAAACTATGACCAGGATGGATAAGGCAATATCGTCCGAGATATATGTGGCTATGTTAATCAGGATAGGTGGTGGAGTAGACCAACTTAGGGCTTAGCATCCAGGCAACCCCCAGAACAGCGTTTGTTCCATACACCAAACAAAAGGGCGTTTCATAAGTTGTAGAATGCAGAGTAGTGTGATAAGACCATAATACTCATGGTAATTCTTCCACCCATCTTGTTTTCGTATCATCTAGCCTCTTCTTAATTCCTATTAAAATGACCTTGTTAGTCGTTTTTGCTTAACCATTTAACTAGGGATGCTCCATTGAAGTAAAAGCCATATAAATTCCCAAGTCCCTGCAAAAACTCCTTACATGATTGTTGGCAAACTAAGTGCCATTATCAGCTACAATTGTATGGGGAATACTGAATTGGCAAACTATTGATCTCTATAAAACTTCTTCACCTTCTCTGTTGATATCGTTACGACAAGTTCTGCTTCAATCCATTTGCTAAATAGTCTACTACTGTTA
This sequence comes from Spatholobus suberectus, assembly GCA_004329165.1. NCBI lineage: Eukaryota > Viridiplantae > Streptophyta > Magnoliopsida > Fabales > Fabaceae > Spatholobus > Spatholobus suberectus. The sequence continues at coordinate 45,278,671 of CM014733.1, read as the reverse complement.
GGAAAAAGGATGAATAATTGTCCTCAATTGTTTTGATTATACCAAACAAATCATGTGTTTATAAAATAGATCTCATTTGTGTTTAAAAGAAAACAAAAGTATGCTTTAGTGTTAAAACAGAAGAAAACTATGCGTCTTATGATCAAACGAACCACAACGTGCCTTAATATCATATTTAAATATTGTATGTGCTAGTCTGTCTCATTAATAGAAGTTTATGCTCCAACTTTATAATAAAAGGAACTAAAGCATGCCAACGTATCTATTACACTGAAATGATATGCTACTTGCCAAAAAGAAGCACAACAATGTACTTTTCTGAATGAAAAAACAAACATGCTCACTGGAACAAGATACAATACACGAAAAGAAAGATAAGCAGGTTGCTTTATCCTATCAGAGTGACTGTCCCAACGGACACTTTCTTCACAAAGGAAGATCGAATGAACAAAGCTCTTGAAGACCCCTCAACGAATACTTTTGGAAAGCTCTATAAATACCTATGAAGACTTGTCCAAGATAGTAAACCAAATTGTTGAAGCCTTAGAACACTCTCTTAGTTTTCTTAAGCCTTCCCTGCTTTGATAATTCTTGAACAATCTTGTACAAAGTGTTTCATAGTCACTAAGAACTTAGACTAAAACTTCACCTTGTATATCCGTCTGATAAGACAAAGACTAGTCAGTGAGCCTTAACCTTTACCATTTTCTAAGTGAAATTGGTTGAAGCCTTAAGAGGCTTTGTTACAAAGAATACTTGGGTTAATTGTTTGGAGAGGCAAGTGAAAGACTACTTAGGTTGAACCTGAAGAGGCTTGAGTAAAAGAATACTTGTAACTTGAATAAGTTATAGTGGAACTTGATGGTGTACCAAGAACTAGACATAGTCTCAAGGTTAAGATGAACTAGTATAAAAACCTTTGTGTTTTTATCTTATCTATCTAACTATGTTTGTGTTTTAAAGTTTGTTTGAACATCTACTTTAAACGCTTTGATAAAGTTTTTTCTATAAGTCTATTTTAAACAAGTTTTCTATATTGTCTTATGAATAGACAAATCATAGTCTTGTGAAAAGATTTGCGAAAAAGTTTTGAAAATACAATTTAACCGTCCTTCTTATGTTCTCTTGTGTTCTACAACTACAACAATAAAAAACTTTAATTGCCTTACTACAATTGGAAATGGACCAAGTATATCAATTCCCCATTTATTGAATGGCCACAGAGATACTATAAAATGTAGTCGTTCTGTAGGTGCATTATGATAATTAGCATGCCTCTGAAAACTATCACATTTTCTGACAAACTCAACACAACCTAACTTCAACGTTGGCCAATAGTAACCTGCACGTAAGGCTTTATGTGCCAACACCTAACTGCCAATATAACTTTTGCACAATTCCTTCATGAATCTCTTTGACCATATGGTTGGCTTGTCTACGAGTTAGACAACAAAGCAATGACATATTAAAACCCCTTCGATATAACTTATCTGCTACCACTATAAATCAAGTTGTATCTCTGATGACTTGAGCTGCCTCTACTTTCTATTCGAGAAGTTCACCTTTTTCCATATACACAATCAACGGGCCCATCCACAATTCCCTTTCTTCTTAAAGAAACAAGACTTCTACCTTCAAAATTGAAATGCTTGGTTAAGATAAAGTTTCTTATATCACCGACCCATTATAACTAGGTTTCTTTATATTGGTAAACTTAAATTTGCAAGTCGGCCTTGGAATTTTGCTCCTTCAAAGCATGGCTCAATGAAAAATTAGAAAATAAAGTCGAAACGCCCTTTACTTTGTTCAAATGTTTGGCTAATTGAGGATTTTCTGTTTGGAAAGGCCTGACTACTTTCCCAGTTATTGATTGAGACTCACTCCTTACTACCAATCTGTCAACTTCTATCTCCCTTGCCAACTTCATTCCCACTAATAATGCTTCATATTCTGCTTAATTATTGCTCGCCTTAAAATCAAAATATAGAGATTGCTCAATCAATACCCCATCAAGACCCTCCAAAATAATACCAACACCACTCCCTTTAAGGTTAGATGCCTCATCTACTGCTAAAATCCATGAGCAGGAATTTCCTTGCTCGCTCGAAGGTGAAGTTAATTCAACCAAAAAATCTGACAAAAAATGAGCTTTTATTGATCCCTAAGACTTATACATCAATCCAAATTCTGACAATTCTACTGACCATTTAGCCATTTGTCCGACTAGATCAGGCTTATGTAGCACTAATTTAAGGGTTGATTAGTTCGAACTACGACCTTATAACTCTGAAAACATTGTTGTAACTTTCTCACTGTGACTAATATGGCTAACACCAATTTTTTGATTTTTTGATATATAACTTCTGCTCCTTAAAGTATTCTTCTAACAAAATATTGATCATTCCCTTCCTCTAGTACAAGAACTGAGCTAATGTCTCTGTCCAATACAAACAAATATAAGACAAGAGGAGAACCAATTCTTAATTTTGTAAGAATTGGTGGGGTGGTGAAGAACTCCTTAAACCTAGAAAATGCTTCTTCCCACTCTTCTGACCACATAAACCTTTCATTCTTTCTAAGGCATTGAAAAATGGGGAAAGCTCTATCCCTTGCCTTAGACAAGAAACGTGACAACGAAATGATTCTCCTTGTAAACTACTACACCTCCTTTATAGTGCTCGGACTCCGCATGGAAATGATAGTTGAACACTTATTTGGGTTAGCTTATATCCTTTTCGACGTGAGCATGAAACCTAAAAACTTTCCCGCTTGCACCCCAAAAGAACACTTTTCAAGATTGAGCTTAAGTTGACACCTATTAATGGTGTCGAAAAGCTCTTGTAAATCTTCCACATAATATCAAGCATCGGTCGACTTAACCACCATATCATCTACACATGCTTCCACATTCCTCCCTAGCATCTTCACCAACACCTTGTCCATTAATTGTTAATACGTTGCACCTACATTTTTCAAGCCAAAAGACATCACTTTGTAACAGTAATCAATTGAATCAACAATGAAACCTGTCTTGTCTTTATCATTACGATGCATTCGGATTTGATTATAACCCTAATAGGCATCCATAAAACTTAACAACTTATATCCTAAAGCACCATATACTAAACAATCAATATTCAGTAAAAGATATGAATCTTTTGGACAGGCTTTATTCAAATCCGTGAAATCAGTACACATTTTCCACTTACCATTCGACTTCTTCACCATCACCACATTTGCTAACCAAGTCGTATATTGAATTTCCCTTATACAATCAACCTTCACCAACTTATCCATTTCATTAATAATAGCTTTCCTCTTCTCCTTCCTTTTTTGTGTGATAGGTTTAGCCTTAGGATCAAAAGCTAACTTATGACATAAGAAATTCGGATCAATGTTGGCCATGTCTGCTGAGCTCCAGGCAAAAACTTCCAAGTTGCACTTTAGCAACTCTACTAAAATTGCTTCCACCTATGGTGACAAACTCGTACCAATTTTAGCCTTTTGATCACCATCACCAATAACAACCACCTTAACATCTTTAGTTGGTTTGAACGTTGATCTAAAAAATCCTCCCCCAGATCTAAATCCAAAAGATCTACTGCATGGCTAGCTTAGTATTTGTACAATCTTTTCCTTGTTTTCATGCTACTTTCATAACATTAACTAGCCAACTCCTAATCCACCTTTAACATCCTCACCAAACCATCATCTAAAGGATATTTCACCTTTAAATGGACTTTAGATACCATCACTCCAAGCTTGTTCAATAAAGGCCGTCCAAGAAGCATGTTATAAGATGAAGGAGCATTCACCATAATATACTTAATTCAAATTGTCTTTGCCATTTCTCCACCTCCAAAGGTTGTCTTAGGGTCAGCATATCCCCAAACTTCCACTTGCTCTTTAGCAAATCCTACCAGCACTTCATCAAAAGGTTGTAATAAATCCATTGGTATGCCTAAACCTACATACACCTCCCAATATAGCACATCCGTCAAACTAGATCATCCTCATGCAAATCAACTCCTTCAAAATCTTCATCCATGAACAATATGACAGGCGAACACCGAGAAACCCTCTCCGTTGCCACAAACATCACTGACCTTGCATATCTCTTCCTCACTACCAACATCGTTCCTCCTCCTGCAAACCCTCCTATAATAGTATAGAAGTCTCCCAATATCACTCTTTCATGTTGTGATACACTTGTCTTTGCACTTCTGCTTACTCTTGACGAAAAGTCTCGCTTGTCTTTCCTACTTTTGTCTTCATCTCTCTTGTAATCCTTCTTACCTCGTACAAACTTCCCTAAATGCCCCTTTTTGATAAGTTTGTTGATTTGTCTTATCAAAGAGTAACACTTCTCTGCATCATGACCATATGTTTTATGAAATTCACACCACCTATCTCTATCTGGATCCAACTGTTGATCTCCATTCTGAGGAAAATCGGCCACTAGTTTGGTACTATTGACATATTTCAGAATTTGCCTCCAATAAGTGTTTAAAGGTGTTTACAGGGACGAGAAATATATTTAAAACTTTATTAATTATGACTCATAAGCAGTGTTATTAGAATTGGACCAGTCATTAACTCGGTTGAAGTACTAAGTCAATGGGTTAGTGGTCGAACCGGTGAGTCATTGATTGAAGCACATGAACTGATGTGTGTGTGTGTGTGTGTGTGTGTGTTATGTACATATATATTAAGGTTGGCGAAATGGCTTAGTGGTGTATTACATTTTGCAATGTCTTTGGTTGTGGGTTCAAAAAGTAAAATCATTCGCGTGGGAGTTTCAACTTTCTTTTTAATAAAACAATCAAAATTAAAATTTAAAATCATCACTGGTCACTTCCGTGTACACAATTTGAGGCTTTGTAGTAGACTTAACAGGCATAGGCGTGTAGTTGTCATGGGAGGCTGTGTAGTTGACAGAGAATATTGGAAGCTGTGTCATGTTAAAGAAAATGCAAGCTTGTTGAAGAATGCGACTAAAAGTTTCAAACCAAACTGAGTCAAATGACCAATTTTCATCGGTTTTAAGACAAATTAACGGATTTTTACCGGTTTAATGACACAAATGATCCAATATGTAACCGAACTAGCCATAGGTTCGGTTTTCGGTTAAAGCAGTTTGACTAGTCGGTCTGGTCTAGTTTTAATAACACTGCTCAAAGTATAAGATTGTTAAGAATACATTTTTTTTATTATTGATTAAAATTTATTGAAAACTACAAAATTGTGAGTTGAATTTATTAAATAAGAATTTATACTCATAGACTTTTATAATTTCTAATAAATTTTAATTAATAATAAAAAAATGTGTTAGATAGTATATTATGTGGTCTTATTTTGAAAGTTGCAGTTCAATACAGCGGTACAGCAGTAAAAGAAGGATGAAGCTTTGACTTGGCCTATGGCCTCAAAGATTATGATGGTGATCCAATCCTTTTGTCTTTGTCCCGGGACTGACTAGGTAAGCCTGAATATAAGTGTTGTTCCATCCATGTTGTAACTCTTGTTCACCGCAACTCATAGTCATAGAGCAATTAAGCGTCATTGTTATATATAAAGCCTGAATATCAGTGATATGATTCTATTACGAAAATTATGGATTCAAATTTTGTCTGTTACTTTCTAATATAAAAAAAAATAGAAATTATCTGTTACTTTCTTTTTGCGCTTATGTAGAGGTAAAAAGCTAAAAAGTAGATGATAATTTTCATGAGATATATAATTTATCTCCCTTACTTTTTCTTGCAAGAGCTTTTTCTCTCTCTTCACTCATGTATTTATTCTAATCACGATTGATGAAAATTAATTCGTTACAAAATTATTTTGTAATACTTTTAATGAAAAATTATTTATACCAGTTATGATTGCTCTGTGTAGAAGTAAAATATTTCCACTACGTAAATCTATAATTGTAACTTTTATGCTTTGTAAAACTGCCATTCAAAATGTCGGACTTCTATGTGAATCTTTTTTGATATGTTGTTATAATGTTATTGAACTATTTCCTATGCTTTAATTGTACGTCATATTAAGAAAGAATCTAGCCAATAATCACATTGGAGGAAATTTCCTTGTTAACCCCTAAAATAGTCCTGATCAATTCAATCTTCTAATTTTATAAAATTTACATCTCAATCCTCAACTTTACGACGCAACTTTTATTTTAACTCTTTTTTTAGTATAATAAAATGACAGTAAAAATAAAATATAAAAAAGTTAAAATAAATAATATTTTACAAAATTAAAGAATAAAGTAAAGATTTTATAAAGTTGAGAATTAAAGTATCAATGACTAAAATAGGTTCATTTGGGGATTGACCTCTGATGGTAGTTTCACACTTTCACTACCAATGCCTATTACCTCATTACTGGTAGTTCCCACCAAAGCAACAATCCCTTTTGGAGTGGGGTTTCCAGAGAGGCTGGCCCCACCAAACTGAATGCATCTATGTGGGTAAGGATTTCAAGAAAAAAAAAAGGATCAGATGATTCAAAATGCAAAACACAGAAACGATTTCTGGCCTTTTGAATATGCCAATTATTTGGTTTGTTCCTTTTACTTTCTTTTTCTTTTTATCTCTATTCATCTAAATAATATATTTTTTCTACTTTATTTTCATTTTATTTCTATTCCTTTTATTTTTTTTTCCCGTTTCTTTCCTTTCAAATTCACTCGTTGTCCAAACAAAATATTAAAAAAAACAATAACTCCTTCTCTTATGATCATAAAATTTATCAAATGTCTACTTTGAACATCAATCCACCTATTAGTCATAATATTAACATCTTTTGAGCTCCACAGACCCAAATATAGTTAGGAAGTACAAACCCAGATATAAAATGACTAGAAGCAAAAGTATAAAAACTCAAAGTAAGTTTGTAACAAAATGGGAGACAAATCTCAATGTCATGATAAAAAGAATGGGATAGGAGCAGGGACAGACATTAGAGAAAGCTGATAATCGAATAAGTAGTAAGTAATAAGGCTGACAATGAGTAAATAAATATAGGGCTATCAAGATTGTTCAACCAGTAAAAGTTTCGGTTCAGCCTTTCACTTATGAAACAAATTTTGTTACACCTTTCTATTCATCTCATCACATTATTGATCCAATCAATCCAAAACATGTGATAGTTTAACTAATGAAAGCAATGCTAGGAAATTGGAAAACAATTCCCTTCTTTAATAAAATATCCTAACAATTTGAGCAATAAGTTGATCTAGATTTTCAATATCAAATGTTGCTTTCAAAGACTACCTTTTTGTGTTTTTACTCTTGTTAAAGTGTTAGAGATAGAAGAGTATTTTTATGAGTGTTGATTAACGTCCATCTCATTTTGGGGTGGATTGAGGTGAATAGAAGAGAGAGATAGGGCGAAAAAAGGTTTTAAAAAAAAAAAGATGTGACAAGTAATATAATAAAAAATGAAGAGAGAGATATGAGAAAAAAAAAATTAGAATGAAAGTGAGATAGAAGAGAAAATGAGTAAATGATTATAATTTTTCTATTTTTATTCTTAGTAGATAATGAAACTGTTCTGGTATTGGGATTGTAATATGACGGTACGTGCTTAATACCAGAGCATTCAAGGGTAAGTCTTTCTGAGTGTGTGTTGTTCTATCGACTTAGGGTTCTATTTTGTGATATATCAACTGGATCGTGCACAACCTCCCTTCGTACTACGTGGGGTGGTTTTAGCCCCGTATAGCGGGAGTGGGGCAATCCCATATTTTGTGGGACAGTGGCAACGACCGTTGAGACCTCCATGTGCTAGCCATTGGCGATATGTGCTTCAGTGGCAAACAGGTGGTCTGTCGACCAACTTGGATGGGGGACAAAAATGGATTTCCATCCGAGCCAACAGCACAAACTAGGCTGGGTTGTCCAGGATGGCGACTGACCCAAAGGGTACAGAAACATAAGATAGTTTGGACGATTTCTTAGCTTCATCTCTCCTCCCCTTTCAATTCTACTAAATAATCAACATTACCTTCAAACAAGCAATTCCATTAAAAGATCTTTTGCGTAAATGTGCTTTTAACGCTATAATATGAATTAGTAATAATTCTTATAAAAATTGCATAACCAACTTTTGTTTTTACCGGTAGCAATTTTCTTATTACAAAGTTCATGTCTAAAAGGACTTTTGGGTCATCAACTTCAATTGTTGGAAAGAGGAGTGTTAATAATATATTCTTTAATACACTCAAACACATTATTATTGGTAAAAAAATTATTAAAATTTACAAAATTATAAGTGAAGTTTAATAAATAAGAAGTGAAACTTGCAAAATTTTATAAATTTTAGTCAATAGTAAAAAATGTATTTTAAAAAATGTATTATTAACATTTATTTGGTTAAAAATTTGTCATTAATGCTAGAGTTTGAAGATGCAATCGTAGTAATTGTCCTATCAAATTTTTTAAAATAACAAAAACACATGATTAAAAGTATCCTAAAACTTTGACTTGATAAATCACATTTTAAAAGTGATAACGGAATACGTATCTGCTTCCTCACAATACAATGTGCCTCCGACCCTTTATTTGCTTCATTAAAGTTGTCAAATTGTTGATCAAATCCTGAATCTCTTGATCTTAGCCAAAAGGCCGAGAAAGGTATAATCCTTAGTCTCTTAACTATTATAAATAGAGTGCTTAATGTGTGATAAATAATAAATTATTGGTTTTTCTTTTTGAGATTAGATATTTATAATAAGTATTTTGAAGGCTAAATTCACCCAATATATTAAATGAGAATTGTTATCTTGACTGAAAATGTTTTTAGCTGTTATTATTCAACAAGAACGTTTTTAGCTATCATTCTTTAATGAGAGCGTTTTTAGAAAAAAAATTGACCTTTTATCTCTTTCAATTTATTATTTTCAATATCTTTAGTTCTAAATTAAATTTCAATATGTTTTAAAAAAATTATCAATAATTAAAAATTAACATTGCATCACAATAATTATTTATTATAAATTTAAAATATAATTTATATGTTTAAGAAAATTTATTTATTATGAGTTTTAATTATAATATATTTTATATGTATTTATTTATTATAAATTTAAGTTATATAAAATAAATATTTATTTTGCGTAATGCATAGGTTAAAATACTAGTTGTACTTTTAGTCTCCTTTTTTTTTTCAATTTGTAATTTTGGTCTCCTTATTTTGTTTAGAGACATTTGGTCTCCTAATTTTAAAAATTTGGAAATATGGTCCTGCTGTCAAATTTAATGCGTTGATCGTTTGCATCAGGTTAATGTAATTTGATGCCAAATACTATTTTTCACGTCAATTTAATGGTGCCGTGTCAACGGGTCAATGTCAGATGCAAACAGTCAACATATTGAATTTGACAATAGGACCAAATTTTTGGATTTTTAAAATTAGGGGATCAAATGTTTCTAAAAAAAATAGGAGGATCAAAATTGCGGATTAAAAAAAATAGGAGGACCAAAAGTGCAATTTAGCCTATTTTGAATCAAGGATAATAGAATAACATTAAGTCATTATGAAAAATATATTGTGATTTTTCGTATTAGATAACAATGATATATGAGCAAACTATCATTTTGGTCCTTGAAATTGTAGGATGTTATTATAGTAGTCCTTGATATTTAAAAAATGGCAAATAAATAACTAAAATTGAATTCTATTTGTCAAATTAGTCCTTGTCGTTAGTCATCCACTAGCTTTGTTAGCAAACGTGTGATGTGACACGTTATCTATCACTTTGGTAGCCACGTGTATTGCTATTGGCTTCCCAATCATAGACACATTAGTATGGACCAAGTTGACAATAAATTGACAATTTGAAGAACTAAAATGGCATTAAAATATAAACACTAACTAGGCCAGTTAGAAAACATGTCTAACCGAAGGTCGTTGGCACAAGTGGTTCGACACATGTGTCCCTTAATCAAGGATTGAGGTTTGATCCTCGGCTTGGGAATGGAGTTGTGATTAGAGGTACCACTTTACCCCTAAAATGGGTCGACCTGATGGAAGGGGGATTAGTTGGATGCCAAATAAAAGCCCTAGATATCCTGGTTATACCAAAAATAGAAAATATGCCCATCAATGATTGGTCCATATCAACAAAACATTCAAAATTCATAGGACCTACCACTCTTCACCTTTACTTTCCAATCATAAACCCATCTTCTTCCCTTTGCCCCATGGCAACAACCACCTTCATCTCTCCCACCATTATGTGTTGCTTCGTATACAACGACTATGTAATCATTGGCATCCCCGCAACCACCCTTTTCCAACACTAACTTCCACCTGTAGTGACTCACAAACCCACCCACCGAGTCCCAACTTAGCACCTCTACTTATGACGCTTACGACCTCACCAAGTGACCTTCCCCTATTGTGTTGTGGACCTACTTTATTCTTAATTTTGTGTGAGATTTAATTTTGTTTTATTCCTATTGAGTTCTAAGCATGATACATGGTTGTTGAATGTAGAGCAACAAGTGATTGTGGGGGATTAAAGGTGGTTGTTATGGTGGAGTAGAGGTAGAGTTGGCGAAATTGGCCCAACCCAACAGGCCAGGCTGGGCCTAGAAAAAATTCGCCCAAAAAGTATTGACCTATTTGACCCAGTCTTATATACCTTTTTTAATTTATTTTTTTGTAAAATTTATATAAATTTAAGAAAAAAATCTACGAGCTAATTTGGCCCAAGTCGATGGACCACTAGGTCATGCTTGGCCACAAAAAATGCAACCTATGACGCATTTGGGGTGGCTTGGGTCCCTTTTCTTGCTTTGACCGAGTGGGCTAGGTAAGGTCGAAGGGCTCGTTTTGCCACCTCTTTGTGAGTGGAGAGTGAGGGTGGTGAGTCCCATTAATTTTTTAATGTTTTGTTGATAGGGGCTAATCAATAATGGGCATCTATCTCAACTGGCTTAATTTTTATAATTTAATGTCATTTTAACCTTTGGAATTGTCAATTTGGTCCCTACTAATGTATCCATGACTAGGCAGCCATGCAACAGCACACATGGCTACCAAAGTCATTGTTAATGACAAAGACTAACTTAACTAATAGAATTCAATTTCAGAGATTTATTTGTCATTTTTTAATTTCAAGGACTACTATGATAATGCGTCACAACTTCAACTATCAAAATGATAGTTTACTTAATGATATACAGTATTTTGGATGTTCAACACTAGTTCAAAGGAGTAAGAATATTGAAACAAAATCTCCTCTTATCCACAAAAGCTGAACTCTAATGGTGTATCTGTAGGGACTTTAACATTCTAGTCAGTATTTAAAAAGAAGGTTAAGAGTGTAGAAGTTAAAGAGTCTACCTAAGATCTCTATCACCTATGTATATTATTTTCATATAGGTTACGAACTTATGATAATAATTCTTACACAATAGTATCTCAAAATTATTTTTTTATTGAATTAATGAAAGTAAGTCTCTTTATTATAAGGGTAAAATATGTATTTAGTCCCTATAAAATTTTTTAAATTTGATTTTAGTCTCTTAAAAAAAATTTGTCCTATTTGGTCTCTCTAATTTGAAAATGCATCACTCTTGGTCCTTAAAGTGGCTTAAATAATGCTTTATAACTGCTATTAAATATTATTTTGAGGACAAAAATGGTGTATTTTCAAATTTGAGGGACCAAAATAGGACAAAATCTTTTTGAAGGACTAAAATTGAATTTAGAGAATTTTAAAGGGACTAGAAATGTATTTTACCTTAATTATAAACTTATGATGACTTTTTTTTTTTACTAATCTCATTGTATCACAAGTCACCACATCTTCACGTAAATAAAATAGAAAAAGATAAGTAAAGGAAATATCAAACTTTCAAATTTTATAATTGAATGTAAAATAAATAAATGCTTAAATATCTTTTTAATCCCTATAATGTGGGTATTTTATTTTTTTTAGTCCCTATAAAATTATTTCAATCATTTTAGTACCTAAAACATTTTTTTTTGTGATTTTTTAGTCGTTGCCATTAGAGAGTTCTATTAAAAGATGAGGTGGTAAATGGAGTGCCATATTAGTATACCACGTGTCGTCTAAGCAAACTTATGTTTCAAGAACTAAAATGACAAAAAAATTACACGGACTAAAAAATAAAATACCTAAATTATAGGGACTAAAATGACCAAAATAATTTTATGGGGACTAAAAAACAAAACACCCAAATTATAGAGACTAAAAAAATATTTAAGCCAAATTAAAATAAAAAAGAATTTAGACCCTCATTCATCACCATTGTTGCAAATAGGGATGGCAACGGGATGGGGTAGGTACGAATAGTAATCCCTCTATACTTGCCATACTTACAAGAGTATCTATTAAGTAAGTACCCACAAATTTTGTATTTATCTCCTAGTTTTCATGGGTATTTGTAGATATTTGTTAAAATATAAAGTTTTAAACAAAAAGTAAAAAATAAAATAAAACTCAAAATAAATATTTTTTAAACATATATTTATACTAAAAAATAATTTTGTAACATATATTTATGCTAAAAAAATAATTGTGAAATATATATTTATACTAAAAATAAATTAGAACAATTTACCTTATATATAATTAAGGGTATTTAAATAATTTCAAAGTGCAAGTACCTGCAAGTATGAGTACCTTACTACCCACCCTCGCCTTGTTAATTAACAAGTATCTATTTAATTATTCATTTTCACTTCATAGCAAGTTTTACCTATAGGTTTTTGTTGGTACAGATTTTTTTTCATCCCTAGTTACAAAGCCTTCATCTTTTCCTTCCACCATCCCAACCACAAAAGCCATCACAATGAGCAAGTCAACCTAGAACCTAAACTCACTCAAGCCAAACTATAACCTAGAACCATGAGCTTTTTCGATAACGCAATATGCGGTTTCCACCAACCATAAAAACTGGGGACAAGAAACTGATAGGACAAGAGCTCCTCAGTCTTCGCATTTGTCATTTGGCAGTAGCAACACTAATGACACATTGCGTTCTCTGATGTGATACGTTGTGTTCTTCGATGCGACACACCGCTTTTTATGATGTGACATGCTGATGACATGCCACCATCGAAGATAACCGTTGTCACTGTCGCATGATCAGGCGGATAAGGAGAAGAAAAAAGAGGTTGCGATGTCTCTTCCCTTAGCCTTGAGAAGGTTTCAGAAGACATTGACCAATTGCTCATGACTCTACAGTAGAAAAATGATGATAATAATGATAACATGAAAGGAAAGGTGGAGAACTTTGACATCCCTGGCTTCATGGAGATGTACTTGGATTTAGTGAAGTACAACACAAGCGAAGGCAAAGCCAAATAGGAAGAAGTGGTAGAGGAAGATTCGTGGTTGGTGGAAATCGCAGATTGCATTACTAAAAGAGTTCATGGTTTTGTGTTGCTGTTTGGCTTAAGCAGGTTTAGGTTATGAATTGGCTTGCTTAGTGTGGTGGCTTTTGTGGTTGGGATGGTGGAAAGAGAAGATAGATAGTGAAAAGAGAAAACTGAGGGTTTGTAATAATGGTGGTAAATGAGAGTTTCTTTTTTTTTCTTTTTCTTTTTTAATTTAGCTTAAATATCTTTTTAGTCCCTATAATTTAGATTCTTTTAGTCACCATAAAATTATTTTGGTTATTTTAGTTCCTATAATTTAGGTATTTTGTTATTTTAGTCCCCATAAAATTATTTTTTGTCATTTTAGTCCCAAAAACATATGCTTACGTGGACGACACATGACACAATGACGTGACACTTCATTTGCCACGTCATCTTTTCACAAAACTTCTCTAACGACAAGAACTAAAAAAACACAAAAAAAATATTTCAAGAACTAAAATGACGAAATTAAATTTATAGAAACTAAAAAATAAAATACTTAGATTATAGAGACTAAAAAATATTTAAGCCATAAATAAAATACTTAAGATATACTATATTAATGCAAAAGTTTACTCCTAAGATTGCTTGAAAAGAAACGTCTCAACTAACAAAACAAAAATTGAAACTACTCTTTCTATATTAAAATAAGAGTAAATACTGTATGCACTTATAGTGTAAAGAAGTTTTACATTATCATTTAATTATAAATCGCTTTGTATTGTAAGTTTGTTAATTTTTATAATAACTACTTTAAAAATCATACCAATGATAAATTTTAATTGGTTGATAGCGTAATTTTTTATACTAATAATACATAAAAATGAAACTCTTAAAATAAAATAACTAATATATTATAAAAGAATTAGCAATCGTACATATTTTAAATTTAAGTAAAATTTATAAATAAAAATAAATTAAAAAGAATTATATATTTTTAGTATTAATAAAAAATATTTTATTTTATTATACTTAAATAAAATAAAAAAGATAAAAATTTTAAATTTGAAAAAAAATTTAAAAATAGATTATTTGAATAAGATATATTAGTTTATTAATATGGTATATCAACATTTAAAAATAAAATTCAAATTATGATTAAATAACAATTCAATAATCTTAAAAATTAGTTTATTTTGAAAAAAAGATATTTTCAATTTTATGTAATGTATCGGGATTTATAGTTTAAAATTCTAATTAATTGAAGTTAAAACTTATTAAAATTAAGTAATAATATTTTTAAAAAAATATAAATATGAAAATAATCTTAATACTTAATATAAAAAATACGTAACTTAATGAAAAAGAAATTCTTAAAGTTACTTTTATTTAATAAATAATAATATAATATAAAAGCCAATTTTATTACCTTAATAAGGAATTAAAGATAATGTCAATGCCTTGTACGATTATGGGACCATAATCACAACACGATTGGGGGCGGGGGTAAAAAAATCCTCAACATTGTTACGATTATAACAGAGACACTCAAAATGAAGTGTTTACACTTTATAAGGATTAAAAGTACATTTAACCTAATAATTAATTAATACTATTAAATTGTATTATTTTAGTGAAAGTCAGAAAATTGAGATGTCATTGTTATTGTGGGATTAGCGGGTGCAGTCAGGAGGGTGAGTTGGATGTTTCAAACAAAAAGGGCGAATGTAAATACTCCTACAATAAATTATTATTTCTTTCCTTTTCCGTAGTCATTTCCTGTGCCCTCACGGTTCTACCATTGTTCCATGCTTTCGTAACACCGGTGCCACCACTCCATCCTTTCTGTTTATCTTAAAATAAAAACTTCAATTTAATTCTTTAAAATTACATGTATTATCATATAAAAGTTTGAAAAATTTCAGATGATTACATTATCATTTTTTCTTCTTTTTATTATTTTAATTCTAAAAGATTTTATCATTAACTTTATCTTTAAGTCATTTAATTTATTATAATTTAATCTTTTAAAATTTATTTAACATTTTAATTTTTAATTTAAATTTTTAAGGCATTAATTTAATGATAAATTAAATTTTTAAAGATTAATATGAAGATAAAATGTTTGAAAGATTAAATTTTTACTATGTTTGGAAAAAGGAAAAAATATAAATAATGATACATTTTCTTTTATTTAATTATAGAAAAAGTGGAGAAAATTTACTTTTAAAATAAAAATATTTAATCTTACTATTTTCTTTTAACTCAAATTTATTTTATTTTTCCTTTTCCGTTGCTTTTTTTTTTTCCCACCTTAGGGATAGTGACTACAATTTTAACAGACTTATATAATACTAGTACTAACAGATACAACTCTGGAGGATTATATCAGGCTTTATCCGTAATTTTAAACACATTATTAAATTAAGGTATAATACCTCAGTGCTTCCTAAATTTTAGAAAAATTTTAATTAGTTCCTAAACTAAAAAAATTTATAATTAAGTCTTTGATCTTCTACAATTTTTTAATTAAAACCGTGAAGTTAGTTTGTGACGGTTTGAAATCACTAAAAAATTTATAATTTGTGACAGTTTTACTACTTCCAAAAACTCTATTACAAAGATTATAAAAGATTAAAGATCTAATTACAAAATTTTTTAGTTCAAAAATCTAATTAAAAATTCTTCAAAAGTTTAGGATGAACTGATGTATTAAATGTTAAATTAATTGCGATAATTAAATTTATTAATCTATTAATAATAGAGAAAACAAACTATGCACTAACAGTTTTACACTGTCATCTAATTACAAATTATCATTTATTATAAATTTATTAACTTTTATAATAAATATTTTAAAATTCATATTAATAATAATTTTTGATTAGTTAACAATATAAAACTTTTTAAACTATTAATACATTACCATTAAACTCTTAATAATAATTAAAAACCTTGTTTACTCTCCACGGATTAAATGCCACATCGGAGTTATCACCTGCTTTATAAGCGACCTGGACTCCTTCTTTTTTCCTCACTGATCATTCTATTCCTACGTTCTCCCTCTAGAAAAGAAAAGAAACGAAAAGAAAAAGAAGAGAGTGTAGGTAAAGAGTACACACACACACCCCAAAAATTAGCTTCAAACACAGATCTGGGAGAAGAAGATGGGGCACGACCAGAACCAGAGATCGCTGATCTACGCGTTTGTGTCTCGCGGCACCGTGATTCTCGCCGAGTACACCGAATTCAGCGGCAACTTCAACTCCATCGCGTTTCAGTGCCTTCAGAAGCTCCCTGCCTCCAACAACAAATTCACTTACAACTGCGACGGCCACACCTTCAATTACCTCGTCGACAACGGCTTCAGTTCGTATTCCTCGCTCCGATCTAATAGAAATTCAATACAAACAAACGCGCTTTAGTGAAATGAAATGAAATTCATGTTATATTCTGATTTGTTTTAGACGCAAAATTGAAGTTCGGTGTTGTGTTTGGAAATGAATGTCTCATTCACTCACTAACACATACTCGTTATGTAGCGTATTGTGTTGTTGCGGATGAATCGATTGGGAGACAGGTGCCTGTGGCTTTTCTGGAGCGTGTGAAGGATGATTTTGTTGCCAAATATGGCGGCGGAAAGGCTGCGACCGCCGCTGCGAACAGCCTTAATAAGGAATTTGGGTATTGAATTTCTGTTATGTGAGCTTGATGCTGGATTTGTTGTGATTTGTGTTTTCTAAGGGAAGATGATATGTACTCGTTTTTGCTTGCTGAAGGTCCAAGTTGAAGGAACATATGCAGTACTGTGTTGAGCACCCTGAAGAGATAAGCAAGCTTGCTAAGGTGAAAGCTCAGGTTTCTGAGGTTAAAGGTGTCATGATGGAGAACATTGAAAAGGTAAAGATGCACACTGCTTACTTGCTTTGACTTAAGAGGATGGTGCTGCGTAAATTGAATAGATTGAATTGCTTTGTAAACATATATTGCAAGAATTGTGTTTTATAGAGGGAATTGTGGTTGTGTTTGAAATTTTTTGTAACAACTAAGACAATGGGACACAGAGTGGATCTTTGAGGAAACCCAAATGTGTGAATATTTAAATCTCATATATGACTATGAGAGTATTAAAATAGTCTGGCTAGCATTTTGTTGAATTATGGCATTGTGCTCATGCTGCATTGATACACGAAAGTCTGTAATAGCTGTTAGAATTGCACATGGCATGGTTAGAATGGCACGATTCAATACAAATCGACAAATCAGTGATTTGTTTTATGTGATTAATCTTAGATGACTTTGAACTGTGCAATACATGCATGGACCAGGGTGATTCCCACATTTCAGCAGTGTCTTATTTTTATTTCATTTTTACGTCTGTCATCAATTTTTGTAAAAAAGGTTTAAAAAAGGAATGTTACTTAATGCACCTTTATTTTATTATTACTTTGTTTCGTTTTCATTCGTATGAAGTAGGAGCTTCACATACAGGTGTTCTGGGGATATATCAGATCTAAGGAGAAAAATTATTTGAGCCAATTTCATAATTTTTTTTTTTTTTAATTTTACCATCCAATCGATTTTATTCTATAATTGAATCTGATAGGATCTAATCTAAAGCATTTTGAATTAGATTGATTCTTTTTTCTTTTTCTTTTGTGTTAAGTCAACAAATAAGTCATATTTTATCTGTTTTAACCCTTTTTTTGAAACTTATTTTTATATAAAATGAAAAGATTATTTAATAAAAAATGAGACAAAGGAACAAATTTTAAATTCATCCAAAACTTATAAATATATTAAAATAACAAGATGTAATTTAGAGGATAAGACCATATAGTAAACAAACTAGTAATTTCATAAATACATATTTATATAAATATAAGTGATAAGCTAATTTCATAAATAAAATCATGTATATGCATACCAGTTTGGTTTGGATTAGATTAGATTAGTTTTAAAATTGGATCCAAAATCAGATCCAATAAAAAAATCACTATTATTATTATTATTATTATTATTTTTGCTTTTGTTTTTTGGTTTTTGTGGTTTATACTGAATTGGATCTTTTTCTGAACACTACTACTTCTTGCAG
This sequence comes from Spatholobus suberectus, assembly GCA_004329165.1. NCBI lineage: Eukaryota > Viridiplantae > Streptophyta > Magnoliopsida > Fabales > Fabaceae > Spatholobus > Spatholobus suberectus. The sequence continues at coordinate 45,260,235 of CM014733.1, read as the reverse complement.
CCACTCTCGCTTTATGCATCTTCTTTGTCTGTTCCATTGTTCTGTTTTTATTCTTTTGAAACTGAGGCTTCACATAGCCACATGCTCACTCTATACATGCCTTATGTGGCTATATAATTGCTCTGTTTTAGTTCTTTTGAAAGTAAGGCTTCAGGCATACAAAGGCAAAGAAGAAAGAGAAGGATGTTACCTGATAAAATATTATTATTTTTAAATAGATTATGCATCAAATTAATTAACGTTCAATGTCCCCGATAAATTTGGGGTAGTTTGCTTGGGATGAACTGCCATTTAGTAGGAACACACAAAGAATTATGACTTATGAATTCGTTTGGTTGCTTATGTTTTATTTTGAAGTTTTCTATTTTTTAGCTTCTCTATAGATTGATAGAGACTTAGTTATGACTAATGATTTTGTTGAGATTTATGGTTAAGTGGTTTTGTTAAGTCCTGTTTTAAAATTATTACATTGAGCACTTTTCACCATTTAATATGATATATTTCAAACCATTTTTCGTTGTGTCTTTAAATCCTACAATTTGAAATGATTCACAATTAAAAAAATTGAATTCTGATTTGGTTTTAAGTTCTAAAGCATTGATATTTCTACAAGTCCAGTTTAGGCATGTTAGATGGGAATCTAGGATAATTTCAGCTAGATATTCTTCATTACGTTTTGGATTTGAAGTGATTATTGAAACATGTGAGCCATAGTTACTGTGCCAGAAATTGTGGTGATTGATGGCTGTTATTGTACCAGATATTCTACTTTTGAGCTTTTCTATATGTGATGTGGTATAAATTATTTAACATGTGTAGTATAAATTATTTATTTGTATTTAAAATCTTCAATATAGCAGTCATCTCACTATCCACTATCCTGCTGTAGTGATATTGCAGTTGGCTGCTCTGCACTACTATCCAGGATAGATAACTATGATGTGAACTATGTTTCAGTTAGACACAAAATTTTCTTTTCACCCCCAAAATTTAAAAGAAGATAACAGCAAATCAATGAGGGTTCATATGTGTAATCTTGAAATTTTATTGAATATAAGGAGAACAATGAATGAGGTTTTTATTGATATTCAAGTAATTGGCCACCTAATCTGGGAAAAAGGAAGGTTCATCCAAACTGGGGCCAAAGAGGAGCAAAGAAAATTTGAACCTAGTAGGGTTTCCATACCCTTTTCATGTTGAACCCATTTCCCACATTTGTTGTCCATTGTCTTGGTTTTGTCAATATTTGAGTTGATTTTTTTTAAATCAGACACCAATTCAAAGAATTAAGGTGCCTACATTGCAGCAATGGATTTAAGATTGCTGTTTTAATAGCTAATGAGGTGGTGAATGATTTTATAGAAGGAAAGAATATGTAGCTTAGTGTGAGGATCTTAAAGTTTGTTCAATTATGGTAATGGTCTCCCACCTCCGGTTTACTGATGATACTATTATCCTTTTTGAAGGAGGATTTTGACGTGTGCATATTTTTTCTCTATCCTAAGTTCTATGTTTTCACCAGAGAAGGAGGAGAGGCAGGAAATGAAGGGACAGAAGGGAATTGTGTTTGGAGAAATCTGTTAGGAGGGAAAGGAAGGAGTTAACAGAATGAACAGGTGGTAACTGGACATTGGAGAAGAGTGTCGGAAGCAGGGAAGAAGGGGGAATATCAAGGGGAGAGCTGGAGAGAGCGGGAGGGGGGGGGGTGTCAAATCTGTGAACGGAATTATGGGAAAGCTTAGGCCTAGGGGCAGGTGGCATTTTAGTTACCCTAATTAGAGCACTGCTCTGTACTTTATCCTATAATACCTACAAGGATACAAGTTACTAACACGTCTGATTTTTTCTTGTAAAATATGTATATAATTTATATTTTAGGCAAGTTTTGAAGGCACAAAAATTAAAATTTGGACCCTCTGTTGTTGAGTAACAGGACTGACAAATTATATTTGATAAATAAATTACTAAATCGCAGAAAAGGATCCGAATCCGAGAAATTCTGTTCACCATAATAGTTAATGGTACTTCTATTGCACTTGGGTTGGGCTGCTGTGCTTTGCCAATATGACTTTTCAAGTTCAATTGTTTTGAGTCAAATTCAAAATTATAAATAAGCAAAGATTTATTTGTAGATTTGTAGCACTTAATTGTTCTGCAACTACCAATTGCTTATTCCTCTGCGTCCTCAAAGACAGCTAAACTTTTGTGCATTTCAATGACATATAATGGAGTGAGTTTCTGTTTCTTTTCTATGCCATAATGATATACATTATAACATATGTACACCGGAGAAAAGCAGAGATTAAACCAGTCATACATATCAGCAGAAAAGAACTAAAGGGGAAAAAAAAAAAAGTAGTCAAATTTTTTGCATTCCAATACCTTTGATCGGATTAAGGACATCTATTCAGATCATATTGACATGCTCATAATTTAATGTAGGTTCTGGACCGGGGGGAAAAGATAGAACTTCTGGTTGACAAGACCGAAAATCTTCATCACCAGGTTAGTATATTGTATTTGTGAATTTGCCTGTTACTGTCTTTTAAAGGTCTTGAACTTAGGATTATTCTTCCACACATAAGGATCATTAGTAAGTATTTTCTTGTCCTTTTGGATTTTTTCGGTGAACTAGTATTTGCTATTTAGTTCTCTTGATATTTGATGCTATAGTGTCTCTCCTGGTAAGATCTACCCACACCTCCACCTCACCAAAAAAAAAAAAAAAAATAGAGGTTGACGCAGAATAAAACAAATTATTGGTATTTTTTTTTTTTCGAATGTACTGTTTGTGCTTCCTGTTTACTTGTCACCATTTTTTGAGGCAGGCACAAGACTTCAGGAATTCGGGGACCAAAATCCGTAGAAAAATGTGGCTGCAAAACATGAAGATAAAGCTGATTGTATTGGCAATTTTGATAGCCCTGATCCTCATAATCGTCCTCTCTGTCTGCCGTGGGTTCAATTGTGGAAAATGAGCATAATTTTCCAAGTCATTTTACCTTGTTATTTCAACCTTGTGATTATATATGAGGAAACGATATCGAATGGATGACATGATTTTGTATGTAGTAAAAATATCAGATCTCGTATGCTATTCATTTTAAAGGTTTCACAGTATGATACAAGAATGCTTTTGGAATTATTAATTTGTTTGTCTATTGTAGTTCGATTTTCATTCACATGACCCATCTTGTCTCATTCTGGCAATTAAGTTACCTGTTGTTTCATCATATTTCATATGAATGTTCACAGCATTTTAGTGCAAGCTCGAGTATTTTTCGGCTAGACTTCGTATTTCATAAAATCCGTTTATATTTGTGTATAAAAATGTAAACTTGTTGAATACCATGAGAAGGAATTCGAGCAATTTACCACTCAAACGGAAGAGAAAGAACGTTTCACGTCATGTATTGATCTAAAGTTCCATAACGGTGTTTGAGATCGATTGTTTTCGAGTTTTTTAACTTCTCTTAAGAGGAGCAAAATAAACTACTTAAAAAAAAAACAAAAAATCAGACATGCATTTAATAACCTTGTCGTAATGAGGTAGAAAAAAAGGTTACTGATAAATATCTAAAGAAATTCTGGGTATATTTGATTTCAGTTGATATATTCTTAATAATAATTATATAAATGTTATCTTATTCTTATTTCATTTTATGTCCTCAATAATTTATAAGAAAAAAAATTATTGTTTTGAAAAATTAGCCAGTTTCTCATTTAGTCACTGGAAATTTCAAACATGAGTGTCAAGTAATTATTTGGAATGGTATCTGTTGTCTTTATTTGGAATGACAGATGTTTTTGGGTTTTCTCTCTAAACCTCTTCCTCTCTGTTAACAATTACAGGAACCATTAACTGCTTCAAGTTACATATAGAAAGTAAGAAAAAGAAATTTCAACGGCAACAAGATAATTTCTCATATCACAGTTGTTGTGAGGTACATTCCTTTGTTATTTAAGTAGTCAAAAAGTACGTAGTTATGTATCAGATGAAGAAAATGTAGGAAAGTAATTAAACTAGTGAATTCCATTTTAGTGATAAGATATTGTATATTTTTCCTTCGTGGCATGAATTTGATGGAAATTTCAAACCAAGATTCAGTTAAAAATTATTAGTCACTATTGGTTTGTGGCCAGTGTCTTTTGTTGGCCCTCTAAGCCGAATCACTTGTCACACTACTCCTAATGCATTAAATATGGATTAAGGTCCAGTAAAGTGAAGGAACTTAGGGGTGTTATGGTGTACAAAATCTTTTTTTGCATTCCTAAAAATCATGTTGTTTGGGAATTGTATTTTTTGATAATCATAGTTTTTGAAAATGTCATAAATACGTTTGATGTGTCAAAAAAATTCTTGAGAATGAGGAATATAATTAATTATTACCTTAAAAAAAACTCTCTTCCTTCATGATTGAATTTTTACCCCTTCTATGGGAAAGTTTTAAGGGGAAATATAGTTAAAAAATGATTATTAAGAATGTTATATTCTTGAGAATAATTTTTAAAATTATCATACCGAATATAAATTTAACATTTTCAACTGATAATTCTTTATAAACTTAAAAAAATCTCCCTACCAAACACCACCATAAAGAAAAGAGGCTCCAGAATGTGAAAGCTGCCACAAACTAATCCAAAGAAAGAAAGAAACCCTATTAAAATACATTGCTCGAAACATTAATAGACAAGACATCATATATACTCAATACTCATCAAAACACCCAATTACCAATTATCACTGATCCGTTGGAAGCTTCATTGCAATTACGGACCACTTGTTATATGAAGTAGCAAATCATGTACACAGCTACTAATTTCCTATCACATTATATTGTCAAGAATGTGATATGAACTCTTATTATGATCGTGAATAATCCTATCTTAAACCTGCAACAGGCAATGGGAGACACGCTAGACAATAATTAATTACAATACCATTCTCACAAATAATTATACTCCTTTAAGGCCCGAATCATCAAGGAATTAGTTGCAGAGGTCTCCGCATTCTTCACTTGAGATTTTACATCGCCTGACATTTGAAGTGTACCATTTGCGGTTGTTATCTGAACGAAGCAGACAAATCTCTTTTCATAAAAGGGACTTGAATCCTTCTCAATGTAGTGAGCCATTGCAGAGGAGCAACAAGTTAGTTAAGAAGGAAGATCAAAATTTTCACATATGCAATTGAAGTGAAAGAACAAATTGAAAATACAAGGAATATCCCTTAGCTAGCAGAAAGTTTGCATCACTATTCAATTTTATATATAGAAAATGAATGTTTTTCATTCAATATATCATCCTAAATGACAGGTACATGTATATATTGGTTTAGGCAATTTTTTAATCCCACTAAGCTCTAAGTATAGTAAATATCTTTGATATTATTAGGAGTTAGGATAAACATCTCTTTGTATCTTTGATATTTTTCCTACTTTCCCTTTTAATTTAGTTTCCCTGTTTTCTTTAATAAGATTAGCCATTTAACTTATAAAAGGGAATATGAGGTTGTATTACAAACACACTGAATAATATTAAGTTCTTTTCAAGTTTATGTTTGGCTACTTCCACCACTAAGGTACCATCAGCATCACCACAGAAGTGTAGCAACATATTAGTGGGAGGGACTAAATGTGCGAGCAATCTTGGCAGCATCAAGCCTTGCAATGTCCTTCAGATCAGCGGAAGGTGAGGCAACAAACTCTCCATCAACATACACACTAGCAATGCTTTTGTCACTGTTCCTCTAGTGTTTTATGTCTACTTGTTCCTCCTACTTTTGGCAAATTTCAAACAACATCGTCACTATCTATTTGGAGCTGAATAGTGAGGGGAAATTTGCCAAACCAGTGATGACTCTATTTGAAATTTCAAATTTTCAAAAAAGTAGGGGAAACAGGTTGACATAAAACACAAGAGGAATGGTGACAAAGCATTGCTAGGGTGCATGTTGATGGAGACTTTATTGCCTCAACTTCCTCTGATCTGAAGAGCACTGCAAAGCTTGACATTGCCAAGATTTCTTGCACATTTGGTGCCTCTCACTAATATGTTGCTACACTTTTGTGCTGATGACAATGGTACCTTCGTGATTGAATCAGCCAAACATAAACTTAACGAACTTTGTGGGATTAAAAAATGACATAAACCAACATGCATGTACCTTCGTAGTTGAACTAGCCAAACATAAATGAACTTTGTGGGATTAAAAAATGACCTAAACCAACATGCATGTACCTGTCATTTAGGATGATATATTGAATGAATGATATTCATTTAGTGATGCAAATTTTCTGCATGTTAATGGATATTTCTTGTATTTTTAATTTGTTCTTTCACTTTAGTTGCATATGTGAAAATTTTGATCCTCCTTGTTAACTAATAACAACCCCAATTGGTGATGATATTTGAAATTTGTTAAAAGAATTGTACTGTCTAAGAAAGTAGGGTCGGAACAACTAAGCTTAATAAATAAGATAAACATAAACATGCATTAGCCAAGAATATGCTTGGTCAGGCTGAGCATATACCTTGGCCCGACAACACAAATACTGCAGTTAAGCTATTAGCAGAAATAACCATCATATGTGGTGGTAGTCCGTAAATCATGAATTACAAGCAAATATTGATAGAATCAATAATGATATGTCCTAAAAAAAGGTGGAACAAAATCAATCCATTATTTGGAAACATATATACAATTAATGACATTATATGCTATATAAATGTATACAATGCATAGGTAAACCTAATTCTATTTCATGATCTTTTAACCCTAGAATTTTTTCTTAACTTGAGTGCTAGAGTGTTTTTGTAGATACCACCCTTGTCGTATCAAGGAGGTTAGAGAGTTGGAGCAAGGAGGACAATTATGCACACTACCACATCTTGGTGGAGAGTACCGTAGATTTTTACAGGTACATTTGGCACTCACCATGAGACTTGGTAAGCATTTCCCAGCCACACGAATTAAGAGGCTTTGCTCTTCTCTAAATTATCTGACTAATTATTTGCCTACACGCTCTTGCCCGATCAAGACATTTTGATGCAACTTAATCTCCTCTCCATCACAGTTCTGTCATTTCTACTCTCCTTATTAATTTGTCTTATTCATTCTTATAATGTGCATCTTTATGCATAAGTGCATTATATACATCTTTGACTCATCATATATCAGAATTCGTATGTGTCTGACAGTGCCGCAGATTTGACATGTTATATATATATATATATATATATATATATATATATAACGGCTAAATTAGTTAAATTTGTATTTTACAAAAATGTTATTGAAAGTGTCATCTAACTAACTTTGACATCAACAAATCCTAACACACACACATGCACACATGAATCCTAACACACACATATATATATTAAATTTATCTTTCTACTTACATACAGATTTGCTATGGAAACTAATGTTTTCAAAATCATGTTTTATTGTCATTGATATTGTATTCACTGCTACCTTTTTTTATTTACAATATCTTATATATGATATTATGGAAAAATCTATTATATTTCCAAAAGTTGCGTGAGACAAGACAATAGCTTATGAAAATACATCAGTATCTTTAAAATCCATCAATTTATTATAAGGCACCAATAATATCTCAATAGAAATACCTTATTCATGGTATTAGGAAAAGTCACCATAGATATTTATTGGCATCGACAATAAATGACATTTATATGATCACATTTATCCACGGTGATATGAAATGTTTGCTATGATATTGGCACCAAAGATATTATATTTAGAGTATAATAGATATATACCGTTAATGTAAAAGTTTTTACACTGTTAACTAATTAAAAATCATATTTGATATGGCCTTTAATATAGTTATTATTAAAATCAACAAATTTACTATATATGGTGGTTGTGATTGAATAACAGTACATATCCTATTCTCTTATATTTATTCATGATATTAGAAAGTTTATTATATTTTAAAAAAAATTGATTTAATTACTTTTTTGGTTCCTATAGTTGGACAAACTTTATCTTTTGGTCCCTATAGTTAAAAATAATTCGTTTTAGTCCCTATACATGTATTTTCGATATCAGTTTGGTCCTTGCCGTCAAATGTGTCTTAACTTCGTGAAATAAAACCGTGACAAAATGAAAATTGGCAGTGTAAAATTGCCACAAATTAACATTTTCTGGCTTTTTTAATTCAATTTGTGGCCGTTTAAAACGGTAGGGACCAAACTGATATCGAAAGTGCATGTATAGAGGCTAAAACGAATTATTTTTAACTATAGGGACTAAAAGGTAAAGTCTGCGCAACTATAAAGACCAAAAAGATAATTAAACCAAAAAAATTATATGATGAAAATATGTCTATAGCTCTTCATGGGCAACGAATGTACTATCAAAATGAAACTTAATCCCTCTTCTTTCTTTATAAGAGAATCAAGTTGATTGGTTGTGGCTTAGGTGCAATCAAGATCGAGAACATTTGCGAACATTGGTGCGTTGACTTTTGGTGAAACAAGTTTCAAATATTTAGCAGATATTATTTTGATTTGTTGTAAGGATTTTAATGTCACATGCATTCAGTGAGATCTTAATGTATAAGCATCATTATAATCTCTTATGATATTTTAATGTAGCTTTGTAAACTATCCCAGATCGTGATAACATCGTAGGATATAACCGTTATTTATACCAAATGTTATAATAATATCCTTTACAAGCTTTGATGAGACATAAGTTGGTTCACCTGCACAGACTATACTGGTGCCATAAGCGGAGCCATGGTATTCATAAAGGAGGAGCTTAGAATCAACGACAAGAAGCTCTAGCCAGCATCTTAATAAGAGATATTCATTAAATTGCAGAGCGAAGTTGAATAAAAGCAGCACATATACATAGAGACATTGCCTTTAATTCTGATACCATGAGAACGATTACACTTTAAAAGTATCTAATGTAAGCTTTGATGAGAACAGGACAGACACCACACTCGGTGACAAGAGCATGGCTTTTGAAGGCGTGGACTAAACATGTAAGCAGAGCTCGGGTCAAAAGACTCAAGTCAAAACAAATTAAGAAATTAAAAGAAGGCATGCTCCAAACCACACATGGCCACTGACTTGTTAAAGGATAAAACTCATGAACAGCATCTCAGAAATCATCATTGCAAGGCAATTGTCAAAGTTAAGGTACACGCTTTTAAAAATATAATATTCATATGCCTTACATTGAAATAATAAAGCATGGCGTGATATAACATCCATCCAAAGATGTGATGGTATATTGAAATTAAATCCATCGAACCCCAACGACAATAAATCTTTACTCTTGGACAAAAATCTGAAAGTCATTTTTAGGTGGGCTTATGTGTTACTTCTATCTCATTTTATTTGATGTTTAAGGTTTTAGCACAGAAATTAAGAAATGTATTTATTATTTTTTATTTCATAATAATTATTATATAATTTTTTAATATATCTCTTATCTTTCATATTAATTAGATTTTTTTTATACTTCTTTTTTATTTTTTCACTTTACAGTAAATGATTAAGAATATAATGGAAAATGACAATTAAAATGAGACAATTTTTTTTGTTGTTGCTAAAACATCAAATAAAATGGGACGCAGGGAATATATTACCATGATATTGAAGGTTGTACTTTATGTCTGCATAAGAGATCGACTTTTGTAATTATTATGTTATTAAGAGTTTTTATATCATTATATCAATTACTTCGTCATTGCTCTTACCCAGAAGGTTGGCATCGAATAGATGAGTGGGAGCAAACAGATAAATGAGGGAACGAAATTGGCAGATGCATGGTTTTACGCCCTCACGTCGGCCATTATATGGTTCGACATGCATATGAAGGTGGTCCGGAAATAATGATGTGCCTTAAGCTGATAGTTTGAGAAGGTGATTCTTTGTTTTTATGTACCTCTGCTAGTTCTTCTCGGTTTTAGTTACTGTAATTACAGCACTGCTCTATACTTGATCCTATAATACCCATGAGGTTACCAGTTTCTAACACTTCTCATGATTTTTTCATGTAGAAAATGTATGTAATCTATATTTTAGGCAAGTTTTGAAGGCACAAAAATTTAAATTTGGATCCTCTGTTGTTGAGTAACAGGATGTAATCATGTTGGAGAGGAAAGACACGATTTTTATCAAATAAGAACTTATGAATTAGTTACTAAATAACATGTATGATAAGAAATGTCTTTCTCTTTTCAACATAATCATATCGTGTTACTAAATAACAGGAAAGGATCTGAACCCCAGAAAATCTGTTCTCCATAAATAGTTAATGGTAGCTCAATTGCACTTGGGTTGGGCTGCTCTGCTTTGTGAATGACTTTTAAAGTTCAATTGTTTTATGAGTCAAATCCAAATTTTAAATAAGTCAAGATTTATTTGTGGATTTGTAGCAGTTAATCGTTCTATAACTACCAATTGCTTATTCCTCTCATGGCCGTGTAGATAGCAAGGCCGTCAAGATACTTATCTTAGACCACATTGGAAATGTAAATATAAATGTACATAATAATTAAATAGTTTGTGATATGTCTCAATATTCTAATAATTAATTAGTGAGAGCAATTAATAAGTGTTAGTGAAATTGAAAAATATAAGGCTCTAAATTGCAACAAATACAAATATGCATGCACACGTACATATGCACATACATCACGCACATGCATGCACATACATGTAGCCCCATACACACATACATAATAAAATTTAATATTTTTATATCAAATTTATTGCAACAAAACACTCGTCATATTTTATATTTTTTATACACGGTAGATCAATCAAATTCTTGTATTGAGACTCGATTTGAACAATTTTTACAATATGAGACCATTTTTTTTATTTGAATCCAAATTTTTAAAACTTTAGATGATGATGAATTGAAAAATTATTGTATTAATCTTTAAAAAAAATTAGTAAATATTTTGATGTTGATAGTGTTAATTTATTTTCAAAATTGAAAATATTGAGAAAAGTGTTAAAATAAAAAATTAATACTCCAATATAAATATTAAAAGAGTAAATTATACTGACACTCCTAAAGTTTTTTCAAATTGCACATAATCTCTTTGTTTTTTTTTTTAATGTTTACAACAACCTCCCTTATAGGAATACACGATGTAATATTTTTCAAACAATTAAGGAGTATTAGTGTAATGCATAAGGGGTGTTAGTATAATGTTTTTCAAACAATTAAGGGGGTTAGTGTAGGGATAGAAAAAGGAAGAGTATCATATGTAATATGAAAAAAACTCAAGAGGTGTTAGTATAATTTATTTATATTAAAATATATCAAAAGATTCAAATGTTTTTCAAATGTAAGCATTACTTATAAAATATTATTGACAATATCTATAATAGTTGCTATTGCTAAAAAAAAGTTTTTCAAAATTAAAAATAATTAAATTTTATCTAAGATAAACAATGTATAAGATAAATTGAATAAATTAGCCATTGAGAGTGAAATATTGGAACTACCTTTTTATAAAACATTGATAAATGATTTTGTAGCTTAAAAAGGTAAAAGATTAATATAAATATTGATTATTAATATTACATTAAGTTCTTTAAAAAATTTGCCGTAGGCCCCTAAATTCCTAGGCACCTCCCTAATCCTTCTGCATTCTTGAAGATAGTTAAAATTTTGTGCATTTCAATGACATAATGGAGTGAGCTTCGGTGTATTTCCTATGCCATAATGATATATAATATAACATATGTATGCCATAGAAAAGAAAAGATTAAATTAGTCATGCTAGAGATGACAATTCCATCCAAATCCTGTGGCCACCTGCAAAAGATATCGCAATAGGTAAGGTAAATAGCCATTCAATGGGGATGCGTTCGAAGACGAAGAATTACTCGCAAAATTGAATAGGGACAGGTGCAGGTATAGGTTCTATAGTACCCACCATGCCAAATACCCGCACTATATAAATATATAAATATTTAATTAAAATATCATATATACATATATATTATTAATTATTAATTTAATTAGTAAAACATAGTATTCACCTCACCTCATACCACCACCTCAGCTTACATATTTATGCCCTTTCTATTTTTTGTTTTATTGTATCAAACAAGATATAGTATGTTGAGTGCTTGATTTTGAAGCTATGCCATGATCATTCATGTTCAAAAAATTTACCGTCAATTTTTTTTAAGCAAATGAAATGAGTGTTTACTCATCCTTTAATTATGTGTTGTTTACACCGTCCCATTTTTATTTGGTTTATTATCTATTGTAACTTCATTATGTCGTGTTGTTTTATTTATTCAACTTAATAAATTGCCTTTTTTTTACTCTTCTCCTTCACGCTCTTTTTTTTGGGTTATATGCTTATTTGCTTGATGATTAATTATAAATTAATTAGAAGTAAACTCCCATTTTAGTCTCTAAATTTGTAAGGTGATGTCATAATAATCTTTGAAATTAGAAAATTGTTAAATAAATCCCTGAAAATAAAATTCATTAGTCACATTAATCGCTGTCATCAATTCCATTAGGGACTATAATGATAATAAGTTATAAAATTTAAGGACTATAACAATAATAAGTTGTACATTTTAGATACTAAAATGATAGTAATTTCAATTTCAAAGATTTATTTGACATTTTTCTAATTCCAGGGACTATTATGACAACGCCTCACAAATTTAGGAACTAAAATGAGAGTTTAATCAATTAATTAGTGTTAATGTATCATTTTTGGCAAGTCTTGGAGAGTAGTGCTTAATGATTAATTATAAACTAATTAGTGTTGATGTTAAATGATTAGAACATTACATTTAAGAATAATTATGTTAGATGATTATGTTTCTAATGTTGTTTGGTTCTGATTTATGTTTGAATAATTTAAGGTTATATTGGATACTTTTAATGTTATGTTTGGATGAGTTAAGTTTATGTTTGGATGATTCAAGAGAGAATTTTCAATTTAATTGTATCAATTTTTTTAATTAATATTTTTTATTGATTTATTAACTTTACATATAAGTAAAGTGCGGGTAGCAAGTGCGAGTATGAATATATAGTTATCCAACAGATACAGAGATGGGGATTAAAGTTACTATTCGCGCAAGTATAGGAGAAGGTACAAGTATTTTTTTTCAAATGTTGGTATGAGCACAGATACTATAATACCCTACCTAGACCTTAACCATTGTCATCCTTAAGTCATACATACAGCAAAAAAGAAGTAAAAGGAAAGAAAAAGTAGTCAAATTTTTTGCATTCCAATACCTTTGATTAGATTATGTAATTATGTAATGCATAAAGACATCTATTTAGATTATATTGACATGCTCGTAATTTAACGTAGGTTTTGGCAAAGGGAAAAGGTAGAGCTTCTAGTTGACAAGACTGAAAATCTTCATCAGTAGGTTAGTATGTTGTATATGTGCATTTGCCTATTGTTATATTTTGTTTCAAAGGTCTTGAACTTAGCATTATTCTTCAGTGCTTCACAATCAATAGTAATTATTTTCTTATCCTTTAGGCTTTCTTTCTTCTTCTTTTTTGGTGAATTACTATCTGGTTTGATGTTGTAGTGTCTCTTATAGTAGGCTCGTAATTCCTTTGCTTTCTTTTGATACTTGTGTCTTGTTTTATGTTTCGCTTTTGCTACTCCCCATTGGTTATATTTGCTTTATAACTTGAAGGTGATTTTGACATTGCATGACTTCTACGAAGTTATATGTTTAAGGTTGAATTTTAATATTTTTTGCTAGTCACTAGGACATTTGTTGTAGATTTAATTTTTTTGCTCCACATCAATGCATTTTCAATGTTTGAAAGTTTAATTTTTATAAATTTGACTCAAATAATTGTTTAGTCCCTATAATATAAGGTTATTTCATTTTGATCCTCTTAATTTTGGTTGTTTTCATTTTGGTACCTATAATTTTTTTTATTTTGGTCCCTATAATTTTGTCCATTACATTTGACGGACGAACCTAATGGCAAGGACCATAATAAAACAAGAAAATATGAAGCAGAAAAAAAGAAAAAAGACTAAAAGAAAAACATCTTTATGTTATAGGGACCAAAAAGTCATTTAAGCCTAATGTATTTAATTTAGCTAATTTTGACACTTAATTTTTTATTTGTTTTAAATAAATTTAATAGTTGAATAACTTGATAAATAAACTACGAGGCAAAAATATTAGACAAATTAAAATAGTCAACATTCTCATATATAATATATATCTCAGATACAAAATAATACAACTAAGATGAAATAAAATGAATAACACTGAAACATCAGGTGTGAATTTTCCTCTTTCTCTGATATGTGCAACCTACTATATGAGTCTCAATATGTCTTGCGGTTAGATCCAAGAGTTAAGGCCCTACCAGGCACAGCCTGGAGTGTCTCAAAAATCCTGTCAAATAAACCCAACAAAAAATGGAATTTATATACTTACTTGACAAGCATAAGGGTTGCTCGAATTAGACTCTGCCCGGCTGCCTATAAGGAGCTGCATAGGTACTCTCAGAGGGCCTATCGAAGGATCTCTTCTTGTGCATCCATGATGTGTGGATGAGAAATATAATGGAATCAAGGATCGTATCCATCTATGCACTCTACTAGATCACCCTCACCGACTTTTCTGGTGGCATCATCAAGAACATGATCAAGATACTAAATAAACCTCTTATTACAATCCTTAGCAATAGGCATATGCTTTGTAATGGCACATGGTGAATGAGGAATCCCATATATATGCCTAAACTATTGTAGCACCTTCTTTGGCAGTAAGGTGCACAACAGTGGGCCTGATTTAAGGAATCCCAAGAAGTACAAGTTGTCCTATGAAGCTCGTTTCTATTTGTGGACTCCATAAGGTGTCCAGATGACCTCTTAGGTCCATAACACATTTAACATTGTTCGAGTGGCGAACACGTCACCGAAGCCCCTTACAATCTCCCACCGACAGGACAAGGAAATTGCTCAATATATCATTATGCCAATTGGTGAGAGTAAATGGCTGGAAAATGCTCAAAAATCTAAGGTTGTAAAACCATTAACATAATTAATTATCATAAAGCAAAAAAATATATAAAAAATAAATTTAGCACTTGGAAGAGAGTCATATATCCTCCGATTTGCCATGTCTAATGGATGTTGGCCTAGTTGAGTTGATCGTAGAGGTAATACAAGGCAAAGACACCTTATGCAAACTCCACTCAAACATCCAGGTTGTGGAAAAGCTCAAAGTATACCACATCCACACATGTGAAATTCTTGTAAGCAAATATCGTGCAACCAACCAAATGTAGCAGAAAAGGTTTGGCTGCATATACAACATTCCTGGCCTAGATGTGTGCATGGTATAAGCCTTATAATTAGGTCAATCGCACATACGCTCCTTAATCAATCTCAGCATATGCCTTCTTAAAGGTGACTTCGTGTAATTACATTAAGTACTCTATGCCTTTTCTTGTTATAGTATTGGGTAGGAACATAGCCTCCCAACTATAGGTAAATGTAGGAGAAAAGACATATCATTTAGAGTGATGATCACCTCCCCTAATGGAAGGTGGAAGGAATTGGTGTCCTTGTGCCACCACTCAACAAAAGCAGACAAGACGCTCTTATCCACCATTCGATAGCATGCCTATTGAAGAAGCGCCAGTCCAGACCTTTCCATGTAGTCCTTCACCTACTTGTGCTCAAGCATGGACAATACCTTGCTCTTATGGCTTACCACCTGCTTGTAGCGGCCATGTCCTTTCCACAATCATGGGGCAATATGGTCCGTAAAGGTCCTCAACACAGAAAGGTCCTTAGGACATCCTAGAAAAGGGGGGGGGGGGGGGTCAAAAACCATGGCTCCATTGCTAGTACATTGTCCTCAAGAGCTAGAACATGGGCTCAAAAGTGTCAATCAACTCCTATCGTGCATCAGCAAGAATTGTTGCCTCCACCTCCCGTTGTGTTGATGTCGCTCTATGGCTAAAGTTGTGGGTCATATACACTTATGCTTATCATCTCTAAAACCTCGTGTACGTGTCATATCGTATTTGCATTACATAAATAAAAGTTAACTACATAAGTAAATACATAAAAAAGTCTAGTCATACACAATAGAAACTAATTTTTGTTGTGTATCCAAAAGTATTTGAAAAAGACACAAATTGAAAACTAGTTTCCTTTGTGTATCTAGACAAGACACAACGAAAACTAGTTTCTATTGTGTATAACTACACAATGAAAAGTAGTTTTCATCAAATCAGTGACATGAAAAAAAAAAAAAAAGCAAATCATTGCCAAAAAAGGAGGAGAGAACTCACAATGAAAAGGACAAGAGGGAGGTGGAAGAATGTTGGAAGAAGGAGGCGAGGGAAAGGGTGAAAATACGTTGAAGAAGGAGGTGAAGAGAGGGGGTGCATATGGGTGAGGGGGTGCGAGTAGGGGAAGGGAAGGGGTTTTGATTTTAAAAATAAGGGGGTAAAGGGAAAAGTAACTTAGTATTATGTAAAAATTCAAAAAAAAAATATTGGAGATGTGAAGAGTATAAAAAGGGTGCAAATAGCAATCCCTTTGGTATACTTGATTAAAATCAATATTCATAATGCTGCGACTAGAAAATAATTATATTCATACAAAAGCCCAATCTTTGCTACCCATCTTTTTATTTAAAACACACATCCGGCATACAACAATTGCAAACACTTCCTCTGTCTCCTTTCTTCATGGTTTAATAATTTTCTTAGTTGTTCAAACTTCTTGTATCGCACATTCTTTTTAAGCTTCTTGTCCTAAACATGGAAGATGAGTCAATATAAGTGGAACCACTCCTTCCTTTGCAAGAGGCCTTAACCTTTTCTTAGTAGATAATAACACTTTGTTTCGTGTGTACCTGTCATTACTGTTAGAACAATATGCATTTAAGGGTATACTCTGAATCCTTTTTCTATTCTTTCTGTATTTCTTTGTTTCATATCAATTAATTTCGTTTAAAATATTCACCACAAAAAATTAATGAATTAATGACCAAAATTGCTTTCTCCTCATTAATTTCGAGGTCACAAATTTTAGCAATATTTTTTTTGAAAAAATACATATAAACTGTTTTGTTATTACTTTTTTGGTCCTTGTATAAGAGGAAAATTATTAGCTTTAAAGACTAAATTTTGGCCTTTTAAAAAATAAAAGGACAAAAACTATTGATTTTAAAAGTCAGAAATAAAAACCAAAATTTGAAAAGTTTTAAGAACTAAAAACACTACTAATACAATATTATTCATTCATAAACCCTATCATTTTGTTTATTGAGAAAGCTTTTTTTATGTAAGAGTGAGAGGAATTATTGACCATAAAATCTTATCATGAATATTGCTCAAGATTAAAACACACATGTTATGTGAGTTTTTTTTTTTAAAATCACATGTCTTTTTTAAGTGGTCACATGACATTAAATTTTGACCACTCATACATGGTTGTATAATTCAAATTTACTCCTCACTCTTGTTTAAAAAAACCCGTTCACTATATGTCCTATTTTTATATTTTTCATTTCTAACACTAAGAAGCTTTCTTATCTAATATGTTCAGAGTCCTCACATCACATCAAAATATGTTCAACATCCTCTTGAAGACTTCCACACAACACGAATAGCATTTCACGAAAGTAAAGTTCATTCAATTAATATCAAAGTCTACTTACATAATAACCAACTACTATTATGTTAGAAAATATGTTTAAATAAATTAGTCCTTAAAATTATTAATCTACTAATTAATACATAACTAAAATTATTAATTTGTTGAACTTAGTTTTTTAAATAAACTTATATAAACAAAAAAATTTAGAACCAAGACATCGTAAGTAATGTTTTTAAAGAAAGAAGAAAATTGTATAATTATGCATGTTATACCAAGTTTATTCTACCAAAATTATTAATATACTAATACATACATCAATTAAACTCATAAACATAAATGTCATCAAAGATTTTTTTTTATTGGTCAAAAATACAAAAAAACAACAAAAGCTAAAAAAGAAAATTATTTACGTCTAGCGTGAGTGATGCCTAAAGCATTGCCCAACATTTTGGACTTGAGATCCTGAGGGCATGAGGTTCATAATGTAAAAAGGACATTTAAGTTCGCTCCATCCTTAGCAAGCCAATTCGCATAACTATTGCCTTCTCTATAAATGTGTTGGAAGGAAATATTCCAGTCTAGAGGGATAAAAGATCGAATCTTGTCTACAAGAGGCAAATATAGGTGAATATGCTTTGCATCATTCAAAACTAGCGACAGGGCAGTTTGGGAGTCGGACTCACAGATGATGGATTTGAATCCCTAGTCCAAGCCAAATTGAACCGTGGTAAATGGCAAATAATTCTACATTGAGGTTGGTGGTAAACTTACAACAACCAAAAAATCTTGTTACCCATTGGCTATTTTTATCATGAATGATTTCACCAAAACCAGATCTTCCTAGATTGCCTAGTGAACTACCATCTGTGTTGAGTTTGAGAGTATTATCTTCTAGGGGGAGCCATCGAACATGCAAAGTATGTTGTTGGCGAGAGTGGGTGGCAAAGGCTTGTAAGGACACAAAGTGGAAATTTCTAATCTGACTTAACACGAACCAATTAGACTAGGATTTATCTTGAAACAGTTTTGTGTTCCTCACCTTCCAAAGAAGCCAGTAAGTAGTTGAGAAAAGGATTCATCCTTTCTAGTTGCATACATACAGAGCTAAAGGGAGTTGTCCTGTAAGAGCGGGTCCTGAAGAGCATTTAAGTGAAGCATGTTCCATATTCTTCTAGCTTTGCCGCAATCACGTAGTAAATGAAGAATCGACTCATGAGCAACACCACAACTGTGACTAGAAGGATTAATAGACAAATGACACTGAAGACGAAAAAGGTTAGTAGGGAGGCTTTAGTGAGCTGAAAGCCACAGAAAGTGTTTGACATTTTTTGATAATAGAAGAGGCCAAACCCAGGATCTAGGGTCCAAGAGAGTATCAGGGGTGAAGCGAGCTTTTGTAAGCCACTAGTAAGTGATTTTGGCAAAATATAAGCCATTCTTGAAGGCGTCCCATATAATGGTGTCAAGCACAGAGTCAATGACAAATATGCTGCCGATTCTATACTTGACCATAGAGGGGACCAAGGTCGCAATGGACTACCAATGTCGAGCATCATCATAAAATATATCATTGGCATTGATATTAATGTCCTATACATGAACAAAATCCACCATGTGACAAGTAGCACCATTTGGGATCCACTTATCAAACCACACAAACAAATTATCATTGTTAATTCGAAATCTGAAACTAGGTGCGAGAAGTGAGGCAACTTTTTGTTACACAAATGGCATGGAATCCAAAAGGGAGTGAATTGGAATGCAAAGTGGCCTAAAAAGCAATCCAACCCCTCAACAAATTTTCTGTATACGTGTTTCATTTGATTTAGACTTTTAAAATGTAGAGGGAATGGTCATGCAATATCTAATGCAACCTATATGTTCCTAATACGATTAAGATGCTTACGAAGTCAAGAAACATACAAATATTTTAGAAAATAAAGAGTTTAGAATGTGGGAGAGATGAGACAAAGGATTTTATACTGGTTTACTCATTACATTCAGTCCCCAGCAAATCTTGATAAGATTTCCACTAATGTGTAAAATACTTGCAAACAAGCATCTTTCAATACACTTCTTGAACCCTTTAAGCCTTTCTTGAAAAACCTCCAAGAAACTTAAAACAATTTACTTGTAAAACCCTTCTACAAGAACCCTTGAGAGTATCCTACTCTCAAAACATATAATCCCTAAGGCAAAGGAACGAATTCATCTCGTGAATTGACAAACAACTTGAGATACCCAACTTTCTTGAACCATTCCTAACTAGGAGATAAACACCCAATGAACACTTTCAATTCTTGATGAAAAGTTTGTTAATTCTCTGTAGAAATAATGAAAAACGCGTTCTCTCAATAATTCTCTCTATCTTATGCTTTTTTAATAAATAGAATACCTTTATTTAGGATATGGAAGATATACCGTGCAATAAAGTTAGTAATATTGTTATTTTCGAACTTCTGTTTCTGTAGTAATTGACTATTGCCTCATGTAGTTGATTATTTTGTTCAATAGACAATGTGGGTTCTAATTAAGATCCATGTAATTGATTATTTTGCCTTGTAATCGATTGTTATAGATAGGGTTGATTTTTATCGATTTAGAAAACTTGTAATTGATTATCCTTAGTTGTAATAGATTACTCTATTCCAAAGTTCTTAAAAACAGAACCAAGAACAATGTAACAGATTACTATACTTTGTAATCCATTAGAACAGATTCTAAAAATCATATTTAAGCATTGAAAAATCAACTTTCTACTTATGCTTTCACTTTCAATGATCAACTTAACTTTGTTTAACCAAATGAATCAAATATTAATTAGATCATTGCATGCTTGATTCATTTTAGTTTGGAAAAACATTTCACTTCTTTAAATTTGATTAAGTTTTCTTTCCTCATTTAAGAGATTCCTAATTAGTCAAGAAAAGCCTTAAAAAACTAGAATACCAAGACACACTACACAACCAAACATAAGCACACAACTATTACAAATTGCCATCACATCAAGTGTGAGGCCAATCATCAAAACCACAAAGCAATAAAGCCTTCATCATCCTTATCCTTACACTTTCATGATGGAAGACCACGTATATGAGCTGCCATTGGTATGTCTTATGTGAAGAATTGAATTCGATTTGAGGTACTTGCTAGCGAGCATGTTGACCCAAAGCTTATTGGGCTCGTGAAGAATGAACGAGACATGCTTCCCAGTGGCACCACATTCGATTCCTTAACAGTTTGGATTCCTAGGCCACCATGGTTTTTGGGCCTGGTAATGGTATCCCAATTGATCCAATGGCAAGTTGAGTTTCCCAGATGAATTTCCTAGTGGCCTATCAATTTCTTCACATATTCCCTGTGGAAACCATATATTATGCATGGTATACAGAGGAATGGAATTTAGCACCGACTTTGCCAATGTAACACACTCTACACAGTTCAAAAGTTTGGCCTTCCAATATGATAACCGATTGTTAATATGGCCCATGATATGGAAAACTTACTCTTCTTAGCTCGTCTTCTAAGGAGAGGAAGCCAAGATTTTATAGGACCCTATTTGTGGATAGCACCACTTGTGGCACTATTCCAGTTATGGTCACCTAGCCCGACATATTTAGGGTGGGTAGTTTAAGCAACCTAAAAATCGAAGGAATTGTCTTTCCTGTTGCTAGATTTAAGGCAACCGAACAAAAGAGGATTATGTTTAGAATTATGTGGAGCAAGGAGTTCAACCATCGTGTGAGGGAAAAGAACTCCCCAACAGGATTCGACATGCATTTGTCGAGTTTCTTACGAGTATGCTCTCCATTCTAAACATTCTTCCTCCAAGTGAAAACACCCAAATAGTATGCAGATTAATAAGATTACAATGGTTTATAGCATTAGCCAATAGAGATGCCTTAGCTGGCGAATGGTTACCCCCCATAACCTCAGATGAAAAAAGAACTTCAGTCATATCTCCCACACAAGCCAAGGATCCTTGATAATACTAGTCAGATGAAGAATCTGATCCTAAAAAAGGAGTAAATAGTTGGAATAAGAAAATCGTACATAGTCGAGCAGAACCAACTGACGTTTCTTTTCTAGATAGAAAATGTGATAGCTTAAGAAGTGCTATCAATCAAGCTGTATGAAAGATCATGTCGGCAGGTGAGGACCCATATATCGCTAGACTGACCACGTGCCTCCTAGATAAAAAGAGGCTTATAGCCCATTGATACCCAAAGCTTCTCTGCACGAATAAACGGAGCATGAGTTTCATTGAGCATGAAAAGGGATGGATGGTAAAGTTTAACCATGTTCTTAATATGGCGCCAGGTGCGTTTACTAGTAGCACCTCAAATGTTCCATAAGATCACAGATATCTTTGAACAAATCCATAGCAAAAGTATAAGGGTAATGACTTGGAAAAATCCTAGAAGGTTGTTTGGATGGTATCCGTCCCCTTTTTGTAGTCCTCGCCATCAAAGAGAATCACATATCTTGAATTTTAGAGTTATCTTAAGTTCGTGGTTGATAACGTGCCCCTACCTATATCATAAATCTTCTGCATATAGACCTTATCAACAAGTGGAGTAGAACTCTTCGGGATTTTCCTATTATCTTTTGTTCATGTCACGTGCCCTGGTTTGTTGGTATAAGTAATTGTTAGGGGGCAATTTCGGTTCCTTCCTCGACCTTTTATTTTTTGAGATTGACTTTACTGATTATTCCCTAATTGCTTGGGGGCAGGGTGAAGGTTTCCTTCGTCCTCAAATTGTACGCGAGAATCATGCACGTTGTTGAGATCACATTATGCATAGGATTTCTCTCTCTTCCCTGAATTTGGTATTAAATGGCCCTCAAGATTTGTTGTAACTTTTTATTTTTGCCCCCATTATTTTTGCGATATTTCCTTCACATTATCAGCTAATCATCATGGATTGGTTCCCCTGATTTTTTAACTGGCTTCCCCGTATTAGTTAGGGTCATATAATTCGTCGTGGGCCCCTTATCATTAACTGCACTGATTGGTAATGATTAGGTTGGTATCTCCATAGCTTTTCCAATGTCGACAACAATCGTATTAGAAGACGATGATGGATTATGAACATTCTCATAAGAACTTGTTCCTTAAGGTGGTTCAGTCTTGCAATCCCTAGTTAAGTGGCCATAACAGCCACATGTTGAATAGATGTGGTGGAGACCTTCGTACTCCACCCAATACCAGTGACCTTGGATCTAGACCCACCCAACGACAAGCTTATTAAAATCAACATTAACATATACTCTGGCGAACTAGCCATG
This sequence comes from Spatholobus suberectus, assembly GCA_004329165.1. Taxonomy (NCBI): domain Eukaryota; kingdom Viridiplantae; phylum Streptophyta; class Magnoliopsida; order Fabales; family Fabaceae; genus Spatholobus; species Spatholobus suberectus. The sequence goes on along the minus strand of CM014733.1, from coordinate 45,237,298 downwards.
TAGTACATCCAGAGTATTCACATTAACCTTCACTAGTCTTCCAACAGTAGAGATAAGAGCTAGTAGAATGCTTTCATCATAAAAATAAAGATTGAGTCTCGTGAATCCGATCCAAACCATTGTTCTATCAATGGTGGTCATCGAAGAAACAAAGGCAGGTGACCATGTTTGGACAGTGAGATAATGGTCGAATATCATCCATGGTCCTTCCTTCATCACTTTCCTTTTGTCATCCTTCATGTTAAGCTTAACCATGTAGAAATTGTTTCCTATGTCCATGATGTTAAACGGTGAAGTCTAGGGTGAAGTATGTAAGTTGATGGTACACTGGTGAGGGTTTCTTTTGACTGGCAATAACCGGTTTTTAACTTGCTAAATCTTAAATTAAAGAAAAAATTGTTAAAAATTGAAAATCAAAGACGACCTTAAAAAAAAATAAAAAAAATCAACAAGCGCCCCTTAGCCCTCGACCCCCCACCCTTTTGAAGAAACCCCTCCCCCTTTTTCGTTTTGTAAATTTTTTTATTCTGTGAATTCAATTCTATTTTTCGTTGATTTAGTTTGCCATCTGAAATCGATGGTTTTCTTACTAGATCTTTTGCCTTTGGATTCCTTCGACATGGACATCAGCACCATCTTCACGGCCATCACCGAGTGGCTCGAGGATTGGGAGGTTGATTAATCAAAGAAAATCATATTTTGAATGGTGCGATGAATGGAACCGCGGGATGGGAAAACGTGATGAACTCGGTTTTGTATCCAATTTTGTATAGACCCAGTATGGCTGACTCGTCTCCGAGGTTTCAATTATTGGCTCCTGTGAGTACTTCCTAGATGTATCACTCATCCGCTGTGCTACTGCCATGGTAGGGTTTAAGTGGGTGGGAGCAACTCGCATAGAGTGGTGACGGTGGAGGCTGCAAATAATACGATGTCGTATTGGGGGGTGTTTGCGGTGACGTTATCGCTAAGACTGTACCGTGAGGGATGAGCTTGGGGAGAGGGGTGAGAATTACTAGCTTTTTGCTAGGCTAAATTTCATTTGGAACAATGCTATGAAGTTCCATGCGTGTGTTGAGGAAAAGAAGGAGTTTTGCAAGAGTGTTGTTCTGTGAGAAATGATGGGGATGCTACTGCATCTAGCAATTTTGGGGTTGGATCTGCTTGTGATGGTGATGTGTTGGGTTTGCCTGTTGCTAAGGGGTCGTTTGAGTTGAGGGCGAAGGGATATGAGATTCCGATGGACACCTGACAATAACATTTGAAATTATTTTAATTATAACATGTTTAACTGGTAATAAGTCAACAATCTCAACCATTCATTATTTTAATAATAAATCTAATGATAGATACAGCTGCTTCACGGGTGTACCACCTATATTGGTACTTCACCCTAGCCTTCACCATGTCAAACCTCGCAAAAAGTTTCCATATTTTAGACAAGCAATCCTTCATGATATTGAACTGATCCTTTGCCCAATAATTTCACCACAAGCGCGTCCTGCCACGAAGCGCATAGTCCCTCAAACACTACATCTATGATATGAACCATATGCTTGAGGGGGTTCCTATCTTCGTATTCTATCCTTGAAAGGTTCTCCCTAAGAAGGTCTACTTTTGGTCTAGAAGGGGGGTTTGTCTCTGTTACCCATTACCTTGTTTCTAAAAGACGCTTTGATGGGTTATTAACCTCCATCATCATCCGGGGTTTCATTGCTTGAGCCCGATCCACTTGAAGTACTTGTAGAGAAAACCCTAGTAGCTTTCCATAGCAATATTCATTACAAAAGATTTGAATTTGCACAAAATCAAATGTCATCAAAGACGAAAAAAATAAGAAGTAACTAACACTGTAAATTGGCTAAATGAGTTTTAGAAGTAGACAAGTAACTATGTAATGCTTGAATTATAGTTTACTAACTGTTGTAACTATTTGGCTATTCAGTTACTACTACAGATGAAGTATCAGTAGCTATGTTCATGATTTGTAATCATGAAAGACAATTTAGAATTGTCGTGTTTAAACTCAACATGCCTGGCATAAAAGCCTTTTCATTTCTGGATTTGTTGCATAAGAAAGACATTCTTGTTAAGTTAGAATTTCAGGATTCTAATGGACTTAAATTTTCTCCAAGCAATTTCATTTTCTAATCTCATTACTTTTTTTTTTGTCTCTACTTATAATGTCCAATCATCTCCTTTGGAGGGTTTGAGGATATTATTTGAAAAGCAATAACTAAAGGATCATGTTTTAAAGGCCTAATAAAGAAGGATAAAAAAATGTTCAACCCAACTAGTTAATTCCTAACCTAATTGATTAATTCTAATACTTACATAAATATTTTAATCCACATTATAATAAATACTAATTTTTTATTAAATAGTCTTTCTCTAATGCTTAACCTTACTAAAATTTTAATTTACACACAAATTTTGAATTTTTTCAATTTCTTAATATTTTCTCCAAAAGCTAATTAAATACAAATTCTTTCAATAATTTTAGTTTAGTTCAAATTATAATTGTACAAATAATTGCAAGTACAAATAAATTAAAAAATTATTCAAAATATTATTATTAAACATTAAAATACTAATTTTATTTGTTTCCACCTTTAAGAAAATTGAATATAAAAGACAAAGGACAAAACAACACAACTCAAGCCAATTTAATTAAATTAATTAATGACTAATTTACTTAGTTTAATTGATCACTCTCATAATCATTGTTAACCCATATCATAACACATTATAATTTTCATAAAGTCATTTTAATATTAATGTCTTTACTAAAATTCTAATTGATACAAAATTTTAAATTTATTTAGTGGATGAAATTTTTTTTTAAAATTAATAAAACCTATTTCAATTTCTCATTGCATGAAAAATATAATTTCATAAACAATTGCAAACAGAATACTAATAATTATTAAAATACCAATCTTATATTTTTCATAATAGAACTAGAAAAAGAGAGGATGTTACATTATTAGCCTTGGTTAAAAATATGTTTTGCTGATTTTATTATTATATTTACTCCTTGAATTAAAGAATTAATTTAACTGAAATAATTTGTCAACTTTCACTTTTAAAAAGAACACTTTAATTGAGACAACTTAGTGGTATATTACTTATAAAACTATAATATTATATTTCTCAAACAGGTAGGAAATGCATAATCTATTTTTCTTACATTAACTCCAAAGTTTATCATTTCAAGTAATTTTTGTAATTTATAAAATGACTCAATTTTAAAGTATTTTAAGTTATTTTATAAAAATATCTTTAATTTATTTTTCGGTATCACACTAATCAATCAACAAAGAATAGTATGCACTAGTTAATATATCCTTACTAATTTGCCAAGAATCCATCGTCATTTAGCTAATACTTGTGCAGCTAAAAGAAAAAGAAAAGGCCTATATGGCTACATATATCCCCAGATCTAAGTACTACTCCCAGCTGGACCCAATAAAAAGCTACTACTACCCATAACATTAATAAGAACAGAGGCAATACAAATTAGAAAAAACAGAAACAAATCAGAATTTGAATTTGAATAATAAATAAGACAAGATATGATCGAGTGTTGAAATTGACACGTCTGAGTGAGGCACCTGTATCGGGCTTTCTGGCCTTCTGCCCAGTTCCAGAAGTGGCATTTGGATACGTACACGTCTCATAACCTGCCACACGTCACCCACCCATACTATTCCATCACTTTTTCACTTCCCAACAAAAAATACGACAACAAAGTAAAACACACTACACTCATGTTGAATAGTACTATTTACTTACTAGGGTCGGAGTATGTGATGACTCCAGTGTGGCCGAAATCACAGTCGAAATCGTGACGACCAGATGCCTGGTAATATGCGTTCATGACATAGGCCGCGTGGGACCTAACTGTATTGGGCTTAAAGCATGGCCCACCATCCTTTATGGGCCCACAGTCTATTCCACTGCTGCTGCACACGTAGTCAATGTTGGCCTGCAACGCTGCTTCACTGGCATTCGTTTTTGGCACGCACCATTTTTTTGATGATGATGATTCAGGTGACCCTGACGGTGTTAGTGCCGGGGGTGCAGATGTAGGTCCCGGCGCCTGCAGTTACACCACACTACACAACATTAGAGCAATTGTAAGGTCAAACTTATTGACGTCAAAAAAGGGAGGAATATACTGGAAAGAAAGAATTATTTATACAATTAAGTAACTTGCATAATGAGACCTCCCTCCTTATACATATGTATGGGTTTTTTAATCACAGGGATAAATTTGCTCTTACACGGTATCGCTTATGTATAACTTTGATTCCATGACCCTTATTGGCCCACACCTGTAATCCTAGCAGTTCACAGTCATATGCAGAAGAATGCAGACAAATGTCTAATAATACTTTGCCAAACTTTTAACGCATTCTACGTAATTTTTATTTTATTATTTATTAATTATTTAATGGATTTATTATTTTTTTATATTAATTCTAATTAACACAGTAAAATTGACCTAGTTGTGGTAGAGAATTTGAATAATATACATAAGATTCTAAGTTTTAATTTTGTTATCATTATTATACATAAAAAAAAAGACTAATAAATAAAAAATAAAACCATATTTACACTAAATTGTCACCGTACTTTTTATAAGTCATTTTAATGTGATACAGAGAAAATGAGTTAAAAAAGTTCTTGTTGGGTATTCCTCTGACATTAATTAAAAATTTAATAAAAATTTATTAAAAACCATGTTAAAAGGCATTAAAAATATTTTTAATAATTTTTTTATTTTCTAATTTCTTAATTAGTACTCTTAAGATATTAATTAAGATTTATAATTACAAAAATCATTACAATATTTTGTTGCACTACTCCTATAAATAAATCATAGAAGGCAATTTAAATAGGAGTATTTTGGCTTTACGCTGAAGGGCGGTGACATTTTCTGACTTATCAGTTATCACCACGTGCATTTCAGGAATCAGAAAGGACAGCATTTTTTTTTTGGGAAATGGTTGATAAATTAATCTTATTTCAGAGTGGAAGAGGTAAAAGGAAAAAAAAGCAAAAAATGTGAGAAATAATGTAATATGACAAAAAAAATGAAAAAAAAATAAAAAAGAGATAAAAACATTTTTCAAGAATATGAATATTATTATTATTATTATTATACTTTTTCAGTTTTATTAATACATACAATATTATATATAATTATTTCTATTTTTTACCTTATGAATATTGGTATCTCACTCCAAAATTAAAAGATAACTTTTTGTTGTCTTATTTGTGTTTAAAAATTATTTTCTTTCTTTTCCCCATACGAAGGCATCCGAGCAAATAAAACTCCTGCCAATAATGTTGCTTGATGTGTGTAAATAGTGTAATGAGCTTAAGGACATCCTATTCTTCACATTTGTTCATTCACAATTGAATTTCCCCTAAACTAAACGCAATAGAATTTTCTTTTTTGGTGGGCCTAAACGTGATAAAATTGAGAGCAAATCACCAATTTAGTCCTTGAAATTGTAATAATCAGTCAAATTGGTCTTTAAAATTAATAAAACAGTTAAATAGTCCCTAAAATTATAAATTATCAATCAATTAAATCCTTAAAATTGTAATAGGCGAACAAATTAGTCTTTGAAATTAATAAAATGACAAAATATTCCCTCAAATTATAATGATTTGTCAAATTAGCCCCTAAAATTAATATAACTTTCAAAATTTTACGAATTTTGTCCTAAAAAATTTTCTTGCACATTTAACCCTAAACTTATATAATTTCGCAAATTTTATCCTAACGTTAATTGATCATCCATGATGTGAAAATAAAAAAAAAATGTTAAGAGGTTGGATTTAAACCCTTAACCTTCTCTTTCTCCACCACCAACAAAGTCACTAAGTCATTTAGCTTATTTAGTTTACATATAAAAAAATGTTTTATATATATTATTACTGCATTTGTTAATTACATTTTGATTCCCTAAATATATGTTTATATTTGTATTAAAAAATATTAAAATTAAGAAAATAATTTTCTTTATTAAATATTTTTATTTTAATTATACAAATTTATTTATTTAATTATAAAAAATTATTTATATATCTTCCACCCCTTTATTTGTAGAGTAGTTATTCAAAAATAAAAATATTTAATAACTAAATTTATAAGTTATTGTATAATTTAACTAATAAATAATTTTATATAATTTAATAAATAAATTTGTATAAATTATAAATTTAAATAATTAAAAAATATCTAATAAAAAAATTTATTATCTTGATTTTAATATTTTTTATACAATAAATTTAAACATACACTTGAAAAACCAAAAGTATAATTAACAAATGCAAAAATGGAATAAATAATATATTTTTTATATATAAACTAAACAAGCTAAATAATTTAGTAGTGTTGTAGTTATGAAGAAAGAAGGTATTAAGGGTTCAAATCTAACCAACACTTTTAATTTTTTCTAAAGACTTAAATGAACTTTAGGGAAAAAAATGCGCAAATTTTTAAATGTTAGGACAAAATTTGCACAATTATTTAAGTTTAGGGTCAAAATACATGAAAAAAAAAAAACTAGGGACAAAATTCGCAAAATTTTAAAAATTAGAAGGCAAAAGTGTAATTAAGTCTCTTTAATTTTAGATACCAATTTGACTAATCATTACAATGTTACGGACTAAATTGATTGATAATTTATAATTTCAAGAATTCTTTTGTAATTTTATTCATTTTAAGAACTAATTTGACTGCCCATTATTATTTTAAAGATTAAATTGACCAACAATGTATAATTTCAGGAACCATTTTAGTATTTTATTAATTTTAAGGACCAATTTGATGAACTATTACAATTTCAGGAACTAAAATAGTGATTCACTCTAGAATTGAACATTCATGAAAGTATACATGTTTGACTTGGAAGAATTAGAATCCCATGCGTTGGAAAAATTGATGGAGTGATAAATGTGTATAGGTTTCACATACATGCACTTGTTATTCATGGGTAACTTGTACCAATAAAAAGACGTATAACATTATTTATAATATTTTTTCTGCATACATCAACCATCTTCTCATATATTCTTCTCTTCTTATTTCACTCCTTGTTATATGATACTATGTATAAAATTTATGTAGGAATATAATTTCTCGTTTAGAAATGTTCAACTATATCAAAGCTATCAGGGGAGAACACCACACGGTATGCTAAAATATGAAATAACACGACACAATATGCTAAATAGCATAGGGGCAGTGTTGTACTTGCAAGGAAAAACAAAACATTTTTATAAGATATTATTTTGCAAAGGTATAAATAACCAGAGTCAACATGAATACTTGAAATTTAAGCTAGATTTGTCGAGGGAAAAAAAATTGCTAAATAAACATGGGCGCAGTTTTTGCAGGGGCAGACGGGCAGTGTGGCACTTGCCAGCCAAAAAACATGTTGGGCATTATTTTGCATGGGTGTAAACGAGTAGAGCCTTTAATTTGAAATTTAAGTTTGATTTGTTAAAAAAAAAAATTACCCTAACATAGTTTTCTTCTTTAATGGGGACAAATTTAAAGTTTTAATTTAGTTTATTTAAAAATTATAAAACCTAAACTTGATTCGTTAATTTACTTATAACTTAATTACTTTTTATCTTTATTAGATTTTGCCTCGAATATAATTTTATTTATTGGTTTAATATTAATCAGATACTTTTATATTATTAAAAAATAATGTAAATTTGTAATAAAATATAATTTTATATTCATAAAAGAACATAACATTAAAAATGAAATCATTAATCATGAAAATAGTAAATTTCTTTGAAGAAACTTCTAATTATTAGTTCTCCTATTTTTTTCAATATGCAATTTTGATCTTTCTATTTTCTTTAGAGACATTTAGTTTTTTTATTTTAAAAATCTACAATTTTAGTCTCTTCGTCAAAATTTTTTGCTTGACTCTAATATTGACTCTGACATTAATATGTCATTTAAGTATTTATACGTTGATTAAAATTAGTAAAGGTCAACGCAAGAGATTTGACAGAAAGACCTATGAATTTCTAAAAATAAAAAGACTAAATGTCTCTAAAAAAATAAAAAAACTAAAATTACAAATTGAAAAAAATAAAAAAAACAAAAATATAATTTAACCAATTATATATATATATATATATATATATATATATATATATATATGAGATAAAGACTAAAGTTATTATAAAATAAATATAATAAAATAAGGGAAACATTGACCAATGCCTCAACTCGTCAACTTTATATCTAGTTCTAGAGTCTAAAACAGAAGCTACGCTATACATTGAATGAAAAGCTAGCAAGTGGCAATTCAGAAGGCAAGCATCTCCATGCACGCAAGGCTTTCCCATTTTTCTAATAATTAGAAATAAAAAGAAAAAAAATAAAGGACAGCAAAGAAAGTATGCAAGTACCTGTTTGGCGGTGAAAACGCCGACGTCGTAAACCGGAGTAAGATCGGGTTTAAACAAGCCATAGTTACGCTCAGAAACGGTGGGCTTCAGGTTCTCATTGAACAAAGAGAAGATGTAAGTCTCAAAGGTCCTGTTAGGCATGAGAGGCGTCCCTTTCCCAGAGTTAACGTGCTTTATAAGATTCCCGTTATACGACGCCGCATCGTCGAGGCTCACGCCTATTTGGTTCGGGTCACCAATAGAGGGCCAACCCGTTTCTGCCACGACGAGTTCCACGTCATCGTACCCGAGTTTCTTCATCGCGGAGAAAACCGCGTCCATCTGGGCGTCGAACATGTTGGTGTAGTTCACCCCCGTGGCCGCGTCGAAAACGCCGCCGTTCGGTTTAAACAGCGCGTAGGCGAGGCTCTCGGGTCGGGTCGGGGAGAACCCGAAGAACGGGTACGGGTTGACCATGAAGGGGGTTTTGGTGCGACGGTGGAAGTCGAGGATTGGCGCGAAGACGGCGCGGTCGTAGCCGCGGCGGAAGGCGCCGGCGCTGGGAGGCTCCGACGAGGAGAGGATTCCGAGCGAGTGAGGGGTGGAGACTTGGACGGCGGTGAGGTTCGCGAGGGCGAGGGCTTGGTGGAGGGCTTTCATGGTTGGGAGAATGTGCGCGATTAGGGTTTTGTCGGAGGTGGCGAGGACCTCGTTCCCGACGGCGACGCGGTTCACCGCGGTTGCCGGGAGGAAGGGGAGGAGGTTGTCGGAGACCCATGCCTGCGCGGCGGGGAGCCCCGAGAGGGAGGGGATGTCGGCATTTGGGACCGTCACGGTTACTGAGATTCCGGTGCCGGCGAACGCGCGGAGCATGTCGGGGCTCGCGTCGAAGAGTTTCACGCGGTCGATGGTGGTTTGGGATTTGAGGAAGGCCGCCACTGTTGAGGGTGGTGGGAGGTTGTCTGCCACGGTGCCGTAGTTGACGCCGATTTTGTTGGTGGAGGTAGCGTGGAGGAAGAGGGTGCATGCTAAGAGTGCAAGCAGAAGGAAGGGACATGGTTCCGTTTCAGCCATGGGTTTAGGGAGAAAGAGAGAGAGTTAGGGGGGTGTCGTGGAAGTGAGTGTCTGCTTACCTCATTGGATAAATTATGAAACTGTGGCATATGGTGGGGCCCACCTTCAGCTTCAAACTCAACATCTTCCAAGATTTTGCTTTCAGATTGAGGTGCGCTGGCTACATTTTACAGGGTAACGTATCATAAATGTCATTGTAGTTTATATAACTAACCAAATAATTAAGGTAGTTAATTTTAATTAATAATATTAAAATTTTAAATTTTATTTTCAAAATATTTATAAAATTAAATAGTTTAAGTGTGATTATAGTTAATGATACCATTATAATTTAAGAAATATTTTTTTTTACTAATGAGTGTAATTTATTTTGTTTATATGTTAATAAATGTAATCATTTGTATAAGAAATGGGTGAATATCTTATTAATAGATTTTACAATAAATTAAAGATATAAAAAAAATAATTAATATATCTTGTGTTACTTATAATTAGGACAAAAAAAATACTCTTATTTGTTAATTATATAAAAGATCAAAGGTAGTATTTTAATGTTACTAGTTTTTGTGCATTGTTTTATTATTATTATTATTATTACTTCCTCTGTTTTTAAACTATTGATGTTTTAGCATTTTAATTTTGTTCCAAAATTATTGATGTTTTATTAATTCAAGACTAAATTAATAATTTTTTTCTTATTATACCCTTGTTTACAATTAATGATTTTACTAATGTAAATTAATAATTTCTTATGTTTATAAGATTACTGTTGTTTAGCTTTTATCGTTATAACCGTTGTAAAGCTGATGGCACATGTGTTTCACATGGCAACCTGGACATAAAATATTGGTAAAGTATTTTCCTTGCGTTATTGTATTCGTTACCGATTCTATTCGAAAGTCTACGAAGGAAAGATCATTCAAGCTCGCTAGAAGTTCCGCAGGGGGGGGAGAACAAATTAATCAGAACTCGTGAGAGGTAAGGCGGGAAAGGGATAAACCGGGCAAAAAGTGGTAGCAAACTCTCATTAATATGATGCCACAACCTCCTTCCCCAGTAACCATAGAGGTATATTCCCTGGTTCCTGCCTTGGGCTAGCTGTTGTTCTTTTTGTTAGCAAAATATTTTTTAATATATTATTTTTAATACATTTTTTATTATTATTAAAAATTATAAAATAATGGGTAAAACTTATTAAATAAAAAATGAAACTCATAAAATTTTATAATTTCTAATAAAGTTTATTTACAGTGGAGAATGTGTCTTGTTTTTTAGTTGATCGGATTACAAAGCCTCCTTTGATCGGACATGGAAGACTATCTCCAATGCAAATTAAATGGGGCCTTGATTGCCAAGTACAAATTAATTTCCGAACTGTTTCCTTCTTGATGCTTCTGATGCATCAAGGGCCGGACCAAAAACATATAAGCCACACATGGCATAGAGATTAGGACGGACCAGGCGTTTTTACCTTAGAGGAGAATCTTTTCTTTTTTTTTTCAAAATGAGTAAATTTTGAAAAAATACCCAAATTAAGATAAATTGTGTTTCAGAAACACGACTTTGAAATGGAAGTTGTATACCCCTTTATGACATTTGCATTTATTTTTTTTTAATTTTCTGGTAAAAGATGTAAAAATTATAAATTAAAGAAAATAATAATAACTAAAATTATAAATTAAAGAAAATAATCAAAACGAATTAAAATTTGTAAATAAATTTATATATGTCGTATTCATATAATGACTTTGTTTTCAAGACTTTTTAAATGTAAATAAAAAATAAAAACACAAAAGTTGTACATATTGTTACGACTTCTAAAAATAAATATTTAAAATTTAATTTGTTTTCGGTTTAAAAAAATAAAAACAATTAAAATCATATGTCATTTTACAACTTCTAAACAAAATTAAAAAAAATAGAAAAGCGAAGTCATATTCTAATTCACAACTTCGCTAATAAAAAGCAAAAGACGTGTTCACGATTTCTATTAAAAAATTAATTTGTATTTCGATTTAAAAAATAAAAAAATGTAAAATCATATATATATTTGTAACTTTGTATACAAGTCGTAAAACCAAACACGACTTTTGTAAAAAATTAAAAAAATGATAAATTCAAAAGACGTTAAAGAACATATGACTTTCAATTCTATGTTGTATTTCTGATATACAACTTATCCCAATTTGAGTATTATTTTAAAATCTACTCGTTTTGATAATTTTCAACAAAAAAAATCACCCCTCTGGAATAAAAAAGCCGGACGGACCCTTTCCTTTGTTACGTTCCAAATTTATCAAACTACACGACCCGTACTGATGAACACCTGGATTTTATTATTTTTAAATAATTGGTGGGGATAGACAATGATTTATTGAAATGGGTTAATGCTATCAATAGTGTGGACTATGGAGGGGTGCATGATAAATCTATATTTATGTAGATTTATAAAGCAAGTTTACATGATTTTTGTATTAACTCATTAGAAATTTTTGAGAAAATAGACTATTAATGAAGGATTTCATGTGATGTGTGTTTCTAAGCTTTTTATTTAAAATTATATAAATTACCTTAATTTTGTTGAATTTTATGTAGGAAGTTAGTTGAGAAAAGAAAAGAAATACAATCCACAAGTATAAAGGAGTAATATATTTATCAAGTGGGCTTAAAAGAAGCCTATAAGCACAAGAACGGGCCAAAAAAGAGACTTGAAGCACAAAATGGAGTGAACAAAGTTGCATCTGCCGGCGAGCCTTGCAAGCCGCTCGGCGAGACTTGCCCTGGAGGTATTCCGCCAGGCGGGTTGGATGGCCCGCCCGGCGTCAAAGCGAAGTGAATTCCGAAAAACCGCCCAGCAGGTTTCCAACCTCGCTGGGTGGGTCCGAGGTCCAAGTTTTAATTTTATTTGAATTTTAAATGGACCTAAATTGGGCAGAATGGACCAGGGTTAAGTCTTCTACTTCAAAATTCTGAAAGGATATTACAAATAGCAAGGAGTAAAGCACAAAAAGGAGGATCGTTGTCTTATCTTTATTCTGTCCTCAATTCTTCCTTTTTTGCTCTTTGACTTCTGGAGAAGGATTCTTGAAGGGCAATAGGATACTCAAAGTCAAAACTGGAGAAAAACCTTTTCTTGTAAAAGATTTCTTCTTCTTTTTTCCTTTGATGTATTTCTTTAAAATTATGATATCTCTTCTTGCCATGAGTAGCTAAATTTCTTGTTAGGGTTGTGGTGTACTTAGTGTTTGGAACCTCTAAATGTTTAATTTTAATTGAATTCTTGTTTCTATTCAATCAATTAGAATGCTCTACTGTTTTTATTTTCTTACTTGGAATTGATCATCCCTTGTATGTTTCGAATCGATTAATTGAACGGCGGTCGTACCACAATTAATTGGTAGATGTATAGGGTAATCAAATTAGGTTTTGTCGTATGATCAACCTTCATTCCTAATTTCCAATTGGATTACATAATTAATTTAATCCTCCCCTTTTATTCCTCATGCCTTCCTAGGGTTTTAATATCTCACATGATCAACTGGGAAATTAACTTAGAAAGGACTATTGCAATTTATGACCAACAATTGACAATAAAATTCGTAGGGGAATATTGGTAATTGATGAATAGCAAAAGGTTCAATTAGAATTAAATGTGAAGGAACTTAAGAGCAAGAAGGAAACCACAACCCTAAGCCTATTTTTCTCTGAATTTTTCTCTACTTGCCATTGTTTGTTTTACAATTCCTATTTTACGTTTATCACTATTGAACCAACCCAGTACCTATTTAATTTTACCTAAATAATATAGAATCTCTGGAAACTGGTAATCACCATTTAGTCCTTTAGGTTCAATATCTGGACTCACGTCCTTTTATTACTACTGCAATAAGGGTACGCTTGCCCTTGAGCGTATTTTTAGCGCATCAGTGCCAAAGACTGAGTTTTTTTATTTATTTAGCTTGTTAACAGGCTGAGTTCATCTTTCATAACGGGTAAAGAAAAAAGACCCATCAATGGGTCAGCTACAAACACAAGAAAAGGTTTTCTTTAATTTTACCTTTTTTACTAGTTGCACCATTCTTTAAATTTTATAACTTTTATTCTTTGCTTCATAAATTAAAAGTTTATTACTGCAAATGTAATATTGCCACATATTTGTTACAAGTTTCGAAAAATTATTTCAAGGAGCATTTATTTTAAGGTATAATATTGCATTCTTAGGAATCACATTCCTAGAAATACTATTTATAGGAGCATTATTCCCATAAACATGTTTGGTTGGCATTTAGTATAATTTCAGAAAAAAAAATTATTTAATTAAAAAAAGGAAAAAAAATGAAAGTAGAAGAAGAAATGTGGAAGAATAAAGTAGGAATATGTAGTTATTGTAAAAGAAAAAAACTTTCATTTCTATGAGAATATAAAATACTTACCTTTCACCATGAGAATAAGAAGTAAGAGACAATGTGAATGTTTTATATTCATGGGAATCAACAATTATTGGAATTTATTTATTTTTTCAAAACTTGTACCAAATATAGAATGTGATATTCCTAAGTTTACTTTTTTGGGAATCCTTTTTGATACCTTGAAATAAACACAACTTGGGATATTGTTTATTCCTAGGAAAGTAGTAATATCATGTTTTACTTCATTTTTATTCTCATGATGAGCAATGGAAAAGTGATAATCTCATGGAAATGTAGGAAGTTATTTTTTAACATACTTCAAACTTTCATTTCTTCTTAGTTTTTATTCTAACTATTTTGAATTTTAAAAAATATTTCAAGGAATATTAAAATCTAACCAAACATATTTTTGAATTTACTCAAGAATAACATTCTTAATTATAGTATTCGTAGGAATATAAAATCATACCTTGAAACAAATGTCACCTAAAAATATCCTTTGTATAACAAAATATTTAAATCTCCATAATACATTTTCAATAAATTCTAGATTTTAAATTCTAAAAATGATTAACAAAATATTTCGAAACTAAAAATTTGAAAGACATTCAAAACACTTCTAGAATTTAATTTTGGAATGTATCAAACACTTTTTCATAAATTTAATTCTAGAGCACTTTTAAAACATTCTTTTAGAAAGCGTATTTTTGCACTTGCCTCACTTTCGGGAAGATCCTCAGTGCCTAGGGGCTAGTTAAGTAGTTGCAATTAGGTGAAACTGCTTGCTGTTCGGGCCTGTACACCAATCTTTAAATGAGCCTTTACTGGCAACCCCATCATGTCATTAATGACTTATCTGGTAATATTGGGGTGCCTCCCTGTTCTACCACTTTGTAGAGCACAAAAATAACACAAGAAAGGGGGGAGGTTGAATTGTGTTATAGCAAATTTTTCGCAAATCTTTCATTAACTATGTATCGCCTGAAGTAAGATAAAAAAGATTCTCAAAAACGTTTTGTAAGACAAACGAAAGCTAAAAGACAAACTGAAAAGTACAAAGAATATATACTGGTTCGTCTGACCCCAGAGACTATGTCCAGTTCTTGGCAACAACTAAGTTCCACTAACTTTTTCAAGTTACAAGTATTCTTTCCACAAGTCTCTTCAGGCTCAACCCAAGTAGTCTTTCACTTGCCTCTTCAAGCAAACACCTAAGTATTCTTTGAATCAAAGCCTCTTCAGGCTTCCACCAATCTCATTAAGAAAAAGGTTTACACGTAAGTTACCTCATTGGATTTAACATCTTAACAGACGAATATTCAATGAAGTATAAAAAGAATTTTACAAACAGAGTTTACACAAGCTTTTTCTTTTCTTAAAGTAATTTATGATCAGCAACAACAGCAATGACAACAACGATTCTCAAAAAAGGTCTTTTCTTCTATTTATAGTCTTCAGAAAGACATCCGTTGAGTGCTTTGCAGAAGACGGCCTTTGTCTGATGAAGAGAGTCATTGGAGCATTAAATGCAACATTTAGTGCCTTTCACCAACTTATCATATGATAAGATAAAGCAGTCTGCTTATCTTTTCTCTTCTTGTACTCAATCTTATAATAGTTGTCATGTCGCTTTCCCGTTCTGACATACGCACATATATTCCTTCTTTTTCGCTGATTATCTTCAAGAATAGGTATGTAGGCTTTATACGTTTCGAGATAGCTTACACTCTGATTGATGTGCAGATCATTTAGAACGTTGTTATCGTCTGTAAGATTTGTTAGTTACGAAATATATCTGATCAAAAGATAAAAGGATATTCATTTTAAAAACATCAGACGATTGTATGCGAACGTATGAACAGACGATTATGTAAGGACATATATAATTTGAACTGTTTGTTATTATCAAAATATTTGAGGGGTATAAATTCGTCCTTTGTCTTAACACACTTTAAGTCACACAAAAAAATAATAGAAAGCTTATTTTTTTAACACATTCAAAATACACTTCTACAAGAAAATTGAAAATTCAACTCATTCATTTTATTTAGATAAGGGTGATTTTGGAATAAGAATATAAATGATTAGTAACAAAAGTTGGTGCAAAAGGCAATTACTATATCTTTACCATGTTTAAGAATGAAACAACCTAACGCTAAAGTTACAACTTTTGAGTTAAGAAGGTGTATAAGAGTTTATTTTTCATGCACTGTTGTTGATGGTGGAAATTTGTTGAGAAATCGAAATTGCTTTAATTCTCAATAAATAACTTATCATAGATTCTAACCAACAAATAAAGATTTTTAAACAAGACTTAGAATCTAAAATTTTAGTGTGGATTCTTTTATTAGAACTAGTAGTTAAAACTTTCAACTTGAGAATAACTCAATTAGTGTTTCATTATTTAGCAATAACTCCACATAAGATTCGAATATGTTATGTTCTTAATACAAATTGGATATTAGTATTAAATTCATTTGTAATACATGTAAATGCATGATTCAAGATATTCATAAAGTAATTAGAGAAGAGTATAAATATTAAAATTAAATTGTGAAGGAGTTATTGAAAGAAAAAATAGTTATCGAAAGGAGAAAGAGTTATAGACAGGAATTGTAACAAATGTAATGCACTAAAATAAAAGACCGATTAGAACATACACATTCTCCTTAGGACTGGTACCCACTAAGTGCACCGTGTGTGGTTTAAAGGATTTGTGTAAATGTCAGAATCAAAGAAAAAATGGCTACACGGTCGTTTATTTATAGACATTCCATCTAACGGTAAAACTATTACAACAAGACACGTATACAACATACAAATAACTTCTAAATAATATGCTGACACCTGTACAGAACCTGTCTTCTAATAGTAACTGCTTCTAACGTTATTATGATCTCCTTTATACATCATTCTGATTTGTCTAAGATCTTTTGTCGAACGCTACTTGAATGTTGCCTCGAACATGATTCGAACTTCTCCTCGAATAACAGGGACTTTTCCTCAAATTCCTTAAGATTCTCAAGTTGAACACTTTCGAGCAGCTTTCTTGTGTACTAATTATAATCTTGTCGAATAGGGTATTTGAGAAAATTTGAATCTTGTCAAACAAACACAGAAGTTTGATGAAAACTTACCTTTATACATTGCTCTTCGATAACTCTGACCAAATTCATAATGACCCCAACAGATGCCCCCTAAAAATACTTTGCTTGAAATTAATCGAAAGCAAATGTATTTTTTATAGCATTAATAATTTTCGTTCATGCTTTTAATTTGGATGGCTAAGCGATTTATCTTCTATAGGTATAAAGGTCTTCTAGTTTCCCCATTATGATAACGTGATACAAATATAACCAGTCAATATCACCTTGTACAGCAAAAATTTGGCTTCCCAATACCCCATGATTGATTTACAGCGATATCTCTAGGATTTCATAATCTCTAAAAATAAAAATTTAAATTTTGAAGTGGATATTTGTTAAGACAAAGGACGAATTTATAACCCTCAAATATTTTGATAATAACAAACAGTTAAAATTATATATGTCCTTACATAATCGTTTGTTCATACGTTCACATACAATCGTCTGATGTTTTTAAAATGAATATTGTCTTATCTTTTGATTAGATATATTTCGTAACTAACAAATCTTACAGACGATAACAACGTTCTAAAATGATCTACACATCAATTAGAGCGTAAGCTATCTCAAAACGTATAAAGCCTACATACCTATTCTCGAAGATAATCAGCAAAAAAGAAGGAATATATGTGTGTATGTTAGAACAGGAAAGCGGACATGATCACTGCTACAAGATTGAGTACAAGAAGAGAAAAGATAAGCAGACTGCTTTATCTTATCATATGATAAGTTGGTGAAAGGCACTAAATGTTGCATTTAATGCTCTAATGACTCTCTTCATCAGACGAAGGCTGTCTTCTGCAAAGCACTCAACGGATTTCTTTCTAAAGCCTATAAATAGAATAAGAGACCTCTTTTGAGTCGTTGTTGTCATTGTTGTTGCTGCTGATCATAAATTACTTTAAGAAAAGAAAAAGCTTGTGTAAACTCTGTTTGTAAAACTTCATTGAATATTCGTTTGTTAAGACATTAAACCCAGTGAGGTAACTTATATGTAAACCTTTTTCTTAACGAAATTGGTGGAAACCTGAAGAGGCTTTGATTCAAAGAATGCTTAGGAGTTTGCTTGGAGAGGCAAATGAAAGACTACTTGGGTTGAGCCTGAAGAGGCTTGTGGAAAGAATACTTGTAACTTGAAAAAGTTAGTGAAACTTGGTTGTTGCAAAAAACTGGACGTAGTCTCTAGGGTGAGACGAACCAATATATATTGTATGTACTTTTCAGTTTGTCTTTCAGCTTTTGTCTGTCTTACAAAACATTTTTGAGAATCTTTTATATCTTACTTCAGACGATACGTAGTTAATGAAAGATTTGCGAAAATTTGCTATAACACAATTCAACTCCCTTCTTGTATTATCTTTGTGTTTTACAATTTGGTATTAAAGCTCAGCCTCTAAGGGTTAAGCACCTTAGCAAGTGTTAGAGGAAAAGATCCGCATGACAAACCTTGAAGGACAGTTCATTCCTAAAGGAGCCTCTCTATCAAGGCCTCCAGCCTTCAATGAAGAAGATTGTGCATACTACAAGGACATAATAGAAATGTCTTTAAAGTCCACTCACTATAGTAACTGGAGAATCATCACACATGGAGATCATGTTGTAACCAAGCCAGAAAACGAATACAATCAAGATGACTACAACATGTTACAACAAAACGCAAAAGCTAAGTATATTATAACCTGTGCCTTATCAAAAACTGAATATAATAAATTTTGCAGCTGCAGAACTGCTAAGGAAATGTAGGATGCTATACGTATAACACATGAAGGCACAGAAGATGTTTGTCTCAAGAGAGCAGTAACTTTCCAAAGACATTATGAGATGTTCACCATGAAGGAGACAAAGACCATTGATGAAATGTTTGGAAGATTTCAAACAATTCTAAATGGACTTCAAAGTCTTGGTGTTGAGTTCTCTAAGGCTCAAAACAATCTCAAGATCCTGGACAGTCTTCCCAAAGTATGGGAACCCAAAGCTACAGCCACAGCTAAAGTAAGGGACATGAAGACCTTAACTCTAGATGAGTTACTGGGAGCTCTAAGAGTACATAAAGTGCATCTTTTCAAAAGAGACAAAGTCAAAAATAATGACTCAGTTGGACTAAAGATTGGAGAATCAAGTCGAAAAGCAGACCAAAAAATTGAGACGAAAGGAAGAAACAAAGCGCTGAAGGTTCAATCTGAGGAATCTGAAAGTTTAGACGAAAGCTCTAGCTACTCAACAGACGATGAGATCTCCCTCATCACCAAAAAATTCAAGAAGATGCCTAAGAAGAAAGACAGATTCAAGCAATCTTCCAGAAAGAAGGACACTAGATACAGAAAGCATCCTCAAGAAGAGAACAATGAGATCATCTGCTTTGAGTGCAAAAAGCCTAGACATATTAAGGCTAAATGTCCCAAACTAAAGAAATGATGGAGTTCAAAGAAAACATACAAGAAGAAAAATCTCCTAGCCACTTGGGAAGATCTGGACAGCGACGGTAGCAGTTTAGACGATGAAAAGGCTAATATATGTCTCGTCACATATACAGAGGAAGTAACGTTTGAGGTAAACTCTGATTATAATAACTTTCAGCATGAGTTTGATGACAGTGAATCTGAGTCTGATGACGAAGATATGTCATATGACACTCTTCTTGCTAATTCACACAAGATTGCTCTTAAGTATAAAAAAATATCAAGAAAAATATCAAGAAGCTATTTTAGAAAATGAGATACTCAAAAGAGATCTGATGAGAATGCAAAAGAGCCTAGCCTCAGATCTTGAAAAGGCAATGCTTCTTTCTGAAGTTGATAGACTAAAGAAAGAGGTCATTAGTCTAAAACACGATCTGACCAAATTTGTAGATGGATCGTCAAAACTTCAAATGATTTTACAACATAAACAATCTCTGTCTGACAAATATGGGATTGGATTTGTAGAACACAAAAGTGCTAAACCATTATCTTCTAAATCTTATTCAACCTTTTGTAACTTTTGTGGCAAATTTGGACATTCATTCCAAAGATGTCAACATAAAAGGAAACAAAGGTCAAATAAGAGCATTAGGACTAACATTAAAGGACCAAAGAGTATTTGGGTACCAAAATCTCAAATAATTCCTATTGCAGATATCGTTAAGAGGAAAAAGGAGGGATTCATTCTGGTACTTGGACAATGGATGCTCACGTCACATGACGGGAGAAAGGTCTATGATCCTAGGACCTCCAATCACATGAAGGGACAGTCTCATTTGGTGGAAATGGAAAAGGAAAAATCATTGGTATAGGTAAAGTTGGTAATCCTCCTCTTCCATCCATAGATAATATCCTATATGTTGAAGGATTAAAATACAATCTACTTAGCATTAGTCAATTTTGTGATAGTGGATTCATTATATCCTTCAACAAAGAATCATGCATAATCAAAAGAAATGATGAATCCATTCTCTTTACTGCCAACAAACATAATAATCTATATAAGATTGAGTATGAAGATTTGACCAAACAAAATGTTACATGTTTAATGACCAAAAAACATGAAAAATGGATTTGGCATAAAAAGCTCGGGCATATCAATTTGAAACACATTTTGAAACTATATAAAAAGAGTTTAGTAGAAGGATTGCTTAAGATTTTTTGGAAAACTCATCTTCTTTGTGAAGCATGTCAGAAAGGGAAACAAATCAAAACCTCTTTTAAATCAAAAGATATTGTTTCCACTTCCAAACCATTAGAATTACTACATATGGATTTGTTTGGACCTATAAAAACTCTTAGTCTTGGTGGGAAAAAGTATAGGTTTTGTCATTATTGATGATTATTCTAGATATACATGAGTTTATTTCCTAGCTCACAAACACGAGTCTTTTAATATGTTTGAAATATTTTGTAAGAGAGTGCAAAATGAACAAGGTTTTTGTATTACTGCAATTATGAAGTGATCATGGAACTGAATTTGAAAATGCTAAGATCAAATCCTTCTGTGAAAAGAATGGAGTTTTCCACAACTTCTCCTCACCGAGAACACCTCAACAAAATAGGGTAGTTGAAAGGAAAAATATGACTCTACAAGAGATGACAAGAACCATGCTCTGTGAAAATCAGTCCCTAAGTACTTCTAGGCAGAAGCTATAAATACAACATGTTATGTCCAAAATAGAATATTGATCAGACCAATATTTAAAAAAACTCCTTGTGAACTGTGGAAAGGAAGAAAACCCAACATTTCATACTTTCACTCTTTTGGATGTGAATGTTACATTCTCAACACTAGAGATCAACTAGGAAAATTGACTTTAAAGTTGATAAAGGTGTTTTTCTTGTATATTTCGACACATCAAAAGCATTTAGAGTATTCAACTCTAGAACATCTATTGTAGAAGAATCTATCTATGTTAAATTTAATGATACACTAGCCCCTGATAGAGACTATCAAATTTGGAAGAATATTTTACAGATTTACAGATAGAACCGTGTGATCAAATAAGAACTGACAAAGCAAAAGAATCAGAAGAAACTTCTCAACAGCAGACCGATAATCAGACGAAGAGATCTCACAAGGACTAGAAGTTCGTTACCTATCATCCTCAAGATCAAATTATTGGAGAACAAACTGAAGGAGTTAAAACAAGGTCATCACTAAAGAATCAAGCATCTTGTGCCTTAGTTTCAAAAATTGAACCTAAGACAATAGAAGAAGCACTAACAGACGATGACTGGGTGATAGTTATGCAAGAAGAATTACATCAATTCATAAGAAATGATGTTTGGATTCTTTTTCCCAAACCAGAACATAAAAGCATCATTGGAACAAGATGGGTATTCTGCAACAAGCTCAACAAAAATGGTAAAGTGATCAGAAATAAAGCAAGGTTAATGGCTCAAGGTTACAATCAACAAGAAGGTATTGATTTCACTGAAAACTTTGCTCCTGTTGCTAGATTAGAAGCTATTAGAATTATGCTTGCCTTTGTCGCTCATAAAAACATTAAGCTTTTTCAAATGGATGTGAAAAGATTTTTTTTAAATGGTTTCATTGAGAAAGAAGTTTATGTTCGACAACCTCTGGTTTTGAGGATCCAAACCTCACAGACCATGTTTTCAAACTTAAAAAGGCTTTGTATGGTCTTAAACAAGCACATCGTGCTAAGTATGACAGACTGAGCAGTTTTCTTATTGAAAATGGATTTATGAGAGGCAAAGTAGATATGACACTTTTTAGAAAGGAATCCAACAAAGATTTCATTATAGTCCAGATTTATGTAGACGATATAATCTTTGGTGCTACTAATGAAACTTTATGTAAGGATTTCTCATATTTGATGCAGAGTGAAATTGAGATGAGCATGATGGAAGAATTAAAATTCTTCCTTGGCCTACAAGTTAAATAAGAAGAGAAGGGTATATTCATTCATTAGCAAAAATACACAAAAGAATTGCTTCAGAAATATAAGATGAATAAGTCAAAACCTATGAGCACACCAATGCATCCGTCTATCGGTATGACAAAGGACGAATTAGGAAACCCTGTAGATTAGACTATCTATTGAGTTATGATTGGCTCACTTCTCTATTTAACTGCTAGTAAACCAGACATCATGCATAGCATCTATCTATGCGTTAGATTTCAATTTGACCCTAGAGAGTCTCATTTAAAAGCTGTTAAGAGGATTTTTAGATATTTTGTTGGTACACCTAACCTCAGTTTTTTCTATGAGAAAAACAAAGATTTCAGGTTAGTAAGATACTGTGATGCAGACTATGCAAATGATAGACTTGAACGAAAGAGCACAAGTGGTGGATGTCATTTCATCGGACTATGTCTTATATCCTAGACTAGCAAGAAGCAGAACTCAATTACACTATCAACTGCTGAAGCTGAATATGTATCTAGTTGCTAGTTGCTGCTCACAACTCCGATAGGTAAAGTATCAACTTGAAGATTACTCCAGCTTTGAGCATAACATTCCTGTGTTATGTGATAATACCAGTGCAATGAATTTATCTAAAAACCTCATTCAACATTCTAAAGCTAAGCATATAAAGATAAGACATCATTTTATTCGTGACTATGTTCACAAAGGTGTTTTTGATATTAAGTTCATCGATACAGACCATCAATGAGCTGATATCTTTACAAAAGCTTTACCTGTAGAACATTTTAAATTTATCTTAGAAAATTTGCACATGAAATTTTTGCAAGAATAAAACGTCTTACATGCATCGTCTTATTTGATTATATAAGTTTTGTCTTATTCTATATCGTCTTACATTTCATTATATTTCGTCTTATTGACATGATCGCCTTTGAATATGAAAAGGTTAAATTCATTAGTCTGATATTTCCCTAATTATTACTCTCGATAACCACCCAAGAAATGTGTGCCGTCTCCCTGCCACATCAAGACGTCATAAATGCACGTTCTTTCAGTACTTTCAACCTTCTATTTTTTCGCAATAACCTCTCTTTTCATCACTCATACACTAAAAACTTCTCAAACTCTCTGAACTCAAACCCTATTCCTCACCTTTGCTCTCAAACCCTAATCTCTCAAGCCAAAACTCATGGCCACCCAAAAACAGCTTGTGCCCATGGAGAGATTTGCAAAAAGTGACTTTGTTGCCGGAAAATGGGTCGACTTACAGAAACTTAAAGAAGAAAGATTCCCTCTACAAATGTATATCAAAAATGTCGGATGGAAAGCCTTCATGCAGAAGAGAACCTCTTGGTACCATGCACCATACGCCTACTTCTGGGCCTCTACGTCTGAGGTTAATGGTACTATCATTGGAACAGTTGACAATCAAGCCATCATCATCTCTACCGACACCATTGCAGCAGTGTCTGGCTATAAAGAGGAGGGTGACATGTTTACTGAAGACAGGGAAAAGGTCATCACCCCAGAAACTGTCGATAGGGCATTGTATGGAATGCCCAAGCCTCAAACTGAGAACAAAGATGTTCTGAAGAGGTTTCTGTACTCGTCAAACTTGAAGCTTATCTGCAGATTAATTCACAACATCTTGCTGCACATTATTCTGCCAAGAAAAGGCTCAAAGGATAATGTAACATCCAAGGACATATTCTGCATATACAAGATGCTGACTGGTCAGAAGGTCAATCTACCTGCATTAATCCTGGACAACTGGAGATCCTGTCTCTACAAGTCGAAGGAAGGTGCCCAGACCAAGCAGAAGCATCCTATTCCCTACGCCATGCTCTTCACCGACATCATTCATCTGGCAGGAATAAAAGAATCTGGGTTGGAGAAGATGGAACAAGGTTCTGAGATTGATGTATCCATCATCAGGAAGATGAGGATTGCACATCTCTTTTCTGGATATGTTGTCAGACATCTAGAGTTGACATTGATCAAGGAAGAACCACGAGAAGAAGTTGTTGGAACTGCATTCAAAGTAGGATCGTCTGCTGACCCCTCTATTGGTATTGCGTCTACTTAAACTCCACCACAGACGAAACCCCAACCATCTCAACCACAACCCAAACAGACCAAACCACAAAAACCTAAGTTACCTATCAAAAGACCATCACAACCAGACCCGCAACCACAACAGACCAAACCCAAACCCATCGTCTCCACCTCATAAGAAACAAAAACCCTTAACCATTTGTCTGAGATCCAAACCAACTCCTCAACCTAACTCAGACAATGACCTTCCCATTAACACCCTTCTTCCTACTCTAAGCATAACCATTCCTGCCCCTCCATCAGAATAACCACCTCCACCACCTACATCTACTGAATCTACTCCATCTGCCCAACCATCTAAAAAGTCCTCAAAATCCAAAAAGATTCCAGTACTAAAAACAAAAGCTCAAGAAGAAAAGCAGCTCAGGAGGGCCCGAGCTAAATCAAAACGGGCTGAGGAAAAGAAGGAAGAAAAAGAAGAGAAACTAGCTGAGGCTAAGCAAGAACAGATCGAAGAAGCAGTGCTTCAATCTATGATTTAGCACTCGCTACAAACAGCCTCTACAAAGTATGAAGAGCAATAGCTATTGACTTTAGAGGACATTGCTATTACCTCAAGAGGTAGATTACCTAGATCTCTTTTCTGGGAAGTTCCACAATCTGTTTCTTTATCTCAAGTCTTCAAGCGTCTTTTTGTAGACTTAACAGGGGCACCTAGTGTTGATCAGGCTGCAAGGGTTTTTTCACTCTCTATTTCCTTCACAGAACCAGAAACAGAAGGAACTTTGTCTGAAGGAGCTGCACCTATGAGAGAAAAAATAGCACCAAAAGATTATCGCTCTGAAATGCCTCCATCTAAACATCTCCAAAGGCGCACAATGATCTACTTTGAGCAGCCTGAGTCGCGTCAAACTAGAACAACAAAAGAATATCAATTACCAGAGCCCTTTAACCTAAAAGAACTTAAATCAACAATCAATTATGAACTGGGCAAAGTAAATAATCCGGGCATATGGACGATTCTCATCAAGGAAGAATGGCCACTTCATGTACGCCATGGATACGTTGAAGAATTTCCTAATATTGAAGAAGCAGCTACCCCAGCCATAAAAAGAAGAAGAGACCTCTTTTGAGAGTCGTTGTTGTCATTACTATTGTCGCTGATCATAAATTACTTTAAGAAAAGAAAAAGCTTGTGTAAACTCTGTTTGTAAAATTCTTTTTATACTTAATTGAATATTCATCTGTTAAGACGTTAAACCCAGTGAGGTAACTCACGTGTAAACCTTTTTCTTAACAAGATTGGTGGAAGCCTAAAGAGGCTTTAATTCAAAGAATACTTAGGTGTTTGCTTGGAGAGGCAAGTGAAAGACTACTGGGGTTAAGTCTGAAGAGGCTTGTGGAAAGAATACTTGTAACTTGAAAAAGTTAATGGAACTTGGTTGTTGCCAAGAACTGGACGTAGTCTCTGGGGTGAGACAAACCAATATATATTCTGTGTACTTTTCAGTTTGTCTTTCAGCTTCGTCTGTCTTACAAAATGTTTTTGAGAATCTTTTTGATCTTACTTCAGATGATATGTAGTTAACGAAAGATTTGCAAAAATTTGCTATAACATAATTCAACCCCCTTCTTTTGTTATCTTTGTGCTCTACAATATTAATTTCCCACTTTCCTGAAACCTTTATATAAGGTACCGTAAAACCCCCCTTTTTTTTTACCTTTTCACCTTGAGCTTTCTTACTTCATCGTCTTTCCTCTTTCTTCCTCCAAGAGTTTCAAGATTTCTCTAAGGTTCAAGCTTTCCTTCTCACTATCATCAACAATGGCTTCCTCTTCTTAAAAAGCTGCAACAACCTCCACCCATAAGTCCTCTGTTCCCATGGCAGTAGAAGGTGGAGAACTTCTACAAGTGGACGGCACGAAATTCATTCCAACTCGTTATATGAAGAAGAAAGCATGACGATATGAGCCTCGCAAGTACTCATTCCTATCTCAATAGATTCTCAGAACCTTGCTTTTCTTGGGCCGTATGAACCTGACCTTTTCCAGGAGAAACTTTCTTTATTTCCTCCTACTTATGAATAAGGCAAACCCTTGATTTATGGAGAAACCATAAGAGTGGACTTCATCAAGGAGCCAACTAAAGTATTTAGGGCTTCACCACCAATTTCTAGAGAAACCTATTTTCATAGGTTAGATAGAGCAAAGGCCTCTAAGCTGGATGATTGGAAAGAATTAGGAATATATGACTTTATTCAACTAAGTCATTTAGACATTTCTACCCTAAATATTCTTATGCTTATTGCTTCTTTCCATTTTTGGAATCAAAGCTGTCATGCTATCGAATTCCCTTGTGGATTCGTTAACCCTACTCTTCTCGACATAGCTGCAATAATGGGTTTGAAACCCACTAGCTTGTCTTATGGGCTAAGTTTATTTAAGGATGACATAGATATCAAAAGTGTTCCAATCAATTAGGACATGAAGACTTACAACCTTTACGTCGCTGAACATATGGGGGAAAGACTTGCCCCCGTAGATGACAATGAGCACAATGTTTTTCTCCTCTATTGGCTAGCTTTTCACATATTTTGCACTCAATCACTGCAAGTGCCAAAATATTATTTTAATTTTGCACAAGCTCTCCACGCTGGAAAAATTATTTGCTTGAGTAAATTGTTATTAGCTTCTCTGTACTCTGACAATGGATGAAGCGATCGAACAGCTGAAAGCACCTAAACAGTTGAAGAACATCCCTGGTCCTCTATGGTTGATACAACTTTGCCTGAATGCTATTCTCGAAAAAAGAATACCACTTTTAGGAAAACAAACTACCCAACCAATCAAAGGCGCAAGATTGATGTACCTAACTCTAAGTCACCAAAAAAAAAAAAAGTTATGCTTGACCATTTCAAGAAGTATATTTTAATTTTTCTGGGTTTTTGAGAATTTACTAAGGACTTGGCGCCATTTATTAAGCAAGATTTAATTGGTCCAGATTAGCTTAAAGTCAAATTTCCTTGTGCAACTCCTAGTTAACAATCAGAATTAATTGAAAACTGGATGGCCTTTCTAACTTGAGATTTTATTTTTGCTGGCTTCAAGCAAGAGAAATCAGATTTTATGCCTATCAACCACAACTTTTGGCTTGACAGTTTGGTCTTTGCCAACTTTTACCAATTCCATTATTTAAAAAGAGGCGTGAACCAGACTCTTTGGTTGGCTAGGAGGATCTAATAGGCCCCACTTTGAATGGAGGATGGAAGAAAAGATTACCTAAGTTCAGCTCGATCCCTTTTGAAAATAGTTTCTTTTGTACACAACCATTTGATGAATGGTGGCAAAGTTATTATTCTCCTCAATCAGTGTCATCAACACAATGTTTCGAGAAGATAACCATAACTTTTGCGCTTTTGTAGGAACCAAAACACAATGTTATCTCGATGATTTTCTCGACACTTCCCACTGGCTGCAATTTGATATAAAAGATGTCAAATTGTTGACAAAAACACAAATCGGTAAGAAACTCAATTTTTAAATATTGAATTGTATTTTTCAATACTGTCTTACCTGTTTTTGAACTTTCTTTTCATAACTATCAAACAACTTGTTACGCTAAGAATAGAAAAATAGGAGAGTGGAGATAAAGACCCACAACCATTGAAAACAAAGAAAAGAAAAGCTCCAAGTACCATAGAGGCTGCCGCCCCTAAAAAAGTAAGCATTTTGATTTCTTTTCCTTTTAATAATTATCTTTTGACTAATACATATTTTAGTCTCAGACTTCTTCAAACACGAGTACTTCTAAATCTCTCATAAAAAAGAAATCAAAAAAGGAAGTTTAAGGTAAAACTTCCTCAGAGAGAATGGTAAGTATTTCAAATTTATATTACACATTTCAACTTCTTCTATTTTCCCCCATTTCGATAACTGTATGAATTTTTGGTTAATCAGGTCACAAGGGCACCAATAACGAAAGAAAAAACCTCGACAAAATCAACGTTTGCTCCCATAGAAAAAACAACTGAGCCGACTTCAACTCAAATTCAAGTATTTTTGCTTTGATGATTTTACATCAATATTCCTTTTTAATATGTCATTTTAATCAATATATCATCCTAGGGCAAAAAAATAATTGAAAGAAGCACTGGTGATGATTCTGGTGAAGATCTTCCTCCAGTACATAAGTCTTCGATTAAGAAGAAGAAAAAGTCTAAGGTAATTTTTACATCAATCATAATGTAAACTTCCCTTCCATCATTATTTTAACTTAACCAAATGTTTTAGGCAGTACCAATAAGGATATACCATATGAGATCTAAAATTAGCCTATGTGGTCGAACTTCTGAACAAGAATCTTGTGACACTGTTAATCAAGACAAATCTTGGTTAAATTACTTGTAGGATTTGGATGTAGTGGATGTTTCTTCTTCTCGTGAGCCTTCAGTAGAGCGTGTCGAAGCAAGCATGGTAAAAACATCTTACTTGATTAATTATTCTTTCATTACAAATACTTTCCTAACATTTTGTCTTTTTAGCCTGATATAAATGAAGAAACCACTCTAGAAGCCAGCTCGACTCTTCAAAAAATCAACCCGATCAAACCAGGTATATAAAAATTGGCCTTTTCTAACCACATATGCATCACTTTTATTTTTCGAAACATTTATAATGATCATTCTCCATTTCCTTTTAGGATAAGGTACATCAAAGAATGCTTCTGTTCATCTCAAAACTTCAGATCCTCAAGCCAAAAGAGCCCAAAGCCAAAGCAAGGTTTGTCCTTTGGAAAAAGCAGCTGAGCAACATGAAGAGGCAGTTCCAATCGAAGAAGGAGAAGTTTTGAGTGAACATGAGCATAATGATCCTATGGATTTCAATCAACCAAGTCCTGATATTCAAAATGAAGAGTCTAGCAAAGAACAAATTACAATTCCAGAAGGCTTGAAAAAGAAAAAGAAAGATCACCATAACCAAGCCCTGTAGCCACTGCCAGCAAGTCTTCCAGTTATCAAGTCGCTGACAATCCTCCAAAATTGGAGTTAGAAGAATTGGCAAAAGAAGAAGATATTTTCAACATACTCATAAAATGGTCGAGTGGCCACTTTGCATCTTCCAAGGTTTTGGAGGCAAGTCAAAATAAACTAAATAATAAAGAAGTCGTCCAACAAGCATTCAACCATTTTCAAAGTCTGGCCTTTGATGAAGATTTGTCTGCTAATTTGGCCAAAACTAACTATAAAAAGAAATTAAGGCTGCTATCGAGAAATTGGGATTCTATGGTAATGAATTTTCTAATGATCAAAGAGATGTGATGGAGAAATTTTTGGACATTTTCATTGCTACATATAAAGTCCAAAAAGACGATTGACAATGTTTGGAAACCATTGAAAAGATCGAGAATGAAACAAGGAAGATCGATCTCAACTGGAAAAGACCAAAACATTAGTCGAATGTCTTAAAAAGGATTCTGCCAAGCTCAATCCATCTCTAAATAACTTGAAAATCAAAGAAAAAGACTTAGAAAAATAGCTCGAATAAATTCAGAAAGCTCTTGGTGAGAATCGAAGAAAGCAGAAAGAAATAAATGATGTCAAAGTGAATATCAAGAAAAAGCAAACTGAAACAATGGCTTTTGCAAGAACAATAGCTCAATCCTTAAAGAGCCAACTTTTAAAAAAGATGTCTCTAGAAGAAAAACATGCTGAACTTTCAACAAAGTTATGTGATTTATGCTAGGTGTCATGGGAGGCTGAAAGACAAATGTCCCTAAACATTTTTTATCATATATATTTTTTTTTTTGTTTTCTTCATCGAAACAAACTCTTGTACTCCATTATTTTAACAAAATGGTATTCTAATTTCTGTAATTGTTGGGCTATATTGCTTTAGAAATTTTCCATTGATTGATATAATTCGACTACTTGTATTAGCTTCTTGGATTGAATAAGCATTATTGGAATATACTTTTTCAACAACATATGGCCCATCCCAACTTGAAATACTTTATTCTTTACCTTCTTATTATAAAATCAAGCAATCTTTTCTTTTGTCAAATCATATTTTCCAAAGCAGCTAGCCTTTCATCATCCAAATTATTCAATTCATCAAACATTAAATTCCAATAATTTTGCACAGGTAAATCATCTTGCCTTTGAATACACATTGATTGTAAATTTACCTCAATAGGTAACACCGCTTCATGTCCATAAACTAATTGAAAGGGTTATAGAGCACAAAGATAGCACAAGAAAGGGGGGTTAAATTGTCTTAAAGCAAATATTCTAAAACTTTTGTTAACTACGTATCGTCTGAAGTAAGATCAAAAAGATTCTCAAAAACTGTTTTGTAAGACAAACGAAAGCTGAAAGACAAACTGAAAAGCACATCAGAATATATACTGGTTCATCTCACCCCAGAGACTACGTCCAGTTCTTGGCAACAACCAAGCTCCTTTAACTTTTTCAAGTTACAAGTATTCTTTCCACAAGCCTCTTCAAGCTCAACCCAAGTAGTCTTTCACTTGCCTCTCCAAGCAAACACCCAAGTATTCTTTGAATCAAAGCCTCTTCAGGCTTCCACCAATCTCGTTAGGAAAAGGTTTACGCATAAGTTACCTCACAAGGTTTAATGTCTTAACAAACGAATATTCAATGAAGTATAAAAAGAACTTTACAAACAGAGTTTACACAAGCTTTTTCTTTTCTTAAAGAAATTTATGATTAGTAGTAACAACAGCTTTCAAAAGAGGTCTCTTCTTCTATTTATAGGCTTCAAAAAGAAATCCGTTAAGTGCTTGGCAAAAGACGACTTTCGTTTAATGAAGAGAGTCGTTGGAGCATTAAATGTAGCATTTAATGCCTTTCACCAACTTGTCATATGATAAGATAAAGCAATTTGCTTATCTTTTCTCTTCTTGTACTCAATCTTGTAGCAGTTGTCATGTCTGCTTTCCCGTTCTGACATACGCACATATATTCCTTCTTTTTTGCTGACTATCTTCGAAAGTAGGTATGTAGGCTTTATACGTTTCGAGATAGCTTACGCTCTAATTGATGTGCAAATCATTTTAGAACGTTGTTATCGTTTGTAAGATTTGTTAGTTACAAAGTTTATCTAATCAAAAGATAAGACGATATTCATTTTAAAAACATCAGACGATTGTATACGAACGTATGATCAGACAATTATGTAAGGACATATATAATTTGGAACTATTTGTTATTATCAAAATATTTGAGGGTTATAAATTCGTCCTTTGTCTTAACAACCTTCGCCTTTTTCATGATGACAAACAATTATAGTTCTTGTAAAACATTTTTCTATGAAAACGCTTTTTCTATGAAAACATTTTATATATATGTACTTCAGTTAAGCAGATGCAATATATATAAGGAGGTAACTAAAGGAAACTAGACGATATCATTCAATATATAATTCATCATTGTATAAAAAAAATACTCCCCCTGAGATAAATATCTTTATACGCCATATCTTTATACTCCCCTTTGTCTTCTATATATCTCCCCTTTTGGTATCAATTAGAAGATTCAAAGTCTAAAGGTGTAGATGATGAGCCGATGTCACTTTTGAAGCGCTTGGCCAGTTTGGCTAACAAAACTTCTGCTCGTTTGCGTTTCCTGCGTTCTTTCTTAAGACTAGCTTCAAGACGCTACACAATCTGCTTCAATTCATTGAAAGCTTATCTAGTCGTCTGAAGGTGCAACTGCAGAGCTAGTAGCTGCTTCATCACTTGCGTTCTTTTAAAAAACATAAGTTGAAAACATAAGGTACAGAGGCACCACAGAACCAAAAGTGGCCGCAGGGTAGAAATATTTCGAAGGTTTCAAAGGAGAAGAAAATATAGGTTTGGGGTAGGTTTATGGATAGTTGGTTTTGGGGGTTGGATGTACAGTTGGAGGGAGATGGAGAGACTTGCATCTAGTGACTCGTTGGACGGATTGTAGCTTCATGGCTTAGCAGACTCTTTTCTTCAGCAGACAGACCAGAGATGTGTTTTAGTGCTTTAACATGGTCTTGCAACCTTTTGCGGTCTATGCTTCGAAGAGTTGCTTTTCCTTTAAGTTTAGCCAGTTATGGAGATGATAGAGCTCTTTGTTTGATCATCAAGTGCCTTCGAGGGTTACATCTGAACTTTGGTTCTTTTCCTTTCCCCATAGATAGATTTTAGCACGAATAGTTCTTTTGATAGTAGATGCGAAAGGTAGTCCATGGCTTCATAAGGAGCCACATCCAAGTAGCCATGAATCTAGGCAAGCCTAGTTCAAGGTCTGGACACCTTCGCTCATAGATTGCATGCTGCAAGGAAATCTGCATCTTTTCCTGCAGGAAGTTATTCATCACCCTTCCTAATTCCCAATTATCATCACCAATTTGCCATTTTTCAAAATTTGGACTGTCTTATAGACAGATGGCGAGGGGTAAGTCTTGATCATCCTATGACAGAATGGATATATGATTTTGGGCTTGTAATGATACGTTCTGCACATAATCAGATACTTTGAGTAGTTGCATTTCAGCATGAAAGGAAAGGTGTGACAGAGAATTCCACACTGTCTCCAAACTTCGTATCCAGCTAGAAATGTCATTCTGGTTAAGGGTGGATAGACGAAGATTGGAGCGTCTAATAGGGTGCTATATCCTTCCTCCCACACATATTGGGTGATGTGCGACTCATAAGACATGGCTGGGGTAGCTTCTTCTTCAATATCAGGAAATTTTTCAGCGTACCAATGCCGTACCAGAAGTGGCCATTCTTCATTGATAAGAGTCGTCCACATCCTTGTTTTATTTACTTTGCCCAGTTCACAATTGATTATAGATTGAAGTTCCTCTAGGTCAAAGGGCTCTAGTAATTGATATTATCTTGTTGTTCTAGTCTGACGCGACTCAAGCTGCTCAAAGTAGATCATTGTGCGCCTTTGGAGACGTTTAGACGGAGGCATTTCAAAGCGATAATCTTCTGATGTTGTTTTGTCTATCAGAGGTGTAGCTCCTCCAGACGAAGTTCCTTCTGTTTCAGGTTCTGCAAAGGAAATTGAGAGTGAAACAACCCTTGCAAGCTTATCAACACTAGGTGCCTGTTAAGTCTACAAAAAGACGGTTGAAGACTTGAGATAAAGAAACAGATTGTGGAACTTCCCAGAAAAGAGATCTAGGTAATCTACCTCTTGAGGTAGCAGCAATGTCTTCTAAAGTCAACAGCTCTTGCTTTTCATGCTCTGTAGAGGCTGTTTGTAGCGAGTGCTCAGTCACAGATTGAAGCACTGCTTCTTCGATCTGTTCTTGCTTAACCTCAGCTAGTTTTCTTCTTCATCTTTCTTCTTTTTCTCAGCCCATTTCGATTCAGCTCAGGCTCTCCTGAGCTGCTTTTCTTCTTAAGCTTTTGTTTTTGGTATTGGAATCTTTTTGGATTTTGAAGGCTTTTTAGATGGTTGGGCAGATGGAGTGAATTCAGTAGATGTAGGTGGTGGAGGTGGTTGTTCAGATTGAGGGGCAGGAATGGTTGTGCTTGGAGTAGGAAGAAGGGTGTTAATGGGAAGGTCATCATCTGAGTCAGGTTAGGGATTTAGTTTGGATCTTAAACGAATGGTTAAGGGTTTTTGTTTCTTATGAGGTGGAGACGATGGGGTTTAGGGTTTGGTCTGTTGTGGTTGAGGGTCTGGTTGTGAAGGTCTTTTGATGGGTAACTTAGGTTTTCGTGGTTTGGTCTGTTTAGGTTGCTGTTGAAATGGTTGGGGTTTCGTATGTGGTGGAGGTTGAGTAGACGCAATACCAACAGAGGGGTCAACAAATGATCCAACTCTGAATGTAGTTCCAACAACTTCTTCTGGTGGTTCTTCCTTGATCAATGTCAACTCTGGATGTCTGGCAACATATCCAGAGAAGAGATGTGCAATCCTCATCTTCCTGATGATGGATACATCAATCTCAAAACCTTGTTCCATCTTTTCCAACCCAGATTCTTTTATTCCTGCTAGATGAATGATTTCGGTGAATCGTAGGGAATATGATGCTTCTGCTTGCTCTGGGCACCTTCCTTTGACTTGGAGAGACAAGATCTCTAGTTGTCCAGGATTAGTGCAGGCAGATTGACCTTTTGACCAGTCAGCATCTTGTATATGCAGAATATGTCCTTGGAGGTTACATTATCCTTTGAGCCTTTTCTTGGCAGAATAATGTGCAACAAGATGTTGTGAATTAATCTGTAGATAGGCTTCATGTTTGAAGAGTACAGAAACCTCCTTAGAACATCTTTGTTTATAGTTTGAGGCCTGGGTATTCCATACAACGCCCTGTCAGCAGTTTTTGGGCTTATGACCTTTTCCCAGTCTTCAGTAAAGAGGTCACCCTTTTCTTTACAACCAGACATTGCTCCAATGGCATCGATAGAGATAATGATAGCTTGATTGTCAACTGTTCCAGTGATAGTCCCTTTAACTTCAGATGCAAAGGCCTAGAAGTAGGCGTACGGTGCATGGTACTAAGAGGTTATCTTCTACACAAAGGCTTCCTATCCGACATTTTTGATATACATTTGCAGAGGGAATCCTTATTCTTCAAGTTTCTGTAAGTCGACCCATTTTCCAGTGACAAAGTCACTTTTTGCAAATCTCTCCATTGGCACAAGCTGTTTTTGGGTGGCCATGAGTTCTGGCTTGAGAGATTCAGGTTTGGGAGAAAAGGTGAGGAATAGGATTTGAGTTCAGAGAGTTTGAGAAGTTTTCAGTGTGTGAGTGATGAAAAGAGCGGTGATTTTTGAATAAAAGAGAAGGTCGAAAGTACTAAAGAGACGTGCATTTATGACGTCTTGATGTGGCAGGGGAGATGGCACACATTTCTTGGGTGGTTATCGAGAGTAATCATTAGGGGAAATATCAGACTAATGAATTTAACCTTTTCATATTCAAAGGCGATCATGTCAGTAAGACGAAATATAATAAAACGTAAGACGATATAGAATAAGACAAAACTTAAATAATCAAATAAGACGATGCATGTAAGACATTTTATTCTTGCAAAAATTTCATGTGCAAATTTTCTAAGATGAAGTTAAAACGTTCTACAGGTAAAGCTTTTGTAAAGATATCAGCTCATTGATGGTCTATATCAATGAACTTAATATCAAAAACACCTTTTTGAACATAGTCACGAATAAAATGATGTCTTATCTCTATATGCTTAGCTTTAAAATGTTGAATGGGGTTTTTAGATAAACTAATTGCACTAGTACTATCACATAACACAGGAATGTTATGCTCAAAGCTAGAGTAATCTTTAAGTTGATACTTTACCCATAGGAGTTGTGAGCAGCAACTAGCAGCAGATACATATTCAGCTTCAGCAGTTGATAATGCAATTGAGTTCTGCTTCTTCCTGGTCCAGGATATAAGACATAGTCCAATGAAATGACATCCACCAATTATGCTCTTTTGTTCAAGTCCATCACCTGGATAGTCTGCATCACAGTATCCTACTAACCTGAAATCTTTGTTTTTCTTATAGAATAAACTGAGGTTAGGTGTACCAACAAGATATCTAAAAATCTTCTTAACAGGTTTTAAATGAGACTCTCTAGGGTCAGATTGAAATCTGACACATAGACAGACGCTATGCATGATGTCTGGTCTACTAGCAGTTAAATAGATAAGTGAGCCAATCATACCTCTATAGATAGTCTGATCTATAGGGTTACCTGATTCGTCCTTTGTCATATCGACAAACGGATGCATTAGTGTGCTCATACATTTTGACTCATTCATCTTATATTTCTGAAGCAATTCCTTTGTGTATTTTTGTTGATGAATGTATATACCCTTCCCTTCTTATTTAACATGTAGGCCAAGGAAGAATTTTAATTCTCCCATCATGCTCATCTCAAATTCACTTTGCATTAAATCTGAGAAATCCTTACATAGAGTTTCATTAGTAGCACCAAAGATTATATCGTCTACATAAATCTGGACTATAATGAAATCTCTATTGGACTCCTTTCTAAAAAGAGTTGTGTCTACTTTGCCTCTCATAAACCCATTTTCAATAAGAAAACTACTCAGTCTGTCATACCAAGCACAACGTGCTTGTTTAAGATCATACAGAGCCTTTTTAAATTTAAAAACATGGTCTGTGAGGTTTGGATCCTCAAAACCAAGAGGTTGTCGAACATAGACTTCTTCCTTAATGAAACCATTTATAAAAGCACTTTTCACATCCATTTGAAAAAACTTAATGTTTTTATGAGTGGCAAAGGCAAGCATAATTCTAATAGCTTCTAATCTAGCAACAGGAGCAAAGGTTTTAGTGAAATCAATACCTTCTTGTTGATTGTAACCTTGAGCCACTAACCTTGCTTTATTTCTAATCACTTTACCATTTTCGTCGAGCTTGTTGCAGAATACCCATCTTGATCCATTGATGCTCTTATGTTCTAGTTTGGGAACAAGAATCTAAATATCATTTCTTGTGAATTGATGTAATTCTTCTTGCATAGCTATCACCCAATCATCATCTGTTAGTGCTTATTCTATCGTCTTAGGTTCAATTTCTGAAACTAAGGCACAAGACGCTTGATTCTTTAGTGATGATCTTGTTTTAACTCCTTTAGTTCGTTCTCCAATAATCTGATCTTGAGGATGATAGGTAATGAACTTCCAGTCCTTGTGAGATCACTTCGTTTGATTATCGGTCTGCTATTGAGAAGTTTCTTCTGATTCTTTTGCTTCGTCTGTTCTTATTTGATCAAACGGTTGTATCTGTAAATCTACAAAATATTCTTCCAAATATGATAATCTCCTATCAAGGGTTAGTGTATCATTAAATTTAACATGGATAGATTTTTCTACAACAGAAGTTCTAGAGTTGAATACTCTAAATGCTTTTGATGTGTTGGAATATCCAAGAAAAACACCTTTATCAACCTTAGAGTCAAATTTTCTTAGTTGATCTCTAGTGTTGAGAATGTAACATTCACATCCAAAAGAGTGAAAGTATGAAATGTTGGGTTTTCTTCCTTTCCACAGTTCATAAGGAGTCTTTTTAAATATTGGTCTAATCAATATTCTGTTTTGAACATAACATGCTGTATTTACAGCTTCTGCCCAGAAGTACTTCAGGACTGAATTTTCACAAAGCATGGTTCTTACCATCTCTTGTAGAGTCCTATTTTTCCTTTCAACTACCCCATTTTGTTAAGGTGTTCTCAGTGAGGAGAAGTTGTGGAAAATTCCATTCTTTTCACAGAAGGATTTGAACTCAGCATTTTCAAATTCAGTTCCATGGTCACTTCTAATTGCAGTCATACAAAAACCTTGTTCATTTTGCACTCTCTTACGGAATATTTCAAAGACATTAAAAGACTCGTGTTTGTGAGCTAGGAAATAAACGCATGTATATCTAGAATAGTCATCAATAATGACAAAACCATACTTTTTCCCACCAAGACTAAGTTTTTGTATGTCCAAACAAATCCATATGCAATAATTCTAATGGTTTGGAAGTGGAAACAACATCTTTTGATTTAAAAGAGGTTTTGATTTGTTTCCTTTTTGACATGCTTTACAAAGAAAATGAGTTTTCCGAGAAATCTCAGGCAATCCTTTTACTAAAATTTTTTTATATAGTTTCGAAATATGTTTCAAATTGATATGCCTAAGCTTTTTATGCCAAATCCATTTTTCATCTTCTTTGGTCATTAGACATGTAACATTTTCTTTGTTCAGATCTTCAAACTCAATCTTATGTAGATTATTATGTTTGTTGGCAGTAAAGAGAATGGATTCATCATTTCTTTTGACTATGCATGATTCTTTATTGAAGGATACGGTAAATACACTGTTACAAAATTGAATAATGCTAAGTAGATTGTATTTTAATCCTTCAACACATAGGACATTATCTATGGATGGAAGAGGAGGCTTACCAACTTTACCTATACCAATGATTTTTCCTTTTCCATGTCCACCAAATGAGACTCTCCCTTCATGTGATTAGAGGTCTAGGAACATAGACCTTTCTCCGGTCATGTGACATAAGCATCCACTGTCCAGGTACCAGAATGAATCCCTCTACAATAGGAATTATTTGAGATTTTGGTACCCAAATACTCTTGGGTCCTTTAGTGTTAGTCCCAATGATCTTATTTGACCATTGTTTCCTTTTGTGTTGACATCTTTGAAATGAATGTCTAGATTTGCTACAAAAGCTACAGAAGGTTGAATAAGATTTAGAAGACAATGGTTTAGCACTTTTGTCTTCTATAAATCAAATCCCAAATTTGTCAGATGGAGATCGTCTATATTTTAAAATCATTTGAAGTTTTGACAATCCATCTACAAATTTGGTCAGATCGTGTTTCAGACTAATGACCTCTTTCTTTAGTCTATCAACTTCAGAAAGAAACATTGCCTTTTCAGTATTTGAGGCCAGGCTCTTTTGCATTCTCGTCAGATCTCTTTTGAGTACCTCATTTTCTAAAATAGCTTCTTGATATTTTTCTTTATATTTTTATACTCAAGAGCAATCTTGTGTGAGTTAGCAAGAAGAGTGTCATATGACATATCTTCGTCATCAGACCCAAATTTACTGTCATTAGACTCATGCAGAAAGTTATTATAATCAGAGTTTACCTCAGACGTTACTTCCTCTGTATCTGCCCTAAGACATAAATTAGCCTTTTGCATCCTATAAACTGCTATTGCTACTGTCCAGATCTTCCCAAGTGGCTAGAAGATTTTTCTTCTTGTATCTTTTCTTTGAACTCCATCCTTTCTTTAGTTTGGGTCATTCAGCCTTAATATGTACAGGCTTTTTGCACTCAAAGCAGATGATCTCATTGTTCTCTTCTTGAGGATACTTTCTGTATCCAGTGTCCTTCTTTCTGGAAGATTGCTTGAATCTGTCTTTCTTCTTGAGCATCTTCTTGAATTTTTTGGTGATGAGGGAGATCTCATCGTCTGTTGAGTAATTGGAGCTTTCTTCTGAACTTTCAGATTCTTCATATTGAACCTTCAGCGCTTTGTTTCTTTCTTTCGTCTCAATTTTTTCGTTTTCTCTTCGACTTAATTCTCCAATCTTTAGAGCAACTGAGTCATTATTTTTGACTTTGTCTCTTTTGAAAAGATGCACTTTATGTGCCCTTAAAGCTCCCAATAACTCATCTAGAGTTAAGGTCCTCATGTCCCTTGCTTCAGCTATAGCTGTAGCTTTGGGTTCCTATACTTTGGGAAGACTGTCCAGGATCTTGAGATTATTCTGAGCCTTAGAGAACTCAACACCAAGACTTTGAAGTCTATTTAGAATTGTTTGAAATCTTCCAAACATTTCATCAATGGTCTTTGTCTCCTTCATGGTGAACATCTCATAATGTCTTTGGAGAGTTGTTGTTCTCTTGAGATGAACATCTTTCGTGCCTTCATGTGTAATGCGTATAGCATCCCACATTTCCTTAGCAATTCTGCAGTTGCAAAATTTATTATATTCAGTTTTTGATAAGGCACAGGTTATATGTAACACCCCTACTTTTGTATATTAAATTATTCTGTATGTTTAAAAATTGTTTTTAAGTCATCAATGTATTTAGAACAATTAATAATAATTTTAGAGATTTTTCTAGAATTTATTGAGATAATTTTTGTAAAATGACAAAAATACCCCTGGTTGACTGTTGGAACCAATCGGAGACTTTTTGACCTCAAAATATTTTGAAAATTTTATATTAAGTATCTCTCATTATAAAAACTTTATTTTGAGAAAAAAGTAGTGAAAAATATAATAATCCTATTTTAATTCTTCCACTGTTTTTTATATACAATTCTGAAAAATCGGAAATGAATTTTAAAATTCTGACTCCCACCATTTTGCTCAAAATCTCAAGAGCTATTTAATCGTGATTTTAATAATTTTTCCGAGCCGGAGCTTGGAGAAATTAGAAATGACAATTTTATCCCTACTTCTCAACATTAAGAACTGACATGAGAAAAAGATTCAATTGACATTAAAATGTCAATTTGAGCTTGGAATTATGTCATATATATTAAAATATAATTTTGGAAATCTTTGGGAATTTTCTGGAATTTCTGTGTAAAATGACCAAAATGCCCTTGCGTGTCTAATAAGCCAACCAGTACTGGTTTGACACTCAAAAAGGGTGAAAATAGTAATTTTAGTTTAATTATGGGTAAAATATTTAATTTTAGAATTTTGATACAAATTTTGGTATTTATTGAATTAAAATGGATTTTCTATGAATTTTCTAGCTTAAAAATATAAAATAAAGACATATAATTTGAAATAAATTAATAAAAATTAAAATTTATTATTAGAAATTTATTTTTGATGAAAATTAATGTATTTATCCAGTTTTTCATTAAAATACATTATTTTGATATTAAAAGCTAATTTTTTCAAGTTTAGGCTTTTTGTCAGTACCGGTTAATTCACCTACAGATAAAATTTGACACATGGAGGCTTGGGACAGCTGGTGGAGCACGTCCCCAACCCTAAAATAGGTGATTCACCACCTATTTGAGATATGTGTCCCTAAATTGGATTAAAAATAAATAAAAATTGGATTTATGACATAATGGTGACATAATGGATGATGTAAATATTTGGACACCTAACCCCCCTCCTTCTTCTATAAATAGGCCTCAAAGTTTTCAGATTTTCACTCATCCTTTCCTCTCCCAAGCTAGAGAGCTTCTCTTTCTAAAGTTTCTCTCTCTAAAATATTTTTTTATCTAGTTTTTATGTTAAAATTTTGCTAGTTTTCAACTAGTAGAATTTCTCCTCTTAGAAGCTTTGCACCAACAATTCCATCCTCTTCATCAACTATCTTAGAGGTAATGGGGAGAGTGGGGTTAGTTCTAAATTACTGTCACTTTGCATGTTGGTAGGAAGGGTTTTCCCCTAAACCCGTTTAGGCTTAAATTTTAGTATTGTTATTATTGTTTAAAGTTAAACTTTAATTTTTACTAAGTTGTTACTCTGCCCAAATTTATATTATTAAATCATAATTACTAAATTGTTACTCTGCTCAAATTTTAATTATTAAATTATACTTGCTAAGCTGTTACTCTGTTCAATTTTAAAAAATTAAAATGCGCTTGCTAAGCTGTTACTCTGCTCAATTTTAGAAAATTAAAATGTATTTATTTAGTTGTTATTCTGCCAAAATTTTAGTAATTATACTATAATTGCTATGTCGTTATTCTGTTAAAATTCTGATATTGTGCAATTTCTGCAAAATAAGGCATAAATGTTGATTGTACTGGTGCTCAAATTAAATGAGACCAGGGAAACCTCTGCTTGAGAAGTTAGGAATTGATAGTTTAGTGAGTAATGTAAAGCAAGTGACATGTAGTGACATGGCACCCTGCTAGGGAAGCCACAGTTTGGTACGCTGAGGAATGAAAGGCAGGGACCCACTTGCGGCGGTCTTGGGGGTAGGCATCGAGTGGTGAAGGTCCCAATGGCCAGGGTAGCCCCCTTGAGCCGGGATATTCGCCTGACCAAACTCGATAACCCCGACAACTGCTCAGCATTCCAAGATTGGTTTGAGAGTATACTTCTATAAATGGATATCCTAAATTGTTATTTTGTTCCTCAATGATGACGAGGACTGTACCATGTGATGGTGTTGAGAGAGGTATATGTACTCCCAATCACTTCCCAGGTTCTGTTGAGAACTATTACCCACTAATGGGAAGTATGGATCCATACCTAGTCAAGGGTAGTCGGATACAACTTAGAATGAATCTTAGGATCTCTTGTGTTGTCAGTTGTGTTTTGTCTTTGTTTTATGGTAGATTTCCTACCGCACATGTAAAAGTGATTTTAGAACAAAACACCTCACTCCATTATTTTCTTTTGTGTATGATTGGTCGTGATTATTGAAGACGACATTAACGCTCCGTGATGCTGAGTACGAGATAGAGAACGTCTCAATGAAGGAGGACCTGAAGACCTATAGTATTTTCTTTTTGTATAAGGGATAGGGTAGATAAATACTACTCTGTATAGGATCTCTTTTGATGTATATAATGGGCTAGGTAGTATATGTATTTCGATGTACTTTTGTTT
Organism: Spatholobus suberectus; assembly: GCA_004329165.1. Classification (NCBI taxonomy): domain Eukaryota; kingdom Viridiplantae; phylum Streptophyta; class Magnoliopsida; order Fabales; family Fabaceae; genus Spatholobus; species Spatholobus suberectus. The sequence goes on along the minus strand of CM014733.1, from coordinate 45,194,720 downwards.
CTGACTGTTATGTATTACTCAAACCATGATGTACAATTTTATGAAATATATGTATATATCTTTCATATTTTATTACCATTTCCAAATTCTGTTAAGTTTGGAATTTCTTTTAAAACTGGGAAAATTTTACACACATTTTTTATTTACTTAAACTTAATAACTAAATTAATATGAATTATATTTAAAATTAAATGGGTGTTACATTATAATATACTTAGCTTTTGCGTTTTGTTGTAACATGTTGTAGTCATCTTGATTGTATTCGTTTTCTGGCTTGGTTACAACATGATCTCCATGTGTGATATTCTCCAGATACTATAGTGAGTGGACTTAATATACATTTCCATTCTGTCCTTCCAGTATGCATAATCTTCTCCATTGAAGGCTGGAGGCCTTGACAGAAAGGCTCCTTCAAGAATGAACTGTCCTTCAAGGTTTGCCATACGGATCTTTTCCTCTAACACTTGTTAAGGTGCTCAACCGTTAGAGGCTGAGCTCTGATACCAAATTGTAGAGCATAAAGATAGCACAAGAAGGGGGTTAAATTGTGTTAAAGCAAATATTCTAAAAACTTTTGTTAACTACGTATTAGTCTGAAGTAAGATCAAAAAGATTCTCAAAAACATTTTGTAAGACAGACGAAAATTGAAAGACAAACTGAAAAGCGCATAGAATATATGTTGGTTCGTCTCACCCTAGAGACTATGTCCAGTTCTTAGCAACAACCAAGTTCCACTAACATTTTGAAGTTACAAGTATTCTTTCCACAAGCCTCTTCAGGCTCAACCCAAGTAGTCTTTCACTTGCCTCTCCAAGCAAACACCCAAGTATTCTTTGACTCAAAGCCTTTCTAGGCTTCCACCAATATTGTTAAGAAAAGGTTTACGCGAGTTACCTCACTGGGTTTAACGTCTTAATAGACGAATATTCAATGAAGTATAAAAAGAGTTTTAAAAAAGAGTTTACACAAGCTTTTTCTTTTCTTAAAGAAATTTATGATCAGCAGTAAGAACAACTTTCGAAAGAGGTCTCTTCTTCTATTTATAGGCTTCAAAAAGAAATCTGTTGAATGTTTTGCAAATGACAACCTTTGTTTCATGAAGAAAGCCGTTGGAGTATTAAATGTAACTAGAATATATTTGTTCCCCTTCGATGAAGAAGGATGTATTTGTCCTATTAGATCCATTACCCATCCTCAAAATGACCAAGGCATAACAATTGAATGTAATTCACTTGCAGGAACTTGTTGAATTGGTCCATGTTTTTGGCATTCTTCACAGGATTTAGCATAATTATACAATCTTTCAAAATTGTTGGCCAATAATAACCTTGTTGAAATAAAAGCCATTTCATTTTTATCCTGCTTGATGGGATCCACAAATGCCTTTATGCACTTTTGCTAAAGCAATATATGCTTCGACTTCTCCCAAACAACAAAGTACAGTTCCATCTATTCCTTTCTTATATAATTCATCGCCCAAAATGGCAAACTAAGAGAGCTATACTTAATTTTTCGATCAACGAATATATTAGGATCTTTCAAATAATCTACTAATGGTTTTCTCCAGTCATTAGTAGATAACACATTAACATTAAATTCCTCAAATACATCTGGTAGTTTATTCCGCACACTAATTAATGACTTAAATTTCTTTTAGTTAACTTATATCCTGAAGCAATTTGTGCCAAAACATTTGCCTCACTATTCTCAATTCGAGAGACATGCTCAAATGTGACTTCATCAAACATATTCAGCAATAGAATTGCTCGAGAAAAATACTTAATCAAATTTACACTAATACATCTATATTCTCGAGTTAGTTGTTTGATAACTAATTGAGAGTCTCCTCGAATTACAATATCTTTTGCTTCCAAAATAATCAAAGTTTCTAACCCAACTATTAAAGCTTCATATTCTACTTCATTATTCGAGCAAGGATGCTTTATCTCAAACATTAATTTGATAGGCATGTTATCGGGAGAAATAATTACAATACTAACTCCAAAACCATTAACATGTTTTGAACCATCAAAATAAAGTGTCCAGGGTTTCACTCCTATATAGAATTCTTCGATATCAACAGGGGTATGATCAGCCAAAAAAATCACCAACTATTTGACCTTTAACTACTTTCAAAGGAGCAAAACTTAAAGAGAATTCTGTAAGAGCTAAAGCCCATTTTCCCACTCAATTATGTAAAATAGATTTGGACAACATGAACTGTAGTATATTATTTTAAGAGAGTACAAGTACATCGAAAGGTCTAATGTAATATCTCAATTTTGTACAAGAGAAATATAAACAAGACACAATTTCTTTATCAGAGCATATCTAATTTCAGTATCATTTAAATAGCCCTTTCGACACCATTTTCATCATCTTAGACCAACATACTAACTATTGTTGATTCTGATGCAGAAATATACAACTTTAACATTCGACCTTTCATTGGTGGAACCATAACTGGTGGGTTAATCAGTATTTTTTGATCTCCTCGAAAGCATCCTCATGCTGCTTTTCCCACCTAAATTCAGCTTCATTTTTCAGTCTAAGCAATTGAGAAAACACTTTAGTTTTTCCGGATATATTAGAGATAAATCTTCGAAAAAAATTTACTTTACCTAATAATGATTGAAGTTCTTTCTTATTTCGAGGAGATACTGTTTCAAGAATAGCTTTAGCTTTGTTCCTAGTCTATCTTGATTCCCTTTTGATGGATAATAAAGCCTAAAAATTCTCCTGCAAACACACCAAAAGCACACTTAGTAGGATTCATCTTTAAACCATGTTTTCTCATTCTTTCAAATGATTGTCTCAAATGGTTTAAATGATTTTTTTTTATTCTGACTTAACAACAATATCATTAATATAAACTTGCATAAATTTTCTTATTAAGTCATGAAAAATAAGATTCATTGCCCTTTAGTATGTTGCACCAACATTTTTTAACCTAAAAGGCATCACAACCTATTCATAAGTTCCTAAAGATCCTAGGCATCGAAAAGTTGTTTTTGAGATAGCTTGTTCTGCTATATATAATTAATTATAGCCTGATCTAATAAACTTAGTATTTCATTTCCTGCTGCTGAATCAACTAACATATTAGCAGTCGGCATTAGGTATTCATCCTTAGGAATAGCTAAATTTAAATATCGAAAGTCTATGCAAACACACATTTTACCATTCTTTTTAATAACAAGAACAATATTTGAAATCCAATCAATATACCTGGCTGTTCTTATGAATTTGGCCTTCAATAGCCTTTCGATCTCCTTTTTTATCTTCAAGACCACTTCTGGTGCAAATCTTCGAAGAGCTTGTTTAACTGGTCTTTTTCCTTGCTTAATGGGTAATCTATGCTCGACCAATTCTCGACTCAAGCCTAGAATTTCATTATAGTACCGATGCAAAATAGTCCTTGTACTCGTTTAATAGTTAAATAATCTGCCTACACAGATTTTTGTCCAACAGTTTACTTATGTAAGTTGGCCTTCGATCCACTTCATCTCCCAAACTAATTTCCTCAAAAGGATATTCCGCTTCCATTTTCTTCATCATTGGGGATGCAGGCTTCTCAAAGCCTAGAGAAGAATTATCATATATACAATCTAGCTTTTGATATTCTTGCTTGTCTTCCATCATCCACTCTTGATTTTTCGAGGACTCTCCTTCCTCGAATTCCATACTTCTTTTCCCATCTTCGACAATTTTTGTCGAATTTACTCTTTTTTTTTGTAGATGGCCTCTAAGGCCATTCCCTTGTCATTTTTATCACAAACACCAATTTCAACATCTTTTCCTTTTTGACATCCAACGGCTTCAGCTGTTTCACTCGACTTTGATAACAGAAGCTCTTGCTTTATTTTCGGCCACATAGGCTGACATTTGAGCTAAGAAGCTCGAATAAATGTTCTGCTTATCCATCATTCAACTGTGGCCGAATCATCTTCGGCCTTGCAAGTTAACATGAATCCCTCATTTGGATTCCACCAAAAAAAACTTATCTTTCTCTTTCTGATTCACATAGTGTGAATCCTCTATTTCGAAAAGGGCTATAATAGCCAAAGTCTTGTCTTGTTGATTTGCAAACGAAGCATACGCCTCATAAGAACTCTGATATGCCTCGACCACTTCTAAATGATCTTCTTTATTCCAAAAGAATAACTTTTAATGAATAGTAGAAGGCACCACACCTATGCCGTGAATCCATTCTCTTCCTAGAAGAACATTAAAACTCGCATGTGGAGGAACTACCACAAAGATAGTTGGTCACTTTCGACTACCAACTATGATATCCAAAGTCATTATTCCATTAGATTTCGAGAATTTTCCACTAAAATTTGAAACCACAATATTATCTGGAATCTAATCCTCTGACGACTTTCCAAATCTCTTCAACATTGTTCTTGGCAGTATGTTTATTACCGCTCCACCATCTACCAGAACCTTATCAACTTTTTTCCCTTCAATTGTCACTGTAAGGATTAAAGGCTTAAGAAGAGCCTTCATTTCTTCTATGGGTGGGTCAAATACTGCAGCATTGTACTTCGACACTATACACGAAACCTAATTCACCCAGATAGCCTTCGACTCTATTGCAAGATCCTCAAAATAATCTTCTCTTATGAAATCTTCCATCACTTGACATTCCTCAAATTGTTGAGCGAATTCAACCGCAGCATCAAAACAACTTCAAATATGTCCTCCAAAGAATCTTCGAAACCAGACTCGAAGCAATCTGTTATCAAGTCTTCCCCATTTTCAATATTAAGCCGATCTTTAATAGCTTCCATGCAATGTCCTCTCACAATTCCACTTGTAGGTTGATTCTCAAAAGCAACCTTCCTAAACCTCTAGTTTCTTCTCCATTAGGTCTTTGTCATATTCCTATTATCCCAAGGGGCTCTGTAAAAGTTAGATTTTTGAACATTTTGAGGTTAAGGATAAGATACTCAAGGCTTTGATCCTAAAGTCCCACCAATCCTGGACATAACATCACTAACCTCAAAAGGTCTTGCCTTGGCATTTCCAAATGGATACCCTTGTTGGAACCATTTGTTTAATGGGACTCGAGCATTTGGCACATAAGTTACATTTCCTTGGAAATTACTAACAGGTTTCTGGACAACAAACATGTTAATATTTTGCTTTCCTTTTAATTCCCCAACATCAGGCTTATTTAACTGATAATGCCTTTGGATACCAGACATCTCGAAAGCTTTGGAAGCTGATCTATAAAACAATGCACTACATTTAGGACAGAACATTACCTCATTATTTCCTTCTTTCTTACGAAGTAAGAAATCTATAAGTGTGTTACCCGATTGAGGAAAAATTTGATCTTTTTCCTTCTCAAACTCATCCAAAGCCCTTTTCAGGTCCTACTCAAAAATTGGAGACGTAATTGATTTCGCTTCATCTTCTTTGATCAAAGCGTTCACCATAAAAACATGAACAGGCTTTGCATAATTTGTTTGTACTTGGAAAGGATCCGTATCAATTTGCATTGGTCTTTCTTCGAACTTCAATCCCTCATCATTTATTGCCTTTTGAATCATTTCCCTAAAACGAATTCAATTATTAGTCTAATGACCAAAGACATTATGATACTTACAATATCTTTTCCCTTTTCTTTACTCGAAAGAGGGCACCTTATGGCCTTCAGTTAATATAATTTGTTTGTCTTTTAACAGAATATCAAATATTTTATCAGCTTTTGTTACATCAAAACTATATTTTTGAATTAATATTCTATTTCTATCTTCAGGTTTCAACAATTGACAAACATATAGAGGTCCTGATTTCAATTCTGTTGTATTAACCTTATTATCTTCGTATTCAATATCTATATCGAAGTTAACTTCAAGTTCTTCTACTTTATTCATTTATATGAATGTCACTTTGTCTTTTCGAACTATCTTGTCAAACCTCTTATTTTTATCCTTTTCCAATTTTATTTGTTCGATTCTTCTAACCTTACCAGCCAATTGTGCCACATCCCTTAGTTATTGATTCACTAACTTCTTTCGAATTGAAAATTCTAATCCAACAGCAATCATTCCAACCAACTCATGCTCAGGTATTTGAGTATAACATCTTGATTTCATTTGCCTAAATCTGTTCAAATAGTCATCAATTGATTCAGAATTAAATCTCTTGATATTCAATAAATCTACCAAGCTCACTCTAGTTTTGCCTCTAAAGAATTGGTCATGGAAAATTCTTTCCTTTTGAACCCAATTATATATCGAATTAGGAGGTAGAGTGGTGAACCAAGTAAATGCATTCTTAGTTAAAGAACTAGGGAAATATTTCATTCGAAGATATTCATTAGAAGCTATATCCCCACATTATATTTGATATCGAGCGATATGTTCTACAGGTGATTCCCCTAACTCTCCTGCAAATTTGGAGAATTTTAGAATTTTAAATCCTCTTGGTAACTCTGAATGTAAAACATAATCAGGTAATGCAGAAACAAAATATGGTTGATTATAGTAACCTACTTCAAAACCATGCCTATTAAGTGCTTGTTCAATCATCTGATTTATTTGTTGTGGGTTTTGAATATTTTGTCTCAAAGGATTTGGCTAATTTTGGTAATTGTTTTCTCCAAGATTCTATTGACCTTGTCTAAATAAATTTAAAAATTGGTCAGCATTTTGATTTCTATTAACCAAAACAGGAATTTGTTGATCATTCCCTCTTACATTTTGATTTTGATTTAATGTAAAAGGATTTTCAAACAACTCTTAATGATTATTAACAGGATTTGTAACATTAGTTACAAGAATTTGGCTTGCAATTTGATTTTCTAATAACCGTTGCCCTTGAGGGTTTTCTAAAGCATCCGCAACCCTTGCCATCAACATGGATAATTGTTGATAACTGTTGTGAGTAATTTGAAACATAGGATTCAACACTGTAGTCATTTGATTAGTTAACATATTCACCATATCATGATTATTATGATCCATCTGTTGTTTAAACGCCATTAAAGTTTGATTGGTAATACCAGTTGAGAAATTACTTTCTCTTAACATATTACCCTCAGTGTGTGCCCCCATTGACTGTAACTGCTCACTATTATACGCATAATTTATTCCCTATAATTCTGAATTTCTATTCCTTGGCTGTGTCAAATGGACAGACACATTCACAGATGGTATTGATTGGGGTTTAGCAAAAGGCATTTCCATGTTTGTTTGTTGCAACCTCCATCCTGGCATTCCCCATGGTTGGCTTACTTGTAAAGGTGTACTGTGACTAGGGCCTGCCTTTGATAAAGGAGGAAAAATTCCTTATGCAGTAGTCATACCTTCCATTTGTGTTGTGACTACACTTTCTATCACAGAATTATTACTAGCCTCTGACACTGGTGGATTATGTATATTATTATTATTGTCATTGCTAGATGTCTTATTCCTTCGACTAGCATTATTCCAGGATTTCCTAGACCACTAGAATTGGCTATTATTCTGTCACTTCTTAAAATCATGCAAATTCTTAACACTAGTTCTCAACGTTATGGCAACATCGATGTCCCACCAGGCGTGCCAATTTGTTGATAGTGGAAATTTGTTGAGAAATCGAAATTGCTTCAATTCTTAATAAATAACTTCTCACAAATTTTAACCAACAAATAAAGATTTTTAAACAAGACTTAGAATCTAAAATTTTAGTATGGATTCTTTTATTAGAACTAGCAGTTAAAACTTTTAACTTGAGAATAATTCAATTAGTATTTCATTATTTAGCAATAATTCCACATAAGATTCGAATCTGTTATGCTCTTAATACAAATTGGATATTAGTATTAAATTCATTTGTAATACATGTAAATGCATGATTCGAGATATTCATAAAGTAATTAGACAAGAGTATAAACATTAAAATTAAATTGTGAAGGAGTTATTGAAAGAAAAAAGAGTTATTGAAAGGAGAAAGAGTTATAGACAGGAATTGTAACAAATGTAATGCACTAAAATAAAAGACTGGTTAGAATATACAAGTTCTCCTTGGGACCGGTAGCCATAAGTGCAACGTGTGTAGTTTACAGGATTTGTGTAAATGTCAGAACCAAAAAAAAATGGCTACACAGTTGTTTATTTATAGACATTCCATCTAACGGTAAAACTATTACAACAAGACACATATGCAACATAAAAATAACTTCTAAATAATATGCTGACACCTATACAGAACCGTCTTCTAATAGTAATTGCTTCCAACGTTATTATGATCTCCTTTATACATCATTCTGATTTGTCTAAGATCTTTTGTCGAATGCTACTTGAATGTTTCCTTGAACATGATTCGAACTTCTCCTCGAATAATAGGGACTTTTCCTCGAATTCCTTGAAGATTCTCGAGTTGAACACTTTCGAACAGCTTTCTTGTGCACTAACTATAATCTTGTTGAACAGGGTATTTCGACAAAATTTGAATCTTGTCGAAAAAGCACAGAATTTTGATGACAACTTACCTTCGTAAATTGCTCTTCGATAACTCCATTCAACCAAATTCACAATAACCCCAACAACTGTCAATGTAAGAAAAATTATACTGTCAACAAATTAGAAATCATTTTAGGTTTGATTTCTAAAATGACTTTTAAAATAATTATTATAAATGTCAACAAATTTATGATAAATGACAATTTGTAATTGGATAACAATATTAAAAAAAAAAAACTTTTGCATTGTCAATGTATTCTAATCAAATTCTTATTTCAAAATTATCATGAGCATAAATATTAATTTTAAATAAATTTAAAATATGTTTGGTTAGCATTTAATATTTTAAAATTTTTTTTTTTACAAAAAAAAAACTTAAGTGATAGAAGGAATGAATGTAGAAGAAAGAAATGTGAATCAAAATTTATGATTAATTGCAAGATAACTTCTGTTTCCATGTTATAGGAAAGCAATATACCCACATTTCATAATGGAAATAAAAATTTGGCAAGCCACAAATGTCTTTTTTTGATGTGGAAATGTCTCTAACTTCAAAAACCAAGATTTCCTTTTTGTGAAAGCTCATACCAACCCAAATTCGCAAATTATTCCAAAGCCCAACCCAACAACTAGGTAAGTCTAATAATAAGTAAATCATTCAGAATGGTCAGTGTGTCCAGCTAACCTATTTGCAGAACAAGTCAGATTGGGTTAAAATTAAAGTAGGTCAAAACTTAAGAAAATATATACTCTTTTTAAATAAAATGAAGAACAGTATAAGTATGTTTAAAGTATTTATAACAGGGAAAGAATGTAATGTAACTTAACTAAAGTTTTAACTTAGAAAAAAGTGAAATTAAAAATGAGAGAAGTGAATTTAAAAATATAATTGAAAAAATTATACATGCTTACTTTTTTGTGCAATTCGAATTTATTATTTCCACCCGCTGTCAACAAAATAATGTGAGATAAATAATATCTTCTTGAAAATTATAATCCATTTCCCCGGTAGACAAATAGCAATTCACCATGGATTCTACGTGAATATAAATAAACGTGTAACAAAAAAGTTATCTATTTGATACTTTTTATAAATAATTTTGAAAATCATATTATACTTTTTATCAATAAGTCGAAATGTTGCATTTTTAAGGCAAACTACACAAAATTTCATACTCATACTCATGCACAGTAAGCTGAAATTATTATTATTTGCTTTTGCTTTGTTCTTTTTTGCACGATATAGTTTGTTCTATTTTCTTTTTGCGGATGTTGTTAGTTCATATGATTGTGATTACGCATGACAAGTAAGGTTGAGCATCATAGTATGTCTTTATACTCATGTTTAAAAAAATTATATTCGTCTTCTGAATATATATTTGTGTATGCAATAACTTTAGTATTTATCTTTGTACTCAACACCCCTAATAAGTTGCAATCATCAATAATACATATATTTTTCGTATTAGAAAAGTTAGAAAAAGAAAAAATGTTACATACCTATACCTATATTAATTGTTCATGAAATAAAAATGTTATTTATATCTTTTTTTGGTCTAGTATCATAAGTATTTTTTACAAGAAATAATTATATTCGAATCAAGAACATTTATAACATGGTAGAGTTAATTATTTCAATCATTGTTTTTTCTGTACATAAATTTCAAATCTCAAACCTTATTAAGAAAATCGAGCTCATATCTTATCAAGTAACCTCTTTGTTAATAATGTTATTTTATATATAAATTATAAAATATAGAATCAAAATATAAAACTAAATTTAAATCCAACATAAAAAAATGTTTATAAAACATAATGTAAATCTAGTACTTGTAACAAATAGAATAAATAACATAACAAGATAATAATAACATAACAAGCTAATGAAATAACTAATTTAAAAACTTGTAAGTTTTGTATTTATACTTTCTAGAATATGTAAAAAAAATATAAGTTTAATGATCATACACTGTCATTGTAAAAAATTTTACAATGTCAATCAATTAGAAATCACCGTTGATATGACTTTTAAAGTATTTATTGTAAAAGTCAACAAACTTACAATAAATGATGGTTTGTGATTGATGACAGTGTAAAACTATTTTATACTGTCGATACATAGTCTGTTTTCTCAAAAAATATATATATTAACACTAATAATTTATTTATATTAGGTTATTTGTGGTGTCAATAACACAAATAGTTTTTTATTCTACAGTGATTTGTGTAATATTTGTTATATATAACGATTTACGTAATATTATTTAAAATAACAATATAATGTTAAGATCCATTGACATCAAGTGTCAAAATTAGTCAAATTACACTTTTAATAGCTTTTTGTAAAATACAAATTTAATCAATTAAATTGTTGAATTGTGTAATATTATCTTCATGATCATGTATATTAAATTTTGCATCATTTGAACTTTTCTAGATATACTCTCTAACATTGAATATATACATATATTTTAATATCATATTATACGTTAAAATAAAGTAATGTGACGAACTATTAAATGATTTTAGAATTATGAAATTTTGTATGCTTAATCTAATTAATAAGAATATCAATTTCAACGGTTGGATTAGTTAAATTTGCATTCTACAAAAAATTATTGAAGATGTAATTTGACTAACTTTGATACTTGATGTCAATGGATTTGACCCACACACACAAAAGTGGGAATTGAGAATTTAAGAAGAGGGAATTTCAACAATATAATTTAAATGAATAATTAAGATTGAAACTAATTAAAATAATCTTGACCATTCATGTATGATTGTATGATTAGGATTTACTCTTCTCACCTCTTGTGCTTTCACTATATATGCCACCTATGTGTGTGTGTAACAATAGTTGTTATTTTAAATTTATCACATTAAATAAAATGTGTGTATGAAACTGGTTAGATTGTAAGGTATTTGTACTTGCATCCAATTTCATAAAATGTGGGAAATGAGCGAATGTTTATCATATAAATAGACTTCACAATAAATTAAAGATATAAAAGGAAATTAGCAATTAATACATTTAAAAGTGGGTTTATGTTTCATACAAATATGAACAACAAAATGCTCCTATTTGTTTCTTATATAAAAGAGCAAAGGTAATATTATACATTTTAGCGATCTCAGTATGGCAAATGAAATTAAGTTGAGTATCAAATGAGAAAAAAAAAACTCTATGTTCTAGACTAAGTTTGAGGCACAATACACATTAGTAGCCTTACTTCGACCCAAAGTGTTGTATCAGCCCAACTTGTAAGGATTGACTGAACTCAACGCCAAGACATAAGTTTCCTAAAATGCACTTGTGAACAATAGATCACATCTTGACTTGCAATAAAGTTACTCTATTGCTAAGATAGTTTTATTGCCTTGAAAAAGTGTTGCTACTATAAGGCACAATAATATTGCCTTAAAAAAGTCTTGGGCCTCGTATTACGATGTCCAGCCTAATTCAAATGCTTATAAATATAATTAATATCACTATAATAAGTAAGTATTTATTACATATTGTCACTATGGTAGAATCGTTATTGATTTAAGTGTTGGGTTATCTATTACATGTACTCACCCCTTGCCCACAATGTCTCAGCTATCCCTGAAAGTAGGCATGGCAAATATACCTAACCCTATAGGTACCCGTCCAAACCAGCCCCTACTTTAACGGGTTTTCCTTACTTTGACAAGGGTTAGGGTAAGGTTTTCCATGGGGATGTTGATACCCACCCCGCCCCTGCCCTCAAACCTGCCCCGAAAAAAGAAAAGCAGTATTTTATAGAATTAAAATATTATACGGGAGTAAATTAGTGATTTTTGCATTATGACTATGAAACTTAATGTATGACTATGATTATGAAACTTAATGAATTTATCTTGTAGTAAATTAATTGAGAAAGTAGTTTTACATTTTTAATGTAATTTGCTAAAAGTGATTTTTTTTTAAGAGGCATTGAGGATGGGACGGGACGGGATGTGTAACACCCCTACTTTTGTATATTAAATTATTCTGTATGTTTAAAAATTGTTTTTAGGTCATCAATATATTTAGAATAATTAATAATAATTTTAAAAATTTTTGTAGAATTTATTGAGATAATTTTTATAAAATGACAAAAATACCCCTAGACAACTGCAAAAATCAACCGGAGACTTTTTGATCCTGAAATATTTTGAGAATTTTATACTAAGCATTTTTTTCATTATAAAAACTTTATTTTGAAAGAAAAATAGTTAAAAATACAACAATTCTATTTCAAATTTTCAAATGTTTTTTTTAATATTTGACAATGCAATTTTGAAAAATTAGGATGGAATTTCAAAATTCTGATCCCTACAATTACGCTTAAAATTCCAAGAGCTATTTAATCGTAAGTTTTAATAATTTTTCCGAACCGGAGCTCGGAGAAATTAGAAAATGACAATTTTGTCCATATTTCTCAATATTAAGGACTGACATAAGGAAAAGATTAAATTGACATTAAAATATCAATTTGAGTTTGGAATTATGTCATATATATTAAAATATAATTTTGAGAATTTTCTGAAATTTTTTAGAATTCCTGTGTAAAATGACCAAAATGCCCTTAGGTGTCTAATAAGCCAGCCAGTACTGGTTTGACATTTAGCAAGGGTGAAAATGGTAATTTTAGTTTATTTATGGGTAAAATATTTAATTTTATAATTTTTATAAATATTTTGGCATTTATTGAATTAAAATGGATTTTTTATGAATTTTCTAGCTTAAAAATACAAAATAAATACATATAATTTGAAATAAATTAATAAAAATTAAAATTTATTATTATAAATTTATTTTTGATGAAAAATAATTTATTTGTCCATTTTTTCATTAAAATGCATTATTTTGATATTAAAAGCTAATTTTTCAAGTTTAGGCGTTTTTATCGGTGCCGGTTAATTCACCTATAGATAAAAATTAGCACATGGGAGCTTGGGACAGCTGGTGGAGCATGTCCCCAACTCTAAAATAGGTGATTCACCACTTATTTGGGTCATGTGTCCCTAAAATTAATTAAAAAGAAAAATAAAAAGGAAATTATGACATAGTGGATGATGTTATCAAGTGGACACCTAACCCACCCTTCTCCTCTATAAATACCCATGCTTCTTGGTTATTTTTCACACATCCTCTTCTCTCTCAAGCTAGCCAAATTCTTAGAGAGCTTCTCTCTTTAGAAATTTTTTATTTTACTTTGTTTTTATACTAAAATTTTACTAGTTTTCCAACAACTAGTGAAGTTCTCTTCCTAAAAGCTTTGCATCAACAATTCCATCCTCTTCATCAACTATCTTAGAGGCAATGTGGGGAGTGGGTTTGGTTCTAAATTATTGTCACTTTGCATGTTGGTAGGAAGGGTTTTCCCCTAAACCAGTTTAGGCATAGCTTTAGTTATTATTATCATATTATGTTTGATGTTAAACTTTAATTTTTATTAAGTCGTTACTCTACTCAAATTTAAATTATTAAATTACAATTGCTAAGTTGTTATTCTGCTCAAATTTAGATTATTAAATTACAATTGCTAAGTTGTTACTCTGCTCACATTTTTGAAAATTAAAATGCACTTGCTAAGCTGTTACTCTGCTTAAATTTAGAAAATTAAAATGTATTTATTTAGTTGTTATTCTGCCAGAATTTTAGTAATTAAATTATAATTACTATATCGTTATTCTGATAAAAATTTTATATGATTACTAAATTGTTATTTTGTTAAAATTTTGGTATTATGCAATTTATGCAATATGAGGTAGAAATGTTGATTGTACTAGTGCTCAAATTAAATGAGCCTAGGGAAACCTCTGCTTGAGAAGTTAGAAATTGATAATTTAGTGAGTAATGTAAAGTAAGTGACATGCAATGGCATGACACCCTGCTAAGGAAGTTATAGTTTGGTATACTGAGAAATGAAAGGCAAGGACCCACTTGTAGAGGTCTTGGGGGGTAGGCATCGAGTGGTGAAGGTCCTAGTGGCTAAGGTAGCGCCCTTGAGCTAGGATATTCGCCTGACCAAGCTCGATAATCCCGACAACTGCTCAGCATTCCAGGATTGGTTTGAGAGTATGCCTCTATAAATGGATATCTTGACTGTTATTTTCCTCAATGATAATGAGGATTGTACCACGTGATGATGTTGAGAGAGGTATATGTACTCCTAGTCACTTCTCAGGTTCTGTTGAGAACTATTACCCATTAATGAGAAGTATGGATCCATACCTAGTTAAGAATAGTCGGATACAACTTAGAATGAACCTTAGGATCCCTCCTATTGGCAACTGTGTTTTATCTTTGTTTTATGGTAGATTTCCTACCGTACATATAAAAGTGACTTTAGAACAAAACACCTCATTCTATTATTTTCTTTTGTGTATGATTGATCGTAATTATTGAAAGCGACATTAACGCCCTGTGATGCTGAGTATGAGCTAGAGGACATCTCAACGGGGGAGGATCTAAATACCTATAGTACTTTTCTTTTGTATGAAGGATAGGATAGATGAACACTGCTCTGTATAAAATCTTTTTAATGTACATATTGGGTTAGATAGTGTCTATCTTTTGATGTTTTTTTTTTTTAGTTTTCTGTACTATCAGACCATGATGTATAGTTTTATGATATGTGTGTGTGTGTGTGTGTGTGTGTGTATATAGTCTTATCTTTCATCTTTTACTATCATTTTCAAATTCTATTAAGTTTGGAATTTTTTTTAAACATGGAAAAAATTTTACACGCATTTTCATTTACCTAAACTTAATAACTAAATTCATATGCATTATATTTAAAATTAAAGGAGTGTTACAGGACGGGGCGAGGCGGGGCAGGAAAAACCCGACCCCCATCGAGAGTGGGGATGGGGTATCAAAATTGATCTCCGTTGGATATCGAGGACAGAGTTGGGAGTATGTTGAGTAGTTTGGGGTGGGAAAGGAAAAACCCGTTCCTGCCCTGCCCTGTTGTCATGCCTACCTAAAAGTTTGATTAAGAGATCTCGAACTTTAGTCGATATGAAAGTATATTTTAGTTAACTTCAACCAAAGTTTGGTTCAAGCGAACAATTCCATCTCAAATGCATCACTTCCAATACATACCAAAAAATAACTATATGTATGAAAATCATTTAAATATATGCTCAGTTAATATTTCACCATCATAAGTAATGTCCACTACGTAAGGCATCTCCTTTGATTAAGGAGAATTCCCCGTTTCAGTGTGAAGCTCCATATGTACATGTCCATGCCCAAACATAATGTATACTTTATCATATATTATCTTTGTTTATGACATCATGAATGTAAAAATTAAAATGGTTTTGAGGAAGTCAACATGTTTTGTTCACGTATGCTGCATCGCGAGTCAAGTCAGGCCAAGGAGGAAAGAATGAAAATTAAGGATCGTCAATGACAGGCGGTAGCAGCGAATAATAGAATTATCAATTAATTATGGGATGGTCATGTACAGTTACAATTTTCAAATTAACAAATAATTACATAGAAAAAGGGGCATCAATTCAGGCGGCATTTTATAAGGCACTCTGGATTGGATTGCGAGATGATTAATTATTTGTCATTGTCTAACCCGTCGATGTTTCACCTAACGCAAGGTTTTAATCCCAATGCTATCTTGATTCCTTGGATCTAAGGTTAGACTGAACATGTTATAGATGAGAACCACATTATTATATGAACACTAATTGCGAGAAGGGTCAGGAACATATTAAAAAAAAAAAACGTAACAAAAAGGAAATGAAAAAAATTATATGAAATAAAATAATGACCAGAAAAATAAAAAATATTATAAATTTAATGTAATCTATGAATAAAACAACAAAATATATATTATGTAATATGCTGAATATTAAAATAAATATTATATATATATATATATATATTATGGGGCAGGATTCGTTGACACCAGGTATAAGAGTTAGTCAAATTACACCTTCAATAACTTTTAATATAATACAAATTTAACCAATCTAACTGTTGAATTTGATGATATTATCTTTATGAATATGTATATCAAATATCACATCATTTGGACTTTTCTAAATATGTTATCTAATATTAAATATTTACATATATTTTAATATCATATTGTACGTTAAAATAAAGTGATTTAATGAACTATTAAATAATTTTAAAATTGTATGAAATTTTGCATACTTAATCTAATTAATAAAAACATCAAATTCAACGATTGGATTGGTTAAATTTGCATTATACAAAAAGTTATTAAATGTGTAATTTGACTAACTCTTACACCTGGTGTCAACGGATCCTGCCCCATATATTATTATACATATAATTATATATAATAATTATTATATATATTGGTTTTGTCTATAAAGATTTTGGATTTGCTCAAAGTGATCAAATTATATCTGGTCTTATTTCCACTTTTCCAGTCACTTTAGATACAATTTTAAAATATTTGATTTTCTGTTATTTAAATCGCCTATCTCCATCACTTGTAGTGATTTATCATTCAATGAATGACTGACCAAAAAAACAATCTACTTATCCAATTTTAATTTAAAGTTTTTTAACTAAAAAAAAAGAAAAATTTTCTTTTTATATATATTATATATACTTATATAATTATGAAAAATATTATTATGAATATATTATTATATATAAATATTATATATATCTATACCATTATATAAAGAGAATACTTCTTTTAGTAATCACTTTTAGTCTCCACTTTTATTGGGACTATTTTGTCATTCAAAACTTATGTTCATAAACAAAATCACCTATTTGCACAATTTAATTTTTTTTTTCTAGATTATTATCCTTTAACTGTTATGGATATCTCAACTATTATTCAAGCAAAACTACCCCACCACTCACTTTAAGTTAGTTTCTCCCACTCATCCTCCTCTCTCCCAGAATTTCATCATCTTTACCCTCCCTCCTCTTTCCATGAATTTCATCATCTTTCTGCCCGCTCTTTCTCAGTGAATTTTTTTATTTGAATGTGCATCTTATTTATCTCACAAAAGCATAATTATTCTGTTTTGTGTGTAGATACATATTTGAATTGGGAAAAAGGAATTAAAATTGAGTAACCACCCTTATCTCTCAAATAAAGGCATTTTCTTTTTTTTACGATCATTGTTACACTGTTAACCAATCATCTAAGTGAATAGAAACACTCGAGACAGTAGAAAAGTAGCGAGGTAGGTAGATAGTTGAATGTTTATCATTTTGGAGCTTCGAAAAAGAAAAAAGAAAGCGAATAGATAAACCTAATGCTTTGATCTAAAGAGAGAAAATAAAGAAGCCGTGAGGTAGGTGAAGAGAAAAAACTGCTTGCGTTTTATACTTTTTTATGTGTATTTTTTTTCTTACATGTTTTTTTATAGGTGAAGAAAAGAAAAACTCTTATGTTTTATGTATAGTGTTTTGCAAGATCCAATGGAGTTACTTTTGCTGACACATGTTTCTTCTTCTTCTTCGTGTATTTTTCATAGACTTTGTAATAGATAATATAATAAGAAACCTATGCTTCAAGCAAGAAGGAAGCAACGAAGGAAAACATTTTCATATTGGTGAAAGAACCTACATTTCAGGCAAAAAGGAAGTAGTGACCCATGCTTTGAGGCTTTATTAGTGGCCGCATAACACGTGCAACAGATTTTTGCAACATTTGTACTGCATTGAAATGATGAGAAACTATTCTTTTTCATGCTTTCTTTCACTTTGCTTATTAGAAATATCAAAACTAAAAGCCAATATTTTCACCTACTTTACGTGTTTTTCCTTCTTCATCTATTTTGTTATCTTTTTCTTTTTCATCATTTTCTGTTATATTTCCTTTTTTTTTCTTTATCATTTATTGTTATATTTCTTTAATCAATGTTGTTTTTAATATATTACTAAATCTTAACAATTAGATTTGTTTTTTAATTAGAAATCCCTTAATTTACTCTCAGTTTTTTTAATCTTTAATTTGAAATCAATTTTTTTGATCACATAAAAAATTTGATGGGTTTTTTTTTCTTATTTTTCTTTTCATTCTTTTTTTTCTTATTATTATTGAATTAGTATTAAATTAAAATTCAAAAGGCCTTTTATGCGATTCTTTTTATGTGTTTTTTCTTCTTCATCTATTTTGTTGTCCTTTTCTTCTTCATCATCTATTGTTATATTCCTTATCTTTTTCTTCATTTATTTTTTTTATCTTATCAACTTTTGGGTTCCTCTTCCTCATATTAATCAATGTTGTTTTTTAATATATTACTAAATCATAATAATCAGATTTGTTTTTCAATTTGAAATCCTTTAAATTTATTCTCACTTTTTTTTAATTTTCAATTTGAAATCAACAGTTTTTTGTCACATAAAAATTTATGATGTCTTTTCTTATTTTTCTTATTATTTTTGAATTAGTGATAAATTAAATTTTAAAAAGTCTTTTTTGTAGTTTTTTATGTGTGTTTTTTTTCAATCTATTTTATTATTTTTGTCTTCTTCATCATCTGTTGTTATATTTCTTATATTTTTCTTCATCTATTTTTTTTTTCATCTTATCAACTTTCTTATTCCTCTTCTTCATATTAATTATCATTGATTTTTAATATATTACTAAATCATAAGAAGTGGATTTGTTTTTCAATTTGAAACCCCTTAATTTAACCTCGTTGTTTTTTTATTTATTTTCAATTTGAAATTAACTTTTTTAGTCACATGAAAAATTTTTCTTGTATTTTTCTTACTTTTCTTTTTATTCTTATTTTTCTTATTATTTTTGAATTAGTGGTAAATTAAAATTTAAAAGGACTTTTTTACAGTTCTTTTTATATGTTTTTTTTCCTCATCTATTTTGTTATCTTTATCTTCTTCATCATTTGTTGTTATATTTCTCATCTTTTTTCTTCATCTATTTTTTTTTTATCTTATCAACTTTCTAGTTCCTCTTCTTCATATTAATCAATATTGTTTTTCAACATATTACTAAATTATAACAATCAACTAACATGGTGTGACCTGGTTGACAGATAACCTTATCGTGTTAGGAGAGGTAAATTATAATAATAATATTTGTTTTTCGATTTGAAATCCTTTAATTTACTCTCACTATTTTTTTTAATTTTGAATTTGAAATCAACTTTTAATTTTTAATTTGAAATTAACTTTTTTCGGTCATATAAAAAATTTTGATGTCTTTTTCTCATTTTTCTTTTCATCCTTATTTTTCTTATTATTTTTGAATTAGTGGTAAATTAAAATTGAAAAGGTCTTTTATGAAGTTTTTTTTTTTTGGTTAAATATATTTTTGGTCCTAAAAAAATATGACATAATTAGTTTTAGTCCCTAAGAATTTTTTTCTTGAATAAAGTTCCTCAAATATTAAAAATACCTTAATTAGATCTCTGTGTTAAACTCTATTCAACTTTTCTATTAAATGATGACTACATTAACTTCCAAGTAAAATATTTTATTACCTGAAGTGCCCAGTAATAATTTTTAATAAAAAATCATGTAATTACTTTGCTTTAGGGTTAAAAAATCTATAGTTTAGGATTAAACACGTAATAATTTTATTTAAAAAATATGTTACTAATCTGACCTGGACATCACAGTTGACATAGACAACACATCAACAAATTAATGGTGACTATGATGCTGATGTGACCTTCATTTAACAGAAAAGCTAAACAGAGTTTAATACAGGGATCTAATTAGATTGTTTTTAATATTTGAGGGATTTTATTTAAGAAATTTTTTTTCTGGGGACTAAAACTAATTTTGTCATATTTTTGAAGGATCAAAAACATATTTAACTCTTTTTTTATTTTTTAATTATTCATTATTTGCTTATTTGTATAACATTGTTTTTCAAGGAACCTAAGCCAATGAAGCAAGATGAAGTATTAGACATAGTACAACTCTGTGTAATGCAAAAAATAAAATAAAATCGTATTAACATAACCAATGGATACATAAGTAAATAAATGCATATAAATAAACATGTATTCAAAAAAAATATTAAACTATAATTAATATACATTAATTATATAAAATTTAGTACTATAGGAAATACGTTAGTATAATTATATATATATAATTATATAAACAGATATAATATTATTATGAAAAATATATATATATATATATATATAAGATTTCTATATAATATATGATGAAAAATATATATTAAAAAATTAAATTAAAAATTACTTTTCAGAAGATTATATGTAATTTTAACAAAATAGTAATTTTATCATTTAAACATATTCTATATTTTATTTTATCATTATTTGATTTGTTATCTGGTGTGTATCAAACATTAGATAAAATTATTACTTATTCTACTCTTATCATATCTTGTTTTTATGCTACTGTCATATCTTATCTTTTTATGACCATAAAAAGGGCCTGTCTTGCCCTTAATGGAAATGTCTATCTGGTCATTGTTTTCCCGAAATGACTGGTCCATTAGCAATGCAGCCATGACATGTCTTTGGTTTGAGATGGAAATTAGTGTTGCGCAAACAAGCCGTAACCAATCAATTACTTGCTGAAAGGTGTTTGGGGGAGCAAAGTTGACTGACACAAATTAATCATAGCAATAAAATTATCAAATATACAAACCCATCTTTTTCTGCTATTTAAATTATTTGATTTGAAAATATATAAAAAAAAACAAAAATCTTTGGTTTGATTTTAATCCGATTTGTTATTCAAACATTATAATAACACGCTTCGATAAAAGAAATAAGAAATTGGCCTTTCCAGTTTCCACACCATTATAAAGATCCAGCAAACAACAAAACTAATTTTCAACTTTTTTTTTTTTTTTTCAGGTGGCGGACAAGACACCATAAAGAATTTACAAGATATTTTGCAATGCCGTTTTACTCAACCAAAAGTTGAATTACATCTTACATAATAAGGACAAAAACTTTGAATTTATTTTCTAGATGCCTATGGTATTGTTTCGTAATTAAAAATATAGTTTTATTTTGATTTAATACGTGTTAGCTTTTAATGTCAATTTTTAATACGAAAATTATTGAAATAAAATTCTTAATTTTTATTGAAAAACTATATAACTATTTAAAGAAGAATATTTTTTCTATATAAAATCATTGTGTGTCACTGATGATGATATCATTGCAAAGAATTTGTTACTTATGTTATAAATATTTATATTTCATGCTCACTAACTTTTTTTTATTTTTTATAATATACTTGTGAGTTTATCATATATTACATGAGTATTTATAACTTAGATAAAATCTATAAATAAAAATGAATTAACGAAAATAGTAGATGATTTCATTATTACTAATAAATATCCTATTATGTTAAACAAGAATAAATTAAAGAAGTACAAGTTTAAAAATTAAAGAGGAAATTATGAAAATAAATCATTAAAGTCAAAATACATCAGTTTTATTGATATAGTATGTTGTTTAAATTCAAATTCAAATTTTGATAAATGATATTTAATAGAAGAAATTAAAATACATATTTTTGAAAGGAATACAAATTATAAATTAAAAATAAATGTTTAATGTAGGAGAAGCCATGCAGCTTAATTAGCATGAAAATAATTCTTAAAGATGCTTTTATTTAGGAATGAGGATTCGGGTTTATAATATAGAGTTAGATAATATTTCTTTGATTCCTAAAAAATAATATTTCTACCATTCTAAAGAATCATAAGTTTTGCAAATATTTTTTTTTAAATTATTTATCATTTTCATAATAACAAGAATCATTTATTACTTCTTTTTTATAATTTCGTCCATCTCCTTTTACATCAATGCTTATTACTTATTGTCTTAATCGTCTTAAATAACAAAAAAGTATTTATCAATGTTTATAAGTTATATCAACGCTTATTACTTATTGTCTAAATAATTACCTTGCATTTTATTTTATTTTTTTAAATTACTAATGTTTGTAAAATTAGATAAGTTATTTTTTTTATAGTTGAATTATTAATAATATATTATTTTAAGAAAGGGATAATTTAGTCTTATAATCACTTTTTTTCCCTCTAAATTTTAGGATAATTATTAAATTTGTTAATTCTTATACAATAATCTAAAGTGACAAGTATTTCAGAATAATAGGAGTAAACAATTATAAAAGCATTGGCAAAATGATGAAGCATCTGGATTATGAATCCTTCTTATAATCTTTAACTGGTTTTATTAATTTCACTTTCAATATCAGATAATGTAATCAAGAACAAATATGGGTATATGTGCATTGTCCAATGACAATCGCAATCTTAAATAGTCGCATCCTGCACTGTATTATAACTTGGACAATTGAAAGTTCACCTATAAAATTAAAGAGGCGTGACCCTTTGCACTTTACCATATGTCAAAAGAAAATGTCACGTATATGATGATTTAAGTACCTCCTAGTCCTACTTTCATTATTTTATGAAACTTACTAATGTTAACCTTCTGACGCATGCATGCCAATATGCCACACGGTGCCATCGACACGTTACCGATATTACATACCAATAAAATAAAATAATAATAGACCATATCACAAATCAAACAAAAAATGATGCATTATTTTAAAAAGATTAGCTTAGCCCATGTGATTAGTGCATGAAAAAGACCTATAATAATATTTCAATTGCGCCAACTCTTGGAAAAATAAGGGTGTGGTGCATTCCACATGTGTTAAAACAGACAAAACGTATATTTAATCATATCAATTTCGTCACTAAAAACCAACGAAGAACTCTACCACAAATTTAGAAATTGATTCAAAGTCAGAATGTAGACAAAGAAAACAATCATCCCATCTATACGTCACTACAACAGATTGATGTTGAGGTTGGTCCACACCCTCATCCATGTGGGGTCGAGTATAATAGTTTCACTAATCTACGTGACTCTTGACAACACTAAGAATTATTATTTCTTTTCAAACTATTTATAATACGCACAAATTCCTCGCTATCGTGCTCATAGGGCTGCCTCCAAAAGAGAAATTCCAGGAAAGTGACGCACCCCAATCTCCATCAGTTTGGTTCTCATTTATTGTTCTCTTTTGCCATATTGTCTTGGCAGACTTAATTGTGGTTTTAATTGAATTTTGCTCTTTTTTCAATGGAACTGCTAAGGATATATCATTTTGTCCTTGCAATTTCAACCCTTTGCGTAACACATACATTGATTTCATATTTACAGACGACAGTTACGATAGACAGACAATATTCCTTGTATATACATATATTTTTCCTTAAATATTTATAATGCAATTATATCCCTAAATATTCACAAGACGTTTTTATTTATTTATTTATTTATTTATTAATTGTGGCTATTTTGAAAATTGTAGCTATGCCTATCTATACGCGTCAAGGACAAATGTTGATTGATTGTCCTTGAAAAGAATGGATCCAAAGATGATAATCAACAAATTGGTTTTCAAATGTCTAGTCATTCTTGTTCTTGTAGTGCTACTAAGTTGGAATTGAATTGCTTGACAAATAATTAAGGTCATATTTGTGAGAAGCCTCGAGGAAAAGGAGGATTTTAATCATAGTTTTCATTATTGTCGATCTAGACAAATGCTTCAAGAATATAAATTTATCAATTATATTTAAATAAACAGGACAATTGTGGGATTATTGAACAAATGAATTGTAAGTTGATATAAAAAACTGAAATTATCCCACTAAAGTCAGTCTAGTAGTGAGAATTTGGGTAGTATGTATGAAGTTACAAATTTTAACTTTAGTGCTACTATTGTAAACAAAAAATAGAAAACTGATTCATCAGCTTCTATAATTTGTATAATGCTGGTTAATTGGTTCAATACTGCACCCCACAACTTCGCTGCTTGTTCTCTATGGAACGAAAAAGAGCTAGTTGCCTGCCCTTATTATTGATTTAGGGATGAGCATTTTACATGCAGGTTGTACAGCATCCTCCGAATCATTACAGCATTGTGTGACTTTGTTGAGAGGGGATGTATTGTGTCTGATATATTATTAGCAATTTGTTCCTTTCTATAAAATAAATAAATAAATAAATAATTTGGTCATTATCTTTGTCCTGATGCATTAATAGTAACTCATGGCGTGTCCATATACCGGCTCTCAACAATAAAAGCAAGATAAGAGATTGCCCACCCCTCATAAACAAAGACCATATTCTACTGGGCACACATAATGCTGCTGGGGATGTGGTAGAAAAATTGGAAAAACGGCAAATTACATCTAAGGCGCAATCCCAGAAGTATAGATATATCTTTTTTAATGTGCTTGAAACCTTTAAGAGTTTAATGGTCATGCACTGTCAGTGTAAAAAATTTTACACTGTAATTCAATCAGAAATTACCATTAATATGACTTTTAAAGTATTTATTATAAAAGTCAACAAACTTACAATAAACAGTGATTTGTGATTGAATGATAGTATAAAATTACGCTATATTTTCAGTGTATGACTATTAAACTCAACATTTAAATGTTAGATATTTGATATTTAGATATTATTATAGATAAAGTGTTTGAATATTTGTTATTGATTGATGTAAAAGTCATTAAGTTTTTTTTTTTTTTATATTTTATTGGATGTTTAGATGATGGTTTTTTTTTTTTTTTTAAGATTTCGCCTAGTAATAGCTTTAAAATGTCATATTTTAGATGATTATTATATAATTTTTTTTATATTTTTATATTTTTTGTTATTTTCTTTAATTTTTTTTTAAAATATTTTTATTTTGGTTCGTTGTTTAGCTCCCCAACCTATGGGTCAATACAGAGCAGACTCGGACCATCTATTTTTAGGCCCATTGCTAATCTAACCTAACTCGTATTTGGGAACCCATATCTAAACCATGCATGCATGAATTAGTAATATAAAACGTTACATAAAATATAATAAATCAATTAAATAAATGTTTACTTGTATTATTACTCATAAGTAGGAAAATTATTTTATTAAATAATTAATAATATTTTAAAAATTAATTAATCCATTTAACTAATTAATTAACAATGTATGTTATCCTACCCACGGTAATGTGGCCTTTCTGTATGTATGTATATTCCACTTCTTGAAAAAGACTAGGCACAAATTAAGGACGTCGTGATTAATTGCTTAATGAGACCTGATCTTCTTTCTGAAGCCTGGAGCTAGACAGCAAAAACAAAAGACGTTGCGAATTATCGATGACATCAAAAAAATTTAAAATACATATGGTGGGGTTTCTCTTCTCTTGAATGAATTTGTTAACTTATACTCGGCTTTGTTTTATTATTCTAGGTGCAAAAGAACATACATTGGACTTTCCTGATTTTTGTTTTTAAAATGAACATCCAATCGTGAACAGCTTAATTGCTTGCGATGGTATCATAAAAGTTAACAAGGTCAGGTTCGATCATGTGAAAGCAATGAAGATTTATGTACCTAAAACATCGATTTGCACTAATATAGCATTACCTTTATTTATATTAAAGTAATATCTATGCTGTATGAGGCAGCGTCAATGAATAAAACACGATGGGGTCAAATCAGTTAATCTTGATCAGTTTTGCAATTAAAGTAATAAGATCAGTTTCCTTTTCGACTTGGTCAATAATCACCCAAATTAATTATTTAATTAATCAAAAGTCTATATCTTTGAGGTTTTTGGGACCCTCTGCTCTCCTTTAGCTATAAAAGCAAGGACACTTTTTCAATAACTTCTATTTAACTATCATTTAGCTACCCACAAATCCACTCCAAATTTGCACCAAATAAAGTGATCCTCTTCACCCCGTGCTGGCTCAAAGATCACATTATCGGTGAAAATTTCTATAGGGTGTTATGAAATAAAATTCTATTCCTACTTATCCTACTGGGGACAACGATATCATTTTGTTTACTTTTTTTTTTATTAGTGAACACACACACGACCGCTAAGAGTACTAAAAAAACTTTAACCAAACACATGAAAATTCCGCCCACTTTCCCTACCCCTCTCTTCAACATCAAAACTACGTATAATACATTTTATACACGTTTCAAAATTTTGACAACTTTTTGAATCATCACATGATCTTCCAATTTGGTTGGCATATAAATTCAATCTTAACTTGATATATATATATGGTTAAGATTAAAAATTATTTAGTGTTACTTAAAAAATCATATGCATCTTTTATTTAATATTATTCATTCAAATATTATTTAATAATCTATATTGATAATTCTTATTTCTCCTATTAATAAGACTTTTAATATGTTTCATTCGTGTGTGTGAAGATAAAGCAAAATACAAATGGTTGATTAGTGGCAGTTGATGCTTCTTCAAAGAAAAAACTGCATTATTTCTAGAAATAAATTTTATCAGAAGCTATATGGGAAAACCTGTATATATTTTATGGCCAATTGGAAAAGTTGTATGTGATCTTTCCTCGTTAAGGATGACATAGACATCCAAAGTAAAGTACATATATATTAATTTGGAGACACTTGGCATTTTGTGTCGTATCCATGTGTATGAGTTTTCATGCCCACATGTAATAAACAAATGCAACCAAACTTTGCCTCTACAGGTAGGTTTTGGACCTTTCATTATAAAGGACAATGTTTACTTCAGCGACTAAACGCATCTCATCCATGGACACACGTTTCAAGCCCACAATTTGAAACTTCTACAGAAATTTTAATAATTGTTCTTATCTTCATATGTCCGGCACACCAAGATTGGCTTACCTTGGGCTAACAATTGAATAACATATGTACATCCATAAGACTGCAATTTTTTTTTTTTAAAAAAGTGTTTTGGTAAGTGTCATTAATTATACACAAGTAATCTACCATGCCTAGTTGTGTGTTTACTTTTAAGTACATGAACTTCTTTATGCTTTAGCCTTAAATATGTTTTTAGTACATGTAAAATGAGTGAGTGTTTATTTTAGTCCTTGTAAAATATTTTTTTTTATTTTCATCCTTAAAAAATTTGAAATCATTATTTTTTGTCCTTAGTATTATGTTACAGTTGTTAACTGCTTATGTGTTTAACAAAAAGTCAGGTAACTATCCTAGGTAACACACACTCTGTAATATCATGTCAGCATGTAACACCTCTTAAACTTTTTCTAGATCTCTAAAATAAATGTTATTTATTTACTTTAAAATGAACATTAGGGGCCAAAAATAACGATTTAAATTTTGAAAAGATGAAAATCAAAGAAAAATGTTTTACAATGATTAAACCAAAATTCACTCATTTTACAGGAACCAAAAATAGTAATTTCTAATTTTAAAGGGATGAAAAACAAAGAAAAAATTTTAGAGGGATCAAATCAAAATTTATTTATTTTATAACAACTAAAAATATATTTAAACCTTTTTTTTAAATGAACAGAAAAGAAGGAAAAAATTTGAGCTTCTTTCATTGTTTAAGATACCTTTGTTTGTTTGTTTTTTTTTGATAAAGATGCCTTTGTTTTCTTCCAAGGTAATTAGAGGTTAGTATATATAGTTTTGACGGAATCTATGATATATTTAGATAATGGAAGCAAGCAATAATAACGGAGGACATGCATGTAAAAGAGAGAAAGATATTGGGAGAGCTGGATATAGCCATATAGGAATCTATTTGTCATATTTATGTTTCCTTTTTTGTTGGCCACTACTTTTATTTTTCCCTTTTATCTTTTACACCTTTTTCATATTATGCGTGTTTGTGAGGGAAATGAAAAATGGATCAAATGTTAGATGGCGACGGACAAGGTGGGGCGACTGTTCCTTTTTATTCAACTACCTGTCAATATATTCGTTATCAAACTTTATTTTTGCAATATATCATACAAAAATAATCAATTTTCTGTGCAGAATATGATATGTAGGCTCCATATTAGTTGAAGGTTTGATGCCAGACCTTGCATGGGAGAGGTATTCGTTGTTTGATTCCGTGAAAGTGACAATGCAATGGATACCTTTCTCTATGAAATATCTTACATGAAAATCTAGGTTAACCGTACTCACATTCTAAGAAGGGGTGCATTCTGTACCAGGATAAAAAAAAAAGGCTTTTACGTTTAGACTTTTGTAACACCTAATAGACCTAACGAGAGCAGACTAGAAATTGTGTCAAAGATGCCTAATAATTAAAACTAGTTATATATTAGGCTTTTATAAATTTTTTTACATGTAATATACTCACCTTTTCGTTATATATACACACACACACACACACACACACACACACATATATATATATATATATATATATATATATAGAGAGAGAGAGAGAGAGAGAGAGAGAGAGAGAGAGAGAGTATTTGAAAAAATATTTTACTAGAACTAAAACATAAAATGAGGTATGGAGAGACAATCTTTAAAAGTGATGGATAAACTCACAAAGTCTCTCTAATGCCTAAGGGAAAGGAGGAGGATAATTGCTAGGTTCAGCTAAAACAAAGTCACATACGTAATAGAACAAATTAAGCTACAAGGAAAGTGCTTTTAGACTCATTGTGATAATTTGATTGTCATCTTTCAAATTAAGGAGATGAATAGATTATTCATTTGAAACATATACTTTAGCAACATTAGTCTTTTTTTTTTCTTTCAAATTGTTGTTCAAATCACTTTTCAGCTTTTACCTAAGTGCTGAGAAACACTCCTCCCCTCTTGTATTTTGCTCGAAAAAAATGTTGCCAAAGAAAATTCATGTCTACCATTGTCACTTACTCAACATTCTTTGTGGAATCTCTTAGATTTCTCATGCAAACTTAATGTCAACCACTTATAAAGTCATTTATTGTCCACAATTATAGATGTTATTGTCCATTTCTTTCTTTTTTATGTTTTATTTTTGTAATGGGTATGCTCTCTAGAAGATTTGCTTGGGTCTATTCACTTTTACTTGGTCACCTGGTGAAATCAATTTTGATTGCAAGTCTCCAAATAATATTCTCTATAAAAATTAATTTTCTAATATCTGTTATCCAAACAAAAACACAATATTTTAAATTCACATTTATACTTAAAATCAGTTGTATATATGCACATCCAAACATGCACAATGAACGTGTTTGGTTGTGTTAGAAACCAATGAATGTAAGTTTTATCAATTAAATTGTTTTTATTTATTATTTTTTAAAATTTTATTATTATTATTATGATTTTTTTCCCTTGTAATATACCTCCTTTTCCTGTTTTAGTCCTTGTAACATATTTGTTTTTCAAAATGGTCTTTATAATATTCTTTTATTTTGGTCCCTAATGTTAGTATGCTGCTATTGACATGTAATCCTACCTTGCATGGTCTTTTATGAGTTGTTTCGGCACTTAATGGAAGCAAACTAACATTAGAGACCAGAACAAAAAAAGTACCATATTACAAAATCTATTTTGAAAAAAAATTATAAGGACCAAAATAAAAAAGCAAATATATTACAGGACTAAAAACATATACAAACCTATGTATTATATAAATTTTTTTTTAAATTACTTTTTATATAATAATATTTTTCTCTTTATATCTTTTCAGCATGTTTATCATATGATCGCAGACTTCTCTATCTTTTCTCTGTATCTATCTAACAAAAATTTGTGCGCATTTATGGTACAAATCCAATTGCTTAATTAAAATTATATAACATAAAGAGACATTTTTAAGTAGAATTTAATTATAATAAATTGATAATGTAAAATAGAATTTAATTAGAATACACAGTCATTCAATCATAAATTTTTGATTTTTATAATAATCACTTTAAAAGTCATTGGAGAATTATTTCTAATTGGTTGATAGTGTAAAAGTCTTTACATTAATAATGTTTTAAAATTAAACTCTTTTAAGCATTTTTTAATTTTGGATAGATAAATCTTATATGATATTAAAATTATATTATTAATAATGATATTTGTATATTATTTTTCATTACAATATTCTTATGTTGTTTTTATAATAAAATTAAAAAAACAATACAAACAATTAATTCAATACATGTATTTTTTCTTCAAACAAGAAAAGTATAAAAAAATATTCTTATAAATGTGGTGCGCAAATACTGGAATCATGTATCCCCTTTCCCTAAATTTTCCAATTACCAATAAATAAATAAATAAATACTGCAATCAAGTGTAAAGCTTTTCGATAACTAAAATGGCTACATATAAATTTAATTTCTTTCATAGCAACAATTAATTATATCACAGACACACATATTTGTCATGTATGATTAGTTAACTTTTACATTAATTACTTTAAAAATCATATTCACCATAATTTGTGATTAGTTAACATTATAAAAAATTACATTAAGAATGCATAGAAATTAAATTCTTTCTTTATTCATTTGGTTAATTATGTACTTTTAAGAAAATTAAAAAAAAAAGTGTACAAGAAACATGCGTCTTAGAAATTAGAATGCTCCCCAATAATAAACTAAATATCAACATAATTATAATTCACTTTTACATAATATTTTTTGGAGTTATTAAACATTTAATTCTTTATTTACATTTTTCATTATTTTCAAATAGTATTACTTAAATTTAATTCTAATTTAAATATGAATGCATTATATCAATTTAAAGATACTTTTATTTTTTAAATAAATTAACATTTAATATTATTTTAATCTTAATTAATTCATATTTAAATTTCAATTTGGACACATCTTATCAATGATGTGTTTTTATTCAAATAATTTATTTTTATAATTTTCTCTTCAATTTTATAATTTTTATCTCTGTATTTTATTCGTATTTAATATAATAAATATTTAATAATAATATCTATTCTCTTCTTTAATTTTTTATTTACATTTAATAATATTCATAAAATGTAAAAAAATTACTAATTACATATGATATATTTTTTAATTTATAAAAAGATGTACAAGAAACACGCCTCTTAAAATGGCCGCATAATAAACTAAATATCAACATAGTTACAATTCACTTTTACATACGTTTTTAGAAGTTATTATCTTCCTCGTTATGTCATATAATTTCTTTTGCATTGAACATTTTTTTTATAATTTTTATTATTTTTAAATACGATTGCTTAAATCTAATTTTAATTTCAATTATAATTTTAAATATGAATATATTATATCAGGTCGAAGATACTTTTCCTTTCTTTAAATAAATTGAATTTTAATATTGTTGTAATCTTAATTTATATTTAAATTTTGAAAAATCTTATCAATGATGTGTTTTGATTCAAATAATTTATTTTTATAATTTTCCCTTCAATTTTATAAATTTTATCTCTTTAATTTATTTGTATTTAATATAATAAAATATTTAATAATGATATAAATATCTATTACTTTATTTTTTTATTTTTCACTTTTAAATTTTATTTTAATTTAAAAATATTCATATAATGTAAAATAGTTACTTATTAGAAGTAATTTTTTATTTTTTTAAAATTTATTTGTGTGTGTGTGTGTATATATATATATATATATATTCGGGTGTGGTTGACAATTGTACATTAGGCAAACTGCCCCGAATATTGGGATTGCAGCAATGGAGGGGGGAAAAAAATCTTCCTGACCTATTCTCGCCTAAAATGTTGCTAATATGATGAATTGCTGCGTTTGACCAATTTAGCAATTGGAATATAAAATGATGTAGAACCATGAAGCATTACATATTTGAGAAGTCTACCTTCGTGGTTAATTTCTTTTATATTGATTCAAAGTGTATTATAGGCGAATACCAAGTACTTTGACATTCAGCTCCTTTATAATTGTCTGTTAAATTTTAGTGAATTTATATTATAGACATAAGGACATTGATTGATTGATCCGGAATGGATGCAATTTGAACAACGCATGTTAGGTGTTTGAAAATCCCAGCTTCAATTTTCAAATCCTTTATCTACTAAAATATCCTTTTCAAGAATAACGCTTAGAAACTAACGTCAGCCCACACTCATTTCCTGTTTTAGTCAATTTTTTAATTTGATTTTTTGAATTAGACCATTGTTTCTTTGATAAATCCTTAAGAGAAATGAAAAATTCAACCTTCATATCAACCATCTAGAAGTGCAAACTAGATCACATCTTTCGTACAATTTTAAGCTTTCCAACCCATAGCTAGCTTGCATATATAATTATATTCTTTCAAATGCATGCTATATAGCTAGGACTTAGTTAATTAGCCTACACACGCTTTTGCAGTTAAGAACCTAGTAGAACCTTGAAAGCTCTCATATACCGGTAATGAAGACGTTAAGTTCATTCTTAGCTGCTTTTAGAGAGGTAACTGACCTAACCTATCATATTAATTACTAAAGAAAAAGGCGGGGATGAGTAGAAGCGATTGGGATCCAATATGCTACAGTGTGTATTATATGTATATTAAAACTTCATTCGTTTTAAATTGCGGTCTTTATTATTCTACGCTTTCTTTTTATTTGCACAAAAGTGATTCTGCTCCATCGCGTGGAGGTTTATGCCAAGCACATTTTCATGAAAAAAGACAAACATGGGCATCTCAATAGATTGCACTTTAAAAAAATCGTAGCACATCACAAAACCTGTTTCCTAAGGCCAAAAGAAAAGTAGCAGTGGGTGATGCACTAGGGTTTAATTAATAAGCGCCAAACTTTCTTGGATTGAAGAGCTATATTAAAGTTGAAAATTTAAAAGTAATAAATAAATAAACCCACATGGACTAATTAAGCAAAAGTTGCGAAGGCAAGCAGTTTAAATATATAGTTTTAGATTACTTATTTAATTTGTTCATGAAGTATTAATGACTGAGGTGTTATGATGACAATTTGAGGGTAAAATTACGTACAGACATACATAACTGTGACAACTAATCGACAGATCTTTCTTGAGCACCATTCATAGGTTTTGTTCACCCTCCCCCATTATCTTATTGAAAATCATTTAGCAATGCCAGGGGCACATCATATTATGGAGGAAATGATGTAAACTTTAACTGAATATGCATGTGATGTGAGATCGCATGTGTTTGCAAATGTATATATTTCTATGCTATATACCTGATTTTATATAATAGATTGAGATTCTCTATTATTTTAGTAAGTTAAACTAGTTCATTACCACTTTTGTTATTCATACAAAAGAAACAGGATGCGACACTGTTGACCCGCAACATAAACTTAAGAACTCCCTAAATGTATCTAAACTAAACCAACTTTACTTATTTTAGACATCAATTACCCTGCACATGGTTTGGGTCGGATTTCAAAAGAAAAAGTTGTATAAATTAATTAATTTGAGAATATGGTTCTGTCTTCTTAAAAACAATGATCACTTGTTCAATCATAAAATAGGTTTAGCGCAATTTTGCTTTTCAGAGACGACAGAAACCATAACTTTTGATGTTATATGAAAATGTATTATTATTAAAATTGTAAAAATGAAATATAACCTAATTAATTAAAATATAATAATTTACAATAACACTATTCAATATACTTTTGTGAAATTATTAGACGAAATAATCTTTATTTCACTAAAATTCATAACTTCTTATAAAATGATTCATTCTTTTATTATCATATGATTTGCCCGTATTTTTTAAATAATATTAAAATAAAAGTTTGTTATTCTAATCAAAATATCAAATTATAATATATATTATCAAATGTGCATAAATTTAAAGAATTAAATTTATTTACATTAAACATTATGTTTGGAGGAAAAATCTACTTACTCTATAAGTATATCTTGTCGGTCGATCAAACAAAAAAAGTAAATCTGGTCTAACTTATTTTATTGAATAACTTTTTTTTATAAATATTGAATTTTATTAATCTAATTATTAAATAGAGAGTTCTCATTAAGTAGATTAAGTCAATAAAAACTTATGCTTGATATTTCATCAATAAACTTTATATTAACCTATATTATATTTTTCAAAATATAAGTAAACTAATTAACAAGTTTTCCATGCATTACACATATGCATGTATTAATTTCAGTAAAATTTATTAATAAAACTAAATTAAAGAGAGTTATACTTGTTTTCATTTTTCATAATAAATATTTTATTTCATTAGATAGAAATAAAATAAAGAGATAAGTTTTTAAATTGAAAATAAAATTATAAAAGTAAATTATTTAAAGTAAGACACACTTATTGATATAATGAGTCACAATTTAAAAACCAAAATCCAATTAGGATTTACTGAGATTATAACAATCATAAAAATCCAATTTATTGAAAAAAAAAAGATAATTTTAATTTAATATAGTGTATCAATATTTAAAATATAATTTAAATAGAAATTAAATTAAAGTAATAGTGTTTGAAAACTATAGATAAGGAAATATAATTGGATACACAATGCAAAAGATGTCACGTAGTTTAATGAGAAAAATAATAACTCCTAACATAACTCTCATTCAATGGAACTCAATTACCATTTTAGCTATGTGAAAATTGTAAATTTGCGCAGATCATACAATTATATATGAATGGTTGAAATTAAAAGCTAATGATAACTTGACTACTTAAAAAAATTATATGCCTTAATCATTTAATCTTAACAATTCAAATGAGATATAATGATTTGCATTTATTTTCATTTTGTTTCTCAAAATAACTAAGTGTTCTCACTTAAATAACTCCTTATATATATATACTAGGGGAAAGTCTCTCTCTATATTTTTTTAAAAGTAAAACATAAAACTAAGAAGAGAAAGAGAGGAAGTTAAATAGAAAATTAGAATGTACAATTAATTCTACAACTGTTAAAAGGGTAAAATAGGTAACTAAAATGTGGAAGCCAAAACTTTAGTTATGATATGGAGAGAATAAGATCAATTATCATGTGTAGTTGAGGGGTAAAGATGTCTAAAGAAAAGTGGAGACCAATAGAGCCTATATCCATTAGAGGAGTGCTAGCAATATTTTTTCTAAGACACTCCTTCTAATACACATTTTATTATTAATTGGGTAGAATTTATTGAAAATTATAAAATCATGAGAGAGTCTCATTAAATGAAAGTGACACCCCAAAAATTTATGATTTACAATAAATTTCAACCAATAATAAATAATGTGCTTAAAAGAGTGTATTGCTAATATTTCTCAACCCTAATATATATTTTATAGATATACACACACATATGACTATACGAGGGATCAAATTATATTGGTATAAATTATACAAACTATGACACAATTAATAACTTTTTAAAAAATGTAATTTTTTATATATTTAAACGTTGAATTACAACTCAATATTACTTTGAAAACTCGTGTGAACTTTTGTCAAAATTAATTGATAATAAAAAATATCAAATAGTTAATTTCTTTTTAATAAACTGAAATTTTTTAGATAGTCAAGCGCACGGTTACTACAATGTTGTCTTTTTAAATTTTGTAATCATTGGTTCTATTATAAAATAGGTTTATATAGTGTTATTTTACTTTTCATAGACATCAGAACGTAAATTTTCTTAACAATTATTTACTAAAATAAATTAGATTACGTATAAAGGTGTTTATAACTTTATTTAATCTTTAAATAAGTTTTTACAGTTTAAAATTTTTAATAAAGTTTTTTTTTTAAATTTAAACAAATCATTATAATTTAACTAAGTATATAATTAGATTTTGAGATTTAGATTCCTACTAATTATAAAATTAGGCATGTTATAGCCTTTTCAAGAGATACTCAAAACCTTCTCATTTAATTTTGAAAAGTTACATTCATAATAACATATTATATTTTAATCTAATTTAATATAAAGAACTTCTTACTGATTATAAGCGGTTATGAACAAGTCACTCAAGGGTAATGTTCGTTTCTTTTGCTTACTGGAACTGACAAATTTAGTGTGTGGTTGTATTTTTGTTCAGTGAACGTGAATCCAACACTTTTCTTCATTCTCAGTTTTTGTATTGGAGAGTGAAAAACCTCCGTTCAACTGAGTTGTAATGAGTTTCTAAACACACCCTTTTCTAAACACACCCTTAAACATTACATTAGGACAAATTTAAATATAGTATCTTAGGTACTGTTAATGCTATTCTTTAATTAAAATTAAAAATTTACTTCGGTAATCTACGAAATTTTTAAATACATGTTTTATTACACAGATTAGCCGAAGTAAATATCTAATTCTAATTGAATAATAATACCAACAGTACTTTAAGGTATTGTATTTAAGTTTTATCCTTACATTATTAACTTTATTTTTTAAAATTTGTTTTATTTTTTAAAGTCAAAATCTCAATAGTAAAAATTCAAAACTGCTTTGCTTAACGTGGGGTGTGATTTTGCTGCAAAATTTTATTATTAGGAAACTTGTAATGGTAATATAGGATAATTTTAAGAGTTTAATTTTCATATACTATTATTAT
This sequence comes from Spatholobus suberectus, assembly GCA_004329165.1. NCBI lineage: Eukaryota > Viridiplantae > Streptophyta > Magnoliopsida > Fabales > Fabaceae > Spatholobus > Spatholobus suberectus. Next base: position 45,157,937 of record CM014733.1, on the reverse strand, counting down.
AAAAAAATCATATTTTTAATTAGTAAAAAGGTTATATTAAGTATAACTTTTAAAATAATTATTATAAAAATTAATAAATTTATCATATGTTGTATGTAGTTATATAACGTTGTAAAAATCTTTATACTGTGATCTGTATTCTAATTGAATTGTAATTTTCATATGGTTGTAAATAATTATTAATAAATTTTTTAAAAGAATTATGCATAAAAAATATTTGTTAATTAGTAGTTGAATACTAATCTTTTTTGTTTTTGAAAAGCAAGTGCCATTGTTAAAGCACAGAATACTAATTCTTTTTAAAATATAAAAATTACTGAATGGACTTAGTTTATTCTAACAAATCTTTTTGATGCAATTAAGTGTCACTAATAAAGACTCATTTAAATTTTTTAAGATACAAAAACTTCACCAAAAGTCCAAAAACTTGAAATTATGAAAAATTTAAAAATTTAATAAATTTACAAGAAGGTTCATTACAATTTAGAAAGAGTAATAATAACTTAAGACATGAAATCCACATCGGTGATTGGGCGGTGATAGATGAAGTAATTATAAATGTTGACCAATAATATTGCGGTCCATTAAAATATCATAACTGTCAGCTAATTTGCGCAATAAACTGCAAAACGTCTCTAATTTTTTTTTTCTTCAACTTTTTAAACAGAAATTGTCTTGTCCCCATTTGATGAGGTGAGAAAGAAAGAAAGTGGTGAAGGTATTAATTGTTGAATGTTGACCGATAGCACCCTCAGCCAGATGCCGTGGACCCGCACCGCACCAGATCACTCACCCCATGCAATTTGTCCGTACAGGGACACAACAGTTTAAGAAGGGACGGAGGCAGCACAGCGAGGAAACCGCTCCCGAACAGAAGTGGGTCCCCGTGGCTTGGGGGTCAGCCTTTGTTGTCCCCACCCCCACTCACGCACCTCGCACGTGCACCGTCACGTGGCCAGTATGCCACATCGCCACGTCGTGCCTCGTCGAATCAGTAATTAATCACCATTGTCACATTCACACCAGAAAAAACTGCACCTCTTCGAGAGCCAAATTACTTGCCTGAGCCCATGGAAAAATGTGATACCCAATTAAATTCACGGATTACTTTAATTTGCCACAAAAAGTCAAGATATATGGTTTCATAAAGTGGATTGTATAATACGATTCCACGATTCACTTAATTGTGCCATACGTATGCCTCCTTTGGGTGACGCCAGAAACATTATTCTAAATTGTTATATAAAACCAAAATTATGTAAAGCAAAAGCCGAAGCCAAATTCCAATAAGAGTGATAGAAGAAAAGGTTAAAACTCAAAAGGGATTCCCATTCCCACACACGTGTTACAGTGTCTTTTATGTATATATTTAATTAAATTGTTTTTGCAATGAATGAAAAAGCGAACAGGAATTTATTTATTTAATTGAACATTTGAGTTGTTTTGTTCTACTAAAATACTGGCTTAGATTAGATTTTCCTCTCTCTAGAAAAAAATGGTTTTGAGTATCGAGTTTTGACTTTGTCGTTCTCTCTCTAGGAAGGCCACACGAGCCAAAGCCTTAAATAAACGGGACTCATTCATTGAGGCTCCCTAGTAGTCGCCACCTCATTTGCATGCCTAGTTATTCTCTCCCTCATTTCCTCCTCTTCAGTCTTCGCATCACGCATTCATTCGCATTGCAATTGCAAGAAAAACACAGAAAACCGTGAGAAGAGAACCCAACAAACTCACACTCACAAGAAAGGGCCAGTAACAAAAACAACCAACTCTCATCATGGCAGTTGAGGCTCCGCACATGAATCTCTTCCCCTCGCAGTTACTTACCGCCAGGTAACACAAACAACAAACCAAACCGTTTTCCTCTTCCTCCCTTTTTTTTTTTCCCTTCTTCATTTTCAGATTTCTGACACGGTTTAATTTCAATCGGTTTCTACAGAGAAATGACGAAACCCAACCGCAGCTTCTACAACGCACAAACGGAAGGTGCTGTGCCTCTGGCCTCAACAGTGTTAACCTTCCACCAGCCCACACTCTGCGATCCAAACTCAATGAACAAAGCCGATAGCGGCCTCACCTACCACATCCCCGTCCCAAGGAAACGCTCCAGAGACGACTCCGAATCAAACGCTCTCCCATTTTCACAGAAAAACAAACTCTCGTCTCAACCGTACTTTCTTGACCAAGACATTCTCTACCATTTCCAGAACCACCAATCCGACATGGACCGCCTCATCGCGCAACACGTAATTTTCCTTTCCATTTCCCCTTCTCTCTCTCTCTCTTTTTAATCAAAAAACAAAAAAGAACCAAAATAAAATTTTGTGATTAATAATATTTTGTCACAACAGACGGAGAAAGTGAGGATGGAGTTGGAGGAGCAAAGAGTGAGGCAATCAAGAATGCTGGTGAATGCGATACAAGAGGCCGTGGCGAAGAAACTGAAGGAAAAGGAGGAGGAGATTCAGCGAGTGGGGAAGCTGAATTGGGTGCTGCAAGAAAGAGTGAAGAGTCTCTGCGTGGAGAATCAGATTTGGAGGGAGCTGGCGCAGACCAACGAGGCCGCTGCGAATTCGCTGAGGAGCAATTTAGAGCAAGTGCTGGCGCACGTTAGCGATCACGGTGGCGCCGCCGCCGACGAGTCGAGTTGCGCGAGCAACAACCACCGCGAGGAAGAGGAGGTAAACGACGCCGTCGTGGGAAGGAGGATGTGCAATCAGTGTGGGGTAAGAGAATCGATAGTGCTGCTGTTACCGTGCAGGCACCTGTGTCTCTGCACAATGTGCGGGTCCACCCTTCACAATTGCCCTCTTTGCCACTCTGGCATCAATGCTAGCGTCCATGTTAATTACTCTTAGGAGTTTTCATTTTCCACACTCCAATTTTACACCGTCGGAAAATAGATACAGTTTCTTTTTTTCTTCTCTTTTTGTCCGAAGGACAGTGTAAGGAAAAAAACAAAAAAAAGAGAAATAGACTGTAGAATTCTTTTGTTCATACAGATTTTTTTATCTCTCGTTTTATTCATATATGGTTTTTAAGTTGCTGGCGGTATTTATTATTTCTTAATCAGTTATTGCATTTAGTGGTCTGGCATCGATTTGGTGTTGGGAATTAGAACAGCTACTGATTTTTATTTGAATGGATGGGAAGGAGGTTTTGTCAACAATATATTAATGGTTTTCACAAAAATTAAATGAAAAGGAAATTTTGAAATTCTGATTAAATGTGAATGTCATTTACGGAAATTATTATGGTTTTAATAAAAGAATGGTGTATAATGTTTTGTTTTCTATTGATAAGTACTCGGAAATTGATTAAATGGGAGGAAAAGGCAGGAGGTGTGTGTGTGTGTCCCCCACTTGGAGTGAATGAATTGTTGGAGGGGGAAGAGTAGAGGAATCCCACTATTAGGAAAGTTGTCGTGATGGGAGGTGGTGGGTGTGAAGTGTGAATAGAAAGGGCACAAGAGCAGAACAGGTCATAGGTCACAACAGTGGGGGTGTGTATATGGCCACAAGCGGGCATCAATTCCGGAAACGGCTATGAATGTGATGAGTGGTTTCCTTTTGTTTGCTTTCATTATGTTGGTTGAATGGGTACGAAAAGTCTGAAAAGTTGGGACGTACCTAATATCCCCATAAAGTGAAAGCAAACAGAGTAAAAAGGGAAACCAAGATAAGTCCCTGTTGGGTGCTGCAGACCAGAGACGACTCTGTAGAAGCCATCATAACACGGGCAACGATACATCCAATGTCTAATAACCAATAGGCATCGTTTTGTTTCTTGTGCCGCTGCGCCATTAGGGGATGCTTCCTAGTTCCTTCCCCTTTTCTTTCTTATTACCTTCTCTTTATTTGTATTTTTTTTTCTACGCTTTTACTTCATCCCTTCCTCTTTTTACAATTCTTTTACCCCACTCTCACAAAAGTATCTATGTATTGCTTGTAGCACCTTCCCAATAATATCAAGCTTTATTCTCCTATCTCATACATCCCATAGAACAAAAGCATATGCATATCAAAATCAAGGTAAGCATAAGCATATCAAGTAAAGTATAATAAACTTTTGTGATCAATAAAATAAAATAATTATTTTATTGGTAAATAATTAAAATAAAAAATTATTAAAAACTATTAATTACACTTTATATTTTTATATAATATTTTTTTCAATAAAAAAATTCTATTTTTATTTGTTCAAAATCAGCCTTTAATTAATGTTATCAAAACTCTTTAAATATTAATTCTTAGCACTCATCTTTTATTAAATGAAATATAATAATTATTATTATTGTCAAAAAAATAAATATTATTATTATTAGGGTGGGGACCCACTTCAAAAATATAAAGTAATAGTTGTATATAAAAATAATGCTTGTTTTACTATTTTAATTTAATTAAATAATAAATAAACAAACCAAACATAAATAACTTGAAAACTTTTAATACCATATTAGTTCCTTCTATTTGTCAATCAATAATAATATTTTTCTTTCACAAACTTTGTGTTGGGGCATTGATTGTCAAATTTACAAGCTCTATCAAATATCATGCGTTGTTCATTCTTGCTTCTTAGCTTTGTTCAAAAGTTCCACGTGAACTTCACAAAAATAAAAATAAAAAAATCCACATGAGACATGCTTTATTTACGGAAACCCCGAAGATAATTTCCTAAATATACACCACTTAGGGTGAAGTTGAGAATTCAGCCATACTCGTCAAAACCAATACAATTGAAATTTCAGCCACAAAGGTACCCTTATGTAGGGATGTTCGCAAATTAGATTGGATCGATTTTGAAGAAAAAAACCATCTAATTCAATCACTTTGATTTTGTTAATTCATCATCCAATAGGTTTGGTTTAAAATTCAAATTCAATCCGATACAATCTAATTTAAAACGGTTTGGATTGGATCGGTTTTTAGTTTTAATCTTACTATTATTTTTTTAAAAAAAGTATTAAATAAATAATATGATATATAATAAATATATTAAAAAATAATTTAAAATATCAAATATTTCATTAACGAGTCATTATATAACTAATACTAGTATAACTCTTCAAATATATATTATTAAAAATAAATTTACACAACTTGATAATTATGTTTATGTATCTTTACTCAAATAGTTACTTAAAAACTATCTTTAAATAAATATACTTTTTATAAACAAGTATAATTTATGTAATAATTTTACAAACATATGAGAAATAAAAACATAAACATGAGTGATATTAGAAAATTACAAGTAAAAAGATATATGCATGTATAAGTTCGGTTTGGATTGAATTGGATAGATTTTCAAAATCAAATTTGAAATCTGATCCAATCCAATAAAAAATTTCGATTTTTATTTTATTTTCAATTTTTTCAGTTTTTGGTTTTTTGGATCGGTTTTTTCAGTTTTCATTATATTGGATCGGTTTATGAACACCCCTACCCTTATGGAGTGTTGTAAGTAATTTCTATGCTCGTCACAAATTAACAAATATTCCTTAATAATTTTTTCGAGTTTAATTCCTATGCATTATTAGTATAAAAGATTTTACATTGTGAACCAATTAGTTTATAAGACTTTTAAAATAATTATTGTAAAAGTCAATAAACTTACTATTGCATAGTAATTTATAATGTAAAATTTCTTTATATGATCGGTGCATGCATTATTTACTCTTTTTTGTAAACCTAAAAATTTGATTTGCAAATGCACACTTTTACTCTCTCATAATATTTTAATTTGCATCTTAATTATAGCTCTAATTTATAGTATTGATGTCTTCATTATGTTAATTTTATTCAAAGTTATGATAATAAATTATTAATAGAGTATTCAGTTATTAACTAACAATGATATGCAGGATGAAAAATATATTTTGTACTCATCAAGAATGAGCATTTGTAACGGTATGTATGTACTATCGTTCTGTTATTCTCAATTTTTCTGCTTAGATCCCTGCTTCTTCTTAACTTAATTAAAGAATATTGAGATTATTTATGACCCATTTCATATTTCTCCTCTGAGTTTTGATAAAATTCAACAAAATAGAAAAGCGAAAGACACTTCAATTTAATAAAATGAACTCACCTCGGGTGGAGATACTGATAGTCTGATACCTTTCCTATTACATTAAAAAAATTGTCAAAACATTTATGATTGATATTATTATTATGGAAGACCCAGCTTAACATGGGTTCCGTGACCCACATGTTTATTGATAAACCAGAGATCCAAAGAGAGTCGTCTTTGTTGTCAGTATTTCTTAACTTTATCTTTTATCTTTTCCCAATACATAATCTTCTCTGGTGACTTGTCTGTCGCCAAAAGAAAAGAAAGGCATGCATGGTTTAAGCTGTACTTCTGTTCTCAATTGGAATGGAATGATTGAAATGTCATATATCCTCTTCGTTCTATCTTTTTTCCACTTTCCTGTTCAATTGCCTTTTGATTCCTTTTCTTGAGTCCACCACCACCTTCATATTTTTTTGGAATAAAATCCACGTTTGTGCACAAGGCATAAAAGACACTCCATTATTCACTTAACCAGAAATTCGCCAAACCACTCATTCATCTGCTTAATTCTTCACTTTCTCCTCTATATCTTAATATAAAATTAAGAGTTTGCAAAGTCAAGTTTTGTGAAGTTTAAACCAATCAAGCAACTAAATTAAATAAAAATCTAAATCCGAATGTAGATGATACATAAATCTTAATTTACAATAAGTTAAAATGTTTAAATCTGTCACTGTAAATGGTTAAAAAAACCTTATAATGTATATTAATGAACATGTATCGAAAAAAGAAAAGTGGGAATAATGCTACATGAGCCATAATATACAATATATTTTAACATTTTCTAAGGGCCCCCTTGGTACTTGGCATGATGCCTTACCTCCATAATGGAGGTAGAATTCATTAATTGCTTTGATACTTCCAATTAGGTGTTTGGAAAGTGGCAGGACTAGAAGTAGGAATAGTGTCCAAGCAAGCCAATATAAGGTGGGTAATGGTACATGTGTTGTTGGGCATTAACGGAAGCATGTGCTAAGTAGAGACTGACACATCAGAATCAGACCCCTCAAAAACTAGAGACTGACAGAATTTCAGGAGTCCCACCATGTGTTATAAAAAAAATTTGATGCCCTACTATTATTGTAGCTTGCTTGGCTTCAGAACCACGTCCATTTAATGGAAAACGCCACGCCAAATTAGGGACATATCACAGTGCACTACAAATAAAGCAGAGAGATCTATGAGATAATCGACGATAATGCTGAGGAACTGAAGATAAAAATTAAAGTAAAAAACTAAAATGAACCAAATAGAAAGAAAAAGGACATGCACGCACGTATATAGAAAAAAAAGACCACGATACTAGGCACGGGGATCACATTAAAAAGGGGTCACTATCACCTTGCCGTACAATATAACCCCAAACTGAATAATGAAAGGAGAAAAGCGACAACGATTGTAATGCCCAACGGCCAACTCCATAGACTCTCCCCCCTCTATCGAATCAAAAGAAATTAAGAAAGAGTTAAAATATCCGTCACTTTTGCAGCAGGTAGCCACCATTTACAAGAAGGTGAGGCTCTCTATTCTAGATATTTGGATGATCTTATATTCAACTCATATAAAAGACAAATTAAAAATTAATATTAAAGTAATTCAGAATGGGTGTGTGGCAATTTGAAGAATAGACAGCAAATTACTTCAGAACATAAATTACTAGGGTCACAACACAAATATATGAAATTATGAACTGTGCTTATGATTATGCTATTAGGCTTGACAAAATCTCTACTTAGATTACGAAAAATTGGGTGGTTAATTTGCTCTATGACCAAAGGACTTCACTAACAATCACAGTTCAGGTACTCCAATGTGGCTAAGGCAATTGCAAATTGGGTTCGATCATGGAAGATAATGGATATCTAATTTTCCCTAATGTTTGTCCAATAATTAATTAATATTGACTTGACTCTCCAAACTCTGCATAGTGGGTGGGCACTCTCCTCTTTATGGTGCTCAAAGGGTATAGTTTCCTTTACCATGCTGCTAATGCTATACGCTCTCACAACGAATCAGTCACGAGTCCTCTTTCAACGTGTGCATTGCCAAGTTGGTTTTGGTCCCAACACGACAGTCATTGAGGGCTGTTTGCTTTGGGACGCATCCAATATCAATTACCACTCCGGTCTCAGCAGTCTCGAACGAAAAAAAATTTCTATGTTTTCAACTATTTCATTATACTTAATAAACTCATCTCCAAAATACTCCTTCATTTTGTTGAGATTATGTTTCTAATGATCCTTTTTTATATTGTATTTAATATCAAGTTTCAATGAATGACAGTTTAATAAAAAGTTTATTTTTTATATGAAATTAATAAAATTAAATGATGTAAATTAACTTTTTTAATTAACATAAATTAATTTTTTTTATTTATATTTGAGACCAGAGGGATACTTATTTTCTCCGCAAGAAGCTAATTAATTGGGTTCTCAATATTGGTCAAAATAACTATCAGCACAAGCTAAGTTGGTCTCATCCGCATGGGCATTCTAAAGTGCACATTAATGGTTCTGATATTTCTTTGATTTTTTTTTTCTATACCATATTTTGTTACCAACTGTGTAGAAAGATAGTTGTGGACCCCTTCCTTTTAAAGCCTTTGATCCATAAATTGCTTACTAGTTACTTGTCGCGAGTTAGATGGATGCCTTTTGCGTTAATGCGTCATGAATGTATGTAGTGGATTCTTTCACCCATTTGTCACATTGGTCGAACAGCTTCACATCTTTTCTACATGTCCACGGTGCTTTTGAGGTGCGGATCAATGCTCCTTTACAGCTGCGATCTTCAGAACAAAGTGCTGATTCCCTTTAAGTGATCTGGTTGACCCATCTGCTACATTCACAGCATTAGCTTCCCACTCATATTGGTCACGGAGATCTTGCAATATTTCCACTGGGGCACATTCAGAAGCGAATAAGTGACAAGATCTTTTAATTGGAAAGCCATGGTTAGCGACTAGAGTCGTGCGATTAATGTTGGGTGTGTTTCAAAACTTGCTTTCTGAAGGGAACAAAGGCTCACACGGGGAAAACTAAATCATTTTGTTCGAGGGATCAAATATAAAAATTAAAATTAATTAAAGTTTCAAAATTAATATATTAAAACTTCGAAAGTGACAATTAGTTTCCTAATATTAACTAATTAACTTCGAAAGTGACAATTAGTGACAATTAATATTTTTTTGAGATGTGATACACATATAATAATTCATTCAATAATTTGTATAACAATATTTTTTATGTCTATCTCTCTTCATCCATCATTGTAAGATGTAATAAATGATATGTAGAAAAAAGATAAATACAAAAAAATATTGTTATAAAAATTATTATATGACTTGTGGTACAAATAATATATATTTTTTTTTTGCAACTTTGGTTTGACAAGAACTAGTTTTTGTAACAAACAAAAACTAATTTGCATGGTATATCTTGACAAGATACACAACTGAAACTAGTTTTCATAGTGTACCTTGTCAAGATAGATAACGAAAACTAGTTTTTGTGTGTATCTTGTCAAGATACACAACAAAAAGTTCCATAAAAATTATTTTTTAATCCTTGCATACAGATATTCCTTGAAAGTGTTGATTAGTTTATTATTTTTATTATTTAGTGCGCATCTTGTATTTCATAAAAATTTGGGACAATATAAGCTTTATGCAAAGGCCATTCTTTCCAACTTTCGGGTATTAAAATACGTCTCAAATGTGGATGATTATCATATGAGATTCTCAACCTATCATAAGATTCTTTTCTTAGTTTCTATATTGTAGTCATAGTTTATGGAAACTATTTTTTGTTAAATCAGTGACACGTGAAAAATACAATGAAACGCTGCTAAATAAGAAGAAATGAGGTGGGAGAACTCAAATGGAGAAGCCAATGGAGGAACAGTGGAGGGGAGAAAGTTTGAAGATGAGAGTGGCAAAAATGTTTGAAGATGAGGTAAAGTGCGGTGAGGAGGTGCTGGGATTATGGGGGGCGGGGGCGGCGGCTGAGTGGAGGGGAAAAGGTTTTCAAAAAGGAGGGGGGGAGGGGTGTGAATATTAAGGACATTTTAGGTATATAAAAAGTTTTTAAAAAAAAATTAGGGGGTGCGAAGGCAAATAGCAACCCCTAGTTTAATATCCCAAAACAATGTTTGATGTACTGGCACGGGCCTATCTTTGGGCTTGTCCTTCGGTTTTTTTTTTGCTTTTAAGTTTTTGGACTCAAACAAAAAATTCTAGCATCCAAAACAGTTGTACAATATCCAATCAACGTTTCAAAGTTATACCATTTATTTCTCTACACATTATAATACTTTTAGGAGATTCAATTATTGTATTTTAATCAATAATGTCTTTATAGAAATCATCTCTTAAAAATGCGTTCGGTAAACTGTAGAACTGTAATTATTTCTAAACACTAAAGTTTTATGTTGATTCTTATATTTCGTATAAGTTTTTGGAAAGTCTTTTTCTTGGTTTAATTGTAACGTTCAAAATAATACAATATAGTGTCATGTATGTATAACAAAAAGAAATTATTGACATTTAATAATATAAATAACTTATCTAATTAGTAATTTTTATTATTTGATTAAAAAATATTGTATAAATAAAAAAAATATGTTGAAATAAAAGACATAATAATCAATGACTTTTCATTTAATTCTCTTTAATATTGGAAAACTTATCTTGATTTTAGTTTATAATCTTTTATTTTTAATTTCTCCCATTCTCATGTTTCTCAAAGTAATCACAATTGTGATAAAATTATTGTAAGTAAATGAATTAATATCTTAAAAATATAAAATATTGAATTCTTTTTTTAATAATAACTAATAAAATTAATAAAAAGATATTATAAGAGTTCTTTTGGTTATTAACAAAAATTAAATTAGGTGAATTACATTTGGACAGTTGATTGGGATAAAAGCATGCTCTAAGAGTCAAATAACACTTAATTACAAAAAAATATTTACATATTACTCACCAATAAAATTCTCACAGTAGAATTTGAACCCCGTAGATAACTATAAGATTTTTTTTTTTAATGTACATGATAGCAATGAGGATAGAATCTATATCCTCATGCAAACTATCTCAATCCCCCACTACGAGGCTAACTCAAGTGGTTTTGTAGGTAACTTTGAGATAATAATTTAAATCAAATACCAATTCATTTAATTGTAGAGACCACACATCTTATAGGTAAGAGAGTTCGGAAATGTGAATTAGGAGTGTAACTGGTCTAGGTTGAGTCTTGTTTAAGACCCTACCCAATTAAACATAGTCAGGTTGGGTTGGGTCAAGTTTGTGTTTTTTTCCCTTGAAGCTACCCTACCTAACCTTAATTGGGTTGGGTCAGATTGAATAATCGAGTTGAATAATTAAAATATTAATATAATTTTGGATATTAAAAAAATAAAAATAAAAATAAAAAATAAAAAATAAAAAATTTAAGAAAAATAAAATATTTAATTAGTTCAACTCAAAAAACATGTTCAATTTAAATTACAAGTCTAATCATACAAATTCAACATTCAAGAAAAAATTAATATATGTAAATATTATAATATTATAATTTTTTATTAATAAAATAATAGATCGAGTCTATCGAATTAGAAATACATCAACCTGTAACCCAAACTAATCTTAATTGGGTCAATAAGAATAAACCCAACTCAATCCAATTTGCTGAAATGTAATTGAATTGAATCAAATTAGTCGGATTTGCAAGTTGATTGCGAATCGCTTCCACCCGTGAATAGTCAGAAATAAAAACACCAACGGCAAGATCTGAGGACCACACTGCACATAAAGTCGGAAACCTTGGAACTTGAGAGAGCATACGGCGCAAAAATCAAAGGGAAAGATTAGATAGTGCAACCTCACCTTCACATTTCAGATGTACCCTATTCCTATGCTTAGAGCAATTCCAATTCCAATGACTTAAACATAAATTGCATAAAATTAAAAAAATGATATAAACGTTATAAAATAAAGAGATACGCAATTTTTTTATGACGAGATCTCCGGTGAACCAAAATTTTTTGACCAAATATTATTGTTTAGTTGAGAGGAGAGGAGAACTGAAATTTTTTTTGAATTTTTAAAAGTTTAGGAGGTCTGGTTAAGTAGAAATAGGTGAGGAATTTTTAAATTTTTTGGTAAATATTACTGGATCGTACTACTTATTTTTATTTTATTTCTCATTTATTTTTATTCATTTTTCTATCTCTTTTCTGTTTCTCAGCTATTTATCTCTTACTAAATAACTTAAAATTTTAAATTATTTATTATTTATTTCTCACTTCTTAACTTTCTCCTCTGCCTTCCCTCTTCCATCTCTCGCAAAGTCACTTTTCCGCAGCAGGGATGTGTGGGAGGTATGCGTTGAATAGGGAGAGGGGGCTGTGGTGAGGGAAAAAAAATAATTTTAATAGAAATTTAGAATAACTACATTAAAGACAGTGGCTTAAATTGTTTTTGCTGTTAATAAGTTATATCTTAACCAATTGCATCGTTAGATGGCTTATTACTGTTAAGAGATAGGTTTTTAGATGTCCTGTTAAAGAGAAAGTTTCAATCAACGTCAAATGACGCAAAATGTACCAACTGCCATGGAGAAAAGGGGAGAGGAAAATGAGAATAGTTGGATCACCATTTTTCCTCCCATTATTTAAAAGCAATCAATGTTTAAAATCAGGATTTATGTTCTGTTCTCCCATGAACACCCGTAAGGAGTGAAATTGGACATGTTTGTCAACTATTAATATTATTATGGTGGCAGTTGCACAGTGGCAGTGGAAGCAGGTTACTTCCATTATCTATTTTTATCTGCCTCAACCAGCTACCAAAGAAGAAGCAACTAGAGGCAGTTCAGGAGGAGGTCCACCGAGTTCGCCATTACATACGGCTTCTAACATAAAGGTGCATCTCTTTCCTTTTTCCTCCTGTTCTGTCTTATTTTATTTGATTTACTCTTATTGAATATGTTTTATTTTATCCATGAACGTGAATGATTTATCTACATTTTTGAAATGTTATTTTATAGCATAACATTTCTGATCTGCTGTTTCTCTTTACATATAAATCGATAGTTTTAAGTTATACACATGATTGTCAGCTAATGATTGATAGATATACATTATTATCGTACTATTCTTTTCCAATTAAAAGATAAATTGATATTAAAATATGCAATATTGGTTTGATTGCAACTGCAACACTACATTGTGTTTCCAGACTAACCAGCTGAGATCATGTGCATGCATATTCTTTGATTTGCCCGTATTAAATATGATTTTTTTTTTATACATACATAGTATTTAAATGACTTGAAGAAAAGGAATATTGTTCAGATAACTGCACGAATAACTCTTTTCCTCTTTTTCAATTCATAATATGTAATTATTTAGTTGGAAAAATAGGCTTTACACCGGAGAGACATGTTATATAGTCGGAAAAGAATTGCGCTTCCAAACAATATTTGCCTCGACTAGGTGTTGCATGTTTCGATGATGTCAACTAGTGTGCTAGATATTTTTAATGTTCATGTATTTGTTAGAGCTAGGGGTGATCCCAGCTGAATCCAACTGATGAATCGAATAAACCCTATGAAAAAGTTTCAACTGGATTGAGTATTCAAGATCAATCGACTTAATAGGAGTATAACTTTATTATTATTATTGTTGTTGTAACACACATATATATATGTCAATGCAAAATTTTAATTTTTTAATTTTGTTATTTTTATAAATATTTACAAAATATATTCAAACCTAATAACCTAACCCAACTTACTTTTAATTGGGTTGGTTTAAGTTTTATTTTAAAAAATCAACAAATTTAATTCATTTTATTTCAATTAAATAAAAGTTTAAATTTTATTGTTGATCAAGATTCAACAATAAACAGGTTAACGTTTGAATTTTCAAAAACAGGTTAACGTTATTTATGGCTCATCATGTTTCGATTTTAAAAAGAGTAAATTTGCTCCAATTCATTTTAACAAATAGACCAAGTAATAATCAACCCAATTCAACTTACTCTACTGGGCGGGTTAAATGGGCTGAATTACTTAAATTCAAAGTGTAAAAACAGAAAACAAAGTATGTTTTTCAGGTCGATAGAAAGTGGGTTTATTATTTTTTTATTATCAAGTCCTAAGGGAAGGGGTGGGGAGGTGAGGGCGGAATTTGGGGATGCAAGGAAACTTGCTTATTTTATTAAAAGGTAATATATCAGTTTAGTATTTAAACTTATTACGTAACGGTTATTTCAATCTCTAACATTATAATAAAAAGGACTAAAGTGACCCATGTTTTATAATTACGGAAATTAAAATAATATGTTTACAATTTTAGACTAAATCGCCTTATTCTTACAACTTCAGGAACTAATATGTATATTACTCGTTTAGTACATGTTTCGTACATATGTAGTTAAGTATTAATGGCGTCTGGACAAATATATATGTACTTAAGGATTAATGGTTATTCTGAACCCAAATATACGAGAGTGGGTTTGAACCCCGAAAGATAAAAGGTTAAGTAGATGACAGTAATGGCAAACTTTAATTTGAACTTGTTTGTAGTGAGTCCAGTCATCCTCTGGGTCCAAACGGACATGATAGTTAAAGCCCAAACATTAGAGCCTTTCGCGTTTGAATAGAAACTAGTGTTAGTTATTTAGACCAAAGCCCAACGGGTGAGAATGGTGTAAGTAGGAGTTCATTTTTTTTTTTAAGACAGCAACAATAAGGTTAAAATCTAAAATCTTGTGATATTATTCAAACTTTCTACCACTAGGTCAACCTTAGTGAGTTAGAAATTAATTTGGGTTTGAGTAACAGAAATACAGATCATTGGTTAACCGAATTAAATAAGAATAACTAGATTGTTGAAGGGACGAGATTTCCTGCAGTCAAAAATCAACTGTATGCAGATACAATTTAAGGGTCTAAAACTTTTTGATTTATATTTTATTTTATTATTTAATGTATATAAATTAATTTTGATGGATAGAATTTTATGCAAGTCACTTTTGTGACAGAATCCACAAGCTCAAATTTATCTGGGTGTTCTCCACTCCATACCCATTATGGCTTTTGAACCGGAAACTGTAGTTTCCTGCTTTGATTCACATTATTTGGGTGATTTTAATAACTTCTGACTATTGATTACAGAGACACTATGTCATAGTGAAAAAAGATCATAAAAATTTGACAAGTGACAATAACTGTACACTTTAATAGTTTTGTGTAGATTATGGATTTTGCATTCTCAATTAAAATCTCAACTGCACAAATGCTCACCAATTAAAAATGTTTTTATATATTGAGCCTGTTGTTTATACTTTTTTCTTTTTTAAAAAAATCACTTCTTTTTATAAATTAATTACTTTTTTTTTAATTTTTCATGCATTTGTTTTAGTTTTTCAAAATAACCAGAGACTACAAAGAATCTAAATTATGATTAAAGCAAGAAGCTATTTTGGATAGCTTATCATAAAATTAGTTGTTTCTTTTTTAAAAAAAGTAATTTTTATAATTGAAAACAAACATAAATTAGTTTCTATTTTTTAAAAATCTTTAAAAAATAATCAATAGATTATTTTATATCAAAATCATTTTTTTAATCTGTAACAAACTGACCCATTGTATTAAAAAGAAAAAAAAATTCAAACTTAAAAATATTGGCTGGTTGTAATTGTACTTGTACAGAATAGTACTTCATTGCAAACGGTAGGTACTGTAACGTTGGATGGCCGTTCCTTGGAATCTATTTGGTGTTTGCAATAATATGGATGACTTTTGGTTACACCCATCCCAATCAGTTGAATTATGCTGAAGAAGCAGAGGTAGTATCAAATCACTTCTATAACTCAGTTCAAATGAAAAAAAAAAAAAACTACAATCTCTTTGCCATTAAATTTATGAGGCTATAACTTTTTTAATCAATACTCATACATAATTCAATTATTGATGTATCGGGGTACTTTTTTTTTTTTTTTTTTAATTTTGTACATTTCTTCATAGAGTTTGGTCAACAAATTGTTGTTTCCTATTTATTTACCATATTCTTAAGGTTAATTTAATAATTTAGTCTCCACATGTGACACTGTTTTTTTTTTTTTTCTGTTTTGATTTTTACATGAAAAAATATTTACAAATTAGTTCTCGTTAGATTTGTTGAGTTATTTTTCATATAAAATTCATAGACTTTTTTCTTATGGACTAAAATAAAGTGTAGTTTTTTTCATATAAAGATTAAAATGAAAAAATATATAAAATGCATAGACCAATTTTTAATTTAACCTAGCAAACTTGGCAGAATCTAATAAAATTTCAACATATGTTAGTGATTGATTCTTAAAACTTTTTTCAATTAAGGACTAACATTTAAGAATTTTTATATGAGGACTAAAATGAAAAATAGTAGAAACCAGATTATTTATTTAAACTATTATCATATTGTGTTAGCAGATCATGTGGCATATATAGTGTCTTGATTTTCACTTTTCAAGATAAAGCTTAAAATGGATGAGTGCTTAATCTTTTAATTGAATAAGGGTGCATTCAAAATAGGCTTGGCCCGATGGGCTGGCCTACTTAGCTCGCAAAAAGGGCTGGGCTAAAAAAAAAGCAGCCTAAAAGAAACCGGGTCGTTTTGGCCCGGCCCATCTGGCTCGGTGGGCCAATTGGGCCTAGTCCGGGTTGGCCCGGTTTTATATGTATATATATATTAAATAAAAAATACTAATATACTTAAAAAAATTTTAAAAAGAAAGGGTCACACACATTTGTAAAAAAAAAGAAAGAAACTAACACGGGTACTTCATTTTTGTAAATAAAATTCACTTAAAGATATATTTTTAATGAAATTATTGAGTAATTAAGTCAATTATATATGACTAAAAATATTCATTTATGTTAGAAAGTATGTAGAATTTAATTTTAAAAATTTAATATGATTTAAATAATTTAATTTTATATAATTTTTGACAGAAAAAATAATAATTAAAATAGATAACAATGTTAATATGCCCAAAAAAATTTCAAGCCAAATTGGCCCGGTGGCTCGCATAGTGCTGGGCTGGGCTAAAAAAATAGAGGCCTAGACACAAACCGGTCTGGCCCGCTAATAAGCAACGGCTGGGCCAGGCAGCCCATTTTGACAGCTCTATTTATGACATTCTTATAAGTTCCTTTCGGCTTATCATAAACAAAATTTTGGTATAGTTAAAAAATAGTTGGGTCCTTAAATAAGTTGGTCATGATTTAATTTCTAAATACGTGTACGAAAAATGTTTTAGCGAGAGAATTAAATCCCACTTCATTGATCTTTGGGAGTGTTTAGTATGCAAAATCTTTTTTCATTTCAGAGAATCATGTTTTCTAAGAATTTTGTTTTCTGAAAATGTCATAAATATGTTTGATATGTTTAAAATATTTCTAAAAATGAGACATAATTATATATTTACATTATCTAAAACTTCCTCCTTTTATGGAACTTTTGGATGCTTACCATCTCTCATGAGAAAGTTTTATTAGAAAACATTGTTAAAAAATGATTGATGAGAATGATTTTTAAAATTGTCATACAAATCATATATAGGAATATAACATTTCCAACTTAAGATTCTTGAAAATTTTAAAAGAACTTCTTTACCTAATATCCCTTTAATGCCTTGACAGGAATTAGTCTATGTTTGTCAGACTAATATTTTTTTAATTTATTTCAATAAGTTTCACGTTGAAACTTTGCAAAATAAATTTATTAAATCAATATTTAATTAAGTATTTAATGGTTGTTGTTCTTTTGAACCGTTGATTTTAACCTTTGACTAAGCCCCTATTTTGGCTATGTTTGGTAAAATATTTGATTAGATAATTGAAATATGAAAACTAATTTTTAACTTGAAGCTACACAAACACACATATTCATTTAATTATAATTTTAAGTTTTTAGTTAATTTTAAACTCTTATATTTTTTGTCGAAAGATAATATATTTTATTAAAAATAAATAAATATTAATTGTAAGAATTAAAATAAATAATATAGTACTAAATTTTTTATTAATATAAATAATGTAATATTAAAAAAAGAAGTAAATAAGAGATTTTATTAAAATATTAAGAACAAGAATAAAAATATAGTAATAATGTATTATACCTTCAAACACTATTTTAAGTATTATAACCTAATGAGATAAATTTATTTATGAAACACTTTATTTTTTTATTGAATAACTAATTGGTTATAAAGTACTTAAAGTGGATGGTCAAACTCAAACCTAAAACTCATCCCCTTATACACACGGCCGCAAGGACCTCTTAGAACTTGACAAGGCACAGAGAGCCGTGCCCCTCTACCACTTCCATGGACTCATCACAAACTGCATGAAGTGATCAATTCAGATATTTTATGCGTGTTGATAAGGGACGCACGTACGTCACTGAGTTTACTTCTTGTTTTAATTGGAGTTTTTAAATCAGTGGCATAAATTAAAAAAAAAGCATAATTTGCTGACGACTTTGACAGACAGCATTGTCCATGAACACTTCAATTCTTTGTTCATTTTTGTACATGTAAATTATTTCCACTTGGCCGTGTCCATGTGATATGCATTGACTTCTCTATCCATTCCTGTATAAAATTATTTTCATTACCCTATTGCAATTAGTTGGTGATCCTTGCCGTAGTACCCATTTGTACGGTTAGTTTTGTAATAATATTAATACTTCTTATGATTAAAATTGTTGTGCAGTCACTGTAGTTGGTGTTATGTGTTCATCATGGAATAATTTATCATGGGACAAAATTTAGATACAGTTTTATAGATACTGCTTGTGTTATTTTTTAATTAGAATTAGAGTAGATTATATGAATTAATGAAGTAAAACTCAAATTCTAATTGAAAAATAATATAAACAACACTTGATGAACTGTATGTAAGTTTTATCCTTTTCCTTTATAACGTGTGCACTTGTTTACTGCTGTTAATTCTTGAATGAAAACGAGGCAGACGTAACGTCTATATAAAGAAGCTCATCTAAAGCAAAGTAGACCAGCAAGCAGTGATCTTTAGTTTTGTGAAAGACAACCACAATGGCCACTTCACTAACCCTTTTCAAGATGATCTTTGTTGTCTTCATCCTAACCACTCTCCTCACACCACACGCCGCGGCTGATTGTGAAGCTGAATCTGCAAACAGCTGCAACAACAAAGAGAAAGCCCTGCCTCTAAAAGTCATAGCCATCTTCACCATCTTAGTCTCTAGCGTAATTGGTGTGAGCTTACCTTAGTGACACGTTCAGTCCCGGCCTTACGCCCCGAAAACGACCTCTTCATAATTGTGAAGTGCTTCGCGGCTGGTATTATTCTTGGCACGGGGTTCATGCACGTGCTACCTGATTCCTTTGACATGCTATGGTCTGATTGCTTGAAGGAGAAACCGTGGCACGAGTTTCCGTT
Organism: Spatholobus suberectus; assembly: GCA_004329165.1. Taxonomy (NCBI): domain Eukaryota; kingdom Viridiplantae; phylum Streptophyta; class Magnoliopsida; order Fabales; family Fabaceae; genus Spatholobus; species Spatholobus suberectus. Next base: position 45,138,387 of record CM014733.1, on the reverse strand, counting down.
TTCGGGGCTTGTTGCTATGTTCTCTGCTATAATCACAATGATGGTGGACTCTTTGGCCACTAGTATTTATACCAAAAAGTGTAGGACTGGGGTTATTCCTGAGAGCAGCCATGCAGGTGGGGACCAAGAGATGGGTGCTGTCAACTTTGGGCATTTCCATGGCCACCACCATGCTGAGACCAAGACAGAGAGCAAGGAGTCACAACTTGTGCGTTATCGCGTAGTCGCCATGGTAAGATTGTTTCTCTCTTGCAAATTAAATAGAGAAAGCAATAAATTACTGTATATTGACTGATATTCATCTGACATATAATGGAATTTTTTAATTTACGAGAAAAAGTTAATAAAATTCGATTGCATGTAACATATAGGTTAGTTAGGATCATGATCATCTCAGACCATACAATAATGTCTCTTCTAACATACTTTTTAATGAAAAGGACAAAATTTAAGTGGAGTTTCTTATATACTTTTGATACTGTTCTTTAATTAAAATTTGAATTTTATCTTGATAATCTGTATGCATTAAAAATTAATGCAGATTATCAAGGTGAAACTCTAATTTTTATTAGACAACAATACTAAAAGCACTCAATGAATTATATCTAAATTTTTTTCCATTGAAAATCACAAAATTGTGTAAATCTCACTTTTTATTTAATAATCTTCCCTTATAATTTTATAATTTTTAATAAATTTTAATTACTTACAAAAATTGTGTTAAAAAGAGTATGTTAGTTAGGGGGAGTTGTCTAATCTACCTCAAGTAAAAATGAGGTTAAATAACCTATCAAAGATAATTGGTGTAATTTTTATATTGTACCAATCATCTTTAAGTACATAAAAAATTACATCAATTATCTTTAATAAAGTTGTTTAATCCATTTTTACTTGGAGTAAGTTAGCCAATCCCTAATTAGAGAGTGTCTTACCATTTCTACTCAATTAAATATATAACTTCTGTGACTATTCCTCTCAAAATTGTGGGCAGTTGTAATAGGTGGTCTACCCGAGTTTTTTGGACTACCCATGATTCACGTATTTTAATTAGTCAGTGATTTATTTATTGTTTTTAAAATTTTATACGGTCACGTCCAACTGCTAGATTATCGCGTCCTTACACGTTTCCTTCTTAGGGGGGTATTGTGAATTTTCTACTTTTAAAATGTGAGGACGGTGAAGTTGAAGCTCGTGAATAATTTAATATTCTAAGCAAATTGATGTTGAAAATGCAGGTATTAGAACTTGGAATTGTTGTTCATTCAGTGGTGATAGGACTTGGCATGGGAGCCTCAAATAACACGTGCACAATAAGAGGTCTTATAGCCGCCCTTTGCTTCCATCAAATGTTTGAAGGCATGGGTCTTGGAGGGTGCATTCTACAGGTTAAAAAGCACATCATATTCCCATTTCGTTTCAGTTTTACATTGTGATTTTGATGAAATTAATTAACCCTTCAATTTTTCAATAGGCCGAGTACAAGTTTCTAAAGAAGGCCATCATGGTGTTCTTTTTCTCCGTTACAACCCCATTTGGAATTGCCTTAGGAATTGCAATGTCCACGACCTATACAGAGAACAGCCCAAGTGCACTGATCACTGTGGGATTGCTTAACGCATCATCTGCTGGTCTTTTAATCTATATGGCTTTAGTTGACCTGCTCTCTACTGATTTCATGAGCCCAAGGTTGCAGGGTAGTATTAAGCTTCAATTAAAATCTTACGTAGCGGTATTTTTGGGTGCGGGTGGCATGTCTCTCATGGCAAAATGGGCTTAACTTTCCCTTAGGTGTGGTGTAAGCAATAAGGAACATTTCAAAGTTGACACTGCCAAGCTTTGATATGCTTTCCCATTAAAAATAGGAGGTTTGATAGTGATGTACTATATTCAGAAGACACAGTTCATGTTTACCCGCAGAAACAACTATTTTATGTTCCTATTTGACTAATAAACTGATCTAGAATTGCGGCTTTAATACATAGCTATAAATAAAAAATAAAAATAAATGCATCTAATATTTGCGAAACATAAAATATATACAATTCTTTTTCATGTAGTAAGTAGGAGTTCCGTACGAAAATGTACGGGAATTTAAAATTATTCATGAAGTAAATAATTGGGTGATATGAAGGTTTACTAAGATGATAATTAAATATACTTCGGGAATTGATAACTACACACCAAATGAATACATATAGGATTTAAAGCTAACTAAATTTTTCAGTGAGGTGAACAAATCATTAATGGCTAAACGAAACTCATTAAACAAGTAGTTAATAGGTGTCCACTGCAATGACCAAATGCGAGGATAACTTATAGGTTGACCAATCTACTCTGCTTGGGCTATAACTAAACCTTTTATATCTATCACGAACATAAAATTCAAAGGAATATACCTCGAGAAGTAAACGGGAGGCGTAAGGTTGGATGCCTCTGCCCAGTAACTAATGCACTTTGAAATACCACGTTGTTAAATTTGATACACAAAATTAGACTTGGGAGATGACCTGTGCACAAACACAATATAAGTGTGATACAAAGGTTTATCTCTTTATCTTCTCATGTAAATGCAATTTCGTTCCTACTATAACACTTGCCATTTGAGCATTGGTTAGGGTTGACAATAAACAAGGTTTGGATAGAGTGGATAGAGTATTGTAGTATTAATTAGTTTTTATATCTGCATTTCTTAGTGAAAGAGTCGTATTAAATTCATTGCTTGGAAAAAGATACATTGAAGTCTTTATGTATAATTGTATATGTACCAAAAAAAAAAAAAAAAGAAGTCTTTATGTATAAGAGTGAAAAACAGAATAACAATATGGATCTGTTATGAGAACTAACTTCTCAACAAAAAGGCCCTCCTATTCCCACCTTTTTTTGTAATCTAATTTCACCTCTTACTTTTACAAAAAAGTGTAAATGCTCATTTTACCCTCACTCTTATTTTCTTCTTTCTCTTTATCTCTTCTTCCTACTCCACACCACCTCACTTTTCTTGTTTGAATCCTTTCTTCACCACCGGAGCTCTCCTCCCCCTTTCACCCTTTCTTCTACTCAACTCACCCTCTTATCCTTACTGCCATTGTTGACGGAGTTTTAACTTCTTGCACACTTAAAAGATTGTTGTCTCACTGTTCTCTTGTCGTATCGTTGGTGATTTTTCTTTCTTTCTGTAGTTACAGTCTCAATGGAAACGTGTTTCCATTTTGTAATTACAAAATTATAGAACTTGGCAACTAACACTTGCTGATTGATTGTAGGATTTGTGTTATAGACTGAAGTTAGAATACATTTTTTTTAATGAAGTGAATATGCCAAGTGATTGGGGGAATGTGATTGAAGCAAGCGAGGATTCCTTTGAGCATCTGATAGGAGCAAGCGATATTGCTTTAGGGGAATCCGATAGAAGCAAATGAGAAGTGTGAGCTAGAGAGGTTGGATATGAACTCCTAAGATATGTTTCCCAATTACGGTGAATTTTTACTATTACAGAGGTATATTGAATAATTAAATGTTAAGTGTTGAAATTTTGTTGGATATTTATTATGTTTATGCTATTGAATTGAGAAAGGATTATTAGATTCGGGTTTTCATAAAACAGGATGATTTGTTGAAGTGGGTTTGATGAATTGGGAAAAGGTGTGGATTTGTTATTGTCATAGAAAGGTCAAAGACATGACCAAGGAAGACATTTGTCCTATTATCTTGTGAAAGGAGAGGAAAGTATAAACAATGTAAAGAAATGTTAACCCGCAAGTCTAGTGGAACCAAAAAATGTGATTGTCCTTTTAGACTGAAAAGTAAGTTTGTGAAAAACATCAGATGGAGACTTTTTGTACTTCGTGGATTTCTTAACCACATTGTAGTAGAAACATTGTTGGGTCATGCATTTGTGGATCGGTTGAGTAGTGAAAAAGAATTTCTACTAGATGAAATGACAAAAAACAGGGTGAAGCCTAGTTAGATTTTACTAACAATCAAAAGTCAAGACCATACGAATATTAGCACTATCAAAACCGTATATAATGCACAGTAAAAATATCATCAACATCAAAGGGGTCCAAGAACTGAAATGCAACATCTAATGAAGTTGATAGAATGTGATGAATATGTCAACTGCTATAGAAGGGTAGACATTGAAGATGTTGTCAGAAATGTATTATGGTCACATCTAGATTCCATCAAAGTTTTAAATACATTTCCTATTGTGTTAATTGTTGATACCCTACAAGACGAACAAATATCGGTTTCCATTGATGGAGATTGTTGGTATTACTTCAACTTAGATGACATTTTTTGTGGTGTTTGCTTATTTGGAATCTGAGCGAACAAATAGAGGTGGTAAAGTAGGTTGATCCAGTTGAGTCAACCCACCTAACCCGCCAAAAATGGTGAGGCGGGTTAGATGGTTCAACCTACCCTAACCCGCCACCTTTGCAGGTCAAAGGCAAGGCAGGATGGGTTGACCCGTCGGGTTGGCCTGTTGAATAGACCAGCCTAACTCACCTCTTAACCCATTAATATTTAATGTGTATATAAATAAAATTATATTTTATATAATTATACACACACACACACACACACACACACACACACACATACATAATAAAATGAGTGATGTTTTAAAAAGAAATGAATTAAGATTTTTTAAAATTATTTTCTTATTTTCTTCCTTTTATTTTGAATTTTTTTGGTGAGTCAACCCGCTAACCCACCATTTCATGACCCGTTGACTAGCCCCTTATCTTTTGGCAGGTCAACCCACCAACCCACATCTAAACGGGGTAAGCTATATTTTCCAACCCATCTTCCATGGACAAGTCAACCCGCCCTGCCCTACTTTAGGTGGGTTGATGGTGGGGGAAACTGCTTTGCCACCCCTACGAACAGATAACTTCACATGGGCATTAATTAAGGTAAAAGGATTGTTTGTAAACGATGATGTCTTGCCTCAAGTTATTGTTATTAACAAAGATCTTACTTTGATGAATGCATTGCAATTTGTCTTTCCAAATTCAACCAACTTGTTATGTTAATTTCATATTGCTAAAAATGTCAGAGCAAAATGCAAGATGTGTGTGAGTCCTGTGGAAGAATGGAACAAAGTGTTGGATGCATAACCAACGCCTAACAAGCTTTGAGGAGTTGTGTTCACACTTTCCTTTCTTCATTAACTATGTGAAAAATTCATGGTTGATACCTTATAAGGAGAGGTTTATCACTACATGGATAGATCGAGTGATGCATCTTGGAAGTACAACAACTAATAGATAATTGTAGTAATTGCTATATTGGCTTGACCTATGTTATTTATAATAATGGACTTTTGTTGACAAATGCATATTTTCCTAACAGGGTTGAAAATGCACATGCAAGATTGAAGTGATTACTTCGAGATAGCATAAGAGACTTGTGTAGTTCTTGTGATGCAATGAATATGAAAGAACAAGTAATACACAAGAAGGGGGGGTTAAATTGTGTATTAAAAAGATTTTTCAATATTTTTGAAAACAAGTTTGAAACCAGATGAGTTAGACTAGTATAAGAATAAGAGAAGAAAAGCATACATAGGATTTTATACTGGTTTACTCAATCTTGAGCTATGTCTAGTCATTTTGTCGTAAAGGTGTTCAACTAACCAACCTTAGGATATACCTAAGTATTCTTCTTGGCCTCTTTAGGCTTTACAACGCAATCTACCAAGATTGCTTAACCACCCAAGTATTCTTTTTCATTCAGCCTCTCCAAGTTTTCACAAAGAAAATCAGTTGTTACAAATAAATCAACTCACAATGTGAGAATATGAAGGTTTAAGATCAGCAGGCGAGTTTCTCTACAAAGAGTTTAAAGATGTTCTTGAAGTCGTCCAGTAAATGCAAGGATTGTAACCGTTCTCTTATCTTTCTTTTGTTCTGTGTAGCTATATATAGTCTTTAGAAGTTAGCTATTGAGAACTTTAGCTTCATTCTTTAAGAAAGAAAAACGTACGCATGTATCGAGCTTTTAGTAGAGTCAGAAAGTGACTTTTGTTCTTACATTAAACTGGAAGGTGCAGAACTGTGTTGAAGAATTATTTTTCTAAACATTCTTTATTTGGCTTGCCAGCTTGATAAGTTAACTTCCTTTCTCTGCAACACTACGCTTATACACTAACATGTATCTGTCTTTCATTTAATGCTTAGATATTTGAACGTTAGATCACTCTAATAGGTGGAGCATTAGTCTTAAGATATTCATGTGAGAAATGCATAGTTTAGACAAGCTTTAAACACTAAGTCGTTAGATAGAGATTTATTCCTAGACGATCATCATGTACAAGTCTATTGGACACTTGTTAAAGTTGGCGCATTGGACGCCTTGATATAAAACACGCATTGGACACTATAGAGAACATTTTTTACAACAGAAACTTAAAACTTAATAAGTTTGTTATCTTCAAAATTTGAGGGACTAGACGCTTCTTCGTCTTTGGTTCCAATAGAATAATATGCACATATTACAACACATTGAAATAAATGTGTCATTTCAGAAAAGTACCAATGCATTGAAACACATGTTTAATAATAGATTCTACCTAAAGCTACAAGACTTTGTATCAACACAAGCACATAACCTGATGTTTAATGAGTATAAACATGTTGACACTGTTGGTGTCAACAGTTATGCTTGTGGCTACACACTAACAACTACTCATCAACTACCTTGTGCGTGCGAACTTGCTAGATATAGCAATATGTTTGGCTATATTCTGTTGCGGTCCATTCATGTGCATTGGAGGAGGTTATCACTTTCTACAAATGAAATGAATCATTGTTGGGGGGACTTATCACTTATACATGAGGTCGATGCATTGTTAAAGCAATTTTTCAAAACTTGATGTGTCTAAAAAAATTTACATTGAAGACTAAAGTTTGTGAACTAGCATTTTTGGATATAGCATTGTAGGAGGTTATCACTAAGAACTACTCATGGATTACCTTATGCGTGTGAACTTGCTAGATATAGCAATATGTTTGGCTAAATTTTGTTACCGTCCATTCATGTGCATTGGAGGAGGTTATTACTTTGTTGTAGATGAAATGTGTTAGGATCACGACAAGTGTATTAGTCGTGCAAGTAATAAAGTAAAAGTAAAGTTTCCTCTCCATAGGGATTGTGATTTTAATCTCAATTCAACCAAAAATTGCTTGTGTGTTATAAATCAAGAGAAGATTTGGAATTTTTTGTGATTTTAATAATTAAATAGAAAAAATAAAATGAGAATGCAATTAAGTGATGTTTAGAAAATTAATGAATAAAACGGTTAGGTTTTAGAATCTCCGGTGATATTCTCTTAATGTAATTTCTTTCCTTTCTAAACTTGTTCCTAATAGATAATTTACCTTCAATTTTTCTAGATTAGTTCAACCCTAATTCCTTAGGTAGTAAATCATTTGTTTCTAATTTCACATCCTAATCCCTTAGGTGAGCAAAACTTAGTCACAAGCATTAAGAGCAAAAATTAATGTTAAGGCATACAACCTCTTTTCCTATCCCTAGGTTCAAGAATTATATGGTTACTAAAATGGAATAGTTCAAACCCCAATTTTCCAATTGCAAGGTTTGAATTACAAATCAAATTCTAATAGGTGTCACACATAGAAAAAGCATTAAGCATAAAATTAACAATTGAATTGCATTAATAATCAAAAGTTTCAGAAGAAAAAACAAATTACAAAGGATTCTAATCACGATTCATCCTAACCCAACTCAAAGGGGTTTAGAAACTTATAGAGAAACTAAACACAAAGAAAATAAAAAGAAGATAAAAGAATCTTGAAAATCAAACCCCAATTCTTCAAGATCCAAAGATGGAGATGAATCTTCCCTAGTCCTTAGATGAGTCAAAGAATGATCCCAAATGTGTAGTTCTAGCTTTTTTATAATGAGTTTGGGTTTTCCGAACCATAAGACTATGCTAGGCCTAACAATAAAAAAAGTAGTTCGCAAAAGCTGAAAAAATGCTGGTGCTGGACACCCACTTCTCGGATTTGCAATAGCGCGCTGGGGTTGGATGCCCATTCTTCGAATTTTTGTCGTCGTGTTGGCGTTGGGCACCAATGCTGACTTGCTTTTTCCTTGCACTCAAAAGTTGAAAATTGACTCTCTGAGTGTCCTGACTTTGTCCATTTTCTTTGCTTAAGTTTCCTACGTTGATAAACCCAAATAACCAAATCAAAACATGCCATTTTTAATAAAAAATCTCAATAACACATATTAGATGGCATTTCATATAATTGGGTTATTTTCTCATAAATTTTCTCTAAACTAGAGCCAAACATTATGTGAATTAGCTCTCTAAATATACATAATTTGTAGATTTATCAAAATGAATCATTGTTGGGGGGACTTATCGTTTACATTTAAGGTCTATGCATTGTTAAAGTGACTTATGAACTTGACGTGTTTGGAAAAATTACATTGAAGACTAAAGTCTATGAACTAGCATTTCTGGATACCACTTCAATGTGTTTTCCTCTAGAACAGGCAAAAACAAAGGGAGAATCAAAGTCTGAGAAATCTACAAAATGTCTTCCTTCGTAGTGGGAGCGAGTTAATGTAATGCACACGATTGTAGATAGATCGTCACCTCCTAGTGTGCCTCGCAAAGTCGTCCACGACACTAAACTTAAAAGAGGTGTGCCATTCATAGATGAATTACCTATTGAGTTGCATGGATATATTGTTTGTACTGTTGATGTTAGAGCAGACGAAAATTACAGTTACTAGGTAGTTGTGACTTCGCTAGGTAAAGGTGAGAAATCTTGGCCTCTAATTCATGATGATTTGACTCGAAAACTTCAGCGATGGCACATTGAATATGCTTAACTCTTTGCACAAAACAACGAGTCTTGAATTAAAGACCTCTTTATATGTTAACAAGGGCACAATAGAAAGTCCTAACAAGTGGATGACCATTCCCAGCATGGGTTATGTTATTGCTAGTTGGTATATTGTGTTGGTCCACTTATCCATACTACAAAGTTGGACATTTTTTTGGCTTAGGAGTCGACCCTCTTCTCCTTCACATCACCTGCTTATTATTATTGGATTAGTTCACAATTGTCACTTTGTGTAGGTAAACATTTTCCAATTATTCTATTATTTAGCATTTTAAGTATGCCAATTTGTTTACTAACTTTATTTAATTGTGTCCTCTTATAAGTTTATTTAAAGGATGGAGCTCCCCTAACTCTTATTGCACCACAATGGCATAAATACTGCAATGAAAATGCTCGTTCATGGCAAATTCCATACATAGACCATATACAACAGTTCAATTCTTTATTTCTAACTAGGGAAGATGAATATGTAGTAGATATTACTAAAAACTGATTGTAATCATGGCCATTTGAAATTATTTTTTCATAGCACACAGACTAATTATTGTTAGACTAATTCATTTAATGATGATCAATGTACAAGTGTTGATTGCTATTTGATATTATAGATACTAGTTTTGGTCCTGTTATTTGATATGCAGCTTGTTGTGTGTTATTTGATATGCAGTTGGTGTGTTTATCTGAACTTGCAGTTTGTGCCTGCTGTATATTGTATGTTGTCTGTCAAAAGCCATAGACAAAAGACTTGAATAAAATCAAATGTAGACTTAAGGGATCACATATCATCATCCTTCTTCTAGTTGTTCCTTTCGTCTGCGAAGACTCTGCAAAAATCATTCTATCCATTGGTGGCTTTCATTTGTCTTGATTTGAAGCTTTCTATTGAGGTTCTAGATGTAGCATATATCCAATGTATAAATACATCAATTTAAATTTCAAAGCCTCTTATACAACAAGTGTACTAGTTTAACAAGTAGTAAAACCCTAGTGAGTAGGGTATCATTCTTCTCAAGGATTGGAGTAAAATGCTCCAATTCAACTAGTTAACTATCAATAAGGCAGGGAAATATATTTATGTTGTCACACCATAAATTGCCAACAAATATTAAAATGCAAAAAAATAAATCTACTGTTATGTTTTTTGGTTTTTATTGATTTTATATTAGCGAAAAGTATAATTAGTAATTCAACTCCTTTTATGGTCATCGAAAGCATTTTTCCCAAAATCAACACAAAACAACATGGTTTTGAAGTTCGGATCTCTCGAAATTAAATCAACCCAATTCCTTGGTGAAGATCTTTATGAATCAAGCTCAATACCTTGTTTACGCATGATCTATTAAAATTTGATTCAAGCATTAAGATTAAAACCCCTAAGAACACATGTCTTACAAAGGGCTATTCCTAAACTCAACTTAAGACACAATAATCAAACATTGATTCAGACCACTCACATATGATTTTGCATCATACATGCATTCGTATCGTTTTCATTAATGAGTTACCATAAAAAAAATTAAACATAGAGTTGATTACTCAACAACACAAGAAATTGCATTAAATTTAAAGATCCATACAAAGGAATTTCACAAGATTCATTAAACACTAAAAATACCGAATAGAGATAAAAATGGGAAAGATAAAAGTGATATAAGATAGAGGAGGCTACGAGTGATGGTGAGTACGCTACATCTTCACACTCCTCTTCCAAGGGATGAAGCTCCAATGATGAAATGAGAGAAAAACCTAAGAATTAAGGTTAGTGAAGGTGAAAAGCATCTTCCAATGTCCCTTCTCAAACAAATGAGCCTTGCATCGGCTTTTAAATAAAGTGGAATGGGCCCAAACACATCAACAAAAACGTTTCATGCTGTTAGTAAAATATCACCAGCGTCCCATGCTGGTCAGGTGTAACACCACAAATTATATAAATATAATAATAATATTATGTATCGTTTCTTATGCTCAAAAAATTACGAAGTGTTTTTTTTTCCATCACGATTACATCACAAATAATAGATGGTAAATACATAAAGATTTAAAATACAATGTTGCCACATTTCCTAAAGTTGGCCATATCTATGGTGATTGGTTAGTCGCTCAATAATTAGAAATCTTGTTGGAGTAATGTTTGTCCTATGCATTATTGTTGACATATTGCATTGTTTTGTGTGTATATGATGTTTTGACTATTCTTATGATGGGACATGGTGACTTACTTGTGATTAATACTTAAATTGATTGTCATTATTATATGTTGCTATCTATTGGACTATTGTCATGTTGTTTGTCTAAAGTATGCCATTATGCATGTACTTCTATACTTATATTTTTGTAAGCTTGGCCTTTTACTTGTTATGTGTGTGTGCATGATCATGACATTCGTGCTTGTGGGAGCAGATGACGAGGGCGAGGCAACATATGGGAACGTTTTTCGTTGAGTTCATAGAGACCTTTATGGGGCGTGGTGTGTTGACTTGATAGTTAACAGATATGCTATTTGAGTGACTTTACCTTCATGTATATCCTTACAGAAGTTCCTATGATCATTTTTTTTTCCTTTCAACGTATTTGTAGAGTTTTGGTTAGGGATTGATGGTATATGGATGGATTTGTTTTACACACCTCAAGGTTGTCATGCAACTTTATGTCTTCCTAGCTTGGAGGAGGAGGATCCCTTATAGTCTTCTCAACAATAAGAGTTAATATTAGATGTTATGGCCAGCATAAGGACTTTTTGATGTAGTAGGGCTACCCCCTCCCTTTTTGGATGTAGTAGGGACACAAATGAAATTATTTTGAAACACTTTATTCTTTAGTATTTATTGTTCACCTAATGGGATGTAGTGTCATATGACATGATATATTACTTTTATTTCTTTATGCATGATATTTATTAAGATAATTTAGTTGTTGTTAGTTATTTTAATTATTTTGAAATTTTATTTATGATGTTTTATTTTTCTGCATTGCAAAAAATTTATCCATATTTTTATGAATTAAATTTGTTATCTTTTATTTAAAATTAAATCTTCCACATCTTTTGATAATTGGTCTTATGTAATGTTAGCGCAACATTACAGTGATTTTTCTTTCCACAGTGAGTTTATATTCGATTGGGACCAACTTGACCCCTACTAGCAAAGTTGTTTCTGTAACGACCTTTATTGAAAGACCCTTTTTTGGCGCCAAAATTACCAGTTGGTTTTTTTAATCCAAGCTATTGTTTCTTTGATCCAACTCATTATTGACAACAAAGGCCTTTGGACATAAGCCTTGAGTTCAATTATCTTTCATGCTGTATAACAAGGGAAAACACTTTGTTGAGAGGTGGTAAAGGATCAATTAACATAATTTTTGATCTAACATGGGTAAACAGGTCATTTAATCCCTTTAGAAATTGAATTACATGATCTAGGTCTCAACAATCCCTTGTTAGTTGAAGAGTACCACAAGTCATGGAATAGAACACTTGCACACATGGATTGGGCTAAAATTATCCAATTCGTCCCAAAGAATCTTCAGTTGTGTAAAGTATTCAATTACAGACATAGTGCCTTACTACAATTTATATCTCTCTTCTTGCAGGTCTGATATTCGAAATATGTCCTCTTAAGAGAACTTGTCCTTGGAATCACTCCAAACTTTTGAGGCTTTATCATTCCACAAGACAAATTGTAGTATGGATTTAGAAATGGATCTATGAATCCGAGCCAAGACCACAATGTTACATATCTCCTAAGCTTCAAAGAGGGGATCTGGTACAAGTGGCTGGCTGAGAGAACCATGGACAAATCTTGACTTGTACTTTAATTATGGATTTGAAGGATTGGTGAGAAAGTTTGAGTAGGAGCTATGGTTTGCCATGAGGTTTAACATGGCAAAACCAAGACTACGAAGAGAAAGGGAGGGAAAAGCTCTGCAACAATATTCAAGAATTTGTTTTTTTTTTTTTTGTGCTCTTTGGCAACCAGAGCTCCATGATACTATCTTAGGGAATCACCAATCACCATTGTTCTCCCTTTGAATCGATCAACAATACATCGAGCCATTTGCTACTATCCGCCTGCCATCATACACCCAACAGTCGCATAAACCATCATCCATATCTCGTCTACGCACCAAGCCATCATCACCTAACCTCCCACTGTCAAGCATGACCCAAGAGAGCCCATGCTCATCCAGTGCATAAACACCCGCACACCATCAACCACCATTGTGCTAATCCATCAAGACAAATGGACTGAGAACCTTCAGCCACCGCAAGCCATCAATAACACTCACACTCACATCTTCTCTCTCTCACTTTTTGGTTTCCACTGTCATCACTTTAACACCCATACACAATTCACCCACACACACCAAGCCGGCCTCCGCACGAACCAACAACCACCGAATCAAAAGCCAGCACCAGCTATTGTGATTTTTGAATATTGTGCAAAAACCATGGGAGCGTATCATTAATTGTGGATGGTCAACCTCCTGAAGATGGTTAGTCAAACTATTATACACCGCAAAATTGCCTGTTTCGGAAGGTGCTCGTATATATCGCACTCTCTGTACAAGTTCTGCCTCTGATAGCCTTTGTACTTGATTTGTGTTACAGTCGAAGATTCTTTAGTTATAAAATCTGATGACCTTATTGTTCCGGATATAGCCCAATGAAAATAGATAGCTCCTCAGAATTTTCATTTATAAACTGCAGTTTGTTTCTTTTCTGTCCTCAAGTCCTTGGTTTTATTTGTGTAAGGTTTCAAACTTGGGTCTGAGAAGCATACAGCAGAGGCAATAGTACAAAATCCTGGTGCACTACAATTGACTTCTTGGTATTGAAGGATTGTCAATGTTGAAGGCAACCAAGGTAAGTTTGCTATATATAGAAACTTGTGCTTTGGTTTTCATTTGAGGTGGTCTAATTTATTCTAAATAAAAATAGAGTTAAATAATTTCATTAAAAATAATTAGTGTAATTTTTTATATTGTACCAACTATCTTTAAATATATAAAAAATTTCACCAATCATTTTTGATGGGGTTGTTTAACCTCATTTTTACTTGGAGTAAGTTTGACAACTTCTTTTCATTTAGTATTTTCAATTTCTGTAATACAAAAGTTTTCAAAACAAGATGGGGTTGAATTTAGAAATGCATTATTAAATATGTGGTTTTCTAGTAGTATTTTTAAGCTGAAGAGAAACGCATTAAAAATGTAACCATTTGACCTCATTTTCCTTTTTTATGGCAACTTGTGTGATAATTTGCATCATATATTCGTTCATCTCTAACATTTAATTGCACAGGTGGGGAGTTCAGCTAGTCATTTGTTTACCACCTTTGAACCACTGTGAACAATCATATGTCCCTGTTGCGGTACCTACTGTCAACCACATGACAAACATCACAAACCCAAGCCCCACCATCACTACCGGACCAACATTTCACTGACCAGATCAAAGCACCACCACGCACCAAACCAAGCCAGCGGAACCAACACTCATCACATCCGAACGTGACCACGAGTCATTGCACACTAGTAATGCGCTTCCATACCACACCGGCACAACTTTGAACCAGGGCCCTGGCCAACACATCGTCATGCAAGCAAGAAAGCTCCATCACGATCATGGTGCTGCTGGCGAGCCACCATCCATGAGAGAGCAAGAGGAAGAAAGAGAGAAGGGTGAGAAAGAGGGTCTTATTTTAAAAATTTAATAAAATAAAATTATTATAGTGGCGGTTAATGTTTAAAAATTGTTATTATCTTATTTTTAACATTAACAATGTTACTTTAAAGCTAACGGATCGAAGGACATTATTTATTTGAATTTGAAAGTTAAAGGAGTAAAATAAATCTTCTAAAAAATAAAAAATCAAAATGAATTTTACTAAAAGGATAAGAAATCAAAAGTATATTTTATCCTAAATAAAGCAAGAAACAAAGCATCAGGAGTTAAATAATGCATGATAAATCTACAACTCATGTAGATATATAAAGTTAATTCACATGAATTTTGACTCTAATTCAAAGAAAATTTAGGAGAAAATAACCCAATGATATGAAATGTCATACAATTTGTGTTCTTGAGATTTTTATTAAAAATTGCATGATCTTAGTTGGGTATTTGGCTTTATCAATGTAGGAAATTTGAGCAAGGAAAATGGATAATGTTAGGATGTACAGGAAGCCAATTCCAGCTATAAAAGAGTAAGAAAAAAGCAAGTTAGCATTGGCGCTTAGCGCCAGACAGAATTCAAAGAGTGGGCTCCCAACGGTGGCACCTAATGCCAGTGCTTTGTTCCAAATTCGAGAAGTTAATGCCCAATGCCAGCACCCAACATAGGTAGCTTCCTGCGCCAGCATGTTTCAGCTTTTGCGAACTATTTTTTATTGTTGGGCCTAGCGTAGTTTTATGGTTCGGAAAGCCAAACTCATTATAAAAAGGCTAGAACTACACATTGGATCATTTGTTGACTCATCTAAGGACTGGAAGTGAGGAACAGCTTGAATATTCATCTCTGACTTTGGATATCGAAGAATTAGGATTTAATTCTCAAGATTCATGGCTCTTTTTTTATCTTCTTTTTTCTTTTGTTTTGTGCTTAGCTACTCTATGAGTTTTTAAACCCCTTTATGGATTAGGTTAGGTTGAACCTTGATTTGAAATTAATGTAATCGATTTCTTTTTAAAATTTTTCTCTTGTTTTTGTTAATTTAGTTGTTGACTTTGTACTTAATGCTTTTCCATGATTGACACTCATTAAGAAATTAAGTAGCAATCTAAATCTTGCAATTGAAAAATTGGGGTTTAGATCGTTCCAATTCAATAACCATACAACTCTCGAGCTTAGGGATAGGGATAGATTGTATGTTTTCATGTGAATTTCCTTCTCTTAATGCTTATGACTAATTTTGCTCGCCTAAGGGATTAGAGTTTATCATTGGGATTAAAGGGTTTATCGCCTAAGGAATTAGGGTTAAACTAAGTTAGAGAAATTGAAGATAAATTGTTTAACCAGAAGGAGTTTAGGAAAAGAAAGAGGTTATTTTAAGGGTGAATCAAGGGGATTCCAATACCTAACCATCTTTATTCATGAATTTTCTAAACATATTTAAATTGCATTTTTTATTCTTTATTTTTATTAATCTAAATAAAATCCAAAAATCTTTAGGTTGTGTTTGGATTAGGAATTTTAAGATTTCAAAGAATTTGAAATGGTTGAAATTTGAATTGCTTTAATTTAATTTTTTTTCATTTATTAAATGTTCTATTTGGATAAATCAATTCGAATTTTTAAAATTTCAAATTCTAAGTTTGGATATGACATTTTAATTTCCACCATATACAAAATTTAATTTTAAATATATATTTAAAAATTAAAATTTTAACATTAAACTTTTTCAAAAATAAAAAATTGGTCAATTTTTAAATATTTAATAATTTACAAATAATTTTACTATTAAATAATATTTAATAATTTAAAAATATAATTATTGATATTTTTTACGTCAATATTGATAAAGAGAAGAGAAACAAGAAAGAGGGAAAGAGGAGAGAGATGGGAGAGAGAAGAGAAGCAGAGGAGACAAAGGGGAGAAAGAAGAGAGTGAAAAGAGGGAGATGAGAGAGAGAAAAGAGATAAAAGAGAGAGTTCATAGAGAAATAGAAAACAAAAAGAGAGGAGAGGGAGAGAAGAGAGAAAAAAGAGAGAGGGGAGAGAGAGAAGAAAGAAAGAGAAGAGAGATGGAAAGAGAAGAGATAAAATAAACAAAGAGGAGAAAGAAAATGAGTATGAAAAATTTCAAATTCTTACTTTTTAAGTAATCAAAATACCTTTATATATTACTAGAATTTCAATTTCTTACTAAATTTCCTATCCAAACAACATATTTCAACACAAAATATTTTAAATTTCCTATAAAAATAAATTACCCTCTTAAAATTCTTCATCCAAACACAAGGTAATTCTTTCTTTAATTCTTAAATTTGTAAGTAATTACTTGATTACGTTGGTGTTAAACCACGATTTCTGTGGAGATGATAAGTCATACTTTCACTTTATTACTTGTACAACCGGTATATTTGTAATGATCTTAACAATGCACAAGCCTTAGAACTCACCTTGAAAAAAAATGACTTGGTCCCAAAAGATAGAAGACAAAGGTGTCTCACACTCAAATATAGATGAGAGAGGATTTTGCTTATGAAGATGGTATATACGAGTGAGAGAATCCTGTTGCACTTTTCTAGTATTCAAACTGTTTGTTTCTTCTTTTTTTGTGTTTCTCTATTCACGTCCCTTTAATCGTATTTCTCTTGAAAACCCTTTTCCCTATTTATACTAATGCCTTTAACTAAATAAGAAAAGTACGAATAGCCCTAAGTAAATAAAGAAGCAATTGACAAAATAATCCTAAGTAAATTAGGAAATTTTCAAAAATATTTATGGAAACTAAGAAACACTTTTAAGTAAATGAGGAATCAAGTCACAAAATGTCAGGGAAAAAAGGAAGCTAAAAAGTAATCCTAAACAAATCACAAAATACGGAAACTAAAGAATAATTCTAGGTAAATGATAAAAAAAAAAGTCACGAAATATTTAGAAAAAAAAAAAAGAAACTAAGAAATAATCCTAAGCAAATGAAGAAAATATCAAAAAATATGGAATCTTTGAAATTAATAATCTTAAGTCAATAAAAACATAAGTAAAAAATATTAGGAAGTAGGAAAACAAGTTACAAAAATAATTTTAAGAGAATGAAAAAAATATAAAAAGCTAACAAATAATTCGAAGTGAACTTTTTTTTATTTTTATTATTACTATATTATTATTATTATTATTATTATTTTACCCATTGAATAATTTTGGACAAAATTATATCTACCTAAAAATAAATAACTCATCATTTAACAATGGATTGGTCAAGGAATGACAAAAAAAAAAAAAAAACTACACTAGTAGATACTCACAAGTAAAACCCAATATAGGATGAAAATGGATAGCTTAATGTGTATTCATTTATTAAGAGAGTAGGGGCGAATAATAAGGTATCCGTACCTACAAGTACCTTCAATTTGAAATTACTTCAATACCTTCTGTAAACCACAAAAAAAAAAAAAAAACACAAAAATAGGGGTTGAATTATGTTTTCAAAGATTTTTGCCAATCTTTTTTCTCAAACTACGTATCATCTTATGAAAAGATGAATGCAAGGCTGAATGATAGAAAAATACATTTTATGTGTGTAAAAGCTTATTAAATAGTTTTAAATCAAAACAATTCCTTTTACAAACACAACCCATATTAAAAGCTTAGAAGGTTAACAAAAAAGATAAAAACACAAGGTTTGTATATTGGTTTGTCTTAATCCAAGACTATGTTTAATCCTTGGTATCCCACCAAGTTTTCATTAACAACATTGTTATAAGTATTATTTAATCTAAGCCTCTTCAGGCTCAACAATGAGTATTCTTTAACTTATTTCTCCAAGCAACAACATAAGTATTCTTTGAACACAAAGTCTCTTCAAGCTTCAACTAATTTCTCAAAGAAATATAAAGGAAAAATCTCACTAACTACTCTGTCTTAGTAAGACGAATGTACAAGTTTAAGCACTAGTCATTTGTTTATCACTTAGAGACTTTTACACTTAGAAAAATTTAACACGTAAAAGATTTAGGATCACAATTGAGCATAAGTTCTGGTTTGAACTTCAAGTCTCCGGTATTTATAGGCAATTGTGAAGTGTCCATTGTAAGACCAATGTGTTCTCTTTCATCCTTTAGAAAAATGAACATTGGAGCATGCATTAAATGTGGCATTAAATGGATTTCACCAACTTGTTACTCTGATAAGATAAAACATATAGCTTATCTTCCTTTTTCTCGTACAATAGTCATGCTACAGAGTACATATCTCCTTTTGTTTAAAAAGGCAAACTTTTGAACTTTATTAAACAACTAAACACATTTTTTATGTAGGTGAACTTTTTAGCCTTGTTTGACTTTTGTCCAAGCTTCCTTGATATATTTCATGCTTTGATAAGACTGAAAGCTTTTTAGTTCCTAAAACATAGATAAGACTATGCACACATATAGTATTAAGACTATATTTAAGTAAAACTGCGCATTTAGATCCTTTCGTCTTAGTGAGACGATATGCTTCATCTTTAACGATTTAGCTTGCTTAATTTTTTTTAATCAATATTTATTTTCTTTGTTTGTTAAATCAAAATTGATGAGGACTATGGTTCGTTCTTTCTCCTAACACCTTTATTATATTTATATACAAAGTAATTTGCTCTAATTTATTTTTAGCATAAATATATTTTTTTAAAATTATTTATTTAGTATAAATATATGTTTCAAAATATTTATTTTTAGTATAAACATGTTTCAAAATTGTTTATTTTTATTTTATTTTTTACTTCTTGTTTAGAATTTTATATTTTAACAAATATTTGTGAATATCTATAAATACCCACATATACTCATAAAATTCATAAATACCAACTTAACAAACATCCGTGCAAATACGGACAAATGACAAGAGGGTATTACTTGTGCCCAACTTGCCTTATTACCAGTCCAATGGTCCATTTTCCGGCTGCTCTCCTCTAAAATAGCTTTCACTCATCAACATTTTCTGTCTGTTTTATTTTTTTAAAAATAAAAAGGGTCTAGGAATGACTTTTACCAGAAGCAATAAATCAACACATTAGATCTCATTCACACGCACATGTATGAAATTCTTTTAAAAGTAATAATATAGTAGATTGATATATCACCTTCATAGACCATTGTCCAAAGACTTTTTATTGTAATAACATGTCGGTACTGTTAGTAGTCAAAAAATGGATTGAAATTGGGGTTAGTGGTTATCAAAATTCTATATTCATGATTATGTGTATGACGAGTTCTACTACAATAGTCACACCCCCACATTCATCGCAATGGAAAGAGGAGTTCTAACATACACTTTCAAACACCACTTGTTCTAATAAATTTATATTATTGGTTAAAACTTTTTAAAAGTTACAAAATTACAAGTGAAACTTAATAAATAAAAAGTGAGACCTATTAAATTTTATATTTTTCAATAAATTTTAAAAAATAATAAAGAATTTATCCGAAATAGTGTGTTAAATAGTGTGTCACTGGTATTTCTTTAATGAAAATTAAGAATCTAGCAACAATTAACCATTCCATGGAAAATTTTGATCGTGGCAAGTAAATTGATAAATGTAGAGATTGGTATGATATTTCAGAGTTTAAAATTTATAACTTTAAATTTAAAGTAACTTAAGTTAAAAAAAAAAAAAAACACAACCTAATATCGTAAGTAGAAAAATTAATTATGATAAATATTTCTATTAACTAAAAGTTTAAAATTTATTAAAAACTAATTTAACATTTAATAATAGAAAGAGAAAAAAAATGTAAGTATGTATCTTTCAACTCCTCTTTTTTTATTATTATTATTTTAAGAGGTTAAAAAAAATTAAAAAGTTTTACTTGATTTGATATTTTTGTCTTATTGAACTTTAGTAAAAATTTAAAGCACATATTATGAATCAATCTTTTTATAAGAATAGATAAATGAAATTTATTTTGCTAATCAATCATTTTCTATATATGTTAATGTGATAATTACTATAATATGATAAAAACGTAACATATGTAAAAAAAAAAATTTATAACTTAATACGTGTTTGGCTTCATTTATTTTTTGTTAATTTTTTTCAGAATGCTTTTGAAAAAATGATTATTTTTGGAAAATGATTTATAACCTAATACCTATTTAAACTTTAAACATTAATTTTTTTCCAAAATTAAACTACTAATTTATTTTAAAAAAAATTTTCTTAACATTAATTTCATCCCACAAATATTTGTGATATTAAGTAAGTAGTCTAAGGCTATATTTAGCAAAGTATTTCAGCTAGCTTCTAGCAAGAATACACAAGAAAAGCATTTTGAATTGTTGATTTGATTCATTGCCAGAGATGGCTTAGAACCAGTAGTTTATTATCTAATGGATTTTTCCATTCTAATACTCTATCTAAGAGTTATCAATATTTATCCAATCTGTTACATATTCTAGTTGACCAAGCCTAATTCTAATTGTTTTATTCTAAATCAAAGAGATCCATGGGGCAATTTGTCCTATTCAGATATCTACAACCAAAAAGTATTGACTATTCGGTCAAACAAAGAATCAAAGATTCATTGGATTATTAAATGATACATAATGCAATATGCTTAAAACAGGGAATTCTATATAGGTATATATCTATATAGATAGGTACTTAGAAAACAAGTAAAACCCATCAACTTTTTTTTACTAGCTAAAAAGTTTGTTTGACCTTATTAATAGTGTTTGGTAAATAAGCTTTTTTTAGTAGTTTTGTAGCATTTTTTTAAGATGCTTTAAAATGCTAGCTTCTAACTTCTAGCTTTTTATATTTATTCTATTTTTAACTTAAAATATTTATTAAGTTTCCTTTTTATCCTTTTTAAATAAGTTAAAATTTTATTTTTAGTTGGTTTCTTTTCTTTCATTAATTTACATGTTTGAAGCAAAAACCTATCAATTGGCCATTGCCTTTCTTGCTCATCCTCTTTTGGTTACTCCAAGTAATACTATTTTAATTTTTCTATTAATTAATTTCTTGATCTTCCTTATATGTTTCTAATGCAAGAGTTTATAATTAATTAAAAAACTAAAGTTATAAATATTCCAAAATATATTTTTATATATAAATAAATTAATATCATATAAAGTATCATACAAATATGTCCATTTTTGTCATTTTATATTTATTAGCTATTTCAACAGATAATTTTATCAAACATTTATAATTTAATAAGTTAGCTTAAGAATTTTCAGCTATCAGCTAGCTTTTTAGCTAGTTTTGCCAAACATACCCTAAATATTAAAATATATAAAATGACCGTATTTGATTATTATAACTTAATAAAAAGGCTGTTTTGGTATTATTTGAAGGAATTTTGTGAAAATAAATTTTAAGGATTAAATTTATATGAAATAAATTTTTAGGACAATAAATAAGTAATTTAATATTTTTAAGTAAATTATAATACTCCATTTTATTGAAATGTATACTAACTTAAATAATAAAAAACTAGTTAATATAATTATAATAAAATTTAAATGATTAAAACATAATTATTAAATATTTTACAATCCTATGCATTGCAAATATACAATTTCTATTTTATTAATTAAAATACAAGGGATTTTTTATTTCACTTATCTATGACAACACTGTTTATGGGCACATGGAATCTATTTTACAAACACACTCGCTTTATCTTACAGACACGCTTGATCAACCTTTGCTTTAGTCATGTGAATTTTGGCTGGCTGTCAGGTTGAGTTGTTGCCATTCTTCAGATATGACATTTCCATACAGAGTGTGCCTTTTCTTTTTCCTACATTATTGCATCCATGATCCCTGCATTCTGATCCTGAGAATCTTCAAAGTATGGACTAGGTTCTTCTCTGATAGTTGGCATCTCTATGTCTTGGTCTACTGGATTTGTTGTCTTTGGTTGATGAGATGAACTTGGTTGAAATGGATCAACTGGGGGAACAATATATCTATTAATTTCCTGCAAATGTTGAGTCAATTGAAGCTTGTGACTTAGATCCATAAGATATATGTCAAAAGTATCCCAGATATAAGCTTCATTTTTGGACCAAATAGTTCCATTAGAATGTTGAAAGTAAGGACGATGGATGATGACAATTTTTGTCATTTTTATTGTCATATCATCTGTCTTGCTTCTATATTCTGCAAACTCAAGAATCTTTCTCAACTCAATGCTCCACTAGTTTAGTGGAGAAAACCATTCCAATAAGGTCCACAAATAATAATCTTGTTGTTTAGATCAGTGAGAATATTGTATGTGGTTAGGACATTTAATACAATGGGAATTGAATGATGAACGGTAATGCACCACATACTTTAGAGAGTGTCTTCATTGATGTGAAATCCTAGTGAATAGAAAAGTTCACTGATTCCTAAATAAGGAGTATCAGGATTAAAAACACCTAGTGTAATATATTTGTCTGTCATTATTCAGTGAAGGTAGTAACTATAATGGGTTCTTGCAAAATTTTTGATGACCTCAAGAAAGGAAGATTGGTTCAATCCTGAAGAAAAATCTTTGACAGTTTTGACTTTGATTAGTAAAGGTTTAGCCATGAAAATGAGTGGAAAACTATTTAGGCTAGTGATTGCTTGGACAACTTTTGAAGGTCTTGAGAGAAAGTTAGGGAAAATGTTATGGTTTCCTTTGATGTGTTTAACCGTGAAGTCATATCTTGAAAACCAATCTTTCAATCTCAAAATCTATGGATCTGGTAGCATTTTATTCTTGAATTCAAGAATTTTTGGAAATAAAGAGTTGTCCATTTAGACTTCAAAGTTGTATCCTGTTAAGACAAAGGACGAATTTATAATCCTCAATTTTTTTAATAATAACAAACAGATAAATTTATATATGTCCTCACATAATCGTTTGATCATTCGTTCGTATACAATCGCCTGATGTTTTTAAGATGAGTATCGTCTTATCCTTTGATTAGATAAACTTCATAACTAACAAATCTTACAGATAATGACAACGTTCTAAAATGATCTGCACATCAAACAGAGCGTAAGCTATCTCGAAACGTATTATACCTATACACCTACTCTCGAGGAAAGTCAGCGAAAAAGAAAGAATATGTATACGGATGTTAGAACGGGAAAGCGGACATGACAATTGCTAAAGGATTAAGTACAATAATAAAAAAGATAACCAGATAAGCAGACTACTTTATCTTATCATATGACAAGTTGGTGAAAGACATTAGATGCTGCATTTAATGCTCCAACGACTTTCTTCATCAGACGAAGGTCATCTTCTGCAATATTCTCAACGGATTCTTTTTAGAAGCCTATAAATAGAATAAGAGACCTCTTTTGAGTGTCGTTGTTGCTGATCATCATTTTCTTTAAGAAAAGAAACAACTTGCATAAACTTTGTAAAATTCTTTTTATACTTCATTATATATTCATCTAATAAGACATTAAACCCAGTGAGGTAAACTCACACGTAAACCTTTTTCTTAACGAGATTGGTGGAAGCCTGAAGAGGCTTTTATTCAAAGAATACTTGGGTGTTTGCTTGGAGAGACAAGTGAAAGACTACTTGGGTTGAGCCTGAAGAGGCTTGTGGAAAGAATACTTGTAACTTGTGAAAGTTAGTGGAACTTGGTTGTTGCTAAGAACTGGATGTAGTCTCTCGGGTGAGACGAACCAGTATAATTTCTGTGTGCTTTTTAGTTTTGTCTTTCATCTTTCGTTTATCTTTTAAAATGTTTTTGAAAATCCTTTTGATCTTATTTTAGACAATACGTCGTTAACAAAAGTATTGCAAAAATTTGATATAACACAGTTCAACCCCCCTTCTTGTGTTATTTGTGTTCTACATATCCTCTGAGAGGGAAATCAAATTTCTTGATTGCATTTTTGACAGCTAATGCCTCTTTGAAGGTAGTGTGATAATGCTTTTTAGCTTCTTTGAATTGTCCACTTGCATGACTGCAATAGTATCTTTTACGATCAGTTTCTTCAATGAGAACAGTATCTTAGAAATGATCACTTGCATCTATCTGTAATATTCTTTTCCCTGTACCAGGAATTTTTAAAGCTAGCGAATTTTGTGATATCTTTTTTAACTCTAGGACTGTCTTTGGTCCCCATGGTAGGGGATTTTTCTTCAACAACTTGGAAAGTTGGTTGGTATGCTTTACAGGCTGTGGAATAAAATCTTGGATATAATTGAGTATTTTGAGAAATTGTTGAATTTGTTTAACAGTCAGATTTTCATCAGGAAAATTGAGGGGTTCTTCAGCTATGTGAGGTTGAGGCCGATAAGATCCTTTAGCAAAATGCATTCCAAGAAAATTAATTTCAACTTGGGCTAAATGGATCTCTTTTTTCAGAGAGCATAATTCCATGCTCTCATGCCAACATGAAGAACTTGTTCAAGAGCTCTGTGTGAAAAGTTAGGTCTTTAGAGAATAACAATATATCATCTATGCATATGAGTATACTGTCTAAGATAGGTTCAAAAATTTGGGTCATGGCTTTTGAAATAAGGATGGAGCAACTTTGAGACGAAAGGGTAAAGCTTTCCATTTGTATTGGACATTAGGAATATAGAAAGTTGTTTTGTATCGATCAGCTGGATCAATACCTAGTTGCCAAAATCCAGATTTTAAGTCAAACTTTGAGAAAACATGAGCATCCCTGATAAGAATAGGAAAAGATGAGGCTTTTAGTATGGGAAATTATCATCTTTCAAGAAATGATTGAGAGGTTGATAATTTATCACTAATCCCTTTTTCCCTTTAAGTTTTTTAGATCTTTTTTCAACATAAAATGCTAGACAAGCCCAATCAGACTTGGTTGGCTCTATAAGTCCTTGTCTAATAAGCTCATTGCATTCTTGTCGTGCTAGCAATAGGTCTGAAGGAGTCATTCCTGGATGAGTAACCTTAGTGGGGTTGATGTCTTCATTCAACTTAAAAGGAAGCTGGATGAAACACTTTTCATTCTTTCATAAAGGACGTGGATGTGTAAAATCTTCATGACTGTTAGCACAAAGTATGCTAAGCTTCTCCTTGATTTCTTCATATTCAGGTGGTGCTTCTGATAGGGAAAATAACCTTAACGTTTTCGAATAAGAATTAAATTCTCTTTTGAACTTGATTCCTTTAGGTAGGATCTAGAGTCTGTCAGTCACTGAACAAACATCCATGCCAATGAGGATGTCTTTGTTGGGCAATTTGCTTCCAATAATTCTAGTCCATATGACACAATTTAGGAAAAAATTTATTCCAATAGGAAATCTTGTAACCAGCTCAGTTTTAAATATTTTACCATCAGCTGCTACAAAGTAAGCAATTTTTTTTTTCCATGCATTAGCTGGTAATATGCTAGAATCCATCATACTTTTTTGAGCACCAGTGTCCATATAAACAATTGCTTTAATGGATTTGTCATATTTGGATGGTAGTATTTGGATGTCAACATAAGGTTGAGGAACAGCAGGGTTGATGTTTTTGACTTTCAATAAAGAAAATATTGGAATTGAGGTTGGTTCCGTTTTTGTATCATCAGCTTTATTAGATGAATCTTGTAGAGCAAAAGCTATATTTTCATCTCCAGAACTTTGTTCTGAATAAAGAGATTCAACATCATCTCTTTACTCAAATTCAGGGCATTGATAATCTTAATGGCTTTGTTAGACTTGTTTGGACAGTTTTTTTAATGGCCTTTCTTTTTACAGATGAAGCATCTCTGTCCTTTCTTCTTTCCTCTATATTTTTTCTTCTTGAAGAATTTGAAATTCTTATTTTTTTTCCTTTTTTGTTGATTTTTAAAGGAACAAATGCAATCCTTTTCTTTACATTTGATCTTGAGATAAGGCTTTTTGCATGCTCTAGAATATTTGACCTTTTGATTGATAATGTCTGTCATGAACTTGTTTTGTCTGCACAATTTATCAACAGCTTCTTGAGTCATCTGATGGATTTGACTTAGTGTGAGATTTGTGAAATCTCTATTAATTGCAGCCATTCTATTTAGCTTAGGTTGAATTTCTTCAGGCAATGAAGCAACATATGTATCCATTCAGAAGATAGAATCTCTGAGTCATTCTTTGAAAATGTTTATCCAGATCTTTCATTTAAAGAGAACAATACTTCATCTTAAAGAATTCTTGTCTGAATTTTCTATCAATTTTGTCAAATTCTCTAATAAATTCTTAGTGAAGAACTCCAAGCACTTCAGCGGTTGTGCTTAATTGGTGAATTTGATCTTGCCTGATAGTACTTAAGTTATGGTACCATTCTTTGAGAGTGCCAATCATTCTGCAACAAAATTATTCAATGATCTTATAAGAATCAACTTTATTCTATATCATTTTGGTATCAATCCAAGCACCAAATTCAAGAAGTCTTTTCCTCCATTGATTAGGAGGAATATCATCTAGAGTGAACCAAGGTCCACCTGAGGGTCTTCTATTTTGGTTTGGATAAGAAGTGACTTCTAATTCAGAGTCTGGAGAATCATAAAAAGTCTTATTTTCAACTCTAGATCTAGTGGTGTTAGCCATCATTATGCTTGTGATGTTAACATAATTTTCATCATTTGAAGATCCTGTTCTAGAATCATTTTTCTCTGATTGAATTTCTTGTTCAGAAGTTTGGGAAGTCTCAGTTTCACATGTTGGAACCAAAGACATAATAGCGTCTAAACTCTAAATGTTTTGAAGATAACAAGCTTATTAATGATTGATTTTGTGCATATAGACTAACCCCGTTACAACTAAGAAGACCATCCAAAAGACGTGTTAAAGACCGTCTAGTAAACATGTTAAAGACCGTCCAGTAGACATGTTAAAGACCGTCCAGTAGACGTGTTAACGACTGTCTAGTAGACGTGTTAAAGACCGTCCAGAAGACTAGCCAAAGAGGATCGACCAGTTGAACAAACTGAAGGCGACCGTCCAATGAATAAACTCACACAAGCCTCCAAGATTATATATTCAAACGGCTAAGTTTTTAGTTTGAACTTCAATTTGATTTATGCCAAGTCTTCCTCGAAACTAACATATTACTACTTCTGTGAACTAACGTTCAAATTTGTTTGAAGGATTAAATAATATCAACATCATTTCAGTGCAAAAGCGCAACAGAATAGATAAAGCAAGTCAACTTATCAAGCTGCTAAGACAAATGAAGAATGTTTAGAAGAACAGACCGCCTAGCGTAGTCCTGCACCTTTCTTTTTAGTGCAAGTCTAAATACTGCCATGCCTGACCTTTCTGAAAAGATAGTTTGCACGCTTCTCATTGCATAACGAGTCAAAATCCTCTACAACGGATCTTTTTCCTGAAGACTATATATATATATGCATGCACCAACGAAAAAAAAAGTGAAGTGAAATGAATAGAAAAAGGCAAAGTTTGTGACAAGAACAAGAACATAAAGACTTTTGTAATACTCTGATAGAAGCGTCCAGTGGACGATAGCAAAAATCTTGTAAAGATCCTCAAAGTGATCTTGAGCTTAATCTTTCAAATCCTCACTACGTGAGTTGAATCTTTTTCTTTAAAAACACTTGTTGTGTTGTGAAAGCCTGGAGAGGCTTAGGGTAAAAGAATACTTGGGTTAAGCAATCTAGGGTGATTGTGTTGTAAAGCCTGAAGAGGCCGCGAACAATACTTGTAACCTAAGGTTGGTTAGTGGATACCTTCTGGGTGAAGGGACTAGACGTAGCTCAGGTTGAGTGAACCAATATAAAACTTTCTGTGTTTTCTTCTCTCTATCCCTACGCTTGAAAATGTTTTTCAGACTAATCTACCTGTTTAGAAAAAGTTTTTAAACGCACAATTCAACTCCCCCTTCTTGTGCGCTTTTTCTTATTTCAATTGGTATCAGAGCTCGACCTCTTGGGGTTGAGCATCTAACACTGCAGGGGTAAAAATGATCCTGATCATTCATGGAGAACGAAGGACAAGTCGTTAACAGACCGCCTCTTTTCAAAGGTCAGAACTACGATTACTGGAAGCAAAGAATGATAGCATTCTTTGATGCATGTCACATAGACATGTGGGACGTAGTAGAAACTGGCAACTACCTACCCCTTGACCATGATGGAGTAGAACTCCCAAGAAGTCAATGGGCAGAATCTCACAAACAGAGGTATCTTCTAAACTCAAAGGCTAGAAATGCTATGATGTGTACCTTATCTGAATCTGAATATGAAAAGGTACACAATCTAAAAAGTGCTAAGAAAATGTGGGACACCCTCGCTCTTGCCTACGAGGGCACCTCACAAGTAAAGAGGTCCAAATTGAGCTTACTCGTAAGACAATATGAACTCTTTACTATGGAAGAAAATGAAACTATCGAACTTATGTTTGGTAGATTTCAAACCATAATAAACAACCTGAGGTCCTTAGGCAAAACTTATGATAATTATGATCACATTGACAAAATCTTGAGAAGTTTGCCTAGGCAATGGAGACCGCAGGTTACAGCCATAAAAGCTTCCAAGGATTTAACAACACTCTTAATAGAAGAGTTACTTGAAACTCTTAAAGTCCACAAACTGGAGCTGAAGCAAGACGAAGGACAGAAGAAGAATTCCATCGTTCTAAGCGTCCAGCATCCATCCAGAGGATCAGTGTCCAAGGCACTAAACGTGGAAGAATCCTTTAAGAAGAATCTGAGAAGGACAACTTTGATGAGGATGAGATATCCTTCATCTCAAGGAAAATACAGGCTATGTGGAGGAAGAAAAGAGGATCAAGAGCCAAAAACTTCACAAAGAAGTTTAACAAAACTCCAAAAGAAAAAAGTCCTTTAGTATGCTATGAATGTAAAAAGCCTGGACATTTCAGAGCTAAATGTCCCAGTCTACAGAAAGACAAAAAGAGGACATTCATCAAGAAAAAGGGTCTCATGGCTACCTGGGAAGACATGGACCTATCTTCATCAGATGAAGAAGGAGAAGAAGAAGCCAACCTGTGTTTCATGGCAGGAACCAGCTCTGATAGCTTAGACAATGAGCAAGACGAAGAGGTAAACTTCGACAACTTAATCTCTTTGCAAGAAGCTTATAATGACTTGCTTGCTAACTCCTCAACTCTTTCAGTAGGATATAGAGAACTGAAAAAGAAATTTTCAAAAATAACAAAAGAATTCAATTTGCTCAACGAAGAGCATAAAAAGGTTTTGAAAGAAAATGAGGTTTTGAAAACTAAACATATTTCAGAAGAGACATCTTCTCATAAAGTCTTAGAACTTCAAAAAAAGTTACTCATATAAAAGAAAGTTTGTCTAAATTTATCAGTGGAACTAAAAATCTAGATAAAATCCTATCATATAGAAGAAGTCTTCATGACAAATCTGGACTTGGTTATGTTAAAGTAGAAAACCACAAACTTGGTAAAAATATAACCTTTTGTAAAATATGTGGAAAGAATGGGCATGAATCAACACAATGTAGATATTGTCCAACAAAGAAGGCGTCCAATGCCTTTAGAACTAACAAAAAAGGACCCAAGTCCATTTGGGTACCTAAGTCTATGACAATACCTGTTGTAGATTTGCTTGACAACCAAAAGAAGACCCTAGTCATGGTACCTGGACAGTGGTTGCTCACGGCACATGACGGGAGAAAGGTGTATGTTCCAAAGCCTGCAACCCAAGAATGGTGGGTGGGTCACCTTTGGAGGAAACCAGAAAGGAAAGATCACAGGTATAGGAACAATCAGTAAGCATTCCTTCCCTTCTATTGAAAATGTTTTATATGTTGAAGGTCTCAGACATAATCTACTGAGCATAAGTCAATTATGTGACAGTGGACACAGTGTCTCCTTTGACAAAGACAAATGTACTGTCAAGAATCTAGATGGATCCATATTATTCTGTGCTAAAAGGCAAAGCAATCTTTATAAGATTGATCTAGTTGACCTCACAAATCAAAATGTATCTTGTCTAGTATCCATCAATGAAAATCAATGGACTTAGCACAAGAAGCTTGGACATGGAAGCTTGAGATTAATCTCAAAGCTAAATAAGCATAACCTCGTAAGAGGACTTCCAAATCTTGCTTACAAGTCTAATGTTCTCTGTGATGCATGTCAAAAAGGGAAATAAGTAAAAAGCTCTTTTGAGTCAAAAAATACTGTTTCCACATCTAGACCTCTTGAACTGTTATATATTGACTTGTTTGGTCCAACTAGAACAGCCTCCCTGAACGGAAAACGATATGGACTAGTCGTAGTGGACGACTACTCTAGATGGACATGGGTTATGTTCTTAAAACACAAGGATGAGTCTTATAAAATCTTTTCTATTTTTTGAAAAAGGATACAAAATGAAAAAGGTGTTTGTATAGCTTCAATAAGAAGTGATCACGGAGGGGAGTTTGAAAATGAAAGTTTTCAAGGGTTCTGTGAGGAGCACAGAATTCTCCACAACTTCTCTGTACCTAGAACACCACAACAAAATGGTGTGGTAGAGAGAAAGAATAGGTCATTGCAAGAAATGGCTGGAACCATGCTAAATGATAACTCAACTCCTAAGCACTTATAGGCTGAAGCCGTAAACACTACATGTTATTTACAAAATAGAATTTATATAAGACATCTTTTGAAAAAGACTCCCTATGAATTGTAGAAAGGACGAAAACCCAACATATCATATCTTCATCCTTTTAAATGTCAATGTTTCATTCTAAACACTAAGGACAACCTTGGTAAGTTTGACTCAAAGTGTGATGATGGAATACTGTTAGGCTATTTTGAAACATCCAAGGCTTATAGAGTTTACAACTCTAGAACCTTAGTAGTTGAAGAAGCCATCCACGTTAAGTTCAATGACAAAAAGCCTGATAATGAAATATCAAAGCTAGACGATTCTTTTGTAGATATGAAGTTAGACGATGCCAGACCTTCAGCGTCCAGAGATCAGATGGACGATCCAAAAGCAAAAGATAAAGAACCAACTGGACGTTCTTGGCAAATGAAGACCTATCATCCAGATAATCAAATTCTTGGAAACGTTCAAGATCATGTTAGGACAAGATCGACCTTCAAGGAGCAAGCTCAAACTGCTTTGATTTCTTAACTGGAACCAAAGATAGTAGACAAAGCTCTCCTGGACGATGGCTGGATTAACGCCATGAAGGACGAACTTAGTCAATTCGAAAAGAATGATGTTTGGATGTTAGTTCCTACACCCAAGGACAAGTCTATCATTGGAACGAAGTGGGTATTCCGCAACAATCTTGATGAAGCTGGCAATGTGGTAAGAAATAAAGCAAGACTTATGGCTCAAGGCTACTCTCAACAAGAAAGTATAGACTTTACTGAAACTTTTGCACCAGTAGCTAGATTAGAAGCCATTCGCATCTTACTTTCATTTGCTGCTTATAGTAATATGAAGCTTTATCAAATGGATGTAAAAAGTGCATTCTTAAATGGCATAATAAACGAGGAAGTCTATGTGAAACAACCTCCTGGTTTTGAGTGTGATACTTTTCCCAAACATGTTTTCAAACTTAAAAAGGCTTTGTATGGACTTAAACAAGCCCTAAGAGCTTGGTATGAAAAGCT
Source organism: Spatholobus suberectus (assembly GCA_004329165.1). Lineage (NCBI taxonomy): Eukaryota > Viridiplantae > Streptophyta > Magnoliopsida > Fabales > Fabaceae > Spatholobus > Spatholobus suberectus. The sequence goes on along the minus strand of CM014733.1, from coordinate 45,106,296 downwards.
AAGTTCTTTTCTTTTAGAAAATGGTTTCTTTAGATGAAAAGTAGATACCACTCTCTTTCGCAAAGACGTTAAATCACATTTTATTATAGCACAAATATATGTAGATGACATTATTTTTGGTGCTACTATTTATGCAAGGATTTTTCTAAGATTATGACAGTAGAATTGGAGATGAGTATGATGGGAGAACTAAAATTCTTCTTGGGATTACAAGTAAAGCAGACTGGAAATGGCATATTCATACATCAGATAAAATATGTCAACAAACTTCTCAAAAAGTATAAGATGGACGATGCAAAAGAAATGAGTACACCCATGCATCCATCATCAATACTTAGCCTAGACGACACTTCTAAAAAGGTAGATCAATCTACATACTGAGGTATGATTGGATCCCTTTTATATCTCACAACGTCCAGACCTAACATTATGTTCAGTGTATGTCTATGTGCTCGTTTTTAGTCTGATCCTAGAGAAACTCATCTAACAGCAGTTAAGAGAATCTTTAGATACTTAAAAAGAACCACTAATCTTGGTTTATGTTTTAAGTCAAACAAAGAATACAAATTAGTTGGTTTTGCGATGCTGACTATGCAGGAGATAGAGTAGAACGCAAAAGCATCAGCGGAGGATGTCACCTCATTAGTAGGAATCTAGTCTCTTAGACGAGCAAAAGATAAGGGACGATTGCCCTGTCCATAGCTGAAGCAGAGTATGTCTCAGCTGTGTCTTGTTCCTCACAACTCTTATGGATCAAGCATCAGTTGGAAGACTATAGTATCTACGAAAGTAACATTCCTATCTTCTGTGATAACACTGCTGCTATAAATCTGTCAAAAAATCCTATCTTGCATTCTAGGGCAAAGCACATTGAAATAAAACATCATTTTATACGAGATTATGTTCAGAAGGGAGTTGTCAATATTTAGTTTATTAACACTGAAAATCAATTGGCAGATATATTTACAAAACCCCTTCTTGAAGATAAACTCATCCATATTCGAGATCTTCTAGGTATGGAATTTATAAGTGAATAGTTTTATTCAACATGCCTTGATCGTCAAAGGTTCTATAGCATCTAATGTTTTCATAGTGTCCAATACTTCATTGTCCACTTGCATTTTTTTTTTGCATTCCATAACGGCCTTAAATTGTGTGTGCATCCTTATCCATACTTAATCATGTTTTCTCTGAAAATGATTTGAAATAAATGCTTTCTTTTTTGGTCTAAGTCACTTATGTGCCGTATAACCAACCTCGAGAAACGTAAATGCCTAACCCAGCATTTATTACACATCACCTCTTTCTTCGAAAGTGAAAGAACCGCCAAAAGCAAAACTCTTCGGTTTTTTCATATACACTCAAACCTAAACCAAATACTTACTTCTTCTCAAATCCACCTGAATTCCCTCAACTTATCAAATCCTAACTTTGCTTCAAGCTCTCAGATATAGCAACTGAAAAGGCTGGTCCTACTGCACAGGCCGTGGCTCGTGTGGAGAGCTTAGACAAGGTTGTTGTTCTCATCGAAAGCCGCTTTGATATCCAAGCTCTCGATGACATGGGGGTGAATGTAAAGGATAACTTGCTCAGATGTGGAATTCTCAACTACTTCCACCTGAATGAAATCATATACCCAGAACTCATCCGACAGTTTTGGAACTCTGCCGTTTTCTCAAAGACGGACATCATTGGAACCGTTTTGGAAGTTAAGGTCATGCTGGACCTAGGCTCTGTCGCCCAAGCCATTGGCTGTGAGCGGGCTGGGTCCCGCATCAAAAACAGTTAGGAAGATAGTTTTGGAAGACATGGCACAGTTGATGTTGCACTAATGGGTCCCGAAGGACAAGGCCCAATCGAGTACAACAAACTGATAAAAGAAGGGAAGATATTCCAACAGTTTCTGAACAAGGGAATTCTTCACAAGGTTGGATCTAAGGACAGCGTTACCTTCCTACACCGGTTCGCGTTGTTCCACATGATCACTGGTCAACAGTTCAATTTGCCACACCTCATCCTGAGCAACATCTTCAGGACCATGAGAGGACGCGGAGAGCGCCACCAAATCACCTATGCCGCTCTTCTTAACAGAATCTTCTGGCAACAACAAGTATTTCATGTTTTCTTTGCTCTTTCTCTTGGAGACCAAAACTAGATTCGAATTCTAGGTGGTGGCCATAGATTCACACAACTGTCGTTTGGACACAACAATGTTGCACAGATGAAGGCTGGGTTCGTGCTGAAGCCTTTGGAGACCACGTCCAAACTTGTGGACGTCAAAGAAGAAGTTGTTGAGATGGCACCTTTACAAACAGTAGCGCCAATCGTCCAGCATGCTGCATCTATGGACGACGAGGTACTATTTGAGAATCCAATTACTACCAGACCGTCCACCAGAAGGAGGTCGTCCAAGGCGCAAGCGACTAGAGCTACAAGGTCCAAGACCTAACGACCTTCAACTCCGCCTGCTCCATTTGCAGCTACTCCTATTGCTGCATTTACTCCTTGTGTTGCACCAACTATAATCCCTGCTAAGAGACGGTTAATCGTCGCCTCTGATGACAAAGACGATGAGCCAATTGGTAAGCTTGTCAAGAAGCAGAAAGCTGCCATGGTTATTGTTCCTACTCAAGCACAATCCCAACCATCTACCTCACCCAAACGACCAGCAGACACATTACCAGGGGAAGCACAGTCTAAGAAACGTAAGCTTTCCTCTCTCGTTGCTGCTGATGAACCTGAAAATGATTTTATTGAATCTATCCTCATTGAACCATATAAACCTCTTACCCAACCACAAACCGAAACACAAGCCACACCTGAACCAGAAATGTTGCTGCCTGGTGATGAAGGTTATACCTACACCATTCCTACCCCCGGTATCTCAAAATCTTATCTCTCCATTAAACCTCCTAAATCACCTCCCTCCTTAACCATCATTCCCTTCCCTACCTCTTCCTCAGAAACCTTGGTGCAAACCAAACAGAAATGGCCTCTACTTTTTGTTGAAGGCAATTCCCAAAACCTCTTGGACGACAATGCCATCATTCTATGCCCAGAGCTCCCCGAACCAGACTTCGGTTTTGACTACTCTCCGATCGTCATGGAGAAGTACATAGACGACTATGTCCATCAACCGTAAGAAGAATACCTGGCACTACCTCCTAGAGCCATTGAACACTTGTCGCTCAAGCGGTTTATCAGACAGAGGTATCCTAGAGTTGTACGAGCTTGGCGTATAAATGCTCATCCTCCTGGAGTGCTTCAACACAGAGTACCTCTAGTCAAAGACACCGAGAAAGCTCTATAACAAAGAAGACTAGAGGACAAGCGGATCATTCATCTATGGCCTGCAGATTTGAAGTTTCGGCCTATAGATCCGAAAGAAGATGGATTCTTTCCATCTGCCTTTGAGCATATGTTCTACAATACTCTCAAAGGTTCAGCATTCTTGAAGTATCAGTTGTTCATTCCTCCATCCCAACATATCTAACCTTCCACATCCATCCGCATCCAACCAGATCGCGTCTGTCCAAGACTGCCAATCATAGATGAAAACTACAAGAAAAAGAAAATTCTGACTAAGGCACCATCTTTGCCTTTACCATCCAAAGCTGCATTTCAACAACATCCAACCCATTCCCGTGAATGGTTTTTAGCTCAACGTCTTCATATAGACATGGACGAGATTGATGCTGAACGCTTCTGGCATCAACATAGGTTCCTATGCGAACAAGAAGCGTCCAACAGTGGCGTTTCAACAAACGACAAGGCCGATATCCCAACTGCAACAAACTGTGAATTCACGCAGCGTTCAGCTCGTGTCTTTCACTTTTCGGACACTTCAGCTGCCTTTGTCCGTCCACCAGATAAGTGTCTACTCCTTGGTACAAAAACTTCTATGCTATACACTTTGATTGCTGCCCTTACTCACATCAACCACTTCTAACCGCCTTACCCTTAGACCCTTCCTCGTCCTTACCAACTTGTTGTACCAAACCTAAAGTTTCTGGAAGCACCTCCTCCCTCCTCTGAAGCTCTTCCACCTTCTCAACCAACATCACCTACACCTCTACCACCATCTACTCTTGGCTCCCAAACCTCTGCTAGCCTCCCTATCTCTACTTCTGCCCCTTCATCCATCCCCTCTATTGACCCCGCCGTTCAATAATATGTTGCCACCCAACTTCAACCTATTTTCACTCTTCTTCACCAAATTCTCCAGAACCAACAAGCCCTCCTCCATCCTTCTCAATCTTCTCTTCCTCCGTCGCTACCACAGTGACTGTGATGACGACTCCCTTTTTCCTATTGTCTTTTTTTTGCTAATGACAAAAGAGGAGAAAGCATTATGTTTTATGTTTTTGTTTTTGTTGCATTTTTTTTTCTGCATATGTTCTTGTCAAATTTATGCTCTGAACAGCTAAATAAAATACATAGTTGATCTGCTTTACTTCGAGTATTGCTCTGCTTATATTAAATCCTATATCTGTTATATATAATATGCTTGATACTTGGTATGATATTTGATATGGATTCAAGCTGATATCCTATGCCTCAAGTATACAAAACTTGGTATATCCAACTCAGGGGGGGCATAATAAGTCTTTCGAAAACTCCTTTATGCGCTTCTTTATTGTTTTAGCAAAAACTTAAAAATTAATAAGGTTTGTCATCATCAAAAAGGGAGAGATTGTTGGAACTAAAGCCGTAGAAGCGTCTAAACTCTAAATGTTTTGAAGATAATAAGCTTATTAATGATTGATTTTGTGCATATAGACTAACCCTGTCACAGCTACGAAGACTGTCCAAAAGACGTGTTAAAGACCGTCGAGTAGACGTGTTAAAGACCGTCCAGTAGATGTGTTAAAGACCGTCCAGTAGACGTGTTAACAACCGTTTAGTAGATGTGTTAAAGACCGTCCAGAAGACTCGCCAAAAAGGACCGACTAGTTGAACAAACTAAAGGCGACCATCTGATGAATAAACTCATACAAGCCTCTAAGATCATATATTCAAACAGTTAAGTTTTTAGTTTGAACGTCAATTTGATTTATGCCAAGTCTTCCTCGAAACTAACATATTACTACTTCTTTGAACTAACGTTCAAATTTGTTTGAAGCATTAAATAACATCAACATCATTTCAGTACAAAAGCGCAGCATAATAGATAAAGCAAGTCAACTTATCAAGCTGCCAAGACAAATGAAGAATGTTCAGAAGAACAGACTGCTAGCGCAGTCGTGCACCTTTCTTTTTAGTGCCAATCTAAAAACTGCTATGCCTGACCTTTTTGAAAAGATAGCTTGCACGCTTCTCATTCCATAACGAGTCAAAATCCTCTACAACGGATCTTTTCCTTGAAGACTATATATATATGCATGCACCAACGAAAAAAAAAAAAGTAAAGTGAAGTGAATAGAAAAGGGCAAAGTTTGTGAAAAGAACAAGAACATAAAGACTTTTGTAATACTTTGATAGAAGCGTCTAGTGGATGATAGCAAAAATCTTGTAAAGATCCTCAAAGTGATCTTGAACTTAATCTTTCAAATCCTCACTACGTGGTTGAATCTTTTTCTTTAAAAACACTTGTTATGTTGTGAAAGCTTGGAGAGGCTTAGGGTAAAAGAATACTTGGGTTAAGCAATCTAGGGTGATTGCATTGTAAAGCCTGAAGAGGCCGCGAACAATACTTGTAACCTAATGTTGATTAGTGGATACCTTCTGCGTGAAGGGACTGGACGTAGCTTAGATTGAGAGAACCAGTATAAAACTTTCTATGTTTTCTTCTCTCTATTTCTACGCTTGAAAACGTTTTTCAGACTAATCTACTTGTTTCGAAAAAAATTTTAAACGCACAATTCAACCCCCCCCCCTTCTTGTGCGCTTTTTCTTATTTCATCATAGTCTATTTTTGTATTGGTTGAATCAAATTCAGTTTCAGCAAATTCAAGGTTAACCTTAGTTAAGGCTAACTAGTCTTTTACCTCCTCATTTTTCGAAGGTATCTTTTAGGTTTATTTTTGGTCTTTTCAGAGGAATCTGAATCAAAAGAGGTTATGCTTATTCTGGTTCTTGGAGATTTTGGTTTGAATGTGGAAAGATTATCATTCTTGAATTTTGGTTTGAAGGTTGTGGGAAATGTTCTTAGTGGTAAAGTAGAATTAGTAAAATATGAAGGTGGTTTCTAGAAAGGAGTTTGATATGTAGGAAAAAGAGAAGGATTCAGGAATGAAAATTCTTCAATTTCTCTTGCCGATTGAGCCTTCATTTAAGACTCAATAAAGTTATCTAGATCTTGGATCTGGGCTTTCAAATTCCTAATTTCTCTTTCCTTTGCATTTGACTTAGCTCCAAACTTCATATTTTTGAATTCATGCTCAAGATGAAAAATATCATCTTAGAGTCTTTTGTAGTACTTTCACATCCTTTTTGACAAGTATTGCAATTTGTCATCAAACTCTTCTAGGTGATGTGAAATCTTGTCCATCGTAACATCAAGCCTTTTCAAAATATCATTCTGTGCTAAAGCATTTTCTGTTTGCTAGTTCAGGACTTCTTCGACCTAACTTAAAGTTTTGAACTTCCCATCTAGGAGTACTTCATTTAATTGAATGTTTGGCTTGTTGGTGACTCTTGTTTTATGATTGGTTTGCCTTTCCAAGGGAGGAGATTCTTGGTAAAACATCATACAGGATATGGGTTGAATGAATAGTGGTGTTTTAACAGGTTTACACATGACAGGAATGTCTTTTTGTGACCAAGTGACAAGAGAAAGATCATTTGGTGGTTGGTTAGAGGGTAGTAATCCTTCTTCTCTCAAAATTTCCAAACCACATTCATAAATCCATAGAGGTTCTTGTTTTCTGGTTTTTAATTCCAACCCATAGGCCATTGTCTGGATCAGATCTTCTTGGTTGAGGAGGAGGCTTGCACCTTCTTTTTGGCTTTTCATCCTCTTCTTCATCATCATTGTTGTCTCCAGAATGTCTCCAACAGTTGCATTCAAGGTCACACATGCTAAGATCAACACCCCAAATAAAGTGACCATAAATACAATCTGTATAAATGGATGATGCATCAGGTCTGATGCTATAGGCAGGAATTCTGCCTTCTTTGAAAATCGAACTGATGGATAATGATCGAAATATCTATGGAGTTGTGCCGCTGCTAGAAACTTCATCAAGTTTTTTAAATATAGTTTTGACAATTCCATCAACTGATCTCTTGAAGAAAGCTTCAAATGATTGAATAGCCTTTTAGACCTTATGAATTTTTTTCATAATCAATTATACTTCACGAGTTATCCTTCTAGGGATTTGAACAACAGAAGGAGTTTCTTCTAGACTGTTTGCAACCACGAACAAGGCATTTAAGTTGTTGGTCACTAGTGACAGATCAATAACATGATCTAGTAGCCTGTAGATGATCTGGTGATGGAGAGTTGCTGAAAGAGCTTTAGGAACTTGCTCAGCTCCTGTGAGTTGTACCTGCACCTTAAGTCTTCTAGACAGAGTTTTGTCTTTCAAACTAACATTATAATTGGCAAAATTAGTGAGAACTACACTTCCAGCATGAAAAGTAGTCAAGATAATGCCAATAACAGCATGCTCATATTGGAGGTAACTAGAGTCTAGTAAAGCGACTTGTGTAGTAACAGGAAGACCTTTCCTTCCATGAAGTGAAAGTATAAGTCTGACAGCTCCAAAGTGTAGGGCAGTATATCCCTTATGTTGTTAGTGATTGATCAGACCTTGAGGAATTTCGAGATCTATGTATTGTTACTCTAAAACATCCTGAAGGGCACATTGGTCTATTCTTGAGGATTGGACATATTCTTTAACAGTGGGTCTTCTAGTAGAGATAAGACGGGTAATAGATCTGAGAGCAGATCTTTGTCTTTTAAAGATGTTATAAGGACTCAGCAAAGGAGAAATAATTTCATAGACCAGAGCATCTTCTAGAACATATGAATATTTTATAAGATTTTCTATTTTAGAGGACACAATTTGAGAACAGCCTTTTGGGAGATAAAGGAAGAGGTAAGTATTATCGGTTAGGTAGTCTTTTTTGGTGTGTTTGGTTCCATAATTATATCTGGTTCTCTCTTACTCACCTCATATAATATCACTACCATATTCATCCTCTCTTAGAAACATAAGAGGCTCTCATACCATGTCAATACATAATTAAATAATAATGTTAAAAATTATATGAACAAAATTATTAAAATCAAAAAAATCGAAGTTTTCAAGTACAAGTGTAGCCTATGATAAAGGAGAAATTATTTTATTATTATATTGATGAACAATAAGTTATTATACACGGATATATTATTATTATTATTATTATTATTATTATATGCGTAAGTTAATAAATTCAGGGACGTCATTGATTTTCTTTTTCATATATAAACTTCATTGTTTTGAGAAATTAGGCTATACACTAATGGTACAAAGAAATTTTATACTGTTATTCAATCACAAATCACCATGTATAGTAAATTTGTTGACTTTTATAATAATTATCTTAAAAGTTATTCTAACAACGATTTTTTATTAATTAATAATGTAAAATATTTTATATTGATAGTGCATAGCTGTTAAATTCTTTGTTGTTTTTTTTTCATTTTAAACTATGACCTACATATAATTTTTAAACTACAAAACGTAATAGAGAATTGCAAAAAATACAATCTTATATTGTCCTCTTTATTTGTGGTCCGATTGTTAATGTTTTGAAAGTTGAATGTATTTATTCATATTTGACAAAAGCTATTTGATTCAATGTTTTAAAAACCGGCTCGGACCGGGAATCGATAGTGCAACCGGTCCAAGCCAGTGATCGAATCGGATATGTCATCAACCCAATTTGACACGGTGGGCCAACCAGTCGAATCGGTGAACCGGTCGGTCAAACCGATGAATCGATAGGTTGAATCGGTCAGTTGATCTAAACCAGTTTAAAAAAAATTAGTTTTTTTAAAGCATGAAACAACGCCGTTTTAACTATAACTATTGAAAAAAAATAAAAATCTCGACTTATAATATAATTTATATATTTAAAAATATTTATTTACTAATGATAATAATCACCAAAATCGTGAATGCAGGTATGCGTATGATATAAATGTCTCTTGTATTAACATGAATGCATAACCTTCATTCACTTGTTTTTGTTTGTTTGACCTTAATGTGTAACTTTTAGTCCTTTTACCCTCATCTTAAATATAATTGTTAATTGTTTATTTATTTATGGGTTACACATCACCATTAAATTTTAATTTAATAAATTTTATAAGTATGAAATTTACATGTCATGAATACTTTCAAATTTTTTAATAGAAATCAAGTCATGCGGTTCAATTAGTGACCCTCCGGTTCGATCATTGACCCAGTAACCCAATGTCCTGACCGAATCGATGACCAGTCCAAGTTTTAAAACACTAGTTTAATTTAGGAGTAATTCTTCGTGTAAACAGGAAGTTTCTTTAATTATACAGTGATGTTATAAATTTCTTCGTGACAGAGTCTAGCGTGCGTGACCTGCTGAAGTCTTGCACCGTGCAAGACGTATGTGGACCATCAGATAAAGTATTATAAAATTTAAAGGATGATATGATAAGTAATTTTAAAGTTATTAGTCAGTGTTTTTTTTTTTAAATAAAAAAACCACGTGGATTGCTGTAATATTTTTCAGCTCGGGACTCTACCCATTACCACCCTGGTTTTAAGTCCTTGTTGCAGGGACATTACAACCCTCTATCTCCCTTAAATCAATTGTGTTTGACCGGAACGAGAGGCAGCGGATGAAAATGTTTGTCGTTTCGGAATCTCCATTACTGCGCTTCGATCTGGCCCAATGCAAAATAAACATCATTAGCATTAAAATGAGTAACACATTAATAACAACGAATCAAAAAATTTAGTCTAAGGTGCGTTCAATAGGCGGCAACCATCACCACGGGCACTATCACAAACCAAATCAAACATACCGATGTTTCAAAACGTCCCAGATCCATCACAACCCCCACACCACACACAAGCAATACGAACATAATAAAGTAGAATGACGTAAAAAAAGCTTACTGGTTCAGATCAAAATCCAATTGGGTGCAAGGAAACAAAATCAAAACCCGTACTTTGTCTCCAAAAAAAAAAAAAAAGCTATATGAAGATTGCACCGTGCAACACTTCAGCAGGTCACGCCTAAACTTCAGCAAACGGGTTTCTTGCGTAGAAGACGTCACTATTTCTTGGAACTATTTTCTTGCCGTATGTTGACTTGGCCTTTAATGTTTATTGGTTATTGACTTGACCTGAACAGCAAGCGCTTCTTCTCTCTGATACCATCCAATTTACCAAACTTTATATAAAGCTATAATAAGAATGGAAATTACCACCAGCCTCCAATTCGTCATCAAAATGAAGCATTTTTCTCTCATGTTTCTTGCCTTTTGGTCTATGTATGTCCACCTATTTTCTCTCTTTACATTAAACTCACTATGGGTTAGCCCAAACATCATTGTCTTTGCATTAGGAAATGAGACTGATCATTTGGCACTGCTCAAATTCAGGGAATCAATATCCACTGACCCATATAGAATCTTACTCTCTTGGAATACTTCTACTCACTTTTGTAACTGGCATGGAATCACATGCAATCCCATGCATCAAAGAGTTACAGAGTTGAACTTGCAAGGATACAAGTTGAAGGGATTCATCTCTCCCCACGTAGGCAATCTCTCTTATATGAGAAGCTTCAATCTCGGAGACAACAGCTTCTCCGGCAAAATCCCACAAGAATTGGGACGGTTGTCACAACTGCAGCAACTGGCTGTCGGAAATAACTCATTGGTAGGGGAAATTCCTACAAACTTGACAGGTTGCACTCATCTCAAAAGCTTACTCTTAAATGGTAACAATCTGATTGGCAAAATCCCATCATTCATAGGAAATCTTTCATCCCTAACTCTTCTCCGTATGAGTGTTAACAACTTAGAGGGAGAGATACCACAAGAAATATGCCGGCTCAAAAGCTTGACATTTATAGCATTAGCTATCAACAAACTCACTGGAATAGTTCCTTCTTGTCTTTATAATATGTCATCTCTTACTGTCATCTCAGCCACAGACAATCAATTTAATGGCTCTTTTCCACCCAACATGTTCCACACCCTCCCCAATCTCCAAAAACTTTTTATCGGTGGCAATCAAATCTCAAGTCCAATCCCACCTTCCATCACAAATGCTTCTAACCTTTTATTACTTTCTATCGATGGAAACCATTTCGTGGGACAAGTTCCAAGTTTGGGGAAGCTACATGATCTTTATTACCTAGGTTTGTCTGAAAACAATCTAGGTGATAATTCAACTAATGATTTGGATTTTTTAAAATCATTGACAAACTGTAGTAAGTTGCAAATGTTAGGTATATCCTACAACAATTTTGGAGGTCAATTGTCAAATTCCTTGGGTAATTTATCCACCCAACTCAATCAACTATATCTTGGGAATAATCAGATATCGGGGAAAATTCCTGTCGAAATAGGAAATCTAATTAACTTATATATCTTGACCATGGAAAATAGCCATTTTGAAGGGATTATTCCAAGTGCTTTTGGGAAGCTTGGGAAGATACAAAAGTTAGAATTGAGTCGAAACAAGCTTTCAGGAGATATCCCAACCTTCATAGGCAACCTCAGTCTATTGTATTTTTTGGGTTTAGGAGAAAATATGTTAGAAGGAAATATTCCTCCAAGTATAGGAAATTGTCAAATGTTACAATACTTAAACCTTTCACAAAACAACCTTAGAGGAACCATACCCTCAGAGATTTTTACTCTTTTATCTCTATCAGGCTATTTGGATTTGTCACAAAACTCATTGAATGGTAGTATACCAGAAGTGGGCAACCTAAAAAATGTCAATTTGCTAGATATGTCAGATAATCATCTATCTGGTGACATTCCTGGAACTATTGGAGAATGCATAATGTTAGAGTACCTCCATATGCAAGGCAATTCTTTACATGGAATCATACCATCCTCTTTGGCATCACTCAAAAGTCTACGACGTTTAGACCTTTCACAAAACCGCTTGTCTGGATCAATTCCAAATGTTCTGCAGAACATTTCTTTCTTAGAATATTTCAATGTATCTTTTAACATGTTGGATGGTGAGGTACCAACAGAAGGTGTCTTTCGAAATGCTAGTGGGCTAGTGGTAACTGGAAATAGTAAACTTTGTGGAGGTATTTCAGAACTGCATCTACCACCATGCCCTGTCAACGGTAAGAAACTTGCAAAACACCATAAGTTCAGGTTGATAGCACTGATAGTTAATGTGGTTGCTTTTCTTCTTATACTGTCATTTATTCTAACTATCTACTGGATGAGGAAAAGGAGTAAGAAGCCATCTTTTGATTCACCAACGATTGACCAGCTGGCTAAAGTTTCATACCAAAGCCTACACAATGGAACCGATGGGTTCTCAACTACAAACTTGATAGGGTTTGGAAATTTTAGCTCTGTTTACAAAGGAACTCTTGAGTTAGAAGACAAAGTTGTTGCCATAAAGGTCCTAAACCTTCAAAACAAAGGAGCTCACAAGAGTTTCATTGCTGAATGCAACGCACTTAAAAATATTAAACATCGAAATCTGGTTCAGGTTTTAACATGTTGTTCCAGCACAGATTACAAAGGTCAAGAATTTAAAGCTCTAATTTTTGAGTTCATGAAAAATGGAAGCTTAGAACAATGGCTGAATCCTAGGACACTAAGTGCAGAGCGTCCAAGAACATTGAACCTTGATCAAAGATTCAATATCATGATTGATGTTGCTTCTGCAATACATTATCTTCATCATGAATGTGATCAACCGATCATTCATTGTGATTTAAAGCCAAGCAATGTCCTTCTTGATGATGACATGATTGCCCATGTGAGTGATTTTGGCATAGCAAGACTTCTCTCAACCATTAATGGTACCACTTCTAAGCAAACAAGTACAATTGGAATAAAGGGGACTGTTGGCTATGCTCCTCCAGGTACGTTTTAAACTCTTTTGAATCAGCGTCTCTTTGGATTCCCCTATCGTTTGATGAAAACTTCATATTTCCTAAATACAAAGTACTGACAATTTTTGCTACATGTTTTAGAGTATGGAATGGGTTCTGAGGTGTCTATGAATGGCGACATGTACAGCTTCGGGATTCTTATGTTGGAAATGCTTACGGGAAGAAGACCCACGGATGAAATCTTTGAAGATGGTCAAAATTTGCATAACTTTGTGGAAAAATCATTTCCTGATAATCTTTTACAGATTTTGGACCCATCACTTGTACCAAAACATGAAGAAGCAACAATAGAAGAAGAAAACAGTCAGAATCTTACTCCAACTGTTGAGAAGTGCTTAGTTTCACTCTTTATGATTGGACTTGGTTGTTCGGTGGAATCTCCCAAAGAAAGAATGAATATGGTGGACGTCACTAGAGAGCTAAGCAAAATCAGAAAAGCCTTTCTTGCTGGTAAGATAAATGAAAAATGACTTAATTTTCTGCATATTACTAGAGAACAAATGTAGATGTGTCACACTGCTTCTTTTGCCAAATTTAATAACAACTCTGTTTATAATAATACTCTTTTGTCTGTTGTTTTTTATTTTTATTTTTTGAATTATTTCACACCTATTAGTTTTCCTTTTCAAACTTAAAATATAGTAAATTTGAGATTTCTAGATACTTAATTGCATATGTTGCTCGCTTCGTCTCATGCCTGATTAACTGCTTATGTTGTTACAATTGCATTTTCTGCCATTTTCTATGTATTCCAAAATTCTGAAACTACAAATGTAACCGACTTCTTCTGGAATTTCAGGTGTTGACACTTGAACAATCAAAGCTGAGATCAAATGCCATGGCTATTTCAGAAACTGAAGTGTTTGCAATATGGTTTTCTGTTTAATTACATTACCCCAGTTATCTGCTCATATGAATACATCAATCCATCCTTCAAGTAACATCTATCATGTATGTAATAATCCCTCTAACCAGTGGACTTACTGTACTCCTTTATTTTTATTTCCCATAATTTTCCAAATTTTAATGCAGAGCATCAAAATGCTTTCAAACTAAATCCATATTCACCATAGCAAATTTTTATTTTATTTTATTTTCTTGATGATCCATAAACTTGTCTTTAATATTAAGGGGTTAAATAGTAGAGAAATCTCTCTAACTTTGGTTTATGAGACGTGAAATTCATGAAGGTAAAAAAAATAAAAACTTCCATATGAAATATACAAATTAATGAGTATAAAAACACAGTACATGACTACATGGGTCATAATAAAAAGTGGACTGCAACAGTATAAGTTGACATAGTGACTGCATATGCTTTGCAGAGACTTCAGTCAATCTCTCTATTTAAGGAATTTCACATTTCTGTGTCCATGTCTTATGTAAAATCATGTTGTACATTCAATATTTAAATATTAAGATAACAAATGAAAAAAATATGTCAACCATCTATGACGAGACTTTTCAATCTATCCAAGGGGGAGTACTTGTAATTTGCAAAAGCAATAAATGAATTCAGTAACAACTTTTCTAAGAGTTATTCAAAGAACAAACAATTTAATCTAGTGATTCTGTGTCAATTTGAGACAGCAAATCAGCTAGTGTGGCCGAAAATGTCGAAGTATATGAACATTGCAGAGAACGAGATAAATTCCATTTTCTACTGGTCCCTCTGTTATTTGTTTGTCTTTCTCTTTATTTGTAGCCTTTTAAAGGCAAAGCATGGTTGTTCACATGCGAAACTTTCACCCTTAGTCCAAATAAATCAAACATTATGTTATCAGCAATTGTTCCAATGTACTTCAAATTTATTTGTATTGTTGCTCAGACTGATTAAAAGAAGTAAACATTATTGAAATGTTGCTGTATGAATGCTACCCAAACGGATTTGATGTCATTCGAAACTCCTTACTTTTTTAACCTTGTGAGCTCATAATATTGTGCAGCAAGGTTTGTTGAAACTTCACTTCTCTTCTAGTTCCTTGAGAGTTTGCTCTGTTAAAGTTGATTGATGAATGCTTGTTACCTGCATCCACCAATTCTGTTGTAATTGCAGAAAGTGATTCAAAGGATGAGAAATGTGCAATTGCAAGCCATATCAATTCAGTTGACTCTTTGGAGGCTAATCAAGTGGTTTTGGTGACTAGTTCAAGTGTATATTTGACACTGGTTCAGCTCTACATGAGCAATCATTTGTTGTCCTCACTGTTTTCATGCTTATGGTTATCTTATCTGAAATCTGAATATTGAACTAAGTATAATCTAGTGTAGAGTTTTGTTGATCAGTCTCTAGTTGTAAATTGTAAATTAGACATTCTTATACAGTTAATGTACAATATTCTGATGGGCCAGAGCAGCACACCAACTGCACAAATATTCCAGTTGTTTTCACCCAAGAGGTGGATTTAGATTTGTAACACAATTGTATAATGGTAATTGAAACCAATCGATTGATATTCTTCTTATTGTTAAGGCATTGTATCTTTTGTTTCTTTGTAGAACTGCTGTTCCTCTTGTCACCAACGAATCTATTTAGTTAAAATTTTGTCTTTTGCAAAATTAAAGTCTTGGGAGTGTGATTCACATATTGGTATGTAAGTAAATCACACTTGGTGTTCACTGTTCAGAATATGTCCTCGTTGTTTTTTAAAGTATTATTGGGTGACACATTGGTATGTTTAACTTTAACCACACAACCATTCATGACAAACTAAGGATCAAGATAAATAACATTTATCGGAATACTTTCTATTAAAAAAACAATAACAATGGTAATATAGAACCATATAGAAGATGCAAACTGCACCTGAACTTATTGATCTGATGCTATGTGGAATGGGACCTATTATGAGTAGTAGTAGTCCAAAACCATCTGATTGTGCAATTTATTCGAGCAACTTTGGCAATATATTGGGTGCAGGTGAATGACTTGACTGGCCCTCCATTTGTTCATGTTTACGTAATGCTTCCTGCAAGTGTCTTCTAGTTGCTGCTAAGTATGTATTTTTTTCTTTTAAATGTCTAACTAGCTTCCAACCTGAGTAATTTGTTCTGAACACACAGCATCAACAATTAGGAGGAGGGCGTATGAGAATCATAGAATTAGTTTTCTAGAAAGGAATTTATCATGGTTAAACCTATTTTTCTTCAACGTCAAGTGCGTTTGGGTGGCTCCAAGCACGTGCAACCAGTCCAATCCTTTTCCATGTACAACTTTTTTTTCCTTTATTTTGGTCTTAGTGTGTAAAATTCTGGTTGCTTTTCGTTATACTTCGTGCTTGTAGTTGTAGTTCTCAAATTATCGTATGCATGATATACCCCATCCCATGTAACCATACACTCTAACATATTCTTTTTAACACAATTTATTAAAATTTTATCAAACAGTATAAAAATTATGAGACAGATTCATTTATAAAATGTGAGACATATAATATTTTGTGATTTTCAATAAATTTCAATTAATAAAAAAGATCAAGAGAGTGTGATTAAAAAAATATATTAAGGATCCATTTGGTGGTCAATATATGATAAGATAGGATAAAATAACTATTCTATCTTATTGTAATCCGTTGTTTGTTAAGCCAGTAGGATATGATAATGTTATCCTATCTCTTATCCTATCCTGTTACTCTAGTGTATTTCTTATCCTAAAGGAGGAGCTGAGTTAGAAAGTAACAAAATAGAATAAGCTCTTTATATATATATATATATATATATATATATATATATATATATATATATATATATATATATTTCTTATTTTAAGTTAGGAAGCAATAAGATAAGATAAGTTCTCTTTATATATATATATAACAAAATATATATAATAAATATAATATATAGTAATATATATTAATTTATATATAATAATAATAATTTTAACATTTAAATTTAAAGCATATGATTAATTAAAATTACTATTCAAATACTTTTAAAAATAAAATTATATGAATAATAATTATAATTTTAAAAATCTTATATAATTTTTTTATAATTTTAAGAAAAGTAACTACATAAATAAAAAATAATATTGTATAATTTAGTTAAAATTATTATTTTTTTTGTAAATAAATTAAAAGTTACTTTTAAAAAATTATATGTAATTTTCTGAAACAGTAATTTCATCATTTGAACATAATTTATATTTATCCTATTGTTGTCCAGTCTGTCATCTGGTGTATACCAAACATTAGATAAGATTATAATTTATCTTGTTCTTATCTTATCATGTTCTTATCTTGCTCTCATATCTTATCTTATTCTAGCCTGACCACCAAATGAGCCCTAAGAGTATTCCTAGCATTTCTCCTCCATCATATAGCTTTGGATTTTTGTGGACGCAGGCCCTAGCTGTGTAACGAATTGGACTTGGAATATAGACACAGTGAGTAAATATAGTAATATACTATGTTATATACCATTATAATAAATGGGGCATTCTAATATACAATAAAATATACAAAATTAAAGTCTTAAATTATTGCTTATATATATTTTATGAAGTCCAGGAATTTCAAATAAAAGTCTAAAGTTTTTCAAAAACTTCAATGTTCTACTTTAATTCTCTAAAATTTCAAAAATTCGCGTCTTTGGTTCTAACAAACCTAAAATTTTTATATAAAAATTTTGCAAATGTTACAAACACAAACAATTATGTTATTTTACCTCATTATCAAAATTAGAATTTCTAAAAACTACAAACACTTATTTTTGAAGTGTAAATATTATTTTGGTCCATTAATACTAATAAAACTATAATATAATTATAAAATTAAAGATTAGACTATCCCATTAAAAATAGGAGAGAGGGTGAGTTTTCTTTTAATTACACCATGTACGAGCACGTGTTCGTGTTCATATATATAAGTACAACATGGGTGTGGATATTATAATATTCGTACCCCTATCCATACACACAAATTTTGTGAGTAAATATTTATGTTTAGTCCCATTTCATTTAATGGGTAAAAAAAACTACTCATTTTGAGTAGTTTTTGCATATGCGCACTAACTAATAAATTGTCATTCCTAGTGTTGTTATATATGAAAATCATTATTTTTCACACCCATTTTTTTATAATTTTTAATTAAAAAATAAAGATAAAATGTATTAAAATGTATTTTTCTCAAGTTTTCTTAAAAATAGTGTTAAAAATGATATGAAAATAAAATTATTGTGACTTATAAGCACATTTGTTTAGGAAAATCCTATTTTGATCTTTCAAAATATATTATTTATTAATTTAATGCCTTGGGGATAAAATTTTATTAAATTAGTCATTGAAACTTAAATTTTCAAATTTTTATCTCTCTATTTGTCAAAGTTTAACGTTGTTAACTTTAAAAGCTCCTTTATGATGTTAAAATGACATAACATGTACAACTCAAATTAGCTAGATGAAAACGAGTTGTTTTTACTAGTTTTACTTTCTTTTTTTTGGTTATTTTATAGGAAAATGATCAATGAACATCTCATTTTTGGGGTGTATAAGTGAAAGAAAGATCGAGAGAAAAATGAAAAAAAAAAAAAAGATAGATGTGATTAATAATGTAATGAAAAATAAAAAGATAAAGAAGCAAGAAAAAAGAGTAAAAATGATATAAAAGAGAAGAATATATGATAATAATTCTATTTTATACAAGAATGATGTATAGGCTGACTTTGCTTGGTTGTGTATATGTGGTAAGTGGCAGATGGTTTTCTCATTTTTCTTTTTGGTCTTTCACTCTTCACCTTTTTTTTTACAAAAATATTATTGACAAAATAAGTTTTTGTTGTGTATCTTAACATAATGAAAACTAGTTTTCATCAAATTGATGACATGCAAAAAAAATAACAAATGAAAGGCTGCCGGAGAACAAGCAATGGAGGTGAGAAAGTGAGAAGGCAATAGAATACAAAGAAAAGTAATGCTTGGAGAAGAAAAAGTTAGATATTTGAAGATGAGGAAGTGGGGGTGACGGGGGTGCTTGGAGAGCGGGGGAAGGGGAGGTGGTGTGAGAGGAGGGGTAAAATAGAAATTTTACAGAAAAAACAAAAATCCTGGCAGGTGGAAAGATCAAAAATAGGAGTGGGAAAATCATGGGCAGCGGTAAGCAACCAATAATTTAACTAGAAGGGTGCGCATTGGGCCACTCTTTTGGACTCTTGGTCTCTTTGTTTGGGCCTTTTGTGGCTCGTTGTATTGTTGAACCAAAGAACACTAGAAAGGTGCGAATCCCTGCAATTAGCTTAGCAGGAAGAATGGAGGGTAATATTGTCCTTTTGTTCGGACGTTCTAACTCAAATAACAGGAAGAATGATGTTTCAGGGGAAGCAAACAGTGCATCAATTGAGTTGGATGAATAGTAAGTAAGGATGAACGCAGTGAGGCGTAGATTGTTGCATACTCTACGGGGCGATGTCCCGACAGAAGCATTGAAGAGAAAGGCGTTGGAATTAGAGAAGAAAAGGAAGACGAGGCGATCAAAGAGCAAGGACCAGTTCATCGTTCCGGTTCCCGAATCCCTATCCTACCTCGACACCGCCACCATGCCCATGGTCGTCGCCGCCGTTGGAATTGCTCTCTTCGCCAAGCTCCTCATGATGGTACGCCACCACTCGACTTCGTTTTTACAATTTATTAGCATATAAATGTCATGATTATAGTGATTAATCTCATTGCATATCACGTGTTCGATGAAGTGAAATAGTGACTAATGAATGTGAGGGGTGGCAGTATGATGAATCGAGATCCCAAGAGTTGCTGGAGCGTAAGATAAAGAATGCCCCTGAAGGTCAAGGCACCGTCAGAATGCTCACCCGAGAGGAGTGGGAGAAGTTTCGAGAAATCAGGCCTAGGACCCCATTTGAGTCCAAGTTTTCCCGCCCAAATTCCAGAATAAGAACCGGCGAACCGTTGCATATGGTAATAACACTCACCTCACTGTATGCATTATTTTCTTTGTATATATATATAGGAATTGTATTAGATGAGAACGTGCATTCACGAGAGGAACTAATCTTAACTGCACAACCATAAAACTAATATCTAGCTAAGAGTTAGAGACTAATCTTTAGCATATAGATATTCCTTGGTTGAGAGTCAAAGACTAATTTCTCGAAGTACTCAAATTCATTTAAGATACTGATATCATAGATGTTGTTCCATATACACGGATTCGGAGTTTGAATCCTTGACCACATATTTAAGGGTCATGGTTATCTGTCAACCATACCACGCCATGTTGGTCCATAACTATGGTTAAAATTAACTTTTGTCACCTCTTATTAAATTTGTCCCATAGATATATCAAGGGTAAGTGAAAGCGTGAAAGGTGAAATGAAGTAATCTTGATCACACATGATGCACACACGCACACATGCCCAGACACACACTTATGACTTGCTTAGAATATAAGAGTTTTGCCTAAGGTAAGCATTTAGATTTAGTGGCTGAAGTTTCCTCGCATGCTGTGCACAGGAGGACGTAAAGGATTGGGCAACTGATGTTCTCATGGATGCTCTTCACAGAGTAGAAGAGTATGGTAAACATGGTTCTAAGTAATGTAACTTGTCCTGAGATTAACCTTGAATTACCCTTTTCATTTTAATTTCAATACTTAATATAAATAATTTCCAGTACTATGCGTTGTCATGATCTCTGTGATGAGATGGCGTGGAATCATATAACTACTACAGTTACCTACATTTTCACCCTGGAAAATTGCAGAATTTTTTGGCGAACATGAATTACTGAATGGATCGTATGTTGGTATATCATTGTGTAAGTATGTTTTATGTACTCTTTAAAACAATATAAGATAACTAGTGTGTACGCTCATCAGAGCAGAAACTTTAACCCGAAAAGCATCTAAATTAGACAAGGCCAATATGCATTTTCAGAATTTATACCAAAACTTATAGTTGTACGTATAGTTAGATGGCGGGTGTCATTCAAAAATGCTGTATTAGTTGGTTGGTTTGTATGTTGACACACTACCCAAACAATGATAATTTCTTGACTATAAGAGTAATATGTTTTTTATGTTTGATTTCTGTTGTCTTATTAACTACTTACTAGTTACAGGTTAGAAGCATGAATACGGAGAAGCACTAAAATTTAAAACTTTCCCTTCGTATGGGTTTGAAGTGTTTTGACAGGGTTATAGTTCCTTTTCATTACTAGTTTCCTTACTTCAACAAGGTGATAAATTTAAGAGTCATTTTTTTGGCCTCGAATATATGAAAATTCAAACTCAAATGACTTATCCACGGTTATAGACTAGTAATAAAGCATGGTCATCATAATAAATAGTAAATATATACAGGAGAGTTCAAGTTGATTGAACATGGGTATTGTCCACAAGAACAGTAGTAATTCAGTGTTCAACAATAGCTACAAGTTGGGTTTTGTAACATCCTTTCCTCTTCAAATTTTTGGGATCGGATCATGATATTGTGTATCCTATTGGTTACTTTGGCAATTAACCAACGAGGTTTCAAGGTCCCTGCGCCATGGGGGAAAAGGGGTTTAGTGTATGATTGGGTGAATGTGTTCAAACTTAATTTTGAAAATTCTTAATTTTGTAAAATTAATTTTAGTTGAATCCAAATACGTCTGAAAAATACAAAACCCTGGTGAGAAGCTTCAAACGGGTTTCCTAAGGGACTTTCAACGCATAACTAAACAATCAAATTTGTTTCCATTTGTCACATGACAAGCAAAGAGATTTATGATACTGAAAGGACATGGTTCCTAAACGTAGACCATAATAAGGTTGTTGGTTATTCCAGAATAGGCAGGTTGAACCTTCGTTAGATTAGAAAATCATCAAGAAGATTCTTCACCATGTTATATATCGAAGGACATTAGGTCAAAGTTATCCCAGCAAGGAACGTATATAAGAAACTACATGAAGGAAAGGCGAGCCACAATTTCCTACGCCTCTTGAAAAGTGAAGTTAAGGAATTTATTAGGTACTCAAGATCTAGCAATTTCATTGAATATAATCTTCAGAGCCGTCATAAATCACACACACAAATTTCTCCAGCCATGGTAACTGATGCAGATCCTTCATTGTGTACACATAGGAGTTCGTATTGCTTTGAGAAGATTGGTAAGGTTGATGATCACTCAGACTTGAACCCTCCGCTAGAAACCTGTGTATAAGCACAAGCTGTGATTGCTCTTGGTCAGAGTATGCCTCCGTGATCATGGGGACATAATTGAAAATCTGCCCATTGTTCTGATTCTTGGAGACAGTGCAACAGAGTCTTTAGATTGAGTTGTCTTCACCCCAAAATGCACAATGACATGTCTATTGACCATCCCTGTATTCCGCAAGCAGTGTTATCAATTGCGGATCGCGAAAAATGGCACGGAAAGCCAATAATCCGCTATATCATATAGCGGGTAGCATTGCGGGCCGCATAGCAGTTGAAATATATGATATATATCAATTATATTTGTATAAAAAAATTAGGTTTTATGCAAATAACAAATAAAATGCATGAAAATTAACATAATATTAATTCAAAGTTCAATTAGATAGAGATTGATTGGAGATGACAAGAGGATGCAGGATGCATTCTGCAACCACGACACCCATAGTGGCTACAATAGCGGATGAAGTCGCAATTGCAGAGCTAAGAAATTCTGCAATGCAATAACGCCATAGCACCGCTATAGGGGCTATTTAACAACACTGTCCTCAAGAATAACAAAAGTACAAAACTCTGGACCACATCTGAAATTGAGACAACAGAATTAAGGACTACAAGAAACTACGTTCCATGGGAAGAAAAACTAAGTGCTGGAGCAAAGTATCAGGCATATGTAAACCTTTAAAATTGAAGAAAAATAAATATGTAACTGTTAAACTGTCTTTTTTTCTTTTATCTAAAGTACTATTTTCTGCTTTTGGTGTAAGAGACTCATGAAATATTTTTTTCATTTTTCTTGGAGATTGACATCATAAAATCCCAACCCTGCAATTTTGAATGGCAGTGCTGCTCACGGCTACAAGAAAAGCTCCAACATTTTAACATTCCTTTTTGCAACCACAGACTAAGCTTAGATATAGTTTTCTTTAGCATCCAATTACAAGGACTTGGAAAAATATAGTAGACATGGAGAATTGTATCAGGAATGAATAATTGGATTGCTTGACAAGTGTGATCGAGTACATTATTTAAATATACATCAAAAGAATATTGTTCCAACTGACTTCCTATAGTAATGCTCACTAATAGTACAATCAGATCAGATTCTGATAAGAGCCATTTGATATATAATTTGAATTAACGATGACAACTTATATAATAAACTACACAACTAGAACATATCTAATATCATAATTAACCTCTTAAGCCTCAGGTAACTGAAATATCTTCTTATCCTTTAAATACACCCTTCAAATAAGAGGGTGTAAGAGCCACACTGAGTTTGTCTTGAAGTAGGTTGAATCATGAGTGAGTTAAGGCCTTTGTCAAGCAGTTTCCAGTTTGATCTGTTGAAGGGACATAAGCTATGTTGATCTGATTTTGCAAACTTGGTCTCCAACTAAGTTGACATATTTTAATATGATTAGACCGAGTAAGTAGAACTGGATTTGAAATCGAAGCTTTAGCACTTCGATTATCACACCAGTGTTGGTGTTCTTGGAATAGATACCTTTATTTCCTTCAGCAAAGATTTTATCCTTGCTATTTTAGCTGTTAGATCGACCAGTGCTCTAAGTGTTGGATCTTGACACTAGCTTTTTCTTTTTGGAAGACTAGGCAACAAAAGACTCACCCAAAAACACACAATGACTTGCCATAGACTTCCAGTCATCAGAATTGATTGCCCAATTTGCATCAAAGTTAATGGTTAAGTCAAGGTCTGCTAATGGCTTGATATGCGTGCTGTAACCCGTGGTTCCTCAAAGATATCTTAGTACCCTCTTTGTTCCCTGCCAGTGATCTAAAGTGGGAGCACTCATAAATTGACTTAACTTATTGACTAAATAAGAAATATTAGGTAAGGTGTATGTCAAGTATTGGAGTGCACTAATTGCTTGTCTGTATGCAATTGGATTTCTCATTGGTTCACCTTTGTTGTAAAGTTCCTTCCTGTGACCATATGCACAGAACATGGAGAGGCATCTTCCAATTTGAACCTTTTTAACAAATATGAGATGTACCTAGTCTATTTGAGATACATATCACTGTTGTCTCATTGCACCTCTATACTAACAAAATAGTGGAGTTTCCTAATGTCTTTCAAAGGAAAAACCACATTAAATTGCTTGATAAATGCCCTAAAAAAAATTAGGATTGTTCCCTGTGATTATAATATCATCCACGTAGACAAGCAAGAATGTTATGTGATTCTGACCTCTTAGGAAGGAGAGTGAAGAGTCACTTTTGTTGTTTTGAAAGCCCCACTCAATTAATGTTATCTTGAGCCTATCAAATCAGGCCCTTGGGGCTCGTTTCAATTCATAAATAGCCTTTGGTTAACGTACAAACATGGTGAGGTTTGTCTGGATCTTTGAAGCCCTCAGCTTGATACATGAAGACTGACTCCTTGAAGTATCATTAGCCTAATCCCCCAATTAAAATGGACTGCTATAGCTAAAATGATTCTTACTGTGCTGCCCTTGATCACAGGCTAAAGGTATCATGGTCAAATCTAGCTGTTTGTCGAAACCTTTTAGAAACTGTTGAAAATCAGAATATTTTATTCTAAATTTATTATAGTTTATAGGCATGTAATCATTGATTTAAAGGAAACTAAATATTCTCTATGTATGTATCATTAATGTAATAAGCCTATATAAACTCGTTTCCGTTGTGTATTCAGACACACGGTTTCAGTCAAATATGTCTCTGTTTTCTCTTTCTCAACATGGTATCTAAAGCCTAACAGAGGCATCTCAAGGACCGTGCCTACCCGGTGGACCCACTGTCCCCGGAGACCAAAAAAAAAAAAAAAAATTTGGCGAATCGTGTACGTCTCTGATTCGCCCCTTGTTCCAGCGCTGTCGTCTGTTTTTTCGATGTCTTCTCTTGCCACCGCTGCCGTTGCTCTGGCAACTTTTCCAGCCGCCGCCGCTTCTCCGGCGAATTTTCCGACCACCGACCCCACAGTCCGGATCACCGTTTGCCGATCTACACAGATCCGTCGATGGCGACCCCATCCGGCATTTCACACTTGCTCACGCGCCTCCCCCCTTTTGCCCCAAATAGCGCTTCTCAACGACGCGTGGCGGCACGTGGAGGGTCCTTTACGGCCGCGACTCCGGCGTGGGTGTCGCCCCACCCAGACAACCTCACCCTCCGACTTTCGCCTCCGTCCGATCAGTTTTTGACCGCCCCCTATTTTCTACCCGCGTGTCAGGTACTGTTCATGTGTTAGCTGTTTTGACAATTTTTTTACCACTCACCATGGCTTTCTCTGGCTCCTCAATTCCACCTAAGGCAGACACCATTCTCTTTCCGAACTTTCCACTTTCTATTGAGAAACTAGACGGTTCGAACTACTCCACTTAGGCCTCGAATATAACCTTATGGATTAGTGGTCTAGGCTTCAAAGCACACCTCACTAGTACCATTGATTCTGTCGACGCAGGTGAATGTGCACAATGGGCAAAGATTGATGCCCAATTATGCAGTATCATTAAATCCACCCTTCACCCTTCTATCAAGCTGATTTTTCAGCCCCATGTCACTTGTGAATCAGTTTGGACCGAGGCACGCACCCTTTATACTAATGACACGCAGCGCCTATATAGTATTTGCCATGATTTGATGACCCTCATTGCGCCTCAGCGCTTTGATGGCCCTATGTCTGCATATCCTGGGCAAGTTCATGCTGCTCTGCATGATTTTAATGAACTTTTGCCTCCTGCCACTGCGACTCCAACTAAAGCTAAGAAGGAACTGGAGAATCGGAGTGCCTTTTTCATGGTCCTTGCCCTCTACGGCTTGTCACCAGAGTATTCTGCTACTCGTGACCAAATTCTTGGGTCACCCACGGTCCCTACAATGACATTCGCCTCTTCTACCCTCCTCCACATTCCACCGAAGGTCCCTATGGAGATCCCTACTCCCACAACTAGTGATACCTCTGCTCTTGCATCTCAGAGCACTACTTCCAGACGTACTCGCACTGGGACGTCTCACTCCAAGAATCGTCCCAAGTGTGAGCATTGTCATCGCCTTGGGCATACCATTGACCGTTGCTGGAAGTTATATGGTAAACCACCTCGTCCCACCAATGTGGCTCACACACCTCCGGCGGAAACCACTCAGCTTGCTGATCAACCCCGGGCTACCCCGACTACTTATGAGGATTTTGTCAAGTGGTTTGAGACTTGCCAGACCCCTGGCACCACTACTTCTGTTGCACAAACTAGTAATTCTATTGCTTGCATCTCCTAATCTCCTTCACTGGGTCCTTGGGTGCTTGACTCTAGTGCGTCTGACCATATCTCTGGTAATCGCTCCCTTTTCTCTTCTCTGTCTACATCTGGCTATTTACCCACGATTACATCTGCCAATGGTTCTCAAACAAAGTCCAATGGTATTGGCATTTCACATCCCTTACCCTCCCTAACTGTCGAGTCTGTGTTATATGTCCCTGATTATCCTTTTAACCTGTTTTCTGTTTATCGTCTTACCCAATCCCATGACTTTGTCATTACCTTTAATAAAGATTCTGTTACCTTGCAGGACCGAACTTCAGGACGGATGATTAGCATCAGATGTGAGTCTCATGGCCTCTATTATCTCTCTACGCCTCCGCAAGCATACTCAACCATTGTCTCTCCGACGACCATCCACGCTCAGCTAAGACATCCTGGTTTGCCGAAGCTTCAGAAGATGGTACCCAGTCTCTCTACAATCTCTAGTCTTCACTGTGAGTCTTGTCAGTTAGGAAAACACACTCGTACTACGTTCCATGATAGAGTCAATAAACGGGCTATGTCCCCATTTGCCTTAGTCTATTCTGATGTTTGGGGTTCCTCTCGTATTGTTACCTCTTCTGGTTTTAGGTATTTTATAACTTTTATTGATGATTTTTCCCCGTTGCACGTGGTTATGTTTAATGAAACATAGATCCGAACTTTTTTCCCTCTTTGAAAAGTTTTATTATGAGATCAAAACCCAATTTGGTATTCCTATACACTCTATTCGTAGTGATAATGCTCGTGAATATTTGTCTCATCAGTTTCAGCACTTTATGGCATCCAAGGGCATTCTCCATCAAACATCTTGTGCCCACACTCCTCAACAAAATAGAGTGGCTGAACGCAAAAATAGACATCTCATTGAAACTACTCAGACTCTTCTCCTCCACGGTCATGTTCCCCCACGCTTCTGGGGTGATGCTGTACTCACAGTCTGCTATCTCATCAATCGTATGTCATCCTCAATCTTGAATGACCAGGTTCCCCATTCAATCCTTCTTCCTCACTCACCCCTTCATGAGCTTCCTCCTCGGATCTTCGGCTCTACTTGTTTTGTCCACAACCTAACTCCAGGTCTCGACAAACTCTCCGCTAAGGCCATCAAATGTGTCTTCTTGGGTTACCATCGCTCGCAGAAAGGATATCGCTGCTACTCTCCTACCCTTCAAAGGTATTTTCTTTCCGCCGATGTCTCCTTTTTTGAGTCTATCCCTTATTTTGAGTCAGCTTCCTTCCCTCCCGATATGTGTCTGTCTACTCCTCCTGGTACCCCTACTCGTGTCCCCCTTCCGTCTATCTCTTTGGATGCCCCTGTGGTGAATCACGATGTTCCAGCGGAGCCTCCGGCCGTGCGACCTCTTCAGACATATCACCGTCGCCAACAACCTATTGCCATTCCTCCGCCTGCACCTGCACCAACTTCCACAGATATAATAGAGGCCCTGTCAGACCCTTCCCCGGCAACATCTTCTCTACCGAATCCAGGCTTGCCCCCTGCCACTGATTGGCCCATTGCTCTCTGAAAAGGTATTCGTTCTACTCGCAACCCGTCTCCTCATTATGTTAACCTTAGTTATCACCGTCTTTCTCCTTTGCATTATACCTGCCTCCCTTCTATGTCTTCTGTGTCTATTCCCCACTCTCCAGGTGAAGCCTTATCTCACCTTGACTGGCGGCAAGCAATGATTGACAAGATGTGTGCTCTTCAGAGCAGTGGTACTTGGGATTTGGTTCCTCTTCCCACTGGCAAGTCCGTTGTTGGGTGTCGTTGGCTATACACTCTTAAGGTTGGCCCTGACGGAACCATTGATCGTTTCAAGGCTCGTCTGATGGCTAAAGGATACACACAGGTGAATCAGTAGGACTACACTGATACTTTCTCTCCGATCGCCAAAATGGCGTATGTCCGCCTCTTATTCTCTATGGCTACCATTCGTCATTGGCCCCTCTTCCAACTTGATATCAAAAATGCCTTCCTGCATGGCAATCTTGATGAAGAAGTCTACATGGAGCAACCTCCCGGGTTTGTTGCTCAGGGGGAGTCCTCTACTATGGTGTGTCGGCTTCATAGATCCCTATATGGACTTAAGCAGTCCCTCCGAGCATGGTTTGGCTGCTTTCTTACCGTTGTACAATAGTTCGGTTTGACTCACAATGAAGCTGATCACTCTGTCTTTTATCGCCATTCACCTCAGGGATGCATATATCTTATTGTTTATGTGGACGACATCGTCATTACGGGCAGTGATCAGCGTGGCATTCTCCGTTTGAAACAGTACCTCTCCCAACAATTCCAAACTAAAGACCTTGGTAAGCTTCGGTATTTCCTAGGTATCGAAGTCGCTCAATCCAAGGATGGTTTGGTGATCTCTCAGAGGAAATACGCTCTTGATATCCTAGAAGAAACTGGCCTATTAAATGCCAAGCCAATAGACACTCCTATGGATCCTAATGCCAGACTGCTACCAAATTAAAGGGAGCCCTTATCAGATCCTGGGAGATATAGGAGACTGGTGGGAAAGTTGAACTATCTCACAGTCACTCGTCCAGGTATTGCCTTTGCTGTCAGCATGGTAAGCCAGTTCTTAAACTCTCCTTGTCAGGATCATTGGGATGCAGTAATTTGAATACTCAAATACATTAAGAGTGCTCCTGGTAAAGGCCTCATTTATGAAGATAGGGGACACACTCAGATAGTTGGGTACTCAGATGTCGATTGGGCTGGTTCACCCAGTGATAGGCGATCCTCCTCTGGGTATTGTGTGTTGGTTGGAGGAAACTTGATATCTTGGAAAAGTAAAAAGCAAAATGTTGTAGCAAGATCTAGTGCTGAAGCAAAATACAGGGCCATGGCTTTAGTAACTTGTGAACTCATATGGTTGAAGCAACTTCTTAGGGAACTCAAGTTTGAAGAGTCCACAAAAATGACGTATGATTTGTGACAATCAAGTAGCTTTGCATATTGCATATAATCCTGTCTTCCACAAACGAACCAAACATATTGAGGTTGATTGCCATTTTATCAAGGAGAAGATCGAGTCAGGGGACATTACCACGAGCTTCATCAACTCTAGTGACCAACTAGCAGATATCTTCACCGAGTCTTTAAGGGGACCAAGAGTTGACTATATATGTACCAAGTTGGGTGCATATGATTTATATGCTCCAACTTGAGGGAGGGTGTTGAAAATCAAAATATTTTATTTTGAATTTATAGTAGTTTATGGGCATGTAATCATTGATTTAGAGGAAACTAAATATTCTCTATTTATGTATCATTAATGTTATAAGCCTATATAAACTCGTTTCCGTTGTGTATTCAAACACACAGTTTTAGTCAAACATGTCTCTGTTTTCTCTTTCTCAACAGAAACCATCCTCACCTTCCATTTCTCTATTAAGCCATCAACTATGTATTTGGTTTTAAACACCCACTTAGAGTCAATTACATTCTTTTTTCCTTCAAAAGAAACCAAAGTCCAAGTTCCACTTTAAATTAATGCATGAAATTCAAACTCCATTGCTTTTCTCCACTCTAGCTTTTCTAGTGCCTCCTCAACTATGCTTGGCTCACTCTTTTCTGAATGAGTTTTTGTTGTCCCAACATAAGGCTGCCTTGATTTTTAGATTCTTGACTTGCATCTAGTGCACATTTTGTGTGTCAGCTAGTATTGCTGGACTGGTGTTAATTCCTGCATTACTGCTTCCACCTACTGCATCATCAATGCTTTGTGTGGTTCCTTCATTGACTGTTCTGATTGAGGTGCTGAATTGTTGCTATTTAATAGCTTGGTCTGGAATCATATGTGATTTGATAAGAGAATTATGATTGCTACTACAATCATGATCCTGATTTTTATCATGCTGCAATCTTTTATTATTTGGCAAAGTATGGCTGCTACTGCAATCATAGGTTTGATTTTTATCTTACTGCAAGCTATTATTCAAATATGTAGATGTTTTTAGTTCCTCATCAATGTAGATAGTTGTAGAGGAAAATGGATAAAAGAAGGCAATAAGTTTGGTTAGAATTTCCACTTGTTTTTTGGTAATGAGAAAACCATTTTTAAAAGGAAAATCATCTTCATTGAAGACCATATGTATAGAGATAATGATCCTACCACTTGAGTTCATGCACTTATAGCCCTTGTGTGAATTAATACATCAAAGGAAAACACACTTGGTTGTGTAGTACTGCAACTTTTGTTTGTTATATAGCTTAAGACACAAGTAACAAGCCGGCCAAAGGGCCTTAAGGGATCATAATTTGATTCCTTTTGAAATAGTGCTAAGTATGGACTTTGATTCTTAATTATTGGGGTTGGCGGCCTATTGATTAGAAAGGCAACAATACAAAAAGACCTTCCATCAGAAATACAATGACATTTTGGCTTGTGCAAGGAGGTTAAACTTAATTCAACAAGGTGCCTATGCTTTCTTTCAACCCTGCCATTTCCTTCTACCATCAAATTGCAAAGTCTTAATCCTTTTATTAAATTGATTTTCGGTAAAAATTTTATACTAAATAAAAGCCTGCATAGTGTTAGATTACAACCAAGTAAATCTATATCTACTAACGTCATCAATAAAAAGCACATAATACTAAAAGCCAAAGGTGGAATTTATAAGGCCAAGGTCCTATAAATCTGTATGGACTAATTCAAGTGGTTCCTTGGCATGAGATAGAGAAATTCCAAAATGTAAGAGAGGAATTTTTCCAAATTGGCAAGTTTCACAAAAAAGGTTTTCACTTGAAGAAACTTTAACATTACATCCTTTCAACACCTCTTCCAATACTCTACTATTGGGATGTCCTAACTTTTTGTGCCAACTTTTTTTTTTTAATTAAAATGAGGGCAGATGGAATATGTTTGGATTGGAAAAGGTTGATCCTTAAGCCTTCCTTTTTATAGGACTATCCGTGTCACTTTATCCTTCACAAAACAACAATTTGCATCAAATT
This sequence comes from Spatholobus suberectus, assembly GCA_004329165.1. Taxonomy (NCBI): domain Eukaryota; kingdom Viridiplantae; phylum Streptophyta; class Magnoliopsida; order Fabales; family Fabaceae; genus Spatholobus; species Spatholobus suberectus. The sequence continues at coordinate 45,074,816 of CM014733.1, read as the reverse complement.
CGACAATGATGTTATTATCAACAACTAATTTTGAAACACTTAAGAGGTTCTTACTAATTTTAGGGACATAAGGATATTATGCTGATCAAGTGATTCCTGATCAATTTTTAAAGTTGCAGTACCAGAAACAAAAATTGTGAGGCCATCGCATGAGTAACATGATTACTAGCCCTACTATCAAAGTACTAGTCAAGGTCTCAAACTAAGTTTAGAGTTACAATACGAGCATTATGCCTTTGTTGTTTGTTCTCGTTAGATGGGTGACCTATGTAGATCTTGTCAAATCAATAGAAAAATTTACAGTAGTGTGGCCATCCTTTCCACACAGTTGACAAGTTGCTTTGTCCTTGAATGTACGATCTCTTCCACTACCACCTCTTAATCCTTTTGCGTTTGAGCCTCTCCAGCCTCCACAATTATAGAACCCACTTGATTTGGTGTCAATCATTGAGGTAATATTTGTTGAAGGATTGCTGAATGCTAAGAAAAATTACTTAGTTGCTTAGGTCTATTGTTAAAGGTCAACAGTTGATCCTATATGTCAATCCAAGTCAAATCAGTTTTATCGAAAGTTGGACCACAATTGCATTATATTCTCAAGTTAGCTTGGAAGTGATAATAAAATTAGCAGTTGAAACTAGACTTCTTACGAGCTTTATGTCGTCAGCAAGTGCTATGCTATCATTTTGTTAAGGTAATCTTTCATTTTCATAGATCTGTTGTAGGTATTGTTGAACTTTGTTTTAAATAGTGTAATTCGAGTCTTTGAGTGTGTATCGACTATGCTTTGAGCTCCTTACCAAGCTCTTTTGAAGTCCCACAATGCAACAGATAGGTTGCAATGTCTTTTGACATGGAATTAAAGAGCCATCTTAGAAGTTGTTGATCTTTGGCCATCCAATCTTCATAATCAGGGTTGATTTTTTTGCTTGATCCCTCTATGGTTATGGATGTCAAGCTGCAAATACTGTAAATAGGGCATAAATTAATTAGGAGTATCAACTTTAAGATACTTTAAAATAAGGGATTTATGTTCAAAACACGATTCCTTATTTGACAAGAAATCACTCCATAATTAGGAGTGATTTTGTTTTATGGTTTAGACAAAAAATTATTCTATAATTAGAAGTTATTTTCTATTCTAAATTATACAAGAAATTATTCCATATTTAGGAGTGATTTTGTTTCCTTTTTTGTAGCCTTGTATTGCGTTATGTAAATTAGTGTTTACTATCTTTAGCCCTGTTTTTGGTAAAGGGAGAAGAAGTAAAGGGAAAGGAAGTAGGTAGGTAAGAAAAGAAAGGAAGAAAAATAAGTGAAGAATAGGGTAGAAGTAGAAGTTGTTTGATTTAAGAGAAATAGAAGAAAAATAGAATAGAAATAAATTTGTGGAGTTGTTTGGTTTAAAAGAAAAGAAATTAAATTATTAATAAAATACCATTTTACCCTTACAACCTAAATACATGTTTTCGTATTTTTTTTATATAATCGATTTTGGGTTCAATTAAATCGATTAAATTGGACCTCAAAAAGTACAAAAGAAGAAATACAACAAGCATAATCGATTTGCCATCCAAAAAAATCATTTTTGTTGGGTCCAAAGAGCATGAGTTCTAAAATTGATTGTATGAAAATCGATTTTGCCACTACATAAATTGATTTTGTGGAGCTCTAAAGAGCATCTCATGGTACTACATTTTTATTGAAATCAATTTACCAAAACACAAAACCGATTTGGTAGGGTGCAAATTTATTGAAATCAATTTAGCATGACACAAAATTGATTTACATTCAAAATGTTCCCTACAAATCACCTCATTCCTATGAGGAAATTTTATCATGTGGGACCCACTTATTTTTTTGAAAATTTCCCTACACTTTCATCTTAACAAACATTTCACAACTTCCCTTCTCTTCCTTCCTCTCCCCCTTCCTCCCCTCTATTTCCCACGTACCAAACACAATGTAAATGAGACAAGAATTATTTAGATCCCATTTCTAACATTAAACACAATCTAAGGTCATTCTTCATCTGATACAAGTTTGAAAATCCAACCTAAACCTTGAAAATGAGACAGTAGACAAATGTGAACATCACAAATAAATAAAGTTTCTTGCAGCCTTATACATGATTTAGACCTTTCCATTGTTATTGAAAAAGGTACCAAAAATTGCACTAAAAAATCTTTGGCTTAAATATGTTTTTAGTCCCTATAATATATTGTTTTTTTGATTTTGATCCTTATAAAAATATTTTTTTTAAATGGTCCTTGTAAAATTTTTTTTTTTTATTTTGGTCCCTATTATTTTGTTTTAGTCCTTGCAATATATTTATTTTTTTGTTTTTGTCCTTGTATTATGGAAATAATTTGCTTTTAGTCCCTATCAAATTTTTTTCAAAGGGACTAATTCAAAATGAATAAAATATTATAGGGACTAAAATGAAAATATATATCAAAAGGTTAGAACAAAATAATAGGACCAAAACAAAAAAGAATAAATTTTACAAGGACCATTTTAAAAAAAATAATTTTACAAGGACCAAAACCAAAAAAGTGATATTTTATAAGGACCAAAAACATATTTAAACCAAAACCTTTTTATCCTTTATCTAACTATGTCTATCTTAATCACTTGTCAACCACACATAAAATGTTTATTATGAGTTTAAATAATATTCTTGTCCCCAATAATGTTTCTAAGGTATTGTCAAAAAAAGGGAATGGAGGGATGCTATGAAAGAGGAAATGAATGCATTAGAAAAGAATAATACGTGGGAAATTATTGACAAACCCAATGGGAAGAATATTGCTGATTGTAAGTGCATTTTCACATTGAAGTATAAGGCAGATGGATCTCTTGAGAGATACAAAGCAAGATTGGTCACCAAAGGGTATAGAGAAACTTATGGGGTTAATTATCAAGAAACATTTGTCCCAATTGTTAAGATGAATACAATAAGAATTATAATATCATTGGCTACACATTTCAATTGGCAACTTCTTTAATATGTTAAAAATGCATTTCTTCATGATGACATAGATGAAGAAATTTACTTGAATATCCCATTGAGTTTTGAAGGTGGCAGAAATCACAAGATGTGCAAGTTGCAAAAAACTCTTTATGGGTTAAAACAATCTCCTAGAGCTTGGTTTAGGAGATTTGAAAAAGTCATGAAGGAGTTTGGTTACAAATAAAGCCAAGGGGACCACACCCTTTTTATTAAACATTCAGCAATAGGGTCCTCTTAGTGTATGCTAATGAAATCATAATGATAGGGAATGATAAAAAAGAAAAAAGGATAATTGAAGCAGATATTAGTCCAGGAATTTGAGATAAAAGAGCCCGAAAAATTGATGTATTTTCTCATAATTGAAGTGGCATATTCCAACCAAGGGATATTCACATCACAACAAAAATACGTGATTGATTTGTTAACAAAAACAAGAAAAACTGGACGCAACTATGTATATCTAGCTCAACTTTGCTTGGTCGTGTATGTGTGGTAAGTGGTAGATGATTTTCCCATTCTCCTTTTTTATCTTTTCACTCCCCACCTTTATTTTATTTTTTTACAAAAATATCATTAACGAAAATAAGTTTTCATTATATATCTTAACATAACAAAAACAAGTTTTCATCAAAATGATGACATGCAAAAAAAAATAACAAATGAAATGTTGCCGGAGAAGAAGCAACGTATGTGAGAAAGTGGAAGGCAATGAAATAAAAAGAAGAGTAATGCTTGTAGAAGAAAAAGTGAGATATTTGAATATGAGAAAGTGGGGGTGAGGGGTGCTTGGAGAAGGGGGGATAGGAGGGGGTGTGAAAGGAGGGGTAAAATAGAAATCTTACGAAAAAACAAAAATCCTAGCAGGTGGAAAGATCAAAAATAGCAGTGGAAAAATCAGGGCCGACAGTAAGTAACCAATAATTTAACTAGAAGGGTGCACATTGGGCCACTCAACTAAATTTGTTCTTTGAGTTGCACATAGAATTATGCATTTTTAGAAGGGTTGACCTAGGAAAGGAGTTTTGTTCGAAAAGAATGATAAATTGAGCCTTAAAGCTTACGTTGAAGCTAATTATACATATTCCTTAGAGGATAAAAGATCAACTTTTGTATATTGTACATCTCTTGGAGGTAATTTGGTTATTTAAAGGAGCAAAAAAACAAAAATGTGGTGGCAAGATCATTTGTAGGATCAAAATTTAGATCTATTGCTCAAGGACTATGTGAGATACTACGGTTGAAAATTATTCTAGATGATTTAAGAATCAAATTGGAAAGTCTCATGAAGCTTTATTGCGACAACAACTCAGTTATCAATATTGCTCACATTCCCAATAGCATGATAAGACAAAACATATTGAAATTGATAGACATTTCATCAAAGTAAAACTAGAGGAAGGCTTGGTCTGTATGTCGTATATTCCATCCAAGCATCAATTACTTCATGTTTTAACAAAGAGTCTAAACAATTCTAGTTTTCTTGATTTATTACCAAGATGGAAATGTAAGATATCTATTCCTCAGCTTGAGGGGATGTCAAGCTACAAATACTGTAAATAGGGGATAAGTTAATTAAGATTATCAGCTTTGAAATCCCTTAAATTAAGGAGTGATTTTGATAGGAAATTATTCCATGATTAAGAGTGATTTTGTTTCCTTTTTGTAGCCTTGTATAAATTATGTAAATCAGTGTGTACTATCTTTTGAATAAGACAACGTTTATTCATATCTCCTTTCTAATTTGTTCTTTCATACTAGACATTTTTTTTCATGAATGAAGCCATCACGCTTGCTCCCTTGGATCAATGGAATCGTTAGGGACTTCCATACTGGAAAGTTCCTTATGTCTAACTTGATAGAGCAAAGGAACTAAGGGTCGAAATCTTGATGCTTTTAGAGCTAAAAGCTCTAATACCAACTTAGAAAAATATAGTAAACTTTGAGAAATGTATAATGAATGAATAATTGGATTCCTTGACAAGTGTGATTGAGTATATTATTTAAATATATATCAAAAAAGTACTATTACAACTAACGTCCTATGGTAATGCTAACTCATAATATAATCACATCATATTTTGATAAGATTCTAATAAATAATTTGAATTAACAATGACAACTCATATGACAAACTACACAACTAGAACTTTATCTAATATCAAGATTAAATTCCTAAGCCTTAAGTAATTGACATATCTTTTTATCCTTTAACTCAAGATATAGAACTTGAGTCTAACATTAGAAGTATGGGATTCTAGTGTGGGGTTTATAAGGCTTTAGGCTCTCCAAATGCAATGATTAACTTTTGTGGTGTGATTCTCTTAAGGTTCTTATCATTTTTTATTGACATTGGCCCTACATAATCCTAGCCCTGGTTTTCTTGAACCTCAATCATTCTTTGCCACATAAGTACTTTAGAATCAATTACTTTAATTTCAACCAGCCTTAAGAAGTTTGGAATGCATATCTTAATAATGTTAACCATGGTTAATAAACAACCTTAGACTCAGCAAGACTTTTTTCATTGTTTTGGAACATACAATTTTGCTAGTCTAAGATAGAAAACTTACAACTTGAAACCTAGAGCCTATAAGAATCACAATGCATGTCATTTCTCATACACCACCATATAGAAAAGTATCCTTAAAACAACTACTTGCTACAAATTTATGACAAATCTAATCCCCATTATACTTTTTACAACACATGCAATTCTATATAATTTATGTCCTCTTATTCCTGTCTTTGACCTCTTATATTTCAATGTTTAGGATCATAACACAAAGCAAGAAAAAAAATAAATTCTTTTCTCTCACAAACACAAGGTTCAAAAACTAGAGGATCAAGATGTAATTATTATTAAAGTCAACAATCTTAACAATTTATAATTAGATGACAATATAAAAACTCTTTATACTTTTATTACATTCTAATTAAATTTTTACTTTAAGGTTTTAATTTTCATCTACTATCAATATAATGATTTTTACACTGTCAATCAATTATAAATTACCTTAGGTATGACTTTTAAAGTAATTACTATTAAAGTCAATAATCTTACTATATATGACAATTAACAATTAGATAACAAAATGAAAATTCTTTACATTATTAGTGCATTCTAATTAAATTCTTTAGGTTTTAATTTTTACACCTTATCAATGTAAAGTCGTCTTGCACTATCAATTAATTAAGAGAAGTGCTAGGAACATACTCTCTAACATACTCCTCCTAAAAAAACATCTTATTTTTAAAGTAAATATTATTAAAATCAATAGTCTTATGATATACAACAATCTACAATTAGATGAAAACTATTTATTGATAAAGAACAAGCTAGAGATGAGTTAGAAAATGCAAAAATTTCTCCAATAAAAACAAGGCTTAATTGTACTTTGTGCCACCCAAGTTTCATCATTCTGCAAATTTTGCCACCACATTTTATTTTTTTTGCATTTTGTCACCCTATTTTTGTAATCTTGCATATTTTGCCTAACTATCAACTATCCGTTAAATGAAAAACAGAAAGATGATGTGTCAGTAATGAGTTGGCATTAAACATCCACGTCAACTTTTTTTCAAAAAAATGTTTTTCTAAAAAAATTAAAAAAAAATTGAAAAAAAAATCCTAAAAGCTATGTGGGGTATAGACTTGGCATTTGTTTCAAACAATTTTTATTGTTTAAGAAAAATATTTTTTTAAAAAAAAGTTAACATGGATGCTTAATGTCAACTCGTCACTAACATATCATCATTCTATTTGTCATTTAACGGACAATTAATGGTTGAACAAAATTTGTAAAATTACAAAAATAGAGTGACAAAATGTAAGGAAAAAAATGTTGTGGCAAAATTTCACAAAATAATAAAATTTGAGTGACACAAAGTACAACTAAGTCTAAAAATAATGTACCAAAAATCAAAGTTACATTTTAAAATTTAAATAGTAAAATGTTTGATGTTAATGATGTTCTTCCATACGAAGAATAAAAACACTTTGAATTCCTACCACCTAGAGAAAAAAAAATGTATTGTTTTTTCTTTCCCACAAAAATGTTCCGAATTGTCAGCGACTTTTACCTAAAAATACGGTGGTCCTTTTTTTTTTATAACTTAAATGGCGGTCCTTTTGGCACAAACACAACAAACAAAGCACATAGTCAACATCTCGGGGGTCCTACAAATAGTTGATTTTCCACGAGGAAAGGGAGTCCAATAGTTGTTCTGGTGTCAGCTACTCCTCTAAGAATGCGGCTACTGCTTAGTGCAACGTTTTCTATTACTCTAACTACGAACAATATTCATCCAATACTCCACATCGATTTCACCGTTGATTTTTTTCTTCTAAGTATGATCGACGGCTCGAGTTTGTTCACCAGATCACATAACAAGTACAGTCTGACACAATTTTTTATTTTGTCGGAAAAGAATTACTTGAGTTTTGCCAAGTTTTCCTATCAAGTTGACAGATCGGATTCGGTTTTAAACCAGTGTTTTAAAAATAAAAAAAATCAATAGTAGAAAACAGATTTAATCTAGTATTTTTCAAAAAAAGTTTTAATAGACTGTTATTATATAAATATTTATTATACATTTTCATCTTATAAAACTTATAATATAACTGTTCATGTTAATTTAAAAGTTTTTCTTAAGTTAATTTTTATAATTATATTAGTTTATTACTTAATAATTAATATGTTATAAAATATTAAAAATATATATTAAATTGTTATACTTTAATTATAGCTCATTTATGGTTGATTAATGAATCAGTATTTTTATTAGTTCAGTGATTGGTCTAAATTTTAAAAATATTACTAAAAGGAAAATAGTTAAAAATATAAGATTTAAAAAACACATATCAATGTATTACTACTACAAATGAATTAACGTTTAAGTGACATGCACTACTAGTATTAAAAATTATAGACTATCAACTAATCAAAAATTAACTTCGAAATGATATTTAAGATAATTATTATAAAAGTTAACAAATTTATTACACTAAATAATTTATGATTAGATGACAATGTAAAAAATGTTTACATTGTTAGTACTTTTCAATTAAATTCAACGAATTTACCATAACCACTTGCAACATGATATTATAGTAATAATGAGTGGAGGATCCATGTTAAAAGCCTCCAACCTCAAAATATATTTGCACATCGTATACAGTTCTCATAAAAAAAGAGAAACCAAGGACCAAAATGTTTTGGATTGTTTCTATATCTAAATAGAAAAGGAGTGATGTTATTTATAAAAAAAAAAAATCTTAGAATAATTTATACACAAGAGAGAAGTGTGAAATAAGTAATATAATATAAAGAAATAGAGAGAAAAGTAAATATATAAAAACTATTGTAAAAATTTGTTATGTAAATAATAAACATTACTCAGAAAATGAAAATTTTCAACCTGATTCCAAATTCCCACACACACATGTATTATGTGCACGTAACAGCATCCGCTTGAGTTACATTTGTTCCTTCTGCACCGATCTCAGCAAGGCAGACACACACTCCTCTAACAATTAGAGAAACACTTTGTTTTTTTTTTTTTAACACTTAAATAAAACCTTTATTAATCCCACTAAATTAAGAATGAAATTCATTAAATAAAAAATAAAACACATATCATTCAATAAAATTCACATAAATATTACCAATAATAAAAAGTATCTTAAACAAAGTATATAAGTATGTCATTAATATTCTTCCTCACATTGCCCTCACTGCACAAATTTTTTGTGCCTACTTTCCAACATTAACCCATCTCATGTGGCTCCAATAATTCACATAACAACCCCGATTATATTTTTAATTGACCAGCACCGTTTCAGGAGGCACAAATCCCATCCTCTGTCACTTCCTCATCCAAAAATAGGAAGACAACGGAAAACTAACACCATTGAATAAGAAATGGACATATATCCTTATCCGTTAATGCTCTCAAAATTGGACTTACATTTACTCTTTCCCAGCAGTGGCATGTGATATTACGAGGGTCATGGGACAAATCATTGTACACCTTGGTCGTGGGCCAAGGTTACATTAAAGGGAAGTGTTCTGTTGTGAACTCTACTTTGGACACCACATCCCATCAACCGAAAAAGTAAATAAAAAAAAAAAAGATAAGGACCGAACAAATAAAGGAAAACACACGGAACAAGAAATGCTGCTCTTTTTCTTTAGGCTTGAAAGAAAAATAACTTTTAAGCAAATTAGCTCATCATTCTTCAAAACCATATTTGAATGGGCAAACCATCTTATCACAATTCACATGAAGAGCGAGTAAGAAACAACAATAAAATCTTATCTTTGCAAAAATAGTTTTTTATTTTAAAATAATGTGACTGACTTAAATGGTAAGGCGTTTCATAAATATTTCTGCGGTGACTCCATGGACCTGAAATCAAAAATAAATTTTGGCAACATCATCAGGGAGATGACATTTACCAAAGCGTTATAAGATACACTATAGCACTTTCTTGAAAGTGAAATATGACTCTCTACAAATTGTAGGGAAATCCATAAGACCCCACTTCGCCCAAAACATAATTTCTGAAAGTAGAACTTTTTTATGTATGGTAAATAAAACTATAAAAGAATGTCCACTTTGTGTTTTCTAGGACGTATAGCAAATAGACACAACCAGCAAATTGTTGCTTACTTCTTTTTTATATCTTTTCCAATTCGTGCATGTGAACTGCCGCCCGTTCATTACCAAAATCAAAAAACGGGAAAAAGAAAACCCCCCAAAATTATAACAAAAATAAAGAAACCAAAAACAACCTTTCTATGCAAGATTAACATAGGACATAGAATATGTTTTAAGATAATATATATATTAGAGTTGAATAATGAGAAACTGTACCTCAGTGTACTGTGAACAACTATATACCATGGTCGAATTCTCTACATAAAAAATTATAAACAAAAATAAATAAATTAAGTGAGCTAATCAAAATCCAGAAGTGAAAAAATTGAGACAAGGGAAAGGAGATCTTAGATTTGCAGTAGGAATTGCATAGTCAACAAGAAATGTGATTGGTGCCATAGCTAATTTCTTGAAGGCTTGAATGAGACATATTTGTAACCCACCTCATAGGGCCATTTGATTCTCCTTGTATATTATAAGCATAAGAAGGCCATCTTACATCTGCTCCACACATGTTCACACCCATTCTGATCATCTTTTGTGTTCTTTCAAGAACTATAAGGCTTGAAAATGTGGAGAAACTGTTCCCCACGAAGATATCAGCCCTCAAGCACACTTCATAGTCAATTGCAGACTGAATTAGATATGGATATTTCTTATAAATTCCATCAACACCAAGTTTCTTCTTCTCAAAAGGTAGAAAGCCTTCTTCCCAACCTTCAAGTATGGAAGAATTTTGAAGGAGTTTATCAGCTACTGCAAGATAAACAACAACTGGAGTCCTCAAACCTTTGATGTTGCCAACTCTTTCCATTATCTCTTTCTTGCTACTACATATTTGATTTGTGTTCAATCTCTGCTCCAACTTTTTGCAATGAATCACCCAGTCAATTTCCACTCTCATGTGGACAGCAACATATGGAAGAGGCTGAAAAGAAGACTTATCATTCTCCAATTCCACTGATTCACTATTGCTTTCTATCTCTCTTCCAACTGCTCTAATCCTAGACACAACTCTATCTGCTTCTTGATCAATCTCATCTATCAAAACTAAGCACTCAAAAACCTTTGCATAGTCCTTCACAGGCCAATGATCATGCCACAAGAAGGGGTTTTTCCCCACAATCCGAATCACCTCATGGTCATCAAAGTCCCCTTTGCTATGCTGTCTCAATTGATCCAAATCCCTCTCCACTGTCCACTTCCTACCACTCCCTTTCTGCATTTCAAGCACTCGAGTTCGGTTCAAGGGATCCGAGTAGCGACCCAGTTGCACAAACCCACTGCACAGTGCATTAAACTTGTCGAATTGGAACACCTTGTCAAAGGAAATGGGTTGCAAGAGGTCAATTTCTTTGTAAAACAAGGAGGCACTAAGACTAGGCATCAATAGAGTTCGATTCAGCATTCTAGCAGTAAGGCAAGCCCTTGCAAAGGCAATCTTCTGGTTGTTCAATCCCCACACAATCTGAGGAACCTCCAAAAACTTATTTTGCCTAACCCCATAACCAAATGATGGAGAATGGTTCCTGATATACACAAGGTTGCTCCATTCAACCCCACCATAGCCAGGCAAGGGAGGAACCAACAGGGTCCTAAGGATCAAAATAGCAACAAGCAGAAACACACATTTGCAAGCAAAGGATTTCACAGTGCCACCACCCATTAACTATGACAGCTTACAATTAAACAACACTTCCATGTCAGAATCACTCTCTCACCATTCAAACCCTCAATTCAATTTTATTTAGATTGGATCAATCACTTACTCACAAAGGATCAACCTCAATGAAGAGAACGTGTCCACATATGTTGCCGGTCAAGATCCAAGTTTGAAGGCCCGCCGCACAATCTGACCAATTTTCAATAGAGTTCCCCACTAAAATGAACATCTACAAGGAAAAAAAAAAAAAAAGAGAGTCAAAATCAGCCTATGGATTTGGAAAGTGAAAATAAAATATTTTGATGCGTATTATAATGAAAATAAGACCTATCTCGGTAGTAACAAGTTCCACCATGATCATTACCATAGCCGATCTCTTTTTGAGAAGAAGAAAGAACAGAGTGATAAAAACAAAGAACAATGAATGAATTTTGAATCATTGAGGTGGCTCGCAAAAATACAAAGTAAGAATTGAATTGAAGGGAGGATTGGGATGAGCAAAGAAAGAAAGAAAGAATCTTGGGAGAAAAACCCGGAAGAGAAGGGTGAATGAATCTCCTTTAAAAGGAAAAAGCAGGTTGGTAGCAGCCTCAAGCAAAGAGATTGTTCCCGAAAAAGAATATTTGAGAAAGAAGAGAGATGCTGTGAGGGGAAGAAGACAAAAGCGAAGTGGAAGAGGGACCAAAAGGGAAAGGACAAAGGGAAATGAGTCAGAACTGCGATGCGAAGCGGTTGTACAGATCAGAGACAGGTGAGTTTTTGGTACAAAGCCAACTGGCAAGCCTCCACTAGTTGTAGTACGCTGTAGCAAAACAAACCATGCTGCTTCGCAAACCCCAAAAAGATTTTAAATAATTGAAGTGTTATCTTATCTGGCTGGCCCAAAGAAACCAAATGTGGCCATTGATTTTCGTTTGGTTTTTGCTGAGAAAATGTTGTCCATTGCTTCTGTATATTATGGAGCCCATTTGAATATTATCCTTTGGGTAGGGTCATATCATACCATGTATTTTATTATCCCTAATATTATGTTAAAACTTTTGACCGTTGATAAAAAAAAATTAAGAAGCGAATTAAAGAACGTATTTTCTGAAAAAAAAAATTAAAACACTTTTTTTTACTAGTTAAGTTTACGTGTGTTTCATTAATTTAGAAATGATACCCAGATGAAGAATGAGTGACGGAGCTTGAAAAATAAAATTGGAAGGCCAATATATATATATATATATAGAGAGAGAGAGAGAGAGAGAATGCTAGTAATATATTTTCTGAGATATTCTTTTGAATACATTCTTATTAGTTGAAATTTCTTGAAAATTACAAAAATGTGTAGGTCTCATATTTTAATTAATGACTTTTTCTCTTAATTTTATAATTTCTAATAAATTTCAACCAATAATAGAGTGTGTATTAGGAAGAGTGTTGACTTTTTTTTCCAGTCCCTGGAAACTTAAAGCCCTACCATCCCCATCTTCTTCACAAGAAATTATGTGCTTTTTGACGCTTCTACTAAGAGTGCATAGATCATTCCAGTTGTTCATTAGTACAACCCTGGCTCATCGACCAAAGTAGGACACTTTTATAAACTTTTTACCAATATAGGGTTGTTTTGAAACATATTACCAAAATAGGATGGTCAACGATAGAAAACGCTAATCAAACTAGCGTTTTCCATTCCACATCAGCATTTTTATTTTTATTTTTAATTTAATTGCAGAAAGGGTCAAGTTGGGTGCCACGTGGGATAGCCCACTGGCAGTAGCGTTTTTCAAAAAACGCTACTGCCACTGGGGTATCCCGCGTGGCACCCAACCTGGCACACAGCTGACGATGTTGGTGGACACATGTACAAAATGCTATTACTACTAGCGTTTTTCCTTTTAAGTTTATTTTTTTAAACGGAGAAAAAAGCAAGTATTTTAATTTTTAATTATTAAAATTTGGAAAACACTAGTAGTACTAGCGTTTTCCAATGTATTTTAATTTTAATTATTAAAAGTTGGAAAATGCTAGTATTACTAGCGTTTTCCAATTTGATAAAAATATTCTATATTTTTTCCTTAATCGATTCTTTAATTCTAAGAGCTGGTTATCAATATCAAATTATAATTATATATTACGAAAGATACATAGGAGTCAATTTATGAGACCTAGAAACAAGTGTCGTCAAAGTATATTTTGCCAAGATGGAGCAAAAATATGAAACAGAGACATTCATATACTAGGAGTAGTTTGAAGCCACAAATGCAAAGGTATGACAATTATGCAAGGACTTTTATGAGATTGCAGAAGTTGCTGCAGAGTAACTAGAAAACGCTATTCTTATTAGCGTTTTCCATAAGGCTTTTTTTATTTGGGTTCTTTGTTTTAAAAAAATTTTCAAATTGGAGTACTAGCGTTTTTTAAATTTTAATAATTAAAAATTAAAATACTTGCGTTTTTTTTCATTTTAAAAAATAAAATTAAAAGGAAAAACGCTAGTAGTACTAGCATTTTCCAAATTTTAATAATTAAAAATTAAAATACTTGCGTTTTTCTCTGTTTTAAACAATAAAATTAAAAGGAAAAACGCTAATAGTAATAGCGTTTTGCACACGTGTCTACCAACACCATCAGCTATGTGCCAGGTTGGGTGCCACGCGAGATATCCTAGTGGCAGTAACGTTTTCTGAAAACGCTACTGCCACTGAGGTATCTCACGTGGCAGCTGACCTGGCCCTTTCCACAATTAATTAAAAAAAATAAAAAATGTTAACGTGGAATGGAAAACACTAGTTTGATTACCGTTTTTCATCGTTTACCACCCCATTTTGATAATATGTTTCAAAACAACCCTATATTAGTAAAAAATTTGTAAAAGTGTCCTACTTTGGTCAATGAGTCATACGATCGTCTACCATCTTGGAGTCCACCTTCATATCATCCTCTGAGTGATGATTCAGATGCTACCTATGATGCTAATGATGAGGATGTTGCTGATGGTAAGGACTTTGCGTGTTTAGGGTCCTTATATATGATTTTAGGTAGGGGATGGATAGTAGGAAGTTAGCTGACTGCTCTGACATAGGATTTCTTTTGTTTTTTATGTATATATTAGAAGAGTAGATTAGGATATTTTTTATTATACCCATATCCCTTATGTTAATTTAGTGAGGAAACCTTTTTGACAAACTCTACTTCTGATGTTGGGTTGTACTCTCTTAACTTATATTGCTTTGTGTATTTATGGTGTTCTCATAATTATGTTTGTGGTTTGAATACTTAGTTTTGTATTCTAATTTGATCAAACACCATTTTCTTAACAGATAGAATTATGTAATCAAGTATTAGTATAAGTATAAAAAAAAATCTCACTAAGTTCATTAATAATCTAATTAATCATTTTCCTTTAATTACCTAATAATTATTAATTTAAATACACTTTAGTAGTGGTTTGGTCAATGTGATCTTGGAACCACATATTTGGGGTTTAGGATAAAAATAAATGAACAATATTTTTATAAATATAACGATGAAAAATTTTTAAGTCCATTTCATATCTTTTAAATTGAAAAGGAAGAAAAAGAGGATTTTATTTCATTTTAATTTAAATAATTCAAACAATGGAACATTTTATATATTTTTTTTACTTCACTCTTTTCATCAATTAAATTGAAATGTAAGTCCTACATTGAAAAGATAACGACAAAGTTAAAAGAGTATTTTTAGAGGCAAAATTAGTTTATTAACACTTTAATGTATTTTCTTTGAGTTTAATGGTCATACACTATCAGTATCAATGTAAAAAGTTTTACACTGTCATCTAATCAGAAATCACCACTAATATGACTTTTAAAATATTTATTATAAAAGTCAACAAACTTACAATAAATAATAGTTTGTGATTAGATGACAGTATAAAATTACTTTACACTATCAGTGCATGATCATTAAACTCATTTTCTTTTTCTTTCAATTTGGTGCTCCCATTTTTATTTGTTTTATTTTGTTTATCTTAATTTTCAATGTCCAATAATTTAATCCTTTTCGTTCAACTCCACTAATAACTCTGGCTAAACAAGTTTTTCCCTTTTTGGTTCATTGGAAAATTGTTGTGGCTCGTCTTATATAGTTTCACATCTCGTTAGCATGGTTTCTTACTTTCTTTTAAAAGGCTCCAGTCTTTGGCTACTTTTACCTCTTTTTCCTCCTTAATATAAGCCCTAACTTGCACCCATGATCATCGTATAAACCCTTTGGCCACTAACCAAACCTTGCACCATTACTTTGTTAGCAACCCAAATTTTCATCCTTAGCAAAAAGAAGAGGCAATTTAAGTGACAAGACACAAAACAACAATGGCTCAAAAACATTCAATTTTTTATTTTTGAATAAAACAAAAAATCAAAGAAAATAAAGGCATTGAGGTTCAACAAGTGGTGATCATGTGATAAGAGCAAGAGGGTGAGTAAAAGGTTGGGGCTTTCCAAGAGGGAGAGCAAAAGGTTTTGGTGTGGCTTTATTGATGTGGTGCAAAGGCAAGTGATGGTTGCTTCAGTGGCTAATGGTTGGATTGAAGGAGGGACAATCAATGGATTTTGATGGTGGTTTGGGGGGATGGTGGTTTTTCGGCAAGCAAAGGAGAGACGAGGCCATGTTGATGGCCATTAACTTTTTTTTTTTTGATAGAATGTTGGCCATTAACTTTCTTTTATTAATACTTTATTAAACAAAATATAAAATAAAATAAAAAACCTTGTTAGACATTGGAAAGTTAGATAATCAAAATGAAACAAATAAAAATTGGAGGACCAATAATTTTGTCTCTTTTTTTTTCTAAACAATGGATTAAAACTTGAGTGCAAGTTTTCAATTGCTAAATTTATGGAGTCAAGCCAATCCGTTACTATTCTCAATGTGGGCTTCGGCAAAAAAAAAAATTCTTTAAGATATCCCATTTTTCCAAGTAAAAGATTTATTTAAGGGATTGATCTCTCTCAATAGATACTTTTCTACACACACGAACATTAGGATCGAGCCATTAATCACATGCTTAAAGAGTATAGTTATCTATCAATTGTACCACACCATGTTGGTACTTCAACAAGTTTCAATATTATGATTGGGGCACTGTATGATGCATGGATCTATGGACTATGATTACATATCCATCTTGACCATTATCTTGTTAATTCTTACAAATAAGACAAATTGTGATTTTAGTCTTTACAATTTATTTTTTAATTTTGGTATTTATGAATTTTAAAAATGGATCTTATCATTATTTAGTGATAATGTGACATGGATCTAAACATGTCATGTGACCACTCTCAGGTGGCATGTGACGTGATATGTCTAAATGCATATCACACATAATAGGTATCATTTTCAAAACTTTTAAAATTTATAAGAATCAAAACTAACCAAAAAAAAAAATACAAGAATTAAAAGCACAATTTATCATATTTGTAGCAACTAACAAACTTATTAAACTAAACAAAAAAAAAAAGTCACTAGAATAAATTTGGATTCAATTCAATATTTCGGTTATTGATTGAAAATGATTTGATTGAAAGTTTGTCAAATATTGAAATTGAAGCAATTAAATGGTCCAAATTTTACAACTATGGTAAGCTATTTCAAAAATATAATTTCCATCATTAACTTAATTTTAATTCATTTAATTTGTTTAGACCACATTCTGCTATCAAATTTTAAAGAGACAAGATTCCTGAATGAACATGCTTTAGTGGGGTTTTGTCTTCTTAAATCATGTTTGTTTCATGTTAAAATCATCCAAAAGCCTGTATTGCATTCAAAAATTGTTTCGAGTATGGCGTGACCATGTTTGTTATCAATTTAGGAAACATTAACATGTTTGATTACGCATCACCAACATACTAATATGTGTCCCATTGAAGGTCTTCTTTTTAACTTTTGCATCTTTCCCCAATTTAAACATGAAAAATGGAGCATAAATGAGTTAAAAATGCCACCCAAACATACTAAGGTTGGTCTCAAACGTGATTTTAAACCATTGAAAAAAATGTAACATTTTGCCTTGAGGAAAAAAAAAACTCGTTTATGTATTAAGAAAAACTCCCATAATTTAATATCAAATATCAAACTCATGAAATTACATGACAATATATTATTGAATGTATAGTAATTTTTTTTTTACATTGATAATATATCAATTAAATTATACATTGTCTAAACAAACTTAAATTTAAAAATCAATCACTTCAACATTATTTTAATTTCTATTTATAACTCGAGATATTTTGATAATTATGTGTTTAAATGTAATTTTATTAACACAATCTAATTCACGTTTATTATTTCAAAATCACTTTTTACATATCCAACAGTGGTGGGTTGTGATACAAGTCGAATTTAGATAGACTTTTACTTATAGGGGATGTTTGGTACAATGGAAATTTTTAGTTTTCTAGAAATTTGAAGGTGAGAATGTTTGTTTCCTATGTTTGGTTTATTATTTAAAAAATAACATTTCTAGGAAATATTGTTTTTCAGGAATTTTTTTTACCTATGTTTTCCATGAAATTGTTCTCATGGAGAAGTGAAAATCTAACTTTTCCAAATTGAGAGAAAAGTTTTGTTGTGGCAAAAATATCGCGTTACCTTTATTACCTCATTTAATGTGATAAATAATTAAAGTTCTTGAAAAAGTTCTATTAAAACTAAATGTAAAAAATCTTTAATTTCTAAGTAACAAATATAAATATTCCCAACAATATTTATAATCAACCAAACAAATTTTAGTCATTCCTAGAAATCAAGATTCTCAAAATTCATGATTCTCAAGAATCATGATTTCTGGGCATGAAATTTTTTTTCTTTTACCAAACACACCTATAATGTTAGGAATATCTAGTCAAAGACCAAAAAAGACACTTCTTATATATATATTTTTAAGCATAGATCAATTAACTAAAAAAATTCTAATTAGAATCAATTTTATAAAAATAAATTATCCAAAATTAATTTTGTAAACTATATTCCAAAATCGCATAGTGAGTTACCTGTATTATAATATTAATTGTGCTTTTTATATTTCCTAATCTTAGGAGATACTTTTCTGCCCAATATAATATAATATGCATGATGCAACTCTCAATGGGACCTATCAAGCACGTTAATTAACTAGTATGAGGCTATTTCAGTTTAATTATTGGTCTTATGTTTAAGTCTTGAATATGTGGTTGTGTTAAATATTTGGAGAAAAAAATTTATTGTCTATAATAATATTCTATTTGACTTAATCACGATTGTTTTCTATAAAGTATATGCGGTCTCATAAAAGAAAACACCAAATAGGATCAAGTTTATTTATTTTTCTTATATAGTAAGAGTCATGAGGTTTAGCGTGGATATTAAAAAGGAAAAGGTCACCATCAATATGAGCATTCAATTACAAAATGGAAATGTTAACTATTTTGGATCCTTCTAAAGGTCCTAGCCCAAAGGGTGAAGTCACTCAACAACCAACATGCACTTGTGTCATGTGGTTTAGGGCAGAGTAGCATCCCAATCCTAAACTTGGATGTTTGCTCCAAGTAACACCTCCAGCATGAAGGTTCTAGAATATTTAAATACCTCCCACCAAAGGGCCTTCTTGTCAAGGCTCCTTCGCATTTCTCAAGTGGTTGAAAAGATCAAGATGTTAGATCGCATCACCTAAATGTGACTCACGCACACTCTAGCTCTACAAATTGAAGTCTAATTTAGGTCAAGTGCGCTTACTTTCAACCTATTGTTAATTTTTATAATTTTTACAAACTAGAGTATTGAAATGTTTTTTCTTTTTAAATACCCATCCTTATACTTCATTATGCAAACACTATCATAAGAGAGGAGGTCAGATGCATAACCCAAATCTTAACATGTACAATAACAATAATTAGGATTATTAAGGTGCCCAAAAACAAAATTATTCAAGTAAATGTCATTTATGTTCAATATTGCTATAAATTCTTGTAAGATGCACACATCATTGAAAGGAATTGCACTATTGTACAAGAGAAGGTCCGATGTGCAATCCATATCTCAACTTGTACACTAGCAATGATTAGCATCAATGGCAAGTTGTCAATATATATATATATATATATATATATATATATATATATATATATATATATATAGAGAGAGAGAGAGAGAGAGAGAGAGAGAGAGAGAGAGAGAGAGATATTCAAGTAAACTTCATCCCCTATATATTGCTATAAATTTTGTTTTCTTTTTAGTCACTGTTAATTTATTTTTTCTTTTCCTGAAGGAATTCAATCATACTATATGATTCATACATTATTACTGCCCTATTTACCAAGTCAAGGATTTTATTAAGTATTTTAAAATAAATTACACATTCCCTTATGTTCTCTCTAAAGATATTTACAAATTGGTTTAGTTTGAATTTGAGATAAAATTAAATTTAAATGAATTATATTTGACTGAGTTAGTTTTGAATTGATTTTTTTAAAAAAAAAATCATTCAATTCAAACCAAATCGATCAAGTTGGTTTGTTTTAGATTATTAAGTTAAGATAGAAAAATTATTTTTCTAAATTTTCATCCGCACATAGTATCTTCTTTTTTATATGTATTAAGAGTTTGAATTTTATATTATTACAATTTTGTTGTTTTTAAATTATTTTAGAAATGATTAAATCAGTTTATTTTAAACATTGATATTACTTTAAAAAAATATTTATCTTTTTCTGCAATTATAAATTTATTCGTCTGATTAATCTCTGTCCAAAATATGACAATTAAGTTAAATAGTAAACATGGACAAAGACATTTGATAATACCAGATGAGAAAATCAAAATGAATAAAGAAAAAATGTAAATTAATAGAATAGTCGAGTTGGATGAAAAAGCTAATTAAGGAAACTGAAGAATTATAATTTATTTAACTTAATTTGAAGGAAAAGGAATCGATTATCTAAATGATCTGGGCCAACGTGATTGACAGGTTTAGTTTAAAATATCATGTTCATTGGATTGATTTCATCCGTTAAATATGCTGTTCTTTCCATCTTTTTCAATTAACCCATAAGTTTCTTTTTAACCACTTCAACAATTAACATCTCCCACATCAACGAAAATTGAAAATTTTAAGTTTTAATTGATTTTAATGGTAATATAATTTTCAATCTTGTTCCAAGATTTTTATTTTTTTTATGGAAATTTAGTGATAAAAATATTTTTTTGTATAGAACGGAAAAAATGTTATACCATGATAATGTGTAAAATAATGCATAACCACCATTTAAGTTAACTCTTTTAATTATCTTTTTGATGCTACAAAAAAAAAAAATTGAGAGAGAGACTAAGCTCTAAGATACAACACTCTACCCAATGGGTGAGACTTAGTTGACAACAAATGTTGAGCTTGTGGGAGAAGAACAAAAGGCTAAAACATATCCTTGAAGATGAGCAATGGGCTTTAAATATGATTAAGTCCCAAAACAAGGATTAGTCTCATAATTGACCCAAATGACTAAAGCTTGTAGGGACACGTTAGGATCCTACTGAAGAACAAAAAATCCTAATTACGATAATTACTAAAAAAAGATACAACACTCCCATCTTATGGAGAGTAAAATGTTGCTAATTATCCTTGGGGAACTTTGCCACAACAAAAAGGGATCATCATGTCATTACCCATATTTAGCCATTCAATCAACTCTTTTGATTAAATCAGAAGGTGAGAATGTTCAATGATGAAAAAAATGAAGGGTATTAATTAAAAAAAGACAAAAATATAGAGAGCAAATTGTAATTGAATAATGTTTTGTGGACACTTCAATAGGTGTCTAAATCCTAGGAGAGAAAGAAATAAAAAAAATGTGATAAATAATATAATATGATGAGAAATAAGATATAAGAAAAGATGAGAGGTGTCAAACGATGTTTGGAATATATGGGTGTGTGTATCCAAATAAGCAAACCACAGAGGATTTTAGGATTTTATAAAGAAAACATGTACATTTAATTGCATAAAATAGAGAGGTCCACTTTACAAAGTTACCTAACTTACAAACAAAAGTAAATGAGAGACAAAAGATAAGAAGTTGTAGACATAGATAATTTCCTGAGTGAGAGAGATGTTAAAAAGTTACTATCTTTGAATATTGTCGTATATAAGAGGTGAACTAGGTGCCGACGAAAATGAAATATAAGTCTATATAATGAACCAAAAAAACGTATGGAACCCAATAAAAAATATATTTTGAAAAGATCAATATGTGAAGATTTTAAGCTAGGGTTAGGAGTCAATTTATATAAAGATAAAGTCCAATTTAAATAAATTTCTTCATAAGTACGTATAGAAAAAGAAAAAGCAAAAAGCAAAATGAATTGAACTTTTTTATAAATTAAAATCAATTTATGTGTGTTTTTGAAAAAGTTAGATGAAAAAATTTCTATAAAATATAAGTTGATTTTACCTTATAAAAAAAATGAAAGAGAATGAACATTAAGAAATTTTTGCTTTGAAATTTTTTTTGTTTTTTTAGATAAAAAAAAATGTATTACTTGTTTCATAAGACTCAAGAAGTTTGTCAGATAAATTAATAGATTTTTTTAAAGAGAAAATAGTATGTTCCCCTGCCTACACACCTATTAAACTCTTAAAAAAGAAAATAGAATCATTATTAATCTTCCCTGGTTCAAAATTTATTTAAACCATTGATCTCGGCAGATTGTCAACAATAATAAAAGACAGAAAAATCAAAATAAGATTACTTACAATCATTAGATTATTTATTTAGAAACTATTTATACAAGAAACAAAAAGATAAAACAAGAATAAAATAAACGGAGGAAAAAATAAAACAAGATTATAAGATTAACGTGCTCAAGTGTTTATTATCCATTAAAACACTTTTTTTTATGAAATCCATTAAATCACTTACTGGCATTTGCAAGTTGGAAATTTGATTCCACTTTTTTTTTTTTTTTTACTTGTAATAATTACAATCATCAATTATTTCCCAACAAATTTAGTTAATCCCTAAACCATCGTTTGCTCATGGGCGAGACAGGCCTCCCTTATTTTAGGGCTTTTCGTGAGTATTTCCTTTTTTTTTTTCCTTCTTTTTTTCACATTTTATACGAGATTAAAGCTGATTTTATTAATAATAAAATAAAATAAGTATCTTGACAAAATTACACATTCCCAATTACAAATAAACCATAATTGTACAAATGGAATTAAAAAATGACTCGAAAGCAAAGGAAAAAATTATACGTTTCCCACATACCAAGCAGAAAAGAAATATGCAACAGCGAGAGTAAAAAATAAGGAGAAATTTTACCACAAAAAATAAAGCACGAAAGATTGGGAGTCTTGTGCAGTACCTTAAAGATAACATTTACACACATATCGGAATACCTGTATTTAAGCCCGCTCACAATGACAAATGAAACCTGCTACAAAGCACATGCAAGGCGCATGTAGAGGCAAGCACAAAGCACAAACCCAAAACCAACTATAACAACATGAACAACATCGAACTCTATTACAACTATAACAAAGGACAAGACAGTTTTGAGACAATTGACCCATTAGATTCACGCACAAACTACTTATCTATTTCCAGCTGGAAAAGTAGTTTGTCCCAATGGAAAGAACGCAGAGAAGAGGAGCAAAATAAGTTCTTCTGCCGCAACAGAAAGTGCAGATGTAACCTCTTCAGATGAAGAACATTATGTTTTCCACATCAGCATGTAACTTGTAACACCCCAGGTCATTTAAACTTGAGCCTGCTGAAGAAACTGATGAAGAAGTAATACGCGACGATGAAGAAGATGCAGCTGAACCAGGAGATTGCATTCGATCCATTGCTTCATAGTATAACCTTCCTCTATATGCAGTAAGATCAGCATAGTATACTGGAGGGACTAAAGATACAGGTTTAGTGCACCTTGCAAAGGTAAAGCACATGTCATATATGAGTTTCTGCAAATCATTAGAGGTAAACTTGTGCTCATCCCACAAAACATGATAATGAGTGGGCTTACTTGTACCTAGGCTTCCATAGTGACTACAAAGGTAGAAGTCAAACTCAAAAGGGTGTACTACTTTTGTGTCCACGACTGTTCCAGGGAACACATTGCCATTAGGAATCCCATCTCTCGCACTCACAGGGAAAAATCGAGTCTGATGTCGCTTTTGTGCAACAATAAGAGTGATGGTTGGGAAGTAGTTTGATGCACGAAACACAGACTTTAAATCTTGTAGCTCCTCCGTAAGAACCATGTGAAATTGACTTTCACTCACTCCATCACGAAAGATAACAATTTTTTCGGGCCTGACTTTGTTCAGACTAGCATAATACAAAACAAGTTCATGGCAAATTCCCCCAAAATTCAAGATTTTCTCAACCCGATGACCTTGAGCACTAACACGTGCTGCATAGCGATTTGCCGCAGGCCAGTTAACAGTGGCAACCACAGCAGCAATTGATGGACTGTTGATATCACGGGAAGCTGGATGATTGACATCAGCCCCTATGAACATAACATGACCTTCACCCTCAAAGTGTGGTAACCTATTGATGAGCTCTACATTACTTCCTCCAATTTTGGCATTGATCTTGAGGGCAAGATTTGTAAGATATTGGTCTTTCCCTTCATTAGCATTACCAGACAAGCAGCACTGTGTCACTATGCCAACCTTGGTCTCAGCAATCAATTTAAGGCACTTGTAACCTTGATGTTTGTCGGCCATCACACAAAGAAGAAATTGTAGCCGTCGTCTACATCTTTTTTGAACCTTATCATCAATATTTTCAAGTAATTTACACAGCGAATTGTAATCCCCAAGACTCCACATAGTAGATTGTTCATACCAAACTGGCTCCTTCATGCCAATGCCCAATCTTTGGTACTTATCAATAAGCTTGTCAATGAATTGTTTGCCTTTTAGTCTGTGCCAATTATTAGACTCCTGGCTGGTAAAATCAAGAATGCCCCAGCACTCAACTGGCTTGCCTTCCACCATTGATCTTCCGAGTAGATTCCACTGACATTTCTCCACTTCCAGCGTCATACTACTAATCTTGCCATTGGGATTACCCAACTTCAATTGTGGGGGCTGAATTACACGTCCCGTCACATTTGTCATGGAAGTGTTGACACTCATTCCAAAATTTTGAATAATCCCACCTCTGTCAAAAGAGATTTTATGAGGCCTTTGTCTCTAACAAATTAACAAAATAAAGACAGGGTATATATATATATATATATGGTAAGTATATACGGAGATAAACTGGAGATTAAAAAGATACATGGATTATGGAATTAAACATTGACCCATTTCAAAATAATGAAATCAATACTCACATAGTACCATAACCATTACATTCCAATTCTAGTTCTATACATCTAGAAAGTTTTTTGTCATATATAAATCAATTTGCATTTATGAAACCAAAACAGTTTATTTTTAAACACAAGTCAACAAATATGGAGAGAATGCACCATATGCATAGGACATTTGAGGATGTATGCTTGTGTTCAAAGCGATGCAGTCGTTTAAGAGCAAGCCCTTAATATTAAGTTAATTTCACCTTAAGCAAATAAAATGAAATGGCTTTTCATTGTAACCTCGTTGGACAGTACAAAGCAGGATGGAGGGGAGAAATGGAAAAAAAAGAAAAAAAAAAAAGAAAAAGAAAGAAAGAACACCAAAGTACCAGAAATAGTCCATACTTGTATCAATAAAACTAAGCAGGTCTCACGATAGCAGCTAATTATCCCACTTTATTCTTAGATGAACAGTAACTAAGAACTTAGGAGAAGCAGCATCGCAAGTTCCAAAAAACATACACATTCAGTGGTAATATTTTCAACATATATGCCCGGCAAAGTGAGAAATTTATTGATGCTACCTTGACAAATTAGTAAACAGACAAGGAGAAAGTGACAAGTGCAACCACACAAATCAATTGAAATTTATGCAAATGCAACATTCATTGCAACAAACGGCAACCAAAAACTACAAGTATCCAGGCATGGTCATGAAATTAAATTCCCTTACCCGCACGGCCCTTCCCTTGACCTCACCATTGCCTGTATTGTACGTTGCCTCTCGTTCACAGGAGCCACTGACATGTTCTTCAAGTCCTTGGCAGCATATTTGTCCAAATTCTCTTTGGGATATCTTTGACCCTCCACCAAGACACACAACTCCATAGGCACATAATTGGTCTTGTTGCCTCCAAAATCCAAGGCAGGAATGTCCTTGTATTGAATGTCCACACTGTATTTCTCCTGAAAGTATGCAAGAAGACTAGCCTCCCTTGGGGGATTCCGGCCATCAGGGTCCAAAATAGGAAACGTGATGTGCCTCGTGTTCTTGGGTGTCAACTTTGCAATAGTGTATTTCTGCTTCGTCCTCCGGTGGGTAACATTAACCTTCAACCCAACAAGCGCCTGCTCAACCTGTCTCCTGAATCGCCCAAACTCCCTCAAATTGAAGTCCCTAACATGCTCATGCAGAAAATCCAACACAGACAGTTTCTTCCTAAACGACAAAACTGAATAGTCAAGGCACAAAGACAAGCCCTGAGAAGTGGGTTTAAGACTCTGCTGAAACCCTCCTATTGCGACTATCCCATGATGAAGATCCCTCTCCTTCAACGGAGGGTTCATGGGGAAGAAGCACCGCCCCAAGGAAACACACTCCTTCGCGGGATTCTCCCTCACCACTAAATCCAAACCCTGCAAAATATCCCTGGGAATCGAAAGCACGCTTCCGCTGAGGTAATCCTTTAATTTGCGTAGCTCAAGCTTGTTCACCAGCGTCAGAGTGACCAAATACGAATCCGTCCTTTCGTCCTCTCCTTTCGACACGTCCACGGCAAAGGTTTCCTCCGGCAACGGCACAGCGCTGAACATGCTCTTCTCGCCGTCGTACGCCGTCTGCTGCACGGGCAGCGAGTGGTCGGAGAACAGCTTTTCCCGAATCAACGACAATTCGTACTTGGAAATCTTCTGAGGCCGATTACTCTTCCGCGGATTCTTGGCCTTCACATCCACGTGGTAGTGCATGATTATGCTGCGTGGGTTGAACGAAACGGGGAAATGATTCGCCCGAAGATTGCATGTTCGAATGGCCACTGTTCCCCCATTGTCGGGCCTGCGCACAGGGGTGATAGTATTCCCCGCTTTCTGCTCCGATATTTTCAAAGATCCAATATCTGTACGTAATTATAAAAAAATTAATCGATCATCGTCTTAGCATTGACATTGACGCATTTTTTTAGGCTAATAATAGTAAGAAACTTAGTGAGAATGACGGTTGAATACCTGGATGAGTTTGTCTTTGAGTTTGAGGAAGAGAATGACTAGGGTTTGAAGATCCAACAGAGGAAGAAGGGCTTGGCCTTACTTGCCACAAAGATTGTGGTTGTGATTGTGGTTGGGAAGGGATTCCTCTACCACTGCCACTACCAGATTGGGGATGTTGATAAAACCCTCCTCCTCTTTCACCGTTACGGCCACCATTACCATCCCGGCCACCACCGTAACCGTAATGGCCACCACTACCGTCACGGCCACCGTAGCCGTGACGACCACCGTTACCGTCACGGCCACCGTAACCGTGACGGCCACCACTACGGCCGCGGCCTCTGCCTCTGTAACCGCCTCTTTCCATTGGGATTGCTACGAATTGGAATTGGAGAAACCGGGAGCGAGAGGAAAGGAAACTAACACGAAAACGAAACGAACAGAAACAGTAACACACGCAGTAAATGCAGTTTACAAGTAGTGCCCGTCTCGTAGACAATTTAATATACACAGGGTTCGAGAAATTACGGGAATGCCCCTGGGTTCGCTTAGAGTGTAAGCAAATTGTCTTTACGGGCAATACAAGGGAGGTTGAGTATGAAGTGAGAGGAAAGTGTGAGGAAGTGACGGATCTTTTGAGGAATTTTACTGGTAGACCCTTTTGTCATCGTCAGTCAAACTAACTTTTTCTCTTTTTTTTTCGATATATCAAACTAACTTGATTGTAACATGTGGATTTGGGTTTACCCAATCTAATTTATTTTGACTGAAATCCCGATAGTGTTTTATGTCGGGTAAAGGATATGGCAATTACTGTATATGTATAACTACTTCGGGATCAAGGACAAACCTGTTTGATTTACCAAAATGTCTCTAATTAGAAAGAGATTATCAATAGATATAAAAAGAAAAGACCCTGACTACTATTACCAATTAACGCGGTTTGGAACATGGTGGAGAAAATTCCACGAAGGGATGGAATTGAAGTGATTCAGATCTTCTAGAGTTGGAAGTCGAACTACACAATAGATTTAAAGAATCATAGTGCAAAAAATTAGAGACATCAGATCACAATTGCACACCTTACTGCAGTAGAGTTCCAAGATTCAACAGCTTGTGACGGTAGTGTTGCACACCTTATATTAGTGATGTGAAAGATTACATTCAAAATTTGTTTCAAGTAATCTTTTTTTATTTTTGGAAATATTAAACAGACAATATTTATTAGAAAGTTATAAAAAATATTTTTAGATATATTTTATTTCCAAAATACATTATATTCTCATATTCAAGTACTTTTTTATTCTTATAAAGAAGGATGAGATAATAGATTTTTAGTTCTCACGTAATGAAATAATTTTTATTGAGTGAAAATTCTAATATGCTTAAACTATCTAATAGCGCATCGCGGCATCTCCCATCCCCATTACCGTGTTTTGAAATTACCCACCTAATGATGTCACCATCTTCTTTGCCTTATTCTTTTCGTCTCCATGTTGAGAAAATACTAGTATGGTATCCATGTATTCACACATGTCGTATTCCTTTTTATGCATGTTGTAAAATTTGAAGAATATTGTTTACATAAAATTATCTATACATATGAAAGGAACAAATAAAAGAGTGATTGAAATTGAATGAACCATAGTAAAGTTGATGAGATAGAAGTTAAAAACATTTAAAATTGATAGGTGAATTGTGTTAGGTCCCCATGCTCTTGCACAAGTCACATGTTGATTTATGCGCATACTACAAAACAATTTTTTTATATGATAATAAGTTGATATAGTCTACATATTTATCTATCTATAGGCATGACAATTCTACCCAAACCCTATGTGAGTATGGGCATGTGCATTTAAATTGGGAAAGGTTAGCAAAATCATAATTAATTTTGATATAAGATAGACAAATATGAAATTAATTTTGATTAGAAATCATAATACATAACATTGTTATTAATTTACCACGTAAAAAATAAATATGAAATTAAATATTATTTAAAGGGGTTTGGTTATTTTTTACTTTTATAATTCCTAAATACAATTAGTGCTTTCTTATCAATTATAACAATGATTTCTTTTCATTTATAACCGTCAATTATCATAATAGCTATAACAGCTAAATATAAAATTAATTTTGATTAATGATGATAAAAATGATTTTTTTTCAATTTAAAACAGTCAATTATAATAATGACAATAATAAATATAGTTGAATATAATTTTTTTCAAATTCAAAACATCAATTATGATAACAACAATAATACATATAATTTCTTCGCAATTGTAACAGCCAAATATAAAATCAATTTTCATAAAAAAATCATAACGACTTATTATGGTATTAAAAAGATGACAACAGTACAACACCTTATTTTTCTTTTTTAACAACCATTACATCTATAAATGTTTCTGTAGCAATTGAAAATCGCAAGTATACATAAATCGATACAATAGCTTCTACCAAGTATAATTTCAAAATTACGAAAATTTAGTTTTGTTTTTGTGAAGGATATTTAGTTATTTCTTTCATAATAGAATAAACACTTCTTTAGATAAAACTTATGTTTTACTATTTTTTGAAATTATTAATAATTTAATATTTGATTATTTCAGCCTTTTTATAATTTGAACCAAAGAATAACAAAGCAAGTCAATGAACAAAGCATCTTCTCACATCTACAATTCAGGTATATTATTATTTAATTGATAAATTTTTTATTGAAAATAGATACACACAAACTTTGTTTTAGCCACAATGCATGTAAATGCATAAATTACATAAATTTATTTTAATTTTGGATAAATACACCATGCTCAATTTTATATATTGCAAGAAACAAAGTTCATTGCAATCCTACTTAATGATGTGAAGGAAAAAATAGTAGCACAAAGAAAATTGAAAATGAAGAAAGGGTTAATTTTTTCAAGAAATAGGGCAGAAAATTTGATATTATATATTCAATCATGAAATATGAACCTGAATTCATGTATTTATGTTATTAATATTTTTTAAATTATATCTTCTCTACCTAAATGGTACTGTTTAAATGTATACAAAATCAATAAACCTATTGATACCATTTACAAACCAAATAACAATAATTTATTTAACATTAAAATACATATATACAGAAATTATTTATCTATATATTATAAAATTGGATACTTATTTTAAAAAATAAAGATATATAATTTTTTATGAAGTCATGTAAGTTCTATTCTCTCTCTGTGTGTATCTCTCTCTATATATATAACTACTTTAACATAAGTAATAATTTACTATTTAAATAAATATATAAGTAAAATATTTATTCCTTATATAGTATTAATCAAAATTAATAAATTACCGTATTATATAAGTAAAATATTTATTCCTTATTCTCTCTCTCTCTCTGTTTATGTGTGTATTCCTTCTATAGTATTAATTACCGTATTCATTAAATATAGTATATCGTTTATCAACTATTAAATACTATTATATAAATAATACATAATATTATTAAATATTATATTTGTTAACTATAATATATATTTTTTAAATATAATATTGTAATATATAGATATATATTAATTAAACATATTGTTTTTCATATGATTCTATATATATCATAAATAATTTACTCAATGAAAATTTTCATTTATATATTATAAAATATACCTTATGTTTTAGTTTTCATTATCATTTAAAAAATAATTTATATAACACATTTTAAAATAAAAATAATATATATATATTTTCTAAATAAAAAGTTTATTTCTATTATAAGAATAAAAATATTCTATCATTGTATATAATTTTTCATTTTCTCTCTTTAGATAATGTGGTTCATGATAATATTATAAAGAAATTAAATCAACTCCTACTTCTCTCTTAAAACATGATATATAAAATTATTAAGAAACAAATTAATGTAAATAATGTAATTTTATCCTCACTTTTACCCTTAATCATAATGTGAAATATTTTGATTAATTTATTTAGTCTTTCGCAACAAGAACATTTGTATCCAATGAGGCAGTGACTTCCTAAAAAGCCAACAAAAGAAAGAGAAATTCAAGAAATATTCAAAATATGCATGGTTAGTAAATAATGTTTTTTTTTAACACAACACACTTATAAATTACTAAGTTTTATTTTTATATTAACATATTGTAGATGATGGACCAACTTATATGGATGTTGGCATTCCAAATTTTTTATATGAACATTGTGGAAGCTCCATATGCTATGAGGAAAGAACATATAAACCACATAGACCCAAAAAACCAAAGTATTCTCTTTGCTACCAACAAGGAAAAGTCAAACCGCCATTTCTTGAATAACCTCCAGAGATTTTGAAAGGACTTTTAAGTTATGAAGGTGGTCAAAGCTCTGTTAAATTTAAGCAAAAAATTCAAGCATATAATTCTATTTTTTCTTTCACATCTATGGGTGCAAAAATAGACCACCAAATCAACTTACGACCAGTCCATATGTGTTCAAGATAAGTAGTCAAAATTACCATAGAATTGGAGGACTCATAACTGAAGAGGGAAAACAACCTATATTTTCTTAGCTTTATGTCTATGATACAAAAATGAAGTCCAAAATAGATTGGATTGTTTAAGAGATGGAAAAACTGTAGATGATCTTAATGTGATCATTGTTTAAGAGTTAAAAGATATGCTTGACATGCATAATCCCATTGCCCAAGTATTCCGAATGGCAAGAGATAGGTTATCTTCATCTGACACAACAAATGTTCATATCAAATTAATTGGCACAAGATCAATAAAAAGAAAACCATATAGTACACCCACAACATAGAAATTGATGCTTTCATTGTTGGTGATTTTGGGCAATTTAATGGAAGAAGAAATATAGTAATAAAGCATAAAATAGAAGGATATCTGAGTTACATCCTTCTTTTATGGCAATGTAATATCCATTGTTATTTCTGTATGGTGAGGATGGTTTTCACTTAGAAATCCCATATCGTGAAAATGATGGGAAAAAAAAGACAAAACGAAACAATGTCACAGTGAGAGAATATTATGCATACCGAATACAACAAAGAAGTTTTGAAGGACTAAGACACAAGAAGGGGGGTGAATTGTGTAAAGACCAATTTTCGCAATCCTTTTTCGTCCTTTTTAAAAGCAACTTAATTATTTAAACTGGATCAGAAAGATTTTTAAAACGTTTTAAAAGGTAGAGAAAGAAGAAAGAACAAATAAAAGGACACACAGATTTTATACTGGTTCGTCTCACCTCAGAGACTACGTCCAATTCTTGGCAACAACCAAGTTCCACTAACTTTACAAGTTACAAGTATTCTTTCCACAAGCCTGTTCAGGCTCAAACCCAAGTAGTCTTTCACTTTCCTCTCCAAGCAAACACCCAAATATTCTTTGAAACAAAGCCTCTTCAGGCTTCAACCAATCTCGTAAAGAAAGAGATTTGTGTGAGTTTACCTCACTAGGTTTAACGTCTTATCAGATGAATATACAATGAAGTTTAAATACAAATATTCAAAACTGTTTTTGCAAAGGCTTCTTGTTTTCTCAAAGCAGTTATGAGTATTTGGATTCAGCAGTAAATATATCAACAACACTTGTAAATTCGACAACCACTTGAAGGAGGTCTCTTCTTCTATTTATAGGCTTCTCCAAAAGTATCCGTTGAGTATTTTGTAGGAGACGACCTTCGTTTGATGAAGAAAGTCATTGGAGCATTAATTGTTGCATTTAATGCTTTTTACCAACTTGTCATATGATAGATAAAGCAGTCTGCTTATCTTTTCTATTCTTGTACTCAATCTTTTAGCCGTTGTCATGTCCGCTTTCCCGTTCTGACATTCGCACACATATTCCTTTTTTTTCGCTAACTTTTCTCGAAAGTAGGTGTATAGGCTTTATACATTTTCAGGTAGCTTACGCTCCGATTGATATACGGATCTTTTTATAACATAGACATCGTCTGTAGGCTTTGTTAGTTACGTAGTTTATACATATAAAGATAAGACGATATTCAATTTGAAAAACAACGTCAGACGATATAATGCGAACTAGAGATCAGACGATAATGTGAGGGCATACAATTTTAACTGTTTGTTATTATCAAAATATTTAAGGGCTACAAATTCGTCCTTTGTTTTAACAACTTATTTCTGCAGGTCGGTTATTCCAACAATATACTGTTGATGCATACATGATTATAGAAGAAGATCGGTTGCAATGGGTTAGACAAAATCAAACAGTGCTACACATGGAGCTATATAAGAATGTATGTGATGAAGTAGTTCGTGGAGATACCATAGCTGTTGCTGCTGGTAAGTGTATTGTATTGCCTTCTTCTTTTATAGGTGGTCCTAGATATATGGTTCAAAACTATCAAGATGCTATGGCCATATGTCGCACTTTTGGTAATCCAGATCTTTTCATGACATTTACTGCCAATCCAAAATGGGTTGAGATACAATATATGCTTGATTAAGTACCAGGACAAATTACTGCAGAAAGACCAGATATTAAGACTAGAGTTTTTAAGATGAAACTTGACCAATTAATGAAATTCATTGTGGAGGAACAACATTTTGGTCAAATTATATCAAGTGAATATTCATATTTTTATACTTGACTCATTCATATTAATTATAATGTAGTTATGCAAAATCAATATAATGTTATATATTCAATCTTTTAACATTTTCTTAATATTTTGTTACTTATTTATTAATTATCATTTGTATTTTTTCTTTATCCATCCATATATACTATAGAGTTCCAAAAAAGGGGGTTGCCCCGTGCTCACATTCTTTTATGGTTGCACCAAAGTAATAAGTATCCAATACTACAAGACATAGATAACATAATTATAGTAGAAATACCATCCAAAGTAGATGATCCAATGGGATTTAATGTTGTAATACAATTCATGTTATATGGACCATATGGAGCTTCCAAAAAAAAAATGCACCTTGCATGATTGATGGATTGTGCAACAAAAATTATCCAAAAAAGTTTTGCAATGAAACAAGTATAGATAAAGATGAATTTCCCACGTATAGAAGGAGGGACAATGGAAGACATGTGAGAAAAGGTGATGTAAACTTAGATAGTCGATTTGTTGCTCCATATAATCAGGATCTATTATTAAGATCTCAAACACATCTAAATGTTGAATGGTGTAACGAGTCAAGAGCCATAAAGTATCTGTTCAAATATATCCATAAAATAGAGCAACATTGTTAATAAAAGAAAATGTTTTGGCTCATGGTACGACAAAATCAATTGCCATAACAGAAGTTGATGAGATCAAAACATACTTGGATTGCAGGTATATAGTAGTGTGGTTATTAATTTTAAAATTAAAAATCTTATGCTTTCCAATGTCAAATATTGTAAATGACACCTCAATTATTTTCAAATATTTATCTTACATCCTTAAAATATAGCTACAAATGCATGACTAACTTATTAATATTCAAACATTAATATTTTTCAATAATTAGATAATTTTTCATATTAATATACTTTTCAATTTTGTCTTCAAATTGATATGAAACAATAAT
Organism: Spatholobus suberectus; assembly: GCA_004329165.1. NCBI lineage: Eukaryota > Viridiplantae > Streptophyta > Magnoliopsida > Fabales > Fabaceae > Spatholobus > Spatholobus suberectus. The sequence continues at coordinate 45,040,619 of CM014733.1, read as the reverse complement.
TACATTTAAGATTAATGCTTCAAATTTAATAATATATTTAATAACCATATTTGTCTTTCAATACTAAAAAATATTTTACTCATTATTTGAACATAAAATGATATGAAACAATAATTATAAATTGTTTTTAAAATAACAAAATATTACCATTATAAGTATACATTTGTGAATTATGTTTCAATTATTTTATACTCAGATGTTAAATATTTTAAAATAAACTATATAAAATTAATAAATATATCTTCTAAAAATAGTTCTAAGCAGATGTATCTCTCTCTCTCTGTGTATATATACATACATATATATATAGTATAACGTACACTTTTCATAATGAATTTAAAATTTTATATATTATTAATTAAAAAAAATTATGACACCCTTATGTGTGTGAGATAATTAATTAATGCAAATCAGTATAAATGAAATTTATATATTCATTTACTTTTGTTTTTATATTTTTCTCCTACCAAATGAAGTCCTACGACAATCATGATAAAAAATGTAAACCATTACAAAAACCAATTACTTGCACCGAAACTATATTTATTTGATTCTATTTATTTTTTCCTTTCTCTATTTTAATTATATATTTACTTTAATATATATAATTTAAAAATTATAATATCAAAATTATTATTAAATTAAACAAATATTTTACTAAATTATAACTAATTAATCTATTACATCAAATCACTTGTAGGTATGTCTATACATGTGAAGCTTGCTGGAGAATATTCAATTTTGATATACATTACAAAACACCATCAGTAATGAGATTAAACTTTCATTTACCAGGACAAAACTCAATCACACTGAGAGATTTAGACCAATTGTCAATGGTTGTTACAAGAGAAAGAATCCAACAAACAATGTTTACTGAATGGATGAGAATGAGTTCCATAAGCCTAGAAGCACGCCACTTAACATATTTTGAGTTCCCAACAAAATTTGTTTGGGATGAAAAAAAAGGTTGTGGAAAACAAGACAAGTTGGATGAACAATTATTAGAATTTTTTATGCATACCCAGCATGCGGTGAGAGATATTACTTGAGAATTTTGTTAAATATTGTTTGAGAACCACAAAATTATGCACAGATAAAGACAGTGGGAGGCATTACGTATACAACTTTTAAAGAAGCATGTTATGCTTTTAGACTGTTGAATGATGACAGAGAGTATAATGATGTATTGAATAAGGTTGCTAATTGGGCCACAGGTTCCCAATTGAGAGAATTATTTGTAACTATCCTTCTTTTTGGTGAAGTAACAAATGTGAGACAATTATGGGAAAACAATTGGCAACAATTGTCCAATGATATTATGTACCAAAAAAGACAACTATTTCATCACTATGGTCTGGAGCTTACTGATCCATAGATCCAGACATATTGCTTGATAGAAATTGACAAGATCTTAACAACAAATGGGAAAGATCTCTCAAATTTCGATAGAATGTCATTACTAGATAACTTAGCTATAGAAGCAATGGATAATAGACTTATTAGAGAAGAGCTTAATTATAATGTTCAAGATTTAGAAAAGGAACATAAAAAATGTTATCCATTGCTGAACAAGCAACAAAGTGAGATATATAATCATGTTATTCATGCTGTCACCAATAATATAGGTGGATTGTACTTTGTCTATGGCCATGGAGGAACTGCAAATACTTTTCTCTATAGATAATCATTGCAAAACTCAGGTCAGAGAAAAAAATTGTTCTTGCTATTGCATCATCAGGTAAAATACTAACATAAAAAAAAAATTCATAGATTAAATTTGAAATTTAACTACACAATACTTATTATGATATCAACATATCGAGAAAATCAAATATTCTAATTTCTACTAATAGTTTGATATAATTATTCTTTAGTTACTTATTTTAATCAATTTGTTAAGCCTTTAATTTTTCTACAAAATTTATTTATTTATGATTCATTAAGGAACAATGTTGTAATCGTTTTTAGATTTTTAGACAACTAATGAAATATAAAATATTATGACATTTATTGATATTAAATATTATGATATTCTAAGGTCTGATTTTATCTTTGGCATCATTATTCACTTTTTTAAAACATTTTTTTTACTATTATTGCTTTTATCACATTATATTCTTTTCATTAATGTTTTTAATATAATGATTTATAGGATACACATGCATTAAAATAATTAAAAACCAATTCTTTTTAATAACCCTAAAAAAACTCTTTTTAATATAACTCACATTATTTTAACTAAATATATTTTTCAAAAAATTTCATGTATAAATAAATACTCTTTCCCTCTCTCTCTCTCTCTCTCTCTCTCTCTCTATATATATATATATATATATATATATATATATATATAGCCTTGTCACAACTGATAAAACATTAAATATTGACATTTATTCACATTAAATATTATGATATTCTAACTTTTGTTTTATCTTTATTTCATGTCATTATTATGCTTTTTTATAAGTTTTTCAATTATTGCTTATATCATATTATACTTTTTCATTAATATTTTTAATAATATGATTTATAGGATCTACATGTTATAAAAATGAGATATTTTTAGCCATTTAAATATCTAAAAAAAATATTTCTTTTACATTTTATATCTAGCAAAAAAATCCCATATATATTAGCTAATAGAAAAAAGTTAGTCATTTTATTTGCTGTTAGTATTACTTTTGTGTATTGGGTAACAATATCATAAAATTAAATTTAATATCCTCCAATTATAATATTAAAATTAAAATCTTCAAAATAATTAGCAATATTAGTTTCAAGTAATTAAAAAATATCTCTATTTAATATAAATCACTTTATTTATATATTTTAAAAAAATCATGTATAAAGAAATATACAAGATATTTAAAATATTTCATATTTATTATATTTACATTTTTATTTGTAAATATAATAAAGGTATTGCATCATTATTATTACCTGGAGGCAGAACAATTCATAGTAGATTTCAAATACCACTAGATGTTTTTGAAGACAACACTTGCTCAATCAAGTAGAATACTCATCTTGCTCAGCTAATCATTCAAACAGATCTCATTATTTGGGATGAGGCACCAATGACAAAAAAAATTCATTTGAAGCTCTTGATAGATCACTCAAAGATATTATTGGTTATAAATGTCCAAACAAAGCAACTCAACCATTTGTAGGAAAAACAGTTCTTTTGGAAGGAGATTTTTGCCAAATATTACCCACAATACCAAAAGGTCAAAGACAATACATCATACAATCATGTATTAACAAGTCTTATTTATAGGATCATTGCAAAATCTTCATGCTATTCAAAAGCATGAGAGTTAGTGAAAATCAACCTTCAGGTGAACTAAACTCTTTGGCATGTCAATTTAATAAATGGGTTCTCCAACTAGGTGATGGAAAAATACAAACAATTTGTAAGGAAGGAGAAGATGTTTCGTCATGTACAAAAATACCAAGACAATATCTACTGAGACTAATGGGTGATCCAATCAAACAAATTGTGGATAGCACACATCGAAATTTACAACAATAATTGTGGAATAAAGAATATCTTAGAGAAAGAGCAATACTTACTCCTTTGAATGACACAGTTGATGAAATTAAAAATATTATTATTCACATGATTGATGGACCAACAAAAGAATATGGAAGCTTTGATGAGATTGACAAAGCAACTGATAATATTGCTGATTAGTAGCTTATGTATCCAGTTGAATTTTTAAACTCCTTGACTTTTAATGGATTTCCAAATCATTGTTTACAATTGAAAGAGGGAATGCCTATTATGTTGTTGAGGAATATCAATCCTGCATTAGGATTGTACAATGGAACAAGACTCCTTATCATGCATTTAGGACATTGGATAATAGAGGCAAAAATTAAAAAAAGAAGTAACGTTGGTGCCAAAATACTTACTCCACGAATAGTCCTCACAGCTACTGACCCAAAGTGGCCTTTTGTCTTGTGTAGGAAGCAAATTCCAATAAAGGTATGTTATGCAATGACAATAAATAAAAGCCAAGGTCAATCGTTGAATTATATGGGATTATATTTGCCAAAACCTATCTTTAGTCATGGACAAGTAAATGTTGCATTATCAAGAGTGACTTCACCAAAGGGATTGAAAATTCTTATTATTGAGGAGGATGAGAATTATTCAAATTACACTAAAAATGTAGTGTACAATGAAGTATATAATAATCTTTCACAATGTAATTACACCTAATATATATATGAGTATTTTTAATAAATATTTATTTTATTTACATGTACAGTCAAACTCAAACTTAAACTTGACTTATTATTCTTTTTCGCAATCACAATATTGATAGTATACTTCTACGAGATTAATTACTCAACTTCAACAAACTCATGCAACGCAGGGTCTAAAATCTAGTATATATAATAAAGGAGACTTAACAAACATTAAATGTTGATCAAAACTTGAATGTTATAATAACTAGCAGATGTAATAAAATTTAACAAGCTTAATTGCAATTAATTAAGAATTTAATTGCCCACATTAATGCTATTGATTATATAATTTTGATAATTCTAAGTTAATAATATATATTTCCAAACTAAAAGATGATAAAAACAAGTTAGATATATGAATACTATAATAATAACATTTTTCTTAAAACATAATAATAACATTAAATATTATAATATTACAAAAAGTTAGATATATTTCAAATCTAATGATTTTATAAATATGTAGTTAAATTTAAAATGATTCATGATATTTTATTTTAATTAATAATTAAGGATAAAAAATAAGAAATAAATAATTATGAATATGTGTAAGTTTATTTTATTTTTAAATTTACTTATTTTAAAATATATTTTATGAACAATAATAATTAAAAATAAGGATTTTATAGATAAAGTTAGATATATATATATATATATATATATATATATATATATTAATAATAACATTAAATACTATAATATTATAAAAAGTTAAATATATTTCAAGATCAATTATTTAATAAATATGTAGTTAAATTTAAAATAATTTTATAAAATATATTTTTTCTAATGATATTAAATTAACATTTAATGATATTAAAAAATTAATAATATATCAATGACATAACTATGATTTTTTAAATAAATTACTTTAAATTTGCAATGAGTAATTGTATGAAATACTCCAAGTGCTGACACAATGAGTAACTAAATTAAATATATACATTTTTCTTAGCCCAAAACCTATGATGCTATGCATGCTTAACTCCAAAAATATGGTGCAATTTTTCACTCAAATATAACATTTTACATAATGACAATTAATGAACAAAATAATAATAATAACATGATTCATAAGAACAATTTCTATGCTAAAATAAAAACTTATAATAAACATTATTGATAAATAAAAATTGCATGTAATGATATTAAAATTAAAGAATTAATAATAATAATAATAATAATAATAATAATAATAATTTATAGAGTCTTTTCATATTCATAATACTCAAATAAACCATCATAGTTTTTATTACTATAAATTCATATCTTAATTATTGTTATGATTACTCTTTATTGCATTTCTTAGTATTTTTTTTTGTGTATAATAATCGCATTGAGGTTAGAACCTATAACCTCTTGCATACTACCTCAACCTCTCATCACTAGGTTGACCCTAGTGAGACATTACATGCCTTACTATGATTATCTTTATTATGTATATATGAGTATACTTTATTTTTTAATTTAGTTGTTAAAATATATTTCACAAAAAATAAAATTAATAATAGTTATTTTCTAAATATGTAGTTAAGTAAATTCTTATGAATATGCATAAGTCTATTTTATTTTTTAATTTAGTTACTTTAAAATATATTTAATGAATAATAATTATTATAAATAAGATTTTATAGATATTTATTTAAAATAATAATTAAAGATAAAAAATAATAGATAAATTATATATATATATATATATATATATATATATATTAGTAGATATTTTCAATTTTCTCAATTTTAATCTACTTAAAAAGTCTTAATTTTATTTATGTACACAAATTTATAAATCATTACAAATATTTAAAATATATAATATCAATAAACGTGTACAAATCATGGGTATAAATTTTAGTGATAGAGTAAAAGAAGCAATGCATTCTTGCTTTAAAATGAACCAAAGCTAACTTTTGTTGCGAACTTAATCCTAAAAAAACTTTTGCTTTTAATTATTATATAAATGTTCAAGTGACCACCTTTGTTGCTAACTTAATCTAAAAATGCCAAAATTTTACACCACATTTAGATAACTAAGTAACATCATTATTAATCACTTTAACATCCCAAGATCAAACCAAAAACATGTGGAAACCATGATATATAATAATTGCAAAATCTGTCAATTGTAGCATGCATAGTGAACATCTTTATAAAATCAAGCTCAAATCATGTCCAAATGTTACTAAATTTTAACCTTTGGTACCAACTTTTTAAATAATGCATTAAAAATGAAGATAACTCAATTTTCATTCCAAAACTTGCATGAGACAGGTACTTCAAATACCAAAATTTAACAATTTAAATGATCATTATATAGCAAGTTCTTCATCAAACTACATCCTACTAGGATTAAGTATAAAGTGAAACTTTTCCAATTAAGTAACAGTCATTTAAAGCAAATTTGGAGTAAAAATCAACCACAAACTTCAAATGGAAGCTCACAAAAACTAGAAGCCAAGTAGCATGTTGTAGAGTGTAGTCAAGGATGTAAAAAAAAAAAAAAACTTATAAGGTCAGTGTTTTTTACAAATAAAAACAACTAGTTATATGAAACAATTTTGAATAACCCAACTATTATTCTAGTTAGTACCCACACTTTCAATCCAAAATAAAATAAAAATGAATGACCTTTCTTACTTCAACAACATCAATAGGTCTCCAATTCACTATAACTATCAATTGTTACATATAAAAGATTTGCAACAATCATCATCTCTGCTTCAAAATCTCAAGAAAAAGACTAATTAGCTTCAAGATGATGATGGGAAAAGGAAACAAAAATAGAAAAGTAAGACAAAAAAAAAAAGAACTATCTTTTAAACGGTAGAAAATTTAGTTGGAGTTTGAATTTCAATACTCAAGAGGCAATAGAATTTTTCTAATATATTGCTATCATCAGTAAAAATACCACTTGAAATTAAAAAAAAAAAAAGAGTATGAATACCTAAGATATTATGACTATATAAGCTTATGACCCATTCAATCTTAATCAAGTTATTGTAATGAGGATGGGATGCTCTTGCATGAAATTTCCACAAAAAGGTTTTAAGGGAAGGAATGAATCCCTTGGTGCATATTGTGTGTCCTGAAAAACCAATTTGTTTGTAGCCTAGCCAAGTTATAACCAGAATCAAAATCCTTGTGATTTATTTATGTAAATTGTAATTGCATGTGAGATGAAAATCAAAGTGAATTATGTGCTTTTAATGGTGTGGTTGAGTGATACACTTGTTGGATACACTTGTGTGCTTGAGTGAAACACCTACCATGTGAAGGGTTAAGTGTTATTTGGCTTTGCAATGCATTATTATGCCACTTCCATTAGCCCTTTGTGGATTCATTTGCTTTGCATCTTGGTTATCATTTCTTTGGTGAGCACCACTATATGTGACTAACATGATGCATTGTCATATACATAGCACTGGTCAGGGATCATGAAAAGATAGACACTTTTGTGGTGATTAATCTTAGTCCATGCTAGTTGCTTTGGTGTACATATATTTGGGTATACTTTTGCTTAGGAACAAGCAAAGTTGCAAGTTTAGGGGAGTGATAATTGGCATTTATGCATACCTTTTTGGTTTGTACCTATACAATTGTTCCTTCTTTTAATAAACTTAATACTTTGTTTTGCCCCAAAATTCAACAATTGTAAGTAGTTTGGATCAATAGATAGACTTTATGAATTTAAGGCATTTTACTATTGATGTGCTAATATTTTTTGCAAGATTTGAAGAAGAAGACTTGGAGCTATCTGAAGGGAAGTTTCGCTAAGCCAAAGAAGACCTCACTTAGTGGGTGAATGTTAGAATTCGCATAACAAGTACTTTTCTCGCTAAGTGAAATCATGACCTCCAAAGAGAGCATGAAAGCTAATATAAAGCATTTGCTAAGCGAGATGGGTAATTCACTCAAATAAAGTTGTGCCCTAAAATCAGAATTGAAGGGATATGCATAGTGAGAATGACTTTCACTAAGCGAATAAATGCTAGATATTTAATGAGGGATCGAACAAATGACTTAAAGAGAAGGGAGTACGATAAGGACATTAACTATTTATTCTCCACTTTATTCCCTTAGTCTCCCTACCACCTTAGAGCCTGGAATACAATTGGGAAGCTCTCCATGGCCCTCCAATCCACTTTCTTCATTTCTTCACCATTTTGGTTGTTCTTCTCTTCCATGAGTAGCTAGATTTACCCTTGTTGGGGTTTGATGTAACTAAACTTACTTTCATGTATACATTTTAAGTTCTTTATTAATATTTATGTTTTTCTATTAAGTGCTTCTAATTCTATGGTCAATGCTTGTTGTGGCTTGATCTCCATGGCATGATTTTATCGTTTTGAATGATGTTGGGAAGCATTTTATTTTCTAGAATTGAAGTGAGCACTTAATAAATCATGTGTTTAGGAATGAAACACGGTTTAGTAGCCATTATTTAACCTCTTTTCTTAAAGCAAGTTACATGGGTAAGCTAGTCAAGGAATTAATAGTTTAAACAAGGAACTTAGATTCACTTCGCTACGGAACTAGGGTTTGAATGATTTTATAGGTTGATGGTAATATAAAGAATATGAACTCAACGAGTAATGTTTATGTTGCATGAAAGGATGGTTTATTGAAGTCAAACCCCAACGCTCTTTATCCATTGTTGTTAATCTATTTTTCGTCTTTTAAGTGTTCATAAAAATACCAAAAAGACTTTGTTGTGTTTTTGTTGCTTACTTATTTTATTTACATCATCATACACAAAGAACTTAATATCGCTTTTAAAGTTTGAAGTAGCATTTAACTGAGAAAAGCCTAATATTACACAAGTCTCTTGGGGGATGATACTCATATTATCACTGTCTACTTACACGATTTGGTATGCTTGCAAATAGGCTAACATGTATATGTTTAACTTATTGTGTGGTTGTTATTACTATTATGTTGTTACAATTAAAGTACGAGATGCAAATAAAAATAAACAAATACAACATTAATAATATTATTCAATTAAATAAAAGTAGTTCTACATGGATGCGAAACAAATAAAAACCATTAAACAAAATGCATCATGGTTGCCTCAAATTAATGGTGGTCTGATCATTGGAGCTAGTTGATGCCTTTGTTTCATGCAAGCACACAATGATATCTTCGACAGATCTTGGTTGACGCATGCAGGCTAGGATTTCTTTGGGATATCTGCTTAATGTAGCATACAACTCAATCGGTGCAAACGTAGCATATTGGGCGAAGATGGAGAACATCTTTGCTACATCATTGTCACGTTTAAGCTCTAGAGTTTCATATTGAGCACAACTATTCCCTAAGGATATAGGTTGTCGGTAATGAATATCAAGTAATATTCTGGTATCTTCAGTCTCATCTTGATAATTTTTTTCCATAAGAGTAGCAATTGTCATGTTCTCATTTATCCTAAGAAATTTTGGACCATGAAGGCATTGAAACACAACTCCTTCAAAAGTTGTTGCCATATGTCAATTGTAATACGTAATAGCAAGGAAAGAATCCATCTTCCAAGGAAGAAAAAAATCTAGATTAAAGATAGTTGAAAACTTGGATAGATGAAAAATTGTGAATGTGAAGGCAATGTGGTGCTTTAGAGCACATATCTCTTATACCAGTGCTTATATTGTTTACGCTTTAGTGAATCATTAAAAGCTTTGTCCGGTGCATAAAAAGAAGAAGAAGAAGAAATGGTCGAGATTGCATTGACTAAATTAAGGGTCCAGATCGCACTGATTTGAACACATGCCCTGTTCACACGTTAGTGAATCATTAAAAGCTTTGTCCTGTGCGTCAAAAAAAGAAATGATCTAGATTGCACTGACTAAATCAAGGGTCTAGATTGCACCAATTCAAATGCGTGCCATATTCACATGTCAGTGACTAATTAAAAGCTTTGTCCTGTGCTTTAGAAAAAGAAATAGTCGAGATTGCATTGACTAAATCAAGGGTCCAGATCGTATCAATTCAAATGTATGCACTTTCTACATTGAAATACCTTTAAATTTTATATTATTCCAAATCTTAAATTCGAAATACACAACGAAAATATGATTTTGTTATGTATGTATTGGAAATACACAATGTAAACATATTTTCGTTATGTATATATCCCAAATACACAACGAAAATGTGTTTTGGTTGTGTTAAAAGATGTGTGGCCTCAATACACAATGGAAACACATTTTCGTTGTGCACAATACACAACGGAATCATATTTTCATTGTATATTGAGGCTACACGCCCTTAACACAATGATAACACGTTTCTGTTGTGTATTTTATACAACGAAAATATGTTTTTGTCAAGAATATTTTCATAAAAAAATTCAAACAAAATTAGAAGTGAACTTAACTAAAAATAAAATGAGGAGTGGACTTAACTAAAAATGAGGTAAGACTAGCAGCGACCTTCACCTAAATTAACATTTCTCATATAATTATATACCTTGGGCCTGTAAAGAGCACATGACCTGATTGGACATACATGCACAACAACTTGGGCTAAGACTTGTAAAGGTCTTGCAAGAGTCCTTAATATTCCTGGGAAAGTCTATTTGTATCGCATTTTTTTTTTCTTCGCACCTTCACACTTTTTTTTTTATAATATTCCAGAAATTAATTTTTAAAATATAAAAAATAATTTTAGAAACTAATTTTTGAAAAACCAAAAAAAGTAGAAGTGCGAACTGTGAAGAGAAAAAAAGGGATGGGAAAAGAATATCCCATATTCCTTAATATAAGCAATTTTAGTGGGATAAGGGAGGAGAGGCCGGACAAGAAGGGGAAAGAGGGACAATCTGGAAAAGAAGAATTTATTATCTCATAACTAATTTTAAAATCAAATATTAAACAGGTACATCTTTTTATAAAATAAAAATAAAAATCAAACGCTAGTGAATTCTTTTAAGATTTTTTCTTTCCCTTTCTTCCCTCTTCTCTTTGTTAAAGAAGAAAATAATCCAAAATGAAAGTTCACAGAAAGTGAGGAATCAATTAGGGGTCATTTTGGATTTATCCTAGATAGCATTTGTCTATTAGGCACCTATGTACAATTTTGTATCAACTATTTGGATTATGCGATTCTAATGGAATATTATATTTGAGCTTATATTCAGACTTACATTTTAGATGAATGGTTTTCCACTTTTCCCTTAACCATTTGAAGTATTGTGTGGTCCACTCCACTCCTCAATTCCCGTACCGTCTACTTTCTGGTGCAATGAGAGAGTTCGAACTGTGTTTGGTATAAGACTAGGCTTGCGTGTACATATGTTATTCTTGATTTCTTACGAAAAATTCTTTGATAGTCTAAGACTACTCAGTGTTCATGATTCCAACTGATGTTTATATAACACATATTATATTTTACAATTTACGACAAAGAATTAATAATACTTGATTAGGTGGGTGCTGGGATTAGCATCTAGGATTCACATAAAGCAGCAAATTCACGTCAAAATGGCCAAAAATGCAAAAGCAACACTGCAGTTGCTTCAACTTGATGCTCGTCTGTTGTCCCTGACATAAAACCAAACATACGCTCCATATAATATAAAGATTAATGGAGACTATAATAGTTCAGGATCACTTAATAATTTCTCATTTCTTACATTGCAGCGTACATGAGACACTATTGGAGACCACGTACCGAGACAAGCATGTGAACAGAGCGCAGAGGGAAGAATGGGGACCATGCATGATAATGATTGGTCATGTACTTCACCCAAAATTTGAGTTTAGATTGTTGTCTTACTCTCTTTGCCATATATGCTTCTGTTTTTACTGTTTTCTTGGAGATGGGATTCCTCTAATGCGTATAAGGACAATGGAAGATACACTTGTGGCCGGCGACTGTAACCACATGGCTACAACACAGAGTTTGGCCAACCAAAACTCTGTTATTTGCCTGCAACATTCATTGGAACCCAATTGATGAAGCTTAGGATGAGGAGGAATAATTATAGAAATTGGCAAGACTAGAGTTGGCCATACAAGAAGGATATAAAGGACAACACTAATGTTGATTGGCGAGTCCCCGTAGACCTAGTCATGTGATATTTGTCCTCCTCATGAGGGCACCGTAAAGAAAGAATGATTGATAATTTGCTATGTGTATGTAGTTACCACGGTGCAAACTCGTTAGCGTTCTTCCATTGAAAAGATAACACATGTCATCATAATAAACTTGACACTATCAATGGCTGATTTGGTTGCTCTAATAGATGGGACATTCACTTAATGGGTGAAATGCAGTCAATATCAATTCTGGCTATATTAAAACTGATTGAAGAAACTTTGTCTTTATATGTATGGGACTTGACATTTGATGCCAAGACTATCAATAGTACCAAAGGCCATATGGAGAGAGCCAAAAACATCAATGAATAGATGACGTGGGACTTGACCTGTGTGATGCATGGTTTTTTTGGGCCTGAAAGTCGGTAACAGTTGGAATCGAAGTGTCACAAAAACTTGCTAAGCTTTACAAATTTCAGTTTCTTCTGCATATGATTTCTTACTATATATTATGTTTTGGCAACTATTTATTTATCTTAAAACTGATTATGTTTACTCAATGACTAACGTTTCCCGTTATGTAACTGATTTTAAATTTAATTAAATTTATAGTACTACAGTAGACTGGAATCAATAACTTAATCCCTTTGACCAGGTTGACTACTAATCCAAATTAACACGTACCTGCTTATGTATGTAATATGGCATGGATTTAACATTTAAGTTATACGCTTAGAAAAAGTGAAAAACTGTTCCCACAACAATGAGCTATCACATCACATCCACGAAATTACATATCCAACTATGTCCCAAATTGTGCTGTCATGTTTGTCTGTTATTCTTGCAGGAAAGATCTTTTTCTCTAGGTGGATTTGGTTAAAAAGAAAAAATTATGTCCAGAAATCATGATTTTAAAAAAAAATTATGTCCAAAAATTTATGTTTCATTGGTTATAAATATTCTTGAAAATATTTATATTTGTTATTTGAGAATTAAAAATTTTTATATTTAGTTTTAATAGAATTTTTCTAAAAACTTTTAATATTTATCTCATTAAATGAGTTAATAAAGGTAATGTGTTATTTTTACTACAATAAAATTTTTCTCCTAACTTGAAAAAATTAGATTTCTACCTCTTCTCATAAGAATAATTTTATGGAAAACATAAATAAAAAAAAAACTCTCAAAAATAATGTTTTTTGTAAATGATATTTTTTAAATAATAAACTAAATATGAGAAACAAACATTTTCAGCTAAATTCTTGAAAAACTAAAAACTTTTATGGTACTAAACTCTCTTAAGTGATTCCTTTTCCTTATTGAGATGGGGGTACTTCACTCGGTCAGAGTCTCGAGCATACAGGTGCACATGCAGAACCACGCAAGAGATAAGTTTGTTATCCATGTAAAACACTGAATAAAAGTGCCCCCCTTTTTTATCATTTATTTTGTCCTCTTTCCTTTTCCTTTGGAGGGGTGAAGTTTGAAAGACACTGGCACTAGGACACATTTTGTAATCTAGGAACAAAAAGATAATAGCTAGATCAATGCGCAACTACTTGTATTGGATATTATTTAGCACCCAAGACTCGTTTAGTGTTTTCCCCGTTTTTGTAGTTTCTTTCTTTGGCTGAACAAGCTTTTCAGGTTGTGAAATCATAAGCTATCATAAAATGAAACAAATAGACTTTGGTAGAAACATTCCCATTCAAACTTAGCGACCATACAAACTCGAGGGTGATTACAATCACACGTATATGAAAGAGAATGAACACGGAAGAGTTCAGTATGGAGCTTTGCTTTTCATTGTTTTTTATTGCAAGCTGCTTTTGGAGATGATTGAAATTAGCTCATTGGCAGTCCATGTCACTAGAGAGAGATTCCGGAGATGTTTGAGTGAGTCTTTGTCCAGTGATGGTAGGACAGAAACACACCCTCCTAAGAGTTTGCCAAAAGAAAGGACAAATGAAAAATTAAGAGTTAAACAAGGATACAAAATTCTAATTAAAATTTAATCAATTTATAATAATATATTCTGAATCCCCCCTTTTTTTATGATGCCAAATCAAAAAGTTTGAAAACAAAACTGAAGCAACTAGTCCTTTTAGGACAAGTTTGGCATAATGCTGAGGATGGCAAATATTTCATAGTTCATACCTGGATTTTTAACAAGGCATAGCAAGGAATATGAAGCCAGCACTCTTGCCTCAACACCCTTATCATAATTCAAGGATTTCAGCAACAGTGGCGTGAAGATTGAGAATGCCATTGGTGGCAGCTTTATATCATCAACTAAGTGAATGTAGCTGCTCATCCATGAAATTGTTAGTAAGGCTAGCTCGTGCTAAACTTGGGATTCCATTGGCTGCCGAATCTGAAAGTGCATTTAGTAAATTATTATTTCCACTATTGAACAAGACAATGGCTGCTGTTCTCCGCCAACTTTGAGCTTCATAGTCCTCTTTATTCTAATCAACAACATGCAACCAATCAATAATTTTGAATAGCAAGTAGTAATAAAAGCAATTCCTGTTCTGAGAAATAGGGACACGAAACTTGACAATTGCTTATATAATGCAAAGACTACCTTGTGAGCTGAATCATAAACAACAATTTCCTTGCCATAAGAGGAATCTTCTAAGCAATTTTCTTGGAAGCCAGCTTGTTGTAGAAGTGTTCTCTCCATTAATGATTCTCCTGTATAAGAGAAGTGTCCCGCTAACAAGAGTAAAGCTCTTGCTGATTGTTCTTGTATTATATCATTACATACTTGACAATTTAAAGCAGCCACAATTGCCTCAATTGCTTCTGCTCTATATAAGGTCCCTTTGAAAGGATCTTCCTGCAACACAACTGCTATTCCATTTATGAACTCTTCAAGATACTAAAATTGAATTATTAGAGACTAATGGACGGTTAATCATTATAAGAGTTTGGTTTTGTAAACAATCAGTTGTAGAATAACTTGGAAAATTATTCACCAAACAACAGGTTAATGTTTCCATACATGGAATAGTAAGCTGAAAGAATTACCATAATATCAAGCAGCAATAATATCACTGCAACCAAAGGGCGTTCTTCTGGTGGAGCCCTCTGAAGGTAGATGAACAGAATGTGCATTGTGTTTAGGCCACCCCATCCGTCTTTAAGTCCCCTTAAGAAATTTAAAATCTTGGTGGTTCTGACACGATTCAAAAGATGATCATATCAGCACTTTCTGATAAAAGAAAGTAAGGAAACAAAGAAAAGAATAAACAAGATATCTAGGAAAAGTTAGGTAATGAAGTACATGCCTATCAAGGTATAGTAACTCAGCTAGCACAGAAAAGGCACATCCACTGCAATTTTTACGATTGCCAAGAACAATGAGTTCTAGTAAAGAACTCTTCTTTATATTGTCAGCTAGAAAATTCCGGCAGCTTCCTTCGGCACGAATGCAACGATAAATTATCAAAGCAGCATTATTTCTCTCAAGAACCTCTCCTTCTTCAATTCTTTTCATAAGAAGGGTCAATCCCCCAAGTGAAACAACCTGCCTAGCGTTCTCTAAATTCTTATCTTCATCAAAACCAGTAAGAAGTTGGTTCATAAAGTAAATTGCTGCCGCTTGAGGATTGCATTGTACTGTGAAGAGGGTCAGCACTTTGTCCCCAAATTCTAACACTCGAACTACTAGCGGCACCCATTCTGGTGATAACAACTGTTTTGCCTGAGGCTTTAACAGATAAAGCAGAACCGCAGCTTTTAGAAATAGGCCAGTCCTTCTTAGAAGTCTCACAAAGATTTCTAGTTGTGGATCCAAGCTCAGTATAATTTGTCTAATTGCATCTTTCCTTCCTACTAATTCTGCTAAAACTGATATAGCCAATTCTAGAATTTCATCTTCACTTGAGGCAAGCAATACCTCAAGGATAGCTTCAACCACACTAGATTGTGACAGTGCTTCTTCAATTAGAGGGTCAGCATGAGAGTTCAACCAAACTTTGGCAATCACACGAAATGCAAATTCACATTCACTTAAAATATCTGATGAACATATAGTTGTAATAGCTCCAACAAATTCACTTGAAAGGACAGTTGTTTCTTTTCTAAATGAGGCATTGGCGGATGTGTAGTTGCTGTTCACCAAGCTTTCTGCTAGCATACTCCTGCAAGAAAAGCATGGAAAATAGTCCAATCTCTGTGACCCTGGCCTTAATTCAGCATAATTTTTGTCAATTCCCCCTGAAGATCTTCCAAGGCACATTGTGTCTTCTTTCTGTCAAAGGTGAGAAATAGAATGATATTATATCTTTCAAACGCATTCCTATATTTTAAATCTTCTATGAAATGAAGATACTGAAACTAACCTGAAGTGAACTGCAGTTGTATTCATCTCCATACAAATTCTCATCATTCCCTGAGCCCAATCTCATTGTCAACAATCCATTTTGCTCAGCTAGAGTGGTAGGTTTCAGCTCTATTTTGGGGCCAAATACTTCCTTGTATCTAATACAGGCAACCAAAACACAGAAAACACATATAACGACCATATACTTGATTTGTTTATTGTGAAAAGATAACTACAGTGGACTAGTGAAAGAATGCAAGATGTCCAAGTCACTTACAAGTTTGTGTTCATCGAGGAATGTAAAACAAAAGAATCTGATGACATTTTTCTTGATGATCCGCGACTTGGTCTTGATGGCAAAGGGACAATAGGAAGAGGAGGCTCGTTACCCCCAACTTTAAGCCACTGCTTGTAATACAAAGCAAACAAGGCAGTTCCTGTATCCACTTTTTTACCATACACTTTGCTCAAAGCTTTCATTTTCTTTTCCCTCTCACCTTGACATTCACTCGAGGCCGAAAGCGCCTCGAGCTCCTCGGCATACCAAATTTTAAGATGGAGAAGATGAGGAAGGAACACATGCTCCCAAAGGTCAGGAAGCAAGTAAGTCCTCGCTAGAAATGGAGAATCACAAAACACTTGCAGCAGGTGCCTAGCACAAATCCTCTTGTTCTTCTGAAGCTTGTAAACTATTGCCAAGTAGAGCTGAGCACAAGCAGAGATATGGGAATTGGGTATTCCACAAGTTGAAGCACCTTCCCTTGAGGTTTTACTTTTACTATTCAATGAAGCAACTATGGTCAAGAGCTCAATGGAGTTCCTTAAGCTCTTGATCTTTATCTCTTTCTTTGTCCCTTGATCTTGCACCAACTTGTCAATATTCTCCATGCCAAGTTTCATGTTCTCTAGAACCTCATCATCTGATCCTGAGCCGTTTCTTCTTCTGACCAAGTAAGAATTGCACTTGTCTCTGACCGTTTTCCTGAAATGATCATCTTTCACATATCTTCCAATGTAGCCACTGAGGATAGCAATCACTGCCCTGGTGGCAACTTCGTCCATGGGGGGTCCCGCGGTTCTTGAACCCGGTGACATCAATGACTTTGAATTCTTCCAAGTTTCAGGAACTGAACCAACCCTTGGAGTGATGGAATGAAACGACCAAGACCCGTTTCGTGTCGTGGAGTTGTGTAAGTTGTCGGAGCAATCAAGGCTTTTTCGATCGTTGCATATGTCTAGAGGGAGCGAGTTTATTATTATCTCTGGTGTTTGTGGTGAGAGCTTGTGTTTTGGTTTCAATGGGTTGAGGTTTGGGGTGGTTTGGTAGAAGCCTTCTTCTGTGAGAAGTTCTCTGAGGGAAGTCATGTCTTTGCTGCTGCGTGTAGGGGAATGGGAGGGAGACAAATTTGAGCTTTCACTGAAACCACATTCTTAGAATTCAGAGCCAACGGAGAGACAGCTAGGTATAAGAGAGAAGACAAATGAAGACAAAAAAAGTGTTGTGTTGGGTTAATCATCAATCAATCATGGATGGTGAAACTTTTAAGGTCTTTTAACTTATAAGTTTGTAAAAATCTATGAAGGCCGAATACAGTCTGGAGTTGGACCAAAGGGTACAGCACAGTTAAATTTGATTGCTTCGGCATTTCAATATCGAGACACTCGAACAGCAAAGTATTTTTTTTTTTTTCTCTAATAAAGAGCATAAACAGTTAGAGAAGACTAAGCAAGATCCTAAATTTAAACTCAAATCACACGCTTGTAATGATAATTTAACATACATACATATATTTTTTGGCTGAACTAAGGGTATCCTCCAACTAAAAGTTAAAGACTACTTCTTCAAGTATTGATTCATTTAAGGGACTGACCTCTCCTAACAAATATTTTTCCATCTACACGAACATATATAAACATACGGCATTTGATAGGAATCTTTTTTACATATTTAAGAAGTATAAATTTCAGATATCATGATTTTTGGAAATAGTTCACATCTATTTGTTTGGCTCTAAATATTTTTGAGAATGTTTATATATATTTTTTGAAAATTAAAATTTTCATATTTGATTTTAATAGAACTTTTTTAAATATATAAGTGTTTTTTCTAGAAATATTTTTTTAGTGAAATAATTTCATTAAATACACCTGTTCTTATACTTATATAATTTTTTTATTTTTATTTATCATATTAGAATTTTTATTATATAAAATAAATTTTATTATTTCAAAATAAGGAAAAACTTAAAAAAGTATTTCTTAAATTTGATAAAGGTGTTCCTTTACTCCTATGTATCCTAGTGTATAAAAATCAATATTATATAGTTCTTTAGAAAATTTATGAGGATTGATTAATTTTAATTAAAATATTATTTTGTGAAAATATGGAAAAAAGTTATCAATTTTGATTTGAAAATTTGGAATGGAATTACGAGTGCTAGCTCGTCATGACTCAAGTGTTCTATAAAATATAAGGTTTTCACAATAATTAAATAGAAAGTTGATTCAATAAGAACATGAAATTTTTGAGATAACCAAATAGAAAGCGGAACAAAAATAGTTATTTCTATAAATCCATTTAAAAAAAATATTTAACTTTAATAAGATAATAAATAAATTGTTTTATAAGAATTAAATTTAAGCATAAGTAAATTTATGTAAATTTTATTTTCATTTCTTAGCATTTTCTTTAGTAAATTATTTAAATTTTATTATTACTAATTCAATCTAAATGATTTATATAGATAATATGTATAAAAAAATATAGGTAATAACATTTATAAGTAATTTATTATAACATCTTTTATATAAAATAAGATAAATTTTAAAAAAATAATTTAATCAAGTTGTAGATTTGGATAAATTTTGTTATCAAAATATTTTTCATAAAACTTAAAATTATAAAATATATAGTGTGATTATTAATATTTTTTATTTAGCTTTAACATCACGAAATTTTCTATTCACTCTACTTTGCACCCTTTCTTCCAGTTTTTTTAATCTTGCTATAATAATATTTATAAAGTAAAAATCACTTGAATTTTATTTATGCATGATAGATAATAAAAATATTCACGTTATAAATTTTTACGTCAAAACATGATATAAAATATTCATTACAAAGTAATTAATAATTAACCAATGGGGTTTGGTCTAACGGAATGGACTAATTTTCCACAACTTGACAAATCAATATTCTACAATTGTGCTGTTACATTATATGTCGTTAATTTTTTAAAATAATAAATTTTCTACTGAATTTAAAAAATATAATTTAACGCACTTTTATATTATTTATTTATTTTAAATTTATATTGATGATATACTAATTTAGAAGTAAAATTATTCGCATGTTTACAATGCTTTATATAAAATAGGTAAGCTCTCATTACCCATTAAAATCAGCCTAGATGATGAAGAATTTAGTTAATTTATAAGATGTCTTTAGTTTAAATTTCATTATTTCTGTTGGAAACCAAAAATAGATACGCTTTCTAATTAAAGTGCATTTATCAAGCTACTACACATCTTTTGTACGCTCTCTAACCAAAAGTAGATACGCTCTCTAATTGAAGTGCATTAATTAAAGTACATGTATACGCTCTCTAACAAAAAATAGATACTACACATCTTTTATTTGTTTTCCTTGGATATGATACTTAAGGTTAATTATCAGAGTGTAGATTTCTTTTTTTATTTTTTTAAAATATTAGAATACAGTTTCAAAATGTAATAATTATTTTTACCTATATTGAAAATATTTTTTTTTAACTTTTTATTATACTTTTTGCCTTCTATTTATTATCTTTTTAATTAATTTATCTCGTTTATTACTATGATATTCTTTTATTATTATTTTTTTTTTCATTTAGGATAAATGAAAAAAATTCAGAAATAAGTTAAGACAAAGGTATATTTGAGAATCAAATAATTAATGTTATATATCTTGAATATTAAAAAAAAAAAACAGAACTATTCTTTCAAAAAAAAGATAAAAGGGACAATAAGAGTATTTTATTGGCTATTAATTATATCATAGACTTAATAACATTTACTATATATATATATATATCCCGTCAACTTGCCTCATGTATAATTAGTGGAAATGTGCTCGTCTGCAATTTTATTTACAAGAAAACATAGATATAGTTCTTTGTGTTGTTTGTATTGTTCTTTAATTAGAATTGGAATTTCATCTTAGTAATTCACATAATTCTTTAATGCAAACCTTTATTATGTTGATTATCGAAGGTAAAACTCCAATTTTGTATGGAGAACAATACAAGTAACACCTAAAAAGTTGTATCTATGTTTTGTCCTTTTTATTTTTTAGATAAATATAAAGATGTCATAAGTGACATTATAAAGAAGAGGAACATTACCAACATTATGTTGGTTTGAGTAGAATTGTGTTCAGATTCTTTAAGTAAGATCTCGGATTTAAGCTTTGTAGATGAAAAAAAAAGTGATTAAGAAGAGATATCCCACTAAAAGTAACCAGTTAGATTTTTTGACAAAGATTAGTCATCAATAAAGCTAATAAACATTTCGCACCTATAACATGGCAACAAAAAAATAAATAAAGAAGAGGAAGATTGAATAGAAAATAGAAGCTATATTTGTTAGTCTTGCAATAGTTATGATGAATGGGAAGTTAAAAGAAAGAAAGAGAGAGAATGAAGTTTGAATAAAAACAGAAAAGTAAAATAAATTATATTAAAGGATAAAATGGGGAAAAATGTAAAAATCAAAATGAGATATTGCCTTTATTATTATTATTATAAATTGTAGATAACTATAAGAATATTATGGTTTTGGGTGATTGTAAGTTTTTTGTTTTTATTTTTAAATATAAATTTTAAAATAATATATATTTCAATAAAGTGGATCAAAATTGTTTTTTAACTTAGTTTTTAAATATTTTTAACTTAATTTTAAAAGTAAATAAGTAATTTTGATATTTGAATTTTAGTTGTCAAAATAAATTATTCAATTTTCTTCATCTTTTATGAAAGATCCATATATAATTGTTATTACTAATCACTATACTACCATCATTACCTTAAATACTATCATCACCACTACTTATGTTGCTATGACAAGTCTAACACCACTCATCAAAACTATCATTTTCACCAATAGCACAAATAGTATCGTCATTATAACTAAGAATATCACTCTTGTTACATCACCGTTGCTATAATTACCGTCATCACCATCAAACCATCTTCTTATTTATTGTAGGCTTCCCTCTACTTGTCACCAAATGAACTTGAATGATGAATAGATGAGTGGTTTATGTAATTTGGATTTAAAATTTGGTATTGTTTTGAATCGGTCTTCAGCTTATCGTCCTCCACCTTTCGTTTGCACACTAGTCGATCTTGTAATGGCGAAACACCAATGTTACTAATACAACCTCCATGTCGAGAACTAATTCAACCTTGAATCTCAGGGTACAAAGATTAGTATATTACAAGGATCAAAATAAAAATAAAATATAGAGACCATTTTAAAAAAATAGTTTTATAAAGACCAAAACAAAAAACAATGATATATTACAAGGACCAAAAATATATTTAAGCTTTTTTTTAACATATTTAAGAATCATAAATTCTAGATATCATGATATTTATAAACTAGTATTTTAACATGATGCTAAGATAAATGTTTATTTTATATAAATAAATTTATGATAAATAAATATTTTTGAGTATATAAATTATGCTAGAGTAAATTACATTAACACCCCCTAAGATTTTTTCAGATTACATACCATACCCTTCCTTTTTCTATCTTACACTAACCCCTTTAATTGTTTGAAAAACATTACACTGATATCCTTTATACATTATACTAATCCTCTTAATTGTTTGAAAAATATTACATCATGTATTCTATAAGAGAGTTGTTGTAAATGTTGAAAAAGCAACAAGATTATGTGTAATCTGAAAAAACCTCAAGGGTGTCAGTATAATTTACTCATTATATTATAATTAAAATTCGTAATAAATAAATATTTTTAAACATATAAATTATAATTTAGATTTATGCTAAAGAATTTATATTGTGATACAAGGTTATTTTTTAGGACAAAACTTAGATGCAGTTTTGTAGGCACTATTTTTGTTGTTTTCAATCACATTTAGAGTTCTACCTTGATGATTTGCATAATTCTTTAATGCAAACCTTTATTATGTGGATTACCAAGGTGAAACTCTAATTCTAATTAAAGAACAGTACAAATAGCACATAGGAAATTGTACCTAAGTTTTGTTCTATTTTTAATTATTGATCATTTTTAAAAAATATATTAAAATTTAATTTAAGAATAAAGATGAAAAAGATAGATTGAAAGATATAAGAGGTTAAGAAAAATTCTTAAAATACTCTTGTTAAAGAAAAACTCCTAAAAAAACTTTTATTGAACAATAGCTCCTAAAAATACTATCATCTAAGATAGCTATTCTAATTTATATATAATTAGCATTTTAGCCAGTGCATTACACGGGTTAAATAATATATAAATTTATAATTATAATTAATTATTATAAAAATATGATAAATTATTCATATTATATAATTAAAATAATTAAATATATATAAAATGACTTAAATAAAATTTAATAATTTTATAATATATATATATATATATATATATATATATATATATATATATATATATATATATATATATATATATATATATATATATAATTTAGCTTTTGATTATTAAAAGAAATTGTCCATTTATGAAGATATAAAATAAGTTTACCCCAAAAATAAAGATTTTAATTTTTTTTTGGGTAGAAACTATATGTATCTTCTAATGGAGGCAATCCTGTGCGAGCCGGGTAGGCGGGTAGGGCCACTATAAACGGAAAAATTATCCTTTTGAGTATTTAATGCAACTACATACAGAGGACTCAAACTTGAGACTACTGGTTAAGCTAAAACAACCTCTGCCAGTTGAATAAAAACTTCAATTTGAAATAATATGTGAGAGATTATGCGAGTGTTAAGTAAAAAAATAATAATAGGGGCGTGCTTATATTCAAATTAAGCTCAAGTCTTCATTCAACTGAATAAAATAAATGAAAATTTAAGTTAAAGAGGTCATTGGTTCAAGTCATGGTAAGAACTCCATTGATTTTATTTACCAAAAAAAACGCTAAAAAATATAACGTGGATTATAAAAAGTAATTAATCTCCTAGCTTTTATTAAAATTATTAGTAATTTTTTAATATATTTTTCATTTCTCTTATTTATTATTTTAACATTTTCTGTACTATTTTTTATAAGAATATAATTAAGAAAATGGTATTTAATATTATCTTAAAATTTTAAAATAAAAATAAATAGAAATAATAATTTTCATAAAATAATGACAGATAAAACAATTTTTCATTGCATATATATAAACCAAATTATTTATTCACAAAATGAATTAATAAAAGAAATATGTAAAATCAATCACTTAACAAAAGAAGGAAAATGCCGCAAGATCATACACCTAAGATCATACGCCTATATTTCAAGGTGAATGACTGCTCAAAACAAAACTAAAAAAGTTCATCTCAAATATGCAAAAAAATTCTTTGAGATTTATTTTGGCTTGGTAAGAATGAGAAGCAGTTTCATTTTGCATGGAACTTGACGCTGAAGATTCGTAGCTGGGAACATTAATAACTCCACGGCAGGGACATGGCAATAGCATTACCATTAACCAAACCAATGCTCGAATTAAATTATTAAGTTATGATTACCATCCCATAGGATTCCATAATGAAAGGTGAGAAAATGAGAGTCCATTTACTTCAGTTTTTATTTTTTTATTTACAAAATTGTCACCTTGTTTTTAATCTATTTCTTGTTTTCAAATATTTGTATAAGAAATAAAGAAAACAATTTTTTTTTACTGTTTTCTATACAAATATTCGAAAACAAGAAACAAAATAAAAATAAGATAACAATTTTGTAAATAAAAAATATAGACAAAAAATGAAAAGCAGGAAATAAAACCTGAAATAAACAAGCCCTAATCTTCTCAGCAATTTCTGTGATATCAATGTAATTCCATCTACTGTCTTTAAGAACTGCTCCACTAGCTTCCTGAAATGGGTCATGTCACATAAAAAATTCTTATATTACAAATTACGTCCATGATTTAAGTTATGCTAACTAGTAGCAGTAAGATTTAAATGCAAAGAAAAAAAATTGGGATTGATGAATAAGAAAAAATAGGAAAGGTCTGTCATTGATTGTTTACCTTTTTCCATAAGTCCATATCTGCCTTCCTGTATACTCAAATGCAATCATCTGCAAAAGCAACGATATTTTAATAATTATAAAATTTTCATTAATTACGTTTTAATCTATTAATATTTTTATACTTCATTTTAAAAATTTGTATCTACGTATAGATAAATAGTTTTCTCATTACAATTATACTTTTACCTTATGTTTCGTCAACTATTTTATGAGTTTAATAGTCATGCACTGACAGTGTAAAGTAGTTTTACACTATCATCTAATCACAAACTACCATTTAATGTAAATTTGTTGACTTTTATAATAAATACTTTAAAAATCATATCAATGCTAATTTCTGATTGAATGACAGTATAAACTTTTTACACTGACAGTGTATGATTATTAAAATCTTATTTTATAATAATATCTTTTCTATCGAGTTTTAAAAAATTATAATTTAATACGCTTTTTATATTATTTATTTATTTTAAATTTAATTTTACGGTTCAACATTGATGATATACTAATTCAAAAGAGTAAAATACTCAAATTATCCACGTGTTTAAAATGCTTTAATATAAAATGGGCATGATGTCTAATTAAAGTACATTTATTAAGCATTACTCCACTACACAGTTTTGTTTGTTTTCCTTGGATATGGTACTTAAGGTTAATTATCGGTACAAACTTCTTTTTTAGTCTATTTTTAAGTTATTAGAATACAGTTTCAAAATGCAATTATTATATTTATTTATATTAAAATTATTTTTAACTTTTTATTTTTTTCTTTCCCAATCAAAATTAAAGTTTTATCTTGGTAATCTACATTGATCTTTAATGCATACATATTATCAAACTTAAACTTCAATTTTGATTAGAAAACAATACTAAAAACACCTAAAAACTGTACTTAAGTTTTGTCCTTTTTAATTAACTTTCTCTCATTTATTACTATAATATTATCTTTATTATTATTATTATTATTATTATTATTATTATTATTATTATTATCACTATTATTTATTTTTCATTTTGGATAAACGTGTAAAACATTTAAGAAATAAGTCAAGACAAAGGTATATTTGAGAAGCAAATAGATAATGTTGTTATCTTAAATATTTTAAAAAATAAAAACAGAACTATTCTTTCAAAAAATAGATAAAAGGGACAATAAGAGTGTTTTATAATTTTATTGGGTATTAATTATATTATGAGTTTAATGGTCATGCACTGTCAGTGTAAAAAAATTTACACTATCAACCAATTAGAATTCACCGTTAGTATGACTTTTAAAGTATTTATTATAAAAGTCAATAAACTTACAATAAATGGTGGTTTGTGATTGGACGACAGTGTAAAACTACTTTACACTGTCAGTACATGACCTCTTTTTATCTTATATTATAGACTTAATAACGTTTACTATGAAATCAATAATATATTCATGAATATACCGTCAACTTACCTTGTATACAATAACTATAAGAATATTATGGCTTCGGATGGTTCTAAGTTTTTAGTTTTTAATTTTTAAATAAAAATTTAAAATAAAATATATTAAGATAAAACGGATTTAAATTGATTTTTAACTTAATTTTGAAATATTCTAAACTCAATTTACAAAAAGTAATTTTGATATTTTGAATTTTAGTTGTCAAAATAAATTATTCAATTTTACTACCATTACTCACTACTACCATCACCACCATTGTTGCTACCACAAATCTAACACCATGCATCAAAATCATCATTTTCACTATTATTACCATTAGTGTCGTCATTATAACAAAAAAAAAAAACCATTGTTGCTACATTACCGTTGTCATCATTATTATCATCGTCATTAAACTATCTTCATATCTATTATTGCGCTCCCTCTACTTATCACTAAAGATGAAAATAAGCTGGGATTGAACAAAGCTTTGCTTAAATAGGTCTAACTTATTTAAAAAAATTGAAGGTTTAAACCTGGTCTATTACCTGTCATAAGCCTTTTTTTTAGGTCTAATCTACCATTTTTGAAAATATGACTTGCCCTATTAGCCTACTTAAAGATCGATTTCAAATTAAAGTTTTACATAGGTATATCATATCCCTAAATGGACTAATTGACTAATAGGTCAATGGAAAAAATATCTATATAAAACAAATAATAAACTATAGAAATTAAAATCATTACTACTCAACTCACAAAACAAGGACAAAATAGGTATGTTATACTTTATAAAATTCAAGTCTAACTTGCTTATATGATACTACTCCAGACTCAAATATAAGTAACAAAAAAAAAAAAGGTTTAGTGGACTCAAATGTAAGCAAATTTTAACTACTTTCATCCTGTTTAATGATACCATCCCAAAAATATCTTTCAATTAATTGAGATTCTATTTCCAATGACTCTTTTTTATTCTTCATATTAAGTTCCAATGAAGGGTATTGTAGGAAAAAATATTTTTTAAATGTGATTAGTAGAATTAAATGATATTAACTAACTTTCTTAATTAACGCAAAAATTAGTTAATTTTACTTATATTTGAGTCCAGATAGAATATAAGTTTATTCTTAAGGTGTAATATGACCTTCATGACAACTTATTTAAAAGTCTATTTTGTAATACGACTTCTAAATAAGGTATAAGTTTATCCTTTAATAAATAGATTCGACTCTTATGTATGTCAATATGTTTAATATTTAAAAAGATAAATAAATATATTATTTTAATATGTTATAAAAAATTAATATAATAATAATACTAAAAAATAGTATTATTTAAATAAGCATATCTATTAGGCCTAAAAGGATTTTTAAATAGTCAAAAACTTGACCTTTTTAACTAAATAGACTATTATAAAAGCTTTTGCCTATTTTATTTCGTAAAAAAACTTGACCTGGCTTAGCTCGATGTAGGCTAACCCATAGAGCTTGTCAGACAACTTGACCTATTTTTACCTCTACTTATCACCAAATGAACTTGAATGATGAAGTAACAAGTGATTTACGTAATTTAGATTTAAAATTTGGTATCAAAATTTAAATAATAAAAACCATAACAAATAACCAATGAGGATTGTGTTTAATAGAAGGGGGCTAATCTCCAACAATATGATAAATCAATGTTCAGATTCCTGCTGAGAGAGATGCCCATACTTAGTGTCCGATTGTGTCTTGAATGGAATTGCTTTCGAAGAATAATACCTATGGAATAATAATAATAAAAAAACTAAAATCAAAATTTTGAAAATGAAAACTGTTTTTGATTTTTGAAAATTTTAAAAGCTTAAAATTGACAATCACTTCAAATAAATCTTTAAACGGTATAGAAATTTTTAATTCAAACAAAAATTACTAAAATAAAAATGAAAAAAAGATTATAATATAATAATGTTAATTATACTTGAATATAAACTTATGTTAAAAAGTGAATAATTGATTATGTTTACCATCTTAAGTATTCAAAAATTATTTTATACTTTGACTAATTCAATTTGAATTGAGATTTGAGATAATAAAACTTTTTTAGTATTTTTTTATTCACAAAATTTAAATGTCATATTTTATTCAAAGAAATTAAATTTCTAATCACTTAGACCATCAACTATGGATAATTAAATTTTTTGATCTAATGTCTATTATATTTAAAAGTCACATTAGCCTTAAGTAATCTAAGTGGAGATAAATAAATTCATTTACAGATGTAAACTCTTTCGATATTTATTTTTCTCACTCATAAAATTTAAATTTAAAGTTATACATACAAAAAACCCTAACTTGTTCCCCACTAAGACCAACAAACGGGATACATAATTAAAAACTTGATTGTGTGCCGGAAAGAAAAGAAGACAAGGACAAGAAAAAAAGAATCTAATAATAATGATATGAAATATTATGCTAAGGTTTTTTACTGCGTGTCAATGAACACATAATTAAAAATTAAAATAAACATTTATTATATAAAAATACAAAAATTATTTCACTATTTATTTTAAAATATTAACTAAAATATCTTTAACACTTCTTATGACAAGTTGGTTCTATAATTATAAAACTTTTTTTTTTAGTTTTTATATGTAAAAACATCTTATTTTAGTCTTTACATATATTATTTTTAATATTTTTTTGGTCTCTATACATACTATTTCATTCTTTTTTAGTCCCTAACTAAAATAAATTAAAAATGATTTGTATAAAGAAAATATTTTTAAATATAAAGTGTAACAAGAATTTTTTTTGTAATTATTGAGGAGTAATTTAAAAAAAAATAACACAGTTTAAGTTTGTACGAGAAGTGGTGGGAGGGATCAGTAGCCGTGACATTGCTGACGTGGCAGCCCTCCTTATCCCTGACTGAGCTCAGTTTACCTCCTTTCCCTCTTTAGATATTTCACGGCATTCCCTTCACACTGCCCATTCCTATTTCCTACACCTGAATCCAATCCATATCAATAGTTGAGATATTTTTCAACTTCTTCCAACTTTCACTCGTTCAGCCTTATGCCTTTTATTTTATTTGTTTTAAGTTTTGATTCTGGTTCACCACCGCCAGGTCAGAAGTAATACACCAACCGCTTGCCTCTTTCTTTTCCACGAAAGCCACACAATCTCTTTATTTTACTTAACCCATGGAGTTACGGGCTGCGATTGTCCTATCCTCTTCTTCACTTCCTCCGAGGTTTCACTCTTCTAAACCCACTCCAGATTTTGCCTCCCCCTTCTCCTTGTTCGTTACAAATCCACTTCGACTTTCATGCTTCACTGTTGTTTCCAAAGGTTAGTCACTACTTTTCAACTCGTTTTTTCATCACCCCATCACTTTTTTGGCTGTTTGCTGCGTTATATAATATATATTATTGTTTGGATAGAACTTAGGAAGGTAAAATCAGCCTAGAGAGTTCCTTGTTTGTTTCTCTTCCGGGTCACGACTCATGAGTCACAATACACTTAACAAACAAAACAAAGGGAAAGACTACGAAATTTTTAAGGAGGATTATATTATAACTTTTTAAAAACAGTTTTGATGTGATTAAGGAATCATTGTATAAAAAGTTTCACTGTTGAGTTTTTTTCTTTTTTTTTGGTATGAGGTCATAGGTGTCTTTTACAGGAGACAATTCTGCTTGAGTCGGATAAGACTATTATAGATAGCGAAACTCTCTCCAAGTATTTATCACAAATGCATACCTAGGGGTTCGAACTAGTTTAGATGTATTGATAACATTGAATGTTGCATTTTTTTAATAAAAGCTTTCTATTTTTGATTTCTTAGCTACCATCTTTCAGGCAATAGTTAGCAAAACTGTTTTTAAAAAATGAGGGACCAAATGAGAAACTTGGAATATTTAGAGGGATCAAAATTATACATAAACCTAATTTTTTATATAACTAGTGGGCCTTGTAATGCATTATGATGGGTCTATTTGCAACATGATTGTATTTGTTTCTATTGAACTGATGGTATGTTGTACAAGAGGATCCAAATTCCTGTTATGCTAACTTGTTCCTTGATGGATCAGATCAGCAGCATTTCTTTCCAGCTAATGCACGTGACACAAGGGCAGTGCTGAATTGTATCACTGAAGGGTTGTCAAGTACTGGTGCCTCTTGTGGTGATTTTTCTTGTGATGATCCCAGTGGTAGTGATGAGAGAAGGGGTGATGATGATGGCATGGGGTTCTTGGATAACTATGAAATGATCATTAGAAATTGTGACAAGCTAATTGAGGCTTTTATGGCGGATGAGACCGATTGGAGGAGTTTGTTAGTTTTCAACAGGAAGTGGAGCAATATTAGGCCCCATTTTTTTAGACACTGTCAGGATAAAGCAGACACCGAAGAAAATCCACTGATGAAGAACAAGCTGCTCTGGCTTGTAAAGAAACTTAAAGAGGTCTGTCATCACTCATTTGTTGTTGAAATTTATACCCATAACTTTGTCATTATGGTATTGGTGACTACTAAAAACCAATCTAACACAATTCTATCTAACCTTACCCGCCTTTTTAATAACTGTTTTTTATTTCTCTTGAATGCAACATACGCACTTGTAGCTGTATTTCATAGTGCAATTGTACTGTTTACTACATTAATTAGAAAATGATGAAGGGGGAAAGAAATTTTATCCTAGAACAAAAAGGAAATGTGCTTAATGCATGGAAATGTTGTATATCTAGAGATTATGCTGTTCCTTTAAACTGTTGTTTATGGCTTCCATAATGCACAAATTTATTCAATACTCGTCTTCTGCAGATAGATGAAGAGTTGCAGAGACACAATGAACTTATTGAAATGATCAAAGGGAATCCATATGAAATTAGTGCATTTGTCTCCAGGAGTTGTAAAGATTTCACGGAAGAATTCTTTATGCATCTTCATACAATAGCGGAATCTTATGACAACCATCCCGAAACACAAAATGGTGAGACTAAATGCTTTGAATGCTGAATTAATGTTTCTTATAACAGTATATTTTGCTTGTAAATATTTGGTCACCCACTGAACTGAATGATATCCCTCCAGTTCAGAGCTTTTTAATACTTCTACTACAAGTAAAAGTAGATGTGGTGCCTTTTATAATCAAATCAAAGGTATTCACCCACAGAATCATATTCCATTTTCATTCCCATCTCTCCAAAAATTCCTCCTTAAAACATATTGCTCATCAAGTATTCATCTAGCTTAGCCTAGGTTAAACTGTGATAATATGCCTTAGGATTTTTACGTCCTTGCAATTTAGAGATCTTATAGTTCTTGCCACATGTTAAGATTCAAGAAATGAGTCAATTTAACTGGGTAGTTCAAACTTGCCTCTTCAATTAATCTGTTATTTGTCACCATATGTTTATGTGACAAGATTTGGTAAAGCTTTGGAACACATGCTTGGCTACTGTAGAAGTCTATGGCGCTGCAACTGAAAGCATTGAAGCACTTAATGCTGCAGAATTGAACTTCCAAGATATTATCAATTCTCCCCTGGATACTTCCTGCTGGAAAATAGACAATTTAGCTGAGAGAAGTCAATGCTCCAATCCAGAATTAGTAGCTCGTTGGCTGCGATTGTGTGATAATGTGGAAGAAGCAGGAAGGTTGCATGCAATTTTCTTGAAATGTTTTAGACATTCAGTTACTTATGTTGATAATAATTTGATTTGTAGTTATTTGAGATTGGGTAAGTTAGCTCAGGCTCGTAGAGTGTTTGATGGAATGTCAAGAAAGAATACAGTTACATGGACTGCTATTATTGATGGATATTTAAAATTTAACTTGGATGATGAAGCTTTTAAGTTATTTCAAGATTCCGTTAAACATGGGGCTCCAGCAAACAGTAAGATGTTTGTCTGTATCATGAATTTGTGTGGTAAAAGAGTGGATTTAGAGCTGGGGAAACAAATCCATGCTCGTATTTTGAAAAGTAGATGGAGGAATTTAATTGTTGACAATGCAGTTGTTCATTTTTATGCAAAATGTGGCAATATATCAAGTGCATTTCGAACATTTGATTGTATGGCAGAGCGAGATGTAATATGTTGGACAACTATGATTACTGCTTGTTCCCAACAAGGGTTTGGACATGAAGCCTTGTTGCTGTTGTCACAAATGCTAGGGGATGGGTTCTTTCCTAATGAATATACTATATGTAGTGCATTAAAGGCTTGTGGAGAGAAGAAAGCATTGAAATTTGGGACACAGCTGCATGGTGCCATAATAAAGAAAATCTGTAAGAGTGACGTTTTTGTAGGAACTTCCCTAGTTGATATGTATGCAAAATGTGGAGTAATGGTGGATTCTAAAGAAGTGTTTGATAGAATGAGAATTAGAAATACAGCTACTTGGACATCTATTATATCTGGATATGCTCGAAATGGGTTTGGTGAAGAGGCTATAAACCTTTTTCAATTAATGAAGAGGAAAAGAATACATGTTAATAAATTGACAATTTTAAGTGTCTTGATGGCTTGTGGCACAATTAAGGCTTCACTAATTGGAAGAGAAGTTCATGCACAGATAATCAAAAGTATTATCCATACTAACATATACATAGGAAGCACTTTGGTATGGTTCTATTGCAAATGTAAAGAATACTCTTATGCTTTCAAGGTGCTCCAACATATGCCTTTTAGGGATGTTGTTTCGTGGACTGCCATTATCTCTGGGTGTGCCAGGCTTGGGCTTGAACATGAGGCTCTGGAGTTTTTGCAGGAGATGATGGAGGAAGGTGTGTTGCCTAATTCCTATACTTACTCGTCAGCTTTGAAAGCTTGTGCAGAGCTAGAAGCTCCAATGCAAGGAAAATTAATTCATTCTTATGCAAGCAAGACCCCTGCCTCGTCTAATGTATTTGTAAACAGTGCTTTAATATATATGTATTCAAAATGTGGATATGTTGCTGATGCTTTTCAAGTTTTTGACAACATGCCAGAGAGGAATTTGGTTTCTTGGGAATCCATGATCTTGGCTTATGCAAGGAATGGGCATGCTAGAGAGGCTCTGAAGCTCATGCATAGAATGCAAGCTGAAGGTTTTGTGGTGGATGATTATATCCTTGCAACAGTTCTTACTGCCTGTGGAGGTGTTGAGCATGGAGACATTCTTCAGGATAGCGAGTCTTCTTCATATTACTTGCATTCCTAGTAATCTTCTACAAGATAGGAGCATCAATGAACATTGTAGAACAAGTGAATGTACCTAATTAGATGTATAGCAGCTAAAGGATAATGTATACTCGGTAGATGAGGAGGATACAGAAAGATTTTTAGAAACGATGTGCCACCAAATGCTAGTGATAGCCTTCATTTGTTGTCTTTACATCTACCCTTAATGTAAAAGATTTAACATGATGAGAAAATGAAAAAAGAAAAAGGAATATCTCAATCACTTAAGGACCAAATGGAATTTTTAAGAGTGACATTGTCTCAGAAAGACTTCATTTATGATGAAGGATGCTGCTCTCAAAATAAGATCTGTATGTATTGTTTTTTATATTGTATTGTGTTATACACTTTCGCACCATTACTATAATCCTAAAGCAAACTGTAACTTATAACACTGGAGAAAGTTCGTAGATGTGCCACACCCCACTGCACTGTAACACATGGAGTCTCTAGCACACTTCAACCATCCTGTGTATATATGTTCATTGACCCTCAAATCCTGACTCAAGACATATTAAAGATTAGTATTTCCATTTTCCTTTCTAGTGTACAAATTCTTGTTTGCCTAAGGGACTGTTTGGTTCAAATGAGGGGAGAGGAGGGGAGGGGAAGGAAGGGAAGAGATTTTGATTAGACATTCTGTTTGATTGAGAGGAAGGGAGAGGAGGGGAGGACAAGAGGTAGTCTTTTAATTGTTTGGTTTACAAGAGCGAATGAATTTTAAAAATTGATTTACTTTTGTATTTGAATTTCAAAACATAAGTTGGGATATTTTAGTCATCACTAATCAGTATAACTAGTGCAGAAGCTCGGTTCATGTTTAGGCCTCTTGATAGAAGCAATTAAAATCGCGGTTGACATGTCAGTGTTATTGCTGTTTTTATCCTTATGTGCTAGTTTAGGATACAAACTTTACATTATTAATATGTATATATATTTTTATTGTAGGATTTTGGGGGGAAGGAGATGATGCCTAGTAATGGCAGGGAATGTCTTCGACTTTTAAGAACATTTATAGAAGACTAAGTGCATGTTTGGTAATACTGTGATTTGGACTTACCGTGATTTTTTGAAGCAAGAAATTGTTTGTGTTAATTTCATTATGATTTTACAAGTGAATGTGATTTCTATGGCCTATCCAAACACACTATTATATTTAGTTTAC
Source organism: Spatholobus suberectus (assembly GCA_004329165.1). Classification (NCBI taxonomy): domain Eukaryota; kingdom Viridiplantae; phylum Streptophyta; class Magnoliopsida; order Fabales; family Fabaceae; genus Spatholobus; species Spatholobus suberectus. The sequence continues at coordinate 45,005,935 of CM014733.1, read as the reverse complement.
CTTAAGAAGACAAGTAGGTGTTTAAACTTATGACTTATTATTTAGATGCGAGATCTTGTCTTATTTTATTCAACTAACTCCTTAAGATTATATTATTAATTATTTATTATAATATAATGAATAACCTCCAAATAAATCCATAAATACAGCTAAATTGTGCCCTTTTACTTTTTTTTTTGTCAACTCTATGAATAATTGACTACTTAATTTAAATTGGAAGAATAGGGGTTACTTGGAACTTGGATATATTTGTAGTAAAACGCTTAGATATGCATAGAGAGAGAGAGAGAGAGAGGTACTCTCCCAAATTTAAGAGAGCACTGAATCACTAACTTCAATAAGGATTTATTATAAGATAATATATTACCTTATAAAGAAGGATTTCTGCATTAGAGTCCAAGTTTTGCAAAAAGTTGGACTTCATTCTTTCAAAAGAGTTTGCCTTGTAACAAGAGTAAATAATATATGCATTGATATTGTAAAAGACTTTTAAACTATTATCTGATCACAAACTAACATGTATGATATATTTGTTGACTTTTATAATAATAATCTTAAAAGTAATAATAATAATAATTTTTAATTGGTTGATAGTATAATTTTTTTTCCCATTAATATTGCATAAAAATTAAACTCTTGCAACAATAAGCATTTTTTACTTACAAATCAAATCTACTAAATGAGCTCCTCCATGCATGATGTAAGAAGATAAACAATTTTCTATTAAACAATAAAATATTTATTGTATTGAAATGTAAAAAGTCATTCAATGCTTTTCTATTTAACTAATTCAAAGAATTAAATAGGATATATTTAATGTTTTCATACTATGAACTTATGGATGTATAATAGAAAATTCCTTAGAAAATAAAATAAAATAGATAGTGCGTTATTTTCTATGTAATTAATAAAATCAGATGTAGAAAAATATTTTGGCTTGTGATGTAAATTTTTTTTCTATATAAGTCAAGAGACTTGCAGTTAGTAAGTAGAAGGAAATTTATATCAAACGTTCTTATTAGATCATGAGTTTCTACATTATCTGCTTCTTGAAAGCTTTCTTAAACTTATGTCATAGTTTCCTTAAAATGCAAGGCTAGACAATTGCCTCAAGTCAAGGATCTTTGCACGAAGACATGAAGCCTAAAGATTTATACTACGCTTTCATTTGACGTAAATCATAATGTTTGCCTCAAATTTTAGTAGAACTAATTTTAAAAGAATTGAGGTTAAAATTAATTTGTGTTTGAGAGTGACATTTAAAAGTGAGTTTAGGATGGTTGGTTTCGCTGGGATGAGAGGGTACACACAGACACATGGTTTTGTTGTGCATTGTTAATAACGTTGTATCTTACAATTTTTTTTTTCACTTCGTTAACAATTTCCCTAAAGATAATTATTAAAAAACTTTTTCACTTCGTTAGCAAAATTGAGCACACAATGTGTGTATAGTGAGTTCCACATCCAACATTAATTCTTTTACAGGGAACAAAAATTTACTTTCTCCAAAATTACCTAGTGCCCATTTGGATGGCATTCACGATTGATTTTGAATTACGTTGCACTGTGGCAATTTGATTTTTCACAGTAACACACTAGCACACATGTTTGGTTGCAAAAATTGTGGTGAACAAAATCAATTCTCCGTTGCGTACGTAGGTCTTACTAAATTATATTTTATTTTCACTTCAAAAGTAATTTTACTTTAGCAACCAAACAAAATCAATTCCATCTTGAGAATGCTTTGGGGAATCAATTCGATTTTCTTTTAAAAGTAACTTTACCATAAATATGGAATGTTTATGAAATGGGGACGAGTATAGGAAGTTTATATATATCCCAAGAAAGAAGGGTAGATTTGGGAAAAAGTTCGGTTTTGTCAGGTTTTTGGGTATTAGAGAACCAAAGAAGATGAAATATCAACTTGACCATATTTTCATAGGGGACGTGAAGATGCATGTTAATCTTCTAAAGTATGACAGGGCACAATCAAATAGAGTACTCTAGGAAGAATGGAAGAAGAAATATGGTTGGGAAGGAAAAAAATTGATAAGACTAGTAAAAAAAATCATATGGAGGAATTGTCAAAGAAAATGTTTCGTATGTCTAAGCTGTAAAAAATGGAACAGGAAGACCGTCAAGTGGAGTAAAAAAAATAGTGTCTAGTAGGCCTGAGGAGAAAAAAAAATATAATGAGATGGAATATGATGATTGGAAAGGGTGGAAATGAAAGGAAATCTGAATGGTTGAAGAAATAATGTTTAGTGGGGAGACTGCATTACCCTAGTAGAATTTTTTCGTTATGAGAGCACTTCATGCATGGCAAGAGGAGTTCTTTAGACATCTAGTGAGCCTCTTTGGATCTAAGATATCAGTGGATGAAAATACTAGACAAATTATAAAGCTAGAATGTGCCAATATTCTTGTATGAACTTAACCACTTGAACCAATCACAAAGTGCCAAAAGACGAAGATTAATGGAATGATTTTTATGATCTGAAATTCTGAATGGTGAAGGAGACATGGAAGGAGGAACTAATTTGTTTATGTTTCTGAACAAGCAAATTTCGGAGAGATGGTTTCCGATGGTGGCAGTCCATTGGGCAGTGAAGATGAAAGGACTAAAAGAATTTCAAATTTTTCATTAATTGCACATGATAACGGGGGTCAAAATAAACGTGTAGTTAACAAGATAGTGGAAAATAAGAATAAAAGCAATTTGGTTACTAATTACTAATAAGACAAATGATTATGCTATTGGTGGGGTCCAGCAAATGACTATTAATAATAATGAGTTGGAATTAGAGGATGAGGACAATACAAAGGAAATGGACCATAATGTTATGGAAATAGGAGGGGGTCAAGTAGTCCAAACTAGAAAAAAATGATACTGCGAATTCATGAGGGATGGCCCATAGTGTCGATGATATGGGCCTTGCTTGTAAGCAAATGCATCTAGAATCAAACTCCCCTAGCAGGATTTTGCTATTTACACCCCCTAGTTACTAAGTAGTACCCTTTTCTCTTGGTTTTGTTATATAATTTTATTTAAATATCCATTGCCTTTATTTTGGAAAGTAATTTTCAGAACTATATTTTTTTCAAAAAAAATTATAGTTCTGAAAATTACTTTCTGAAATTGAAAGATGTTCTAGAAAGTGATTTTTGGGATTGTCTTTTTTGAAAAAACGTAGTTCCAGAATACATTTTTCAAAACTGGAAGATGTCATTCTGGAAAGTGATTTTCAAAAATAATAACAAAAGATGAATTTGAGCATGATTACTGAACTCATACTTTTGCCTTTCGTCAACACAAAATTAAAAGAAAAATTGAAAGGACACAAACGTTGAGAGAGACATAGGCTGGTAGTTGTCTTACTAAACGCACACAAACCGGACGTTAAGAGTCAAAGGTTGATAAATTAATGAATGCATGCTTTTGTAAATTGAAACGTATAATAGATGAAGTTGACGTTAGACGTACATTGAAAAGCAATGCCATGTAGAGGAAAACATACTGTATCACGTAGAAATTTGATGAAAAATGCACGTATCAACTTGATGGAAAATGTGGTATTATGTAATTATGGTTTAAAGAATGATAAATATGGGGTGAAGATGAGAGTTCAAAACTAGGTTTTAAAGAAAAATAAAGATAGGTGGTGTAAAAATAGAATTTAAAAATAATAAACATTGGGTATAAAAATATGGCTTAAAAGGGTATATTTAGTAATGAAAAACATCAAAAAAAGAAGAAGAAGATGGGGGTGTACTTAGTGAACATGGGGGTGTAAATAGCAAAAACCACCTCTACGATAGGCCAAGATGAAAGTGGGAGAGAAGACCAAGTGACTAATGGCAATCATGTATAAGGCTACCACATTACGAGGGAAAGTCTCGGCAATTTGGTGCTCATTTTTAGGCACAGAAATAGGGCGGGGCAGGGCGAGATAAGGTGGGTTGCCTTTCCTTATCCTTGCTTCTGCTAAGAATTGGTCATATTTGAGCTTAGGATCGTGTTTAAGAGAGATAAATTGAAGGTAAAAAATTTAAATTCAATCTCTTGTAGAGGTTGGGTAAACTTATAAGAAACATGCCTTATCTTTTAATTTTTAAAATTTAGTTTACTTATATATATTTTTAAATGAATCATATATTACATTATAAATTATATTATTAGTAAAATATATAATTTCAACTTTATTATTTAATTATTATTATTATTTAAATTATTTAATTATTATAATTGTAAAGACACTAGAAAAATATTAGAAAAGTGGTTGAATTGTGTTTTCAAAAACTTTTCACTAATTTCTTTTAAAAAAACACATTGAAAACAAGCAGGTGATATACTTTGCAAATTTGATCAACTCTATAAGACGAAAACTATTGTACTGTCCTATGGATGATGAGCAATTTTGATCAAAACTTGTAGTTCAAAACCAAAATTGTTTTCACACAAGTTTAACTCCCTTAAAACGTTATTGTAATAAAAGAGATAAGAGAACAAAGAAAAACATGAGTTTTTATCTTAATTCGTCTCACAATTTGAGACTACGTATAACCCTTAACAATTGCCAAAATTTCCACTAAACAACGCACGAATCACAGGAACCACGTTCCAAACTATTATAAATATTCTTTCAACCTCGCCTCTTTAACCAATCTTCCAAGTATTCTTTAACTTGTCTCTCTAAGCCTTCAAGCTTAACCAAACTTTAGAAGTTTAAAGGAAACAAGTAACCCTAAACTATCGTTATGTTAAGTTCAGATACATTAATGATAGTTTAATACAGTCAAAGTGTTTACAATAATTACAAAGAATGTTTTCTAAATGATTAAAAAAAATGAGCATAGTAAATGCATGTTCGTTAATCTCTCTAATCTCTATAATTTGTCGACTCTTGATACTTTTAGAGGCGACTTTGAAATTAGTTGTTGTGAGAGACTTTTCCTTTGTTGAAAAAGAATGTTGGAGTGCCTTAAATGTTGCACTAAATTCTTTTTTCGTTTTGATAAGAATATTCTGATAAAATGTTATTTTATCTTCTCTTTTTGTACTTTGTCTGTGAAGTAGCAAAGTGGGTAGAAGTTTCCATACTTATGCAAATATCCTATAACTTTTTTTGCGCAACTATCTTATATTCTTCCACGTTTGTGTCAGTTGCATTCTTTGAGATATAAGAGTTGGTAAATCCTATCTTTTGTTTCTTTGAGATACCTTTAGGCTTGTTAAATACACTAAGTTGTTTATCATGCTTAGATTCCTTGAAGTCTTGATAGTCTTCTTATTTGACAAACCCTAGGACGCATCAAGTTGACTTCTTCACTGACAATGCAATCAATCTTGTAGACTTTAGAAGATATTAGCTTTTATCCAATTATATAATGTTTTGTTTGTTACCATTAAAACTCAAGGTTGGATTGTCTTAGATTTAACAACAACAACAACAACAATAATAATTACTTTATAATTTTCAATAATTATAAAAAATGAAAGTGTGAGAAATTTTACCTTGGGGTTTGGTATTGTGGATAGTATAGCTAAGCCGCTAAGGATTTTACTATAATGATTCTGTATTGTTGTCTTCTTTTCAAAGAATGATAAATACTCAAAGGGTAAAAAATATAGATTTGAAGTATTTGTTATTTAAAGAATAAGAGCATAAATGAAGTGTTAATTGAGCATAATTGGTATAAATTTAATGATAATAGATTTGTTAATTAAGGGTTTGCCACCTAAGACATTTATTAACCATGTTGAAAGGATGGGCATTATAGACAAGTCCTTGTTAACATATAGTACGATGTATGTATATACATTTAGTTGTAAAGCTCATATTGTATAACACATGTGAATTCAAGTAAAGTTGTGTTTTTGCTTTGTTTCATGTTATTTACATTATATGGTATACAATAATATTGTTTATGGTGCAATGATAAGATGTGTCATTGAAAGGACATTAAAGACCAAATTATAACATTGATTAGAGTTGCTTGGGTTGGGTGATCTTGTGATACATGGAAGGAATCAAGTTGTTGGATAAGTTATGACAGCCATGATCCAATCATTTCAATTCAATTAAAAATGGTGACATGATAATTTCAACGTATATATGGTGCACAATTATGTTTTAATATTGAATATTCAAGTCATCATATAGGCCAAGTGGGAGATTATTAAATATTTTATTGAATAGTCTACAAGTGGCCCATGTAACTAAAGGGTTGATTTTAAATTAAAAGATAGCCTAATGTGATGGTTGTTAGGCTTAATGATAATTAAGATCATTGGAGGTTAGTTTAAATTTGTTAAATAAATTAATCCCTTGCTCCTCGATCTCTCCCTTTATTATAAGCAATTTTCTAGTAGTTAAGATAAATGTGGAAAGTGGGTTACATATATAGGAAAAACACTTGTTTTCTATTAGGCATAATTGTTGAAAATTGGTATCTACATCATCAAAGATATAAGAAAAGGAAGATATAAAGGGTAAAAAAGACTTCATGAAAGAGTGAAAAAGAAATTGAAGTACTTGATTCATAGATTTAGGTAAGATCTTGAACTCTCTTAATAGAAATTAATAAATAGTGAAAAGGCATAAATATCTTTTTAGTTCTTATAATTTGGGCGTTTTATTTTTTTAGTCCCATAAAATTATTTTGGTCATTTTAGTCCTTGAAACATTTTTTGTGTGTTTTTTTAGCCCCTGTCGTTAGAGAAGTTTCATTAAAAATGACATGACAAATAGAGTGCCACGTCACTGTGCCACGGGTAGAGGTGTTAATCGACAAGCTTAGCTTGGCTCTACAGGCCAAGCGTGGGCTACTTCATTTCTGGCCCTGTCTGGCTCGACAGGCCCATCGAGCTGGGTCAAAATGGCCATGACTTTTTTTTCTTAATTTTTTATATGTTTTACAAAGAAAAAAAACAAAAAAATAACACCGGGCCAAATAGGCTCGGTACCTGTTGAGTCGGGCCTATTTCGCCAACTCTAGCCACGGGTGTCCATGTAAGCATATATTTCAGGGACTAAAATGTTAAATAATTTTATAGGGGCAAAAAAAACCAAATACCTAAATTATAGGGTCTAAAATGACCAAAATAATTTTATAGGGACTAAAAAATAAAATACCTAATTTATAGGGACTAAAAAAAATATTTAAGCCAACTTAAAATAAAAAAAATTAAAAACCCTTATTTACCACCACCGTTGCAAACCCTTCATTTTCTCCTTTCGCCATCCCAACCACAGAAGTCACCATATTGAGCAAGCTAACCCAAAACCTAAACTCGCTCAAGCCAAATCGCAACCTAGAACCATAAGCTCTTTTGGTAATGCGATTCATAGTTTTCACTAACCAAGAAGACTAAGGATGAGAAATTGATAGGACAAGAGCTCCTCAGTCTTTGCATTTGTCATTTGGCAGTAAAAACACTGACGACACGGTGCATTCTTTGATGCGACATGCTGCATTCTCCAATGCGACACATCGATGACACGCAACATGATTAGACTGACAACAAGAAAGAAGAGGTCATGGTGTCTCCTCCCCTAGCCTCGAGAAGGTTTCAGAAGACAATGACCAATTGCTCATGACTCTACAACGAAAAGATGATGATAATAACAATAACGTCAAAGGAAATGTGAAGAACTTTGACATCCCTTGCTTCGTGTAAAGGTACGACACAAGCGAAGAAAAAGTCACATGGGAAAAGGTGGTGGAGGAAGATTCTTGGTTGGTGAAAACAACATATTGCATTACTAAAAAACCTCATGGTTCTAGGGTGCAGTTTGGCTCGAACAAGTTTAGGTTCACGGTTGGCTTGCTTAGTGTGGTGGCTTTTGTGGTTCAAATGGTGGAAGGAGAAGATGAATGGTGGAAGGAAAAACAGAGGGTTTGTAACGATGGTGGTGAATGGGGGTTTATAATTTTTTTTTGCTTATTTTAATTTGACTTGAATGTCTTTTTAGTCCTTATAATTTGGATTTTTTTTCTAGTCCCTAAAAAATCATTTTGGTTATTTTAGTTCCTATAGTTTGGGTATTTTGTTTTTTAAGTACTCATAAAATTATTATTTTTTGTCATTTTAGTCCTTGAAACATATGCCTACATGTATGACATATGACACGATGACGTGACACTTTGTTTGCCACATTATCTTTTAACAGAACTTCTTTAACAACACTAAAAAAACACAAAAAAATATGAGAAAATAGATCATGCACTGACAGTGTAAACACTGTCATCCAATCACAAACTACCATATATTATAAGTTTGTTAACTTTTATAATAAATACTTTAACAGTCATATCAATGGTGATTTTTGATTGGTTGACAGTGTAAAATTTTTTACATTGATAGTGTATGACCATTAAACTCAAAATATTTCAGAGACTAAAATGACTGAAATAATTTTATGGAGATTAAAAAACAAAATGTCCAAATTATAAAGACTAAAAAGATATTTAAGACATAATAAAAATTATAATATTTAAAATCCTATGTAATTTTATGGCTTGCCGTCATCTCTCGCATACGCTTCCACCGATAACATATCTACTTTGAAAAAGATTGCCAACTCAACCAACAAGTTTCCGAATAGGGCCTTGACTTGATTCTTGTGAATTAACTTTATTGGTAAGTTATATAAGGTCTCAAAACTTGTGGCATATTCTGTCGATAGATTAAGCAACTTCCCATAGTTCATGCATCTTGCATTGGTTATAGTACGAAGAAATCACCACGTGGTAAGCATTATGAACAGTAGGGTCAATTATAGATTTAAGAAAAAAAAAGCACTACCAATAAGGTGAGTTTCAATTGAACATGGAACAGTCTTAATGGTTATTATCTTTCCAGGATCAATAAGCATGCTTACAGCACGCAATTGACTTACTATTTGGGATTTGTCTTCAACCAAAAGTAATACATTCTTTGGGTAACGAACCTAACCCACATCGATCGGCTCCTACCTTAAAACAGTGAATATTCAATGACTGTTAACAAGTGCAGGCATGTAGGACGGGTTACGAATGACAAGAATTGACAAAAAGGTGTGCGTGTGAATTAATACACGACAAACATGCATCTTTGTATGTAAACACCCCCCTCTATTTTGATTTTGTGACTCAAATTCCATTTTTGTACGTAACATTGGTTAGATCATGACGATGTTTCTAAAACTTCAAAACCTAGCAAATAGCAACATAGAGATAGATTGAAAATATCAAACAAAAATGCCATTTCCTATAAAAAAATTGGTATGAAAAGGGATAAAAGGAAAGATTGACGAACGACAATATGCATGATCATACACAGAAAGTTAGAGTAAAAGTTAATTTTCAATAAAACTTTTTTTTTTGTTGAACATTTTCAATAAAAGTTTGATACAATGTTTAATCGAAGAAAAATGGAAAGGATTTTATATTATTTTGGCTTAAATTAAAAATTTAATTAGTCTCTACATTCAATATTGTTTTTCGTTTTAATTTTTACATGAAAAATTATATATTTAATTTTGATGCGTACATAAAAAAATGTTTACAAATCAGTCTTCATCATTTATCAAAATTATAATAGTGTTAAGATTTTTTTTATACGAGAATTAAAATGAAAAGGGTGTGTCATATGTAAGGACTAAATTTTAGAACTTTTTTATAGAGCAATTAAATCAAACGGTAGCTTGTTTTCGTGTAAGGGTTGAAACTAAGAATCATGTTAAGTATAAGTCTATATAGTTGTGCATTATTATTATTTTTTTATTTTTTATGTTGTTTTTATAAATGATTGAAATTATTGTCTAGTTTTGTGTTTTTTTATCCAAATTAAAATATGACATGTGATTAGAAAATATTACTCTCTTGGTTGTTATTTATTTATTTATTTATTCTGGTGTTGCATTCATCAATTTGTATTGAATAAATTTTTAGTTCGATGTGACATATCAGCATTATGTAATGGATCTATAATAATAGATTTCATGTGTTTACTTTTTTAACAAAATACAAAACACAAATCATAAAGGAATTAAAACTAAAAGTTAGTATATTAATACAGAACAAAAATATAAGTAATAAGCTTTAATATGAAATGATATTTTGTCGATGATAAATAATAACGATAGAGCTAGAACATTTTCTTTGTGGGATCCAAATAAAAAAATTAAATTAAATTATAATTTTAAAATTAATATATTAAATTTAACCAACAATTAAAAAAATCATAAAAATTGACTACGTATCATGAAAATTGAATTATTTAACTTAAACAAAAGATACAAGATTATAACATTGTAGCAGGAGAAAAGAGATTTAGTTTTTAAAATTCATGGTAACAATTCTAATGATAAGAGAAATCTTTAATATATTTAGATATCATGTTTGAAGTTTTAAAAGTATAATTGACCTTCAAATTTTGTTAAAGCAAAATTTAATTTTTAACATAATGATAATAAAAATAATACATTCTCTGCTTCAAACAATGAAATAATATTCTTTTAATTTCTTCTTTATTAAGAAACATTAATGAAAAAATAAAGAGGCCTTAAAAATTATTGAAAATGATGGTTGTATACTTTTTGGGAGTTGTATCTATCTTGAGTGGTAAAAGCGATAGAAAGAGGTGAGAGAAAAATGTGAGATGTAATATAATATATATATATATATAATATGAGAAAGAAAGAGAGAAAATAGAAAGAAAAAAATGGAAGAGTTATAAGAAATAAAATTGTAAAAATCATTATTAAAAATTATATATACATATTGTGTGTATATATATTTTTTCTTTTAGGGGGTGAGCATATATATAGATAGTTGTGTGTATGTAATTTTTTTTGGGGGGGGGTGGGGGAGTGTAAATTGAATGATAAACACTAAGATAAGAATAAATTGAATAACAAATATTTTTTGAGATTTGATAAAATTATGTTATTCACTTAATGTAATAAAAGATATAATTTTTAATGAAATTACATGTTTATTTTTTTATGAAATTTATATTTACATTTTTGAATACTTGTATATATGGGGCCTTATTTACTTTTTCGCTCTGAGCTCCTAAAATCTCAAAATTGGCCTTGTTAGTTTCTCATGTTTGACAAGAATGCTTTTGACCTGTCCCTCAAAATAATTTTCATGGAGAAGGTGAGAATCTGACTTTTCGAAGTTAGAAGAAAAATTTTAATGGTGTAAAAAACCCACAATACCTTCATTAGCTCATTTAATATAATTATATAAAGTTTTGAAACATTTTCTTATTAAATGTTATTAATAATTAAATTTAAAAATAAAAAATACAAATAAATATTTTCAGTATACTTCTTATAATTTGAAAACTAAAAATTGTTTTATAAAATATATTGTTTTAAGTTTTTAATATATGAAACATTATATTTTTAATAGCTTTTTGTTTTTTAATTCTTTAAAAATCGTCAAGGCATTAATTAGCAAACTATTTAAGAATATTATTGTCACAATATCTGAGAAATGTTATAGTAGAAATTGTAAAAAAAATATCTAAAGTAGAGAGTATGGAAATTCCTTGACGTTAGTTAAATAAAAAATATTAATAATCACACTAACATATTTATAATTTTAAAATTTATGAAAAATATTTTTACAGCATAACTTATCCAAACATATAATTTGATTAAATTAATTTTTAATTTTTTTTTAATTTAAGTATAAGAAAATATTATAATAATTTATTTATAAATGTTATTATCTGTATAATTTTTTTTTTACATTTTATCCATACAAATTATTTAGACTGAACTAGTAATACTAAAATTTAAATATTTTACATAAGAAAAATGTTAAATAATTTACATAAGAAATAAAAATAAAATTTATGCAAATTTCATTATTCAAAAATATAATTATTATTAAATAATTTAGTTTATTATTAAATAATTTAATTATTATCTTATTAAAATTAAATATTTTTTCAAAAATAAATTGTTAGTGATAACCATTTTGGATTTACTTCTTATTTTGGTTATTGCAAAAATCTCATGTTGTTGGAAATATCTAAGTTATGATAACTTGGTAATTTCTAACTTTTCTGAATTAAAAAAAAAAGTTGTTAGTGATAACCATTTTAAATTCACTTCTTCTTTGACTATTGTGAGAACCTTATGTTGGAGCTCTTGATTCATGACAACTTAGTAATATATTTTCAAAATAAAATGGATGTCTTTCTTTTGTATTTTCATAAAAATAATATTTTAATTAAAATTAATTAAGTCCAAAAATTTCCTAAAAAGTTATGTAACTTTGATTTATATATTGTTTCACTTGATGATATATATGAGAGCAAGAAAACACTTTTCTGTACTTAAAAAAATATTTTCTTTAATTTTTTTCTTGCTTCAAAAATAATAAAATTTGTTTTAAAAATAAATATCTCGTATGATAAATAAAAATATTAAAAAGCTTTAAACAATAATGTTTTCCAAAAGTGTATCTAATGAAGTTATTTTTCTAAAAAAATATTTTTGAAAAGAACACTTATATATCCACGAAAGTTTATGACTAACCAAACATATTTTTTGTCATTCTAAAGAATTATGATTCTCAAGAATAATGATTTTTAGGTATTGGGAATTTTCTCCTCTGCCAAACACCTCCTTAGTGGGTTTATATATATATATATAATAAAAAATTATTTTATTTCTTCCTTTATTCTATCTATTAAAATTCTTTTCCTTTTTTGACCTAACTATGAAAAATTAACTTCGACAATCCATAGAGTCACTGTTCATGCTATTTATCAATTTTCAAAAACAAAATAGTGATAAGTCATCATAATTAAGTCTTGACTTGAATCAGCCGAGAAATGAAATGTATAATATAAATGAATTTTGATGACCACTTGTCAAGGCAAAAACATGGATGCATTTGAACTTTCGAAGATCATGTGCTTAAATCTATAAAATATAGACTACGACTATATTTGCATGCTGGTCAACGAAAATCACATGGCTCGACAAACTATAATTGCCTTAAACAAGGAACCCTGAAACAAGGTTGTGTAGTATGCAGGTAGTACCATTTTGTACGCCAACAAAACGGTACACACAGGAATTTGGGAGCAGTATTTTGTGGCTTATATACATTGCAGAAGGTAATGTTCATATCCGAACAGAACATGTGAGCCCTCTCAAATGTCTGCGAGCGGGTGTTGTTTGTTCTGCTTGCGTTTACAAGAAAGGTATCCCCGGCCATGCGCATTTGCAACATTTTAAAAACATCAATGTAATCGTTAACTTCATATTATTGAATGTTGTAGATGACAATTAATAAATTTTATAATTATGTATCATGGTTTTTTTTTTTTTTTGGAGGGGTGACCCAGGGTTACAATAGTAGCAACAAGGTTAATTTGAACCTGTTATAACCTAATGCAAATTATTCAATTCCTTTATCACTAACCCAATCCTAACAGCTTCTATATCATATCTTTTAATTAGATATTTCATTTTTAAATTTATTAAAATAATTTATATTATACTTCAAAATATGATTTTTATTTTAAAAATACATAAAAGGAATACAGTATAACTCATTGTCCTAGATGGACATGGATGATATGTCTAAGGTGGACTATTGACTTAGGACAAAACTCCTGGAGAGCGTTGGCTTTGATGTGTTTTTGTGTACCGAGTCCGAGTTCTCTTGAGTTTGACTGGAACTTTGGTGCAACTAAGATGTCTTGGCAAATGAGTGAGTGTATGTAAAAGGAAATTTGACGCTCAAAAGTTACACTAGCTAGAGTGATGGTGTGCATTAAATGCTTACCTAATGCAATGATATTGATAATATTTATAGGAGTCAGAGATGAGTTGGATTCTTTGATTTGAGGGCCAAAGCCTCTCAAAGGCAATGATACTATGTCTTGGTATAACGATAAAGTAACTTTACTTTAGGTTTTGTTCACAAGTGTATCTTAGGCATTTTGCAATTGGGTTTTGACTTTGGTCAATGGCTACATCTTAGAGCTCAAACAATTTGGGACGAAATAGCTCATTAAACAGATTGGGCTGTAAGCCCAATCCAAAAGAGTTGCCCCCCCCCCCCCCCAGCTTGGCATGCTTGGTGGCTGAGCATGTTGAACTATGATTATGGTCTTTAAGACTCTTTTTTGATTGGGAATGAAAGTATATAAGATCGTAACGTTGTTGTGATCGCACCCTTTTGTATCTTGGTCGAGTTGTGGATTTCCATGTAACAGAATATGTGGCATGTTATGGTTAGATGTTTGGCTCTAATATCTTGTAGAAATTATGATAACCACCACTAGACTCTGTATAATAATTATAACAATTCAAATTTGATCAAAACTACCATTTTACCCTTGCTTTTACCATTTAAATGTCATTCCTACCCTTGCAAGCCCTCTTTATAAACAATATCGACCCTTGTGTATTAAATATCTTTGAGGCCCTCATGTATATATAGAATGAAATAGTGAAGATTGATGATTGAATTACATCATTTTATAAAAAGACCGACTTAATATGGCACTAACATAAATTAAGTAATTTTATTTCATTCATGCCAACTAACTGATGGTACAAAAGAATTCATAAAAGGAAAAAATAATAAACTTATTGATTTATTATTAGGTTTAATTAAATATTATTTTAAATTTAATATTATATTTTCAATTAATAAATTTTTGCCTCCCAAAAAAACAATTTCAATTAATAAATGTGTTTGGGGGGAGGGGGGATGCGTGGGTTGCAGTTTCTTCAGATATTATGGTACTCATGCTCGTATGCATCTTTATCAAAATTCATACTCAACCGTATTCATACCTATATTAAATGGATAACTATCTTTCTCATCATGAATAATTTTTATGAAGATTAGATTTAGAACAAAACTTACATATAGTTTCTTAGGTGCTTTTAGTATTGTTTGTCAATCAAAATTATAATTTCACTTTGTTAATTCACGTAATAAAGGTTTGCATTAAAAGTTAACATAAATTATGATGAAACTCCAATTCTGGCCAGAGAACAACACTAAAAACACTTAAGGAATTGTATTTAAGTTTTGCCCTTAAATTTATCATCCATTACCATTTCTAATTCAAATCCTTTCTTGTCAAACTTTTATCTAACTAACATCTAGGGAGATAATAACTTTTAAGTATTATTTATCTTTTTTTATGTTTTGATAATATCTTTCTTTCTCACACTTCTTCATATATTAATTTTTATTATAAATTTATAAAAGTTTTTTGTGGTTATGAAATTGATAATTAACATTTGTAATTTTGTGAGTCTTTAAAAAAATATTTTATCTTTTCTGTAAATATATTTTCTATTAACATTTTAATATATTACTAATGTAACTAACATTTTAAAATATATAATTATAAATATTATATATGAAATTTGGTACACATATTTATTAGATAACTTTAATTTTTGCAATCAGTTCCCCTTAACAATCAAATCTGACTCTGTCCCTGCTAACATCTTACACAGATTCATTCAGTGGTTGATTGATCATTGCACAACAATTAAAGAAAAATAATGTAATGTAAAGTCGAGATTTCAATTACAGAAAACTCCTGCAGAAGAGACAGAATAGAATGTAACCTCCTAAGCATAACTTACAAAACATTGGACCACACACTCTCTAACTCCTATCAAACCTAAGCCCAAACACGTTAAAAAAGAATATATCTCGATCTATCCATAACGAATAATGAGAAAATGAAGCGGCAGTGGATCTTGCACCGCACGTTATTCCTCGGACAAAGTGATTGAGTGTGTGTGAATCCTAGTTAGTTAATACCCGCTCGCCAATGCTCAAACATAAACATGCATGCACCACTTGGTCATCGCGGAATCCAATAATTATGTGTTGCATAAAGACAGCTATCATAGAAAGATAAGAGAATGTTGAGTTCCTGTGATATACTAGATGATGAGTGGATTTTGTTATCAAGACTGGGCAAATATTTATTTATGTTTAAAGTAAACTTTAAAATCAAATTTTTAAAAATTTTTAAAAATTATTAAATTATATCGTAATTAATTTTATTTAACATCTTTTAATCTTAAACAGTAAGAGGCAAACTTTTTATTCAATAAAAAATGACAAAAGAAAAAAAAATACAACTATATGATAACGAGACAATATAAATAAACAAAAGAAAGAATTTCATTACTCAATGAACAGAATAAAGGAATAAGTTAAGTTTTTTGAAGGAAAGACAGAAAATTATAATAAAATAAAGGATCTCGTTTGAAAAATAGTTTAATTACTTTAATATGTTAATATCAAATAATTATTAATTTTTTAATTTTTAAAATAAGATTAGTAAGTAATTTTTTTTTGTGATTTGATTCGCGTGACACTGTTTGTCATATATAGTTTTATATAAGTTATATACAATTAGGGAAAAGAAAGACACTTTGTGTCTCTTTTAATGTTAAAAAATAAAAATAAAAAGAGAGAGGATGTAGTGAATAATTTAAAAAATAATTAAAGAATAAAATAATAAATAATTTAAAAAATAATTAAAAAATATAATAACCCAATAAAAAGTAAAGATGAAAAAAAGGTATCCTCCAATACAATGTATAACTTATACAGTAGAATACTTCTCCGTTACTCATTGGAGTATACAGTGAGTTCACCAACCAGAATCATAGAGGTCGTTCGAGTGTATTGAATTATATGGATATGGATATATTCGCTACATTAACTCCGGAAAATGAGTACGAAATGATGGCGTGATTTAGGCTTTTGAAACTAGGCGCCATGTCTGCAACCTACGAAATACGAATGCCACGTCACGTTATTGGTGGTTTCTTTGTTTTGTCTTAATGAAATTATGATTAATTTATGTCTAAAAATTTTCTTTTGAATTTTCAAGCGACCGTATACTATACTATTTGTTCTCCAAGCAATATTTACGACTATATCTTACGGTTTCTCCTGGATTCCCATTTTCCCATATCTAATTACCATATATGGGCATATCACACTATCTTGAAAGATATGTCCTATGCTCATTTTTTCAATTGTCTTGCACCCTTTTCTCCAAGTAATTAATATAATAGAACCGTATATAACTATATATTCTCCACATCTGCTTCTCATTTTTCTACTATTATATATCTAAGCTATAAATTAAACCCCAATTAGTCAGTACTTTCTATATTTTGACCTCTCTTCTTTCCCTCTCTTAGCCTTAATTGATTGTTAGATAAGTCTTCCGTTTTGGTAGACCTATGATGCCATCCTTGAATTAAACCTATGCATATGCCTAAATAAAAACTAAAAAGTAATGGTCTTAAAGGGCTTATGAAGAACTTGATCACCTTTACTTAATCTATAACCATAAATTTAATACACTTAATTTTAATATATTATAAATGTAAGCAATCTTTGCAATTATATTTGTTATATCATTTACAAGAATAATATTGATTTTATGTAATTAACTAATTATTAATGAAATTAAACTTATTTATGTGAACACATAATTAAATATTGACGAGCTAATAGGAATTGACATATCTAGTTAAGTCTTTCGCTCACTGACTTGTTCAATTATCAAATTTTTCTTATTAATAGACGATATGTAAAAATTTTATTGTAAATCTTCGTTGGGATTAGTACTATTCCTCAGTTTTGTAAGAGGACATGTCTTTCCTTAATTTAAACTTCTTGTAACCAAAAAAAATAAAAAATGTCGACGATGCAAAATATTTAACATTGACATTTGGTACTGTATTTCACATGATTATTAGTATGTTTATCCACTTTATCTATATGGGAGTTAACATATATAATTCTAATCACCGGTGGAGTTATTGGCACTTCAATATATTTATTCACACTCTTTACTTTTTTTACATTTTTAAAGAGTAAATAGTATATACATTAGCAATATATAATGATTCTTACATTGTCATCTAATAACAAACTGTTATATACAGTAAATTTTTTGACTTTTAAAATAGCTACTTAAAAGTCATACCAAACATGATCTTTGATTAATTGATAGTATAAAACTTTTTATACCGATAGTACATAAAATCAAACCTATTTTTATTTAAGCTTTTCTTTTTTAGTAAAAGTTAAAATCATTTAAGTAATTATTTTCCTTCATATATCATATATAAAATTAAAAAAGATGAACACAAGTATATTTTATTTTTATTTATATAAAATAAAATTTATATATAATTATGATATTATAATTCAATTGATAAAAGATTTTAATAACATGCCTAATAAATAAAAATTTTACTTAGTTATTATATTATAAAATTTCACTTGAGCAATTTTTTTATAAAAATATTGAATATATATTTTAAAATAAAATAAGAACATAATAAAGTAAAAAAAAAAAAAAAAGAAAGAAAGAGAGAAGATCATTCATGTGTCTCTCCTTTTTGGTTTACATAATAATAACATGATGAATTATGACTTTTATTTGCATTAATAAAATTATGAAAAATTCAAATGTGTAAAATGTCAAATATATCCAACAAAAAGGCTGGATTTTTTATAATGATAAAATGTTATTTTAACTAATTGAAGTTGTAACTAAGATAAAAAGTGGATAAACAAATAGGTTTTTAAAACCTCATTCTCAAATCATATAGAATATTATTATGATTTAATAAACATTAAAGTTGGACCATTAAAATGTTATACTTATACTAATTACTACTAAAATTAGAAGTTGTAAGGTAGCAAATGACTAGTGCCTAAAAAAAAAAAAGTCAATAACACATTCTTTAAATTAAAACAAAATGAAAAAAAAAATCTATTATTTGAACATAAAATAATTCATATCGTATGCAACTTTTTTTTTTATATAAAAAAATGTTAATTATAGTAACCAAATCAAAACCAGTCACAGGATTAACCTCTCTCTCTTTGACTCTTCCGTAAAATCTTAAAATCAATGAATGAAAGGAAAGATAATCAAACAATAAAGGAAAGGAGCACGCAAAGGTCACACTTCCGGTAAAACAGGCCCTCCTATCTGACTCAAGTTCGGCACAGCTTTTACTTTCCTTTCATTTCATTTATACGGTCAATTATTTATTCTTTATTACATAATAAAATATCATAGCATAACACAAAATCATAGTAATTGACAAGACATGGAACAAACTAAAAACCTGCACAGTCCGTTGCCTCCAAATCCTTGGCTATAAATACCCCCACAAACCGTTCCAACTCCCTTCACCACTTGTACCACTCCATCTTCCAACTTCTCACTCCCACGATATTCCTCATCTTCAACATTTTTCCCAAATTCCAAAATGGCAAACCCAAGACCAAAACTTAGTCCTAGTCTTATCCTTGGTGTGATCTTATGTTGTTGGTTGAGTTCATCCGTGGCCATGGGGGCCACTTACAATGTGGTCAACTTTGGGGCCAAATCGGACGGAAAAACAGACTCAACCGAGGCATTCCTTAATGCATGGTCCAAAGCTTGTGCTTCGTCCGACCCTGCCTCAATGTACGTGCCACAAGGGCGTTTCTTGCTTAGAAGTGCGACCTTCAACGGGCAATGTAACAACAAGGGTATCACCGTAACCATTGATGGCACTTTGGTGGCTCCTTCTGATTATGGGGTCACCGGAAACGCCGGTAACTGGTTGCAATTCGATGGTGTCAACGGGGTTTCGATTCGCGGTGGGGTGCTTGATGGCCAAGGCAGTGCCTTGTGGAATTGCAAGAACTCCGGTAAAAGTAACTGCCCCACCGGAGCCACGGTATGTTTCACTTTCATGCATTGCACATTGTCGTTGACACAATTATTGGCTCCCATTTTTCTTTTTCTTTTTTAATTTTTTAATCTCATCTTAGAGGTGGAGTTGGCTTTGGTGATTAGATTAGTGAGAGTTTGTTTAGTGGGGGAGATTCATGGAACGGTTTGCAACTGCTCAGTGTGGTTGCTAGAAGTTGAAGCAAATATCAAGCGAGGAGTTAGTCATAATATACTACAAATAAATAATAATAGGTCATGCGGTTAGTTTTCTAGAAATTAGAAAAATGGCTGCTGTGGGACCTGGACTTGTTGATAATTTGTCTCCTACGGAATTTTGGTTTGTTTTTAAGAATAAGGTTAAATCTTTCTACTAAATCTTCTTCCTCTTCATCTTCTTTTTTTTTTTTGCTTTACCTAAATCTTCTTACTAATCCTTCTATTAAATACATTATTTTTTTTATTTAACACTCTATAACGTAATAAGAGAAATTATAAAAGGATATATCATTACTGTTTTTTTGAATCATATATCATCGTATTAGCCACTTTATAAGAGACTGTCTTTCACCTTCAATATAATACAACAAAACATATATATGTCGAATGATAAGAAAAAAAAGTTACTTATATGAGTTTAATAGTCATACATTGTTAGTTATAAAAAATTTTATACTGTCAACCAATTGGAATTTATCGTTGGTATGACTTTTAAAGTATTTATTATAAAAGTCAACAAACTTACAATATTATCTTAAATATAAGTAAGTTTTAACTAATTTCACTATTTAATGATACAATTTTAAAATGTTTTTCATTTAATTGAGATTTTATTTCTGCTGACACTTTTTTATTAAATTAAAAACACAAAAGATCATATTATTGAATTATTATTATTATTATTATTGAATTTGAAGTGACAGTGGTTTTATATTGTTGTGTGTTCAGACACTGGCGTTCACCAACTCCAATAACATTGCCATTGGTGGATTGACCTCGATGAACAGTCAATTGTTCCACATAGTGTTCAATGGATGCCAGAACGTGAAGGTGCAAGGAGTGAAGGTCATGGCCGACGGAAACAGCCCTAACACCGACGGCATCCATGTCCAAATGTCCTCCCACGTCACCATCCTCAACTCCAAAATTCGAACTGGCGATGACTGCATCTCCATCGGCCCTGGAACCAGTAACTTGTGGATTGAAAACATTGCATGTGGACCAGGCCATGGAATAAGGTTTTTATAGATGAAAAAATAACGATGTTGCTCCATATTTTATTAGCTGCTTATAGGTTTTGGAAAACTTATGATTATTTTATAATGTTATAATTAATCGCGATTGTTCTTTGGATTTTGCAGCATTGGAAGCTTGGGAAAGGATTTGCAAGAACCGGGTGTACAAAATGTGACAGTTAAAACGGTTACCTTTACCGGGACTCAAAACGGTGTTAGAATAAAGACCTGGGGGAGACCCACCAACGGATTTGTGAGGAACGTCCTTTTCCAAGACGCAATTATGTCCAATGTTGAAAACCCCGTTATAATTGACCAAAATTACTGCCCAGATGACAAGGGCTGCCCCGGTCAGGTTAGTATCAATCAAGGGTAGTAATGTAAATGCAATGCCATATTTAGGATCTCATATGGGCTTTAATGGGCTTAGGAGTAGCAATATCTCCTTGACCTTGAGGTTAAAAAAAAATAAAAAAGAAAAAGCAAAAGAAGTTTTTGGGTAAAGAGTTTAATTAAGTATTTGTTGAATAAGTTCTATTATCTAAATACTTGTGTATAAGTTATTTTTATAATTGAAAAATAAATAAGATTAAATTATTTTTATATAAGTTGTAAGTTATTTTCTTAAGTTATCCTGAAAAATTTATTAAAATAAGCTAAAAATAATTTATGCACATTTCATAATCTTTTTATCATATTTTTTTCAAATAATTATGCAAATTTTTATATTTCAAGATAAACAAACCATAAGGCTAGCATCATACTGAAAATGAGCTGATTTTGTTTTTTGTGTTTGATTTTTATTTATTGCCCAAATTAATTAACAGGCTTCTGGAGTCAAAGTCAGTGATGTGACATACCAAGACATTCACGGAACATCTGCGACCCAGGTTGCTGTGAAATTTGATTGCAGTTCCAAGTACCCATGCAGCGGGATAAGGTTGGAGGATGTGAAGCTTACTTACAAGAACCAACCTGCCCTAGCTTCGTGCAACCATGCCGGTGGAGCCGCGTTGGGTACGGTTCAACCCGAGAGTTGCTTTTAGAGCAAAAAATATGTGCTACGAACCATCTTGCACAAAATTTTTATTAAGAAAAGATTATACGGAATCAATGTGATTGTCCCCAGAGTCATAGGACAAGATTGGCATACAGTGTATCACTTTGTTTTTTGTTTTTGTTTATGAAAAGTGTATCACCATGTTGTAGTTTGAGAAGCTATGTAGTTTTTAGGTTCATTGCTAGGACCTGCGACGTTTGTGGCCCATTGGGCTACGGTGGAGCCTGGTCTTAAGACTGATATGGACCGTATAAACTCGAACTTTCTATTGCCTGATTGTATTTCTTCTATAAAAGATTAAAAGTATACGCATATTTCGAGCAAAGAAAAAGTTCATACGTATTACTATATAGGATTTTTATAGTACTTTTTCTTTTTCTTTATCTTTTGATATTACTATTAGCTAGGTCATCAGGTGGTATCCATACTCGTCTACTTACACTAATTCATCTTTTAGGTCTAATATTCTCGTAATTGTGTATTACTATCGCACACACCACATGCTCATTTATAATTAAAGTAATAGTGGGTTGAATTTTACAAGCCTCAAACTCGTGTCTCAAATTTCTCAAAATCAAGACTAGTTAATGCCTTTTCAGTATATGTATTGCCCCAATGCAACGGCCTTTTTAGAAAATGTTTTTTTTTCTTTCTAAAAATATATTTTATTTTCAAATTTTTAGAATAAAAAAATACGCGTAGTTTGACTTCTTGTTTTCTGTTTTTAGAAACAAGAAAATATTGAAAAAAAAATGTTTAGTCTGTGGGCCTATTAAAAGTGTTTCAGTAGTTTTGTTTTCATTTTTATAAAAATTATTGAAAATGATTATTTTTTTTGTTTTTAATTTAAGGTTTGTTTTAAAAATATTTTCAAAAAAAAAATGTTTTTAACAATTAAACCAAACATATTTTTAATATTATTTTTAATTTTCACAAAAATGTAACTAAAAAATAGGCAAACTAAACAACCCCTAAAATTGCTAGTAGAAAATGAGAAAGACTAATATATTGGCTTTGTGTCAGCGATAATGAACTCTATCAAGTGACACTAACTCAGTCGAGATAGGAATGGCAAAACATCTCGCGTCCGCATATATATGCGGATAAAATCTACCACGGGTAGAAATAAGTACCTTAAATAGATACTTGCGCATATTTTAAATAGGTATATCCGCTACCCGTTTATAAATGGGGCGGGTACGGGTATCATGGTACCTGTACCTGCGAATACCTGCTACCCGTAATTATATATTTAGTTAAATACTTTTATATATTAATATATATATAATTATATAAATTTATCCAAAATTTTTAAAAAAATTGTTTGTTATGAGAGAAATCTTATACAATTATATTACAAGAGAAAAAGAACATAAATTTGTGAGCATTTAAACTATTTTTTTTAAGAAAAATTGTTAGAATAATTAAAAGTTATATTGAAAGTGATTATTTTAAACAATAACTCTTTAATTTATAAATTTAAATTTATAAATTTAAAGTGATATTTATAGTATTTTATGATTGTCCACAACATATAAAATAAATTTATTTTATTTTATTTTTTAAAAATATCTACGAATACCCATAGATATTAAAAATATCCGTAAATATCTGTTTAACGAATACCCGCACGGATAACGAAACAGGTACGGATATAGATTTTATTTGGTGAGATGGATAACGAGTAGCTACTAACCGTACCCGCCCCCACTACCTGTACCCGCCTCGTCCCATTGACATCCCTAAGTCGAGATATTTAAAGGAAACTAATGGGACAATATTGTTGTTTGACGGCCTGTGATAAACATTGCGACTCCTACCTACTTCTGCTACTGCAATAACATTATTATTGTACTAAATTTTACAGTAATGTTTTAGAATTATATATTTATTGACCTAAGTTCATTAATTTATTTAGGGATAGAATTTTTGACCTATTTAAAATGCTATATCAAAAACAAAAATCCAAAAAAGATAAAGTAGCCCTAAACTTATATCAAATAAATAGGTGTAACTTAACCCCACCTAATTTTACACCTCATAGCGTGTTAAGCAATGATAAATTGTACAAAGTCGAAGGTTTCAAATATCATTCAAATAAGCTATAAAATTAATGTTACATAATGTCAGGATTTTATTTTTTATTTTTGGATTAGTTTAACTAAGGTTCTACGAAAAAAAAACTAATGTCTGAAACGTTTGTAAGAAGTTATTTTATAACGGTTGTAAAAAGCTAAGCATAATTTAAATCATCCGTCCTTATTGGAAGCTTGATAACTCTAAATTAAACTAAACACTGGATTTGGAATTATTGTTGTCATCTTTTGCTTTAGAGTCACTTCTTCTTTTTAAATACCCTGTATTATAATATACTAATTTGGTCTTATCATAATGTTATAGACGTTAGTGGTATTATAAGAAACTTGAAGCCAACTTTGATAATAATATATATGGTTTTTTTTTTCTTTTGTGATTGAGGATTATTGTATCCCTCTCTCTCTCTTATTTTTTTTAAGTAAGAATGCACTTTCAATGGTCATTAAATGAAAGTGCATCTACAAGGGGATGCCTCATCTAGTACAAATTATCATTTAGATTTCGGTCAAATGCAACAAGAGCATGAACTACTTGATTGAAATTGTAGAGTGAAGTTCTCACTTTGGTTTATGATATTCTCCCACACTAAACCTAATGTCGATATAGGAATTGGGCCTTCCAATAATGCCTTAAAGATAGTTTGGGACACTCCCTCAACTTGGATGTGATCCTAGACTCGAGAGAACAGAAGCATTAGATCCTCCCTAATTGGAGGCACTGTAATTCTCACACCTCTTATATCTAAATTTATATTCTTATTTTTTTGTATTTTGTTTTGACAAAAACACCTTTGATGAAAATGTGTTTTTATTGTGTAATAATGGGTAATAGGGGTGTGACTTCGAAATACACAATGAAAACACATTTCTATTGTATATTTAAGTTATTTTTATTTTTAATTAAAAAATTTAATAACTTTAATTTATTTTTTTTTGTAGTGCATATGATTGCAAACGAGTATCCTAGTCGATCATTGAGACTTTTAATCACCTCCAAAGGATTTGCTGGCATTCATAGGTGGGCTGTCCCATCTCAACAAGGTTTTCTCCATACGCACTAGTCAGGATTCGAACTCCTAGCTACATATTTAAGGGACCTGAGTCCAGTGTCACTTGAACCAACCACTTGTTGATATAACTTTAATTAGTTGATTAGTTTTAAATAAAATATAAATTAATTTAATTAATTTTGGCACTTAATTTTTATTTGTCTTAAATAAGTCAAAATAAGTGAACATAGTCACCTGAAATAAGTAAACATAACATGAAACATGAAACAATACAATATACAGAATAAAATGCAAAAGATCATTGACGAGTCTTCCTCCTTCTTCTTTGGTATATACATCCCGTTGCAGTGCCTAATTATGCGAGTCCCAATGTGTCCTGTGTGTAGGTATAAGCATTAGTGCCCTCAATAACCATCCTCAAGTTAATCATATGCTGAAGGTTCTGAGCTATCCTTTTGGAGAATATCCCTTTGCTAGGGAAATGATGTATAGATGTGAAACATCGTGAAACCACTCCAAGTAGCTATCCATGCAAGCCCATAGATAACCTTAAGGTACAAGCTGTCCTCTACCATTGATGCCAATAATATGAGCTATCCATTCATTAAACCTTTAATGACATGCCTCGATGGTGGAATAATGGTTAAGCAGCATGTGAGGGATCCCCTGTATGTGCCCAAACTATCGTAGCACCCTCTCAAGTAGATGAGCATGTAACAAGGGGATACAACTAAATAAGCCAAAGAAATAAGAGATGTCATGGAAGGCCTACTCTTATCTGTGCTCCTTATACAATATCCAAATAACATCCTCTAGTCATAGTTGATCTATAGCTAACCTAGTTGCCAACGCCTACTCAAAGCCCCTTATAACCTTCCATTTACTGACATAGGGACTGCTCTTAGTATATATATCAACCTGCTCGCAAGGGCCAATGGTAAAAAAAGATTGTATATCCATGCCTGTAAAACCATTAACAAAACTAACTTTTGTAAAATAAAGTACCCAAAAGTTAAAACAAATTTGGTACATGTTGTAGAAATGACACATCATCTAGAGTGATGGTTATCTCTTCTACTGGAAGGTGGAAGGAATTAGTGTTCTTATGCCACCGCTCAACAAAAATACACAACATGACCTTGTTTGTTGTGCAATAGCATGCCTGTACAAGAGAGGACAACTCTGAATCATCCATTAATCTCTTCACTTGTAGATGCCGAGGCAGAGGTAAGATCTTACCCCCGTAAATGACCAACTTCAACTCCTTGTGGATTTGTCCTTGCCACAAGCATGGGATAACATGGTCTGCATAGGAACTCAACATAGACAAGTTTGTAGGACCTCTTAGATAGGGGGCCCAACAACCCATGGCTCAAGTAGCTGGGACTTAATAAGCTTAGGAGTAACACTTGGCTCTTCCAATGCGCCAGCAAATACTGTCGTCTCCGCCTATATCTCTTATTGTGCTTGTACAGCTTGTATTGGTCTTTTTCTTTCTTCTCTAACTTTATTAGTTGATGCAGTTGTTAGGGCTTTCCTAGAGGTAGTTGGTGTGTCAATGTCTGTCCTACGGGAGTCTTCTCGAGAACTTTTGAACCATCTACGTCCACCTAACAACATACGTGGCAGCATATTGTACCTAAAAGTTCAATAGTAATTAATAAAAGTTTGATAAAACTTTAATTAAAATAATAAGAATGTAAAAAAAAAAAAATCTTTGATACACAACAGAAACAATTTTTTGTTGCATCTAACATAACAGAAAAAATCCTAAGCACTAAAGCTCATCGTAGGTTCATAACTACAATGAAGGAGTGCGAAAGGGGAAATGTTGGCGAAGGAGTGTGACGATGAGGGAGTGCGAGGGAGAAGGAGTGCGAAGGAGAAGGGGGTGCCAAAGAGTGATTGTGGGAGGTAAAGGAAGGGGGTGAGAAATAGGTTTAAATGGGAGGGCGAAAGGTGAGGGTAAAAGAGTAAACTTATAAATTAAAATGTGTGAAGTTAGAGAAAAAGTGGGTCAGAATACCAAGGCCCCTAATTGAGATGGCCTCAATTGCTTCAATCGATAGAGCTATCTCATGCGAGCTTTGCCTACACAACTAGGAATCTACCTTCTCCATCACATATGACACCTCTAGTTCCATCCTTGCCCTTGTTATTTGCTAATGTATCTATGTTTAGCTTTACATATGGGTGTTTATTCAATGTATGCTTTATATAATAGAGCGAAAAAATATTAAGTTATGAATTTGTCTCTAATAGAAAACTTGGACTATTTAGGTTTTATATTATTATTTTCTAATTCTTGCTTACTTAATGTTAAACTAGATAAAAAACCTACTTGGATATTGTGATGTAACCAATGATAAACCTACTTAGTTGCTAATAGGGTGCATGTGCAAGGGTTCTTTTTCCTCTTAATATACATGTAATATACACCTAATGTGTGACACATTACTTTCTATTTGTTCTTACTCTTTCCATGTATTATAAATAATGTAAATATGGCATGTTATGTAGTTATGCGAATTAGAGTGACTATAAATTCTTATAATTATTCTTGTATTTATTATTCTTAATATAAATATATGTTTCATTGTGTAATTTAAATACATGGAATTCATCATATGTCTCTCATTTTCTCTCTTTTTGAACAAGGTATCGAGAGTCTAACAAGATGTAACCCTAATATGTGTCTATCCAATGGATCGACTGGCTACTAATGCCAATTTTTTCCCTAAAAATTGTGCCTTAGTTCACTTCAATTTTTGGCTACATCTCACTAGGTTTATGTTTTCCATTTGTTTTTCACAATTTTTTACCACCACAGTAATTGTTTTGGCCATTTTTCCTACCAATATCGTCATATTTCTAACTAACGACCACTAAATTGGGAGTGGCTTGTCATGACCAACCTATCCCCACCAATACTACCCCTGAAGCCTTTAGACATGCCACCACACCTTTGTTTTCCTGCAAGATTCCGTTTTTCACAATCATGTTTCTTACACATGTGTGGGTGTGTGAGCCATCATCTTGATGTTGCTTCCATCATTGTGCTCATGTAGCCTCATTCTACACTAGTTTAGCTTCTTTCAGCAACTTTTAGACTTTGGTGATGTGCCTCCTTATTGTTGTAGCCTTTGTCTCATTATTTCAATCTCTTAATTTTTTGGTGACTTATGGATGTTGTTGTCTCCAATATGCCTTATAAGGTTGAACCCACTATCTTCATTAGCTATATTACTACTCCTTTATATGTGGATAAGTTGGATGGCATTATGTTATCTAAAATCAAGCTTTATAGCTTAAAAGCCAAGGGTATGTCGACCATTTTACCATGAAGGAAGAGTCTATAGTTGCCAACGAGCACCCTACGTGTATTAAGATGGATGCCTAACTTTGTAGCATCATCAAATCGATTATCCATCCCCTCTCTAAAATTGATGTTTTGGGACCATGAGCCATATGAGTCTATTTAGGAGCAAGCTATGTTGTTCTACAATAATGACACTCAATGTTTTTATAGGGTTTGCCAAAATCTCCTGAGTGACATTGCACCCGACTACTTAATGATGCAATGTCTAAATACTTGGACAAAGTGAGTCGTATCCTCCATGATTTTATAAACTTTTACCTTTTGTTGTCACCCTTATAAAGGAACTTGAACAACAACATGTTTCTTCATGTTGTTGGCCTTGTATGGTTTGCATATAGAATATTATATTGTACATGATCAAATTTTGGGCTCTTCCACAGTGCCTACTTTGAATTCATCCTAGTATACTTTATTGCAGGTTCTAGCCAAAGCCTTCTTCTGATGTGGAAGTGTCACTAACACATGTTGACTGCTCTACCTTGGTCTCGTAAAGTAATGAGTATGCTTGGTCTTGCAAACTAGAAAAAACTCACCCTAAGTGCAACCATTGCCACAAATTGGGACATACCATTGATAGAAATTTTTGTCCTTTTGAATTAGGACACATTAATAGGATATAGCATGTATAAAACTTGTTGTGAATGTGATAATACTATAAAATGCTTCAGCAAAGTAAGTGGTATCCTTCATGACTTTAATAAACTTTTGCCTTTTGTTGTCACCCTTACAAAGGAACTTGAAGAAAGACATATTTTCTTTATGTTGTTGGCTTTGTATGGTTTGCGCATAAAATATTCTATCCTACATGATCAAATTTAGGCTCTCCCATTGTGCCTACTTTGAATTCATCTTGGTATACCTTACTATAGATTTTAGCCAAGCCCTTTTCTAATGTGGAAGTGTCACTTACACATGTTGACTCCTTTACCTTGGTCTCGTAAAGCAATTATTGTGATTGGTCTTGCAAACTAGAAAAAACTCACCCTAAGTGTGACCATTGCCACAAATTGGAATGTACCATTGATAAAAATTTTCGCCCTTTTGAATTAGGACACATTATTAGGATACACCATGAATAAAACTCGTCGTAAATGTGATAATACCATTAAATATTTCGGCAAAGTGAGTGGTATCCTTCATGACTTTAATAAACTTTTGCTCTTTGTTGTCACCCTTACAAAGGAACTTGAAGAAAGACATATTTTTTTTCATGTTGTTGGCATTGTATGGTTTGCATATAGAGTATTCTATCCTACATGATTAGATTTTGGGCTCTCCCATTGTGCCTACTTTAAATTCATCCTGCTATACCTTACTATAGGTTTTAGCCAAACCCTTTTCTAATGTGGAAGTGTCATTTACACATATTGACTCCTTTACCTTGGACTTTTAAAGAGACGATTGTGCTCAGTCTTGCAAATCAAGCAAACCTCATCCTAAGTGTGATCATTGCCATAAATTAGGACATATATTAATAGAAGTTTTTACCCCTTTGAATTGGGACATACATGAAGAACACTCACCCTAAGTGTGATAATACTTGTAAATACTTGGGGTAAAGTGAGAGGTATCCTCCATGACTCAAATAACTTTTTGCTCCTTATTGTCTCCTTTACAAATGAACTCAAACAACGACGCATTTTTTTCATGTTGTTGTCCTTTTTTGTTGAAAAACTTTACTTTCACTAGTGCAAAATATGGTTTCTACAATAAGATTTTACATTTGTTATTTACTAACTGATGTAATAAAAGTGCAATGACATTTTTGTAATCTTTTGAATCTTTTTTACATAAGTTGTAAAAATAACCAATGTAAAATGTACTCTCTACATTAGTTAAAATTTTAACCGATGTAGAATGTACATTTTACATTGGTTGTTTCTACAACCGATGTAAAATGTCTATTAAAAAGGGCAAATCCGTTCAGTCATCCATACACGAGATAATCCCCCTATTTGCGTTCATCAAAGAAACCCTTGCATCTTTTTTAATTCCCAAACCTTAGGGTTTCACTCCAATTTCCACACCAAACCATTAGGGAAAATTCTCTCTCATTTTGATTTCCACACTGTAAACCACAGGATTAACATAAGAAGGGGGTTGAATTGTGTTATATATAAAAAATTGCAAAACCTTTTCAAAAAGATGTTTCGTCTGAAGGATAGACTATAAATATTTTTAAAAGATATTTATGAAAGTAAATAGAGGAAGTAAAGAAGATGAACACAGAAATTTATACTAGTTTGTCTCATCCCAGAGACTATGTCTAGTTCTTGATATACCACCAAGTCCCACTATATCTTAAAACAAAGATACAAATATTCTTTTATCCAAGCCTCTTCAGGCTCAATCCAAGTAGTCTTTCACTTCTCTCTCTAAGCAAATACCTAAGTATTCTTTGATACAAAGCCTCTTCAGCTTCCACCAATTTTACAAAGAAATGGTTAAGGGCAAGATATTACACTTTAGTTGTGTCTTATCAGATGAATATACAATGAAGCTCAAGTATTTTTACATGAAGGATTTATCCAAGTTTACAGAATGAGAATAAAGAAGAATTTGCCCAAAGTTTTGTGTCTTCAACAATGATCTTCTCTTCTATTTATAGAGTTCTCCCAAAGTGTTCGTTGTGAAAGCTTTTAGAGACATCCTTCGTCTGATGTTGTAAAAAGAAGAAAATAGTCGTTGGAAAATTAAATACCGCATTTAATGCTTTTCACCAACTGGTCACACTGATAAGATAAAGTAGTCTACTTGTCTAGCCTTTCTCGTACTAAATCTTGTTGCAGTGGACATATTTTCATTGTCAGTGTTGACAAATGTACTATAGTTCCTTCTTTTTAGCATAAAACTATACCTTTTCAGTGAGAGGTACGTAGATGCCTTCTTTTTTAAAGAGTAGGTATGCGAATTCCAAAATAGAAAAAGTTCTTGTGTAACAAAGCTTCTGAATAAACCAATAATCAAACATATTTAGGAATACATTGTTTGTAAAGGTTAGTCAGCATAACATATTTAATTTTTAACATATATGCGTGGACAGACAATTGAGAAAGCATACACTAAAACAGTGTGATCAGACGATTAAGTGTTAGATTGTTTGTTATTATCAAAATAAAATGAGGGCCTTAAGATTGTCCTTTGTCTTAACACACACACACAAACTCTGTCATCGCATAGAGAGAGTGAGCGAGCAATTAACGAGTCATGACTCAGCGATGCTAGGCCCTTAGTATTATTTTCTTGCAAACCATTTGGGTATCGTCAGATCTACCTTGGACACTGCTATAGCCTCTAGTTTTGATCCCTCCTCCTTCGACTACCGCAGCTGGGGCACCCTCCGCTCCTTCCACTACTTCCTCTTCGATTCTCATTTCTTATTTTATTACATTTTTCAGATAAAAAGGTCCTTTCTTATTTTAATACTTTTTGACAAAGATCTTTTTTTTTGTCTTATCTGTGTTTAATGTTCAATATGAGATTCTGATAATGCAATGTTCAATATCACAGACACCTTAGGGTGGCTTGTTTAATAACGAATGGAAGAAGATTCTAAAGATTAAAGAGTAACTTGAAAACCCTAACTAGGTATTGTTCAGCGAATGTCTTCTTCCTTATTTCTCTTACTCTTTTTTTTCGATTTTCCTTGATTTTCTTATTTTTGTTATTAGTTGATAAATTATAGCAACTACATGACTTGTTGATTGAAATAAAATTGATTGATGAATAGGTAATAGTAGATTAATTTAAGTTATTGTGAATGATAAATTAGTTAAGATTTGTTAAAATAAGGAGATATAACATAGAAGTAGGGGATTGGGAATTTGCTTTACACATTGTTATGACACTGATGGTGATTAGAGAAAGCAACATGTTATATCTTAAGCATTGATGGTTGACTTTTTTGGCCTTATTTGGCTAAAATTTTGCTGTAACATTTTGACTGTATTTTAGAATTAGTTGGATATCTTATGTTTCATCTTTATCTCACTTTTGAAATGTTTCAGTTATTATGTATTTGTTATATATTAACCTTAATTATTATCAAAAGATCTATGTTTGTTGCTATACTATAAAGTGGGAAAATTAGGTCTTCCTTTTATACCTCACTTTACATCATGTTTTGCTTTTTGATTGTAGAATACATGTTGAAGTCTCTTGTCTTATGAAAAAGCTCATTTTGATAACAACTTTATAGGGGGAAGTAAACAAAGTTGATTATAAGCTACTAAGGAAACAATGACAACACTAGAGGTTTGTTTTTGTGATCACTTCCTTTCTAGAGCTTTTTGTAGTGTCAGTAATGACTTTTTGCTATGTGACTAATATAATAATATATATGATGAAGTGATGTTACTAGACTGTAAACTCCTTAGATTGTAAAAATTGAATCACTCAAAAAATTGAATATAGAAGACGGTTGTTGAACTTGATGACTCTACAATAGATCTTTATTTAGAAGAGTATGGAATATCTGAATTGGAGGGAACTAGTTTATTGGGAGGTGAAGAACCATCGTGGGACATTAGAAGGTCTTGCTTGGAATGGTGTACTGACCATAATATTGAGTTCATTGAGGCATGTGCTTCTAATGCTGATTTTGACAAATGTAAAACTTCACTTCCTATTTTAATGAGATGGTCTATAACATATTGCACATAACTCTGATTTTTGCTTTAATAAATGCTCAATTTTAGATGTAGATGAGTCATAATTATAATACATTATTAATGAGAGAGGGAGCTAGGTTAGATTACAATGGATTATTTGAAAGATGATTAATGATAGATAATTGTAAACATACCATCAT
Source organism: Spatholobus suberectus (assembly GCA_004329165.1). Lineage (NCBI taxonomy): Eukaryota > Viridiplantae > Streptophyta > Magnoliopsida > Fabales > Fabaceae > Spatholobus > Spatholobus suberectus. The sequence continues at coordinate 44,972,586 of CM014733.1, read as the reverse complement.
ATTCAAACCTTTTCTACTCACCAAAAAATTAAGGATAGAATAATGAGCATTGGAAAATTATTTTCATATTATGTGATTTCTATTCAATTATTTTACGGGCTTGTTCATAGATAGTGATTTACAAGGAGTTGAACATCTCTATGTGCACTCAAAATTGAATCACTAGACTGTAAACTCCTTAGATTGTAAAAATTAAATCACTCATTAATAGTCCATATTTATAAGTATTTGTGGTCTTAGGATCTTTGATGTTTTTTGGGTCATAACTCTCTTATTCATTAACACATGATTAAAGTAAAATTTGTGCAGATTTAACATGTTATTTGTATCTTGATCAAAAACTTACGTAGACAGGGGTTGGATGAGTTGGAGATTAATTTGCCTCAAAGAATATGATTGAATTTTGATTTCAATGATGCACATTTGGTACTTCTTTTTCTGCTCTTTTAGTTTGCATTGTATTTTAGTAATATTGTAATTATTGTCACAAAAAAAATATTTCACTTATTTTTTGTTCTGCCTAAAGCATGTTAGTATTTGCCAACTTTATACTTAAAAGGTGGCATAATTATTCCTAGTAAGTAACTATATGTATATTTTTTAAATTTATTATGTCATGCAATCATTTTGCTTTTCTAATATTTAAATATTTAGGTTTGTTCACCTATTGGTCTAAACATATTAGTCTATTTATACGTTGAGATGACAAAAGTTATCAAAATAATTTTTTTAAAAGTATATTTTAATTAAATTTTGAATTTTTATAGATGCAATTGCAAGTTTAAATTTACATAACACCATTATGAGTGTTTTTTAGTGAGCATTAACATCAAAAATAAAATCAAAACAAATATATTACTCAAAGTGTAGGATTTATTTTGAATGTATGAGTCTATGTGTTACTGTGGTGGCATTTTACTGGTTGTTGTATTGTATGAATTTTTCTCAAAGTGTTGGATTTAACTATAATTTTGGTTCATCTATAATTAATATTTGACTGTACAAATTAAGAACGTATTTCTGGCAGTTAAAAACCACCAGAAAATGCAAGTTTGATTTTTTTTAGTGATTTACATCAGTTATAACTTTAATTGAATCAATTAAATTTATAATCGATGTAAAAATGTCCAATGTAAAAAATTTCACATTCTACATCAGTGAGATCAATATGGATTCTACAACCAAAGTAAAAAGCTCTTTTCAACTAGTGTTAAATGCCCCCTCCACTAGTGTTTATTAAGAGAATGTTAAAAGTGATTGTGGCTTTTTAGTTTTTTATTTTTAATGCAAATTTCAAAATAAAACATGTTCAATTAAAACATAGTTCATGAATTGGATTTTATTACTTGGTTTTGAACATCTTAATTTCAATTTTTAAAACTAAAAAAGTAGTTTTACACTTCATTTGCGATGATTTTTAGTTTTAAGTTTTTAAATATTTAAAAATTAAAACCAATTTTTAGTTTCAATTTTTTTTTATTTTAGCTTTAAAAAGTTACTATCAACCTTATAATTTTCCTTTAAAAAGTTGTTAACAACAATAAGAGGGACAACTATTCTTCCACAAATCATGTATTTTTTTAGTTCCTCTTAAACAAAAATTACATGACTAATAGTGATAAAAATAAAATAATCATAATAATAATAACAGTTGCAAGAATAATAATATGAATATATATATTATTATTATTATTATTATTATTATGGTTGTCCATCTATTATAAATGTATAATAATTTTGATGCTATAGGTGATAACTTAAATATGAGACCGTTTGATTCGTATCGAAATTTTGTAATGGTCTATGGTTAGAATAACTCATTGTGATTGGATGGAGGAATTGTTAGTGGAGGTATCACTAGCGAAGGAATCGTGCGAGCGAGGGTAATAGGTGGTGGCAAAAACAAAGGCGAATAAGGTGAAGGGTCACTAGGGAAAGTGATTCTAGTGGTGGAGAGGTTGAGAGAGGGTAGCTCACTAGTGAGGGTGTGGCAGCCAACAGTAGAGATTGAGTGAATGAATGGGTGGAGGTAAAAACTAAACAAAAGTTAAAGAAGACTAAACGGGAGGTGGAGAAGAACAAAGAAGGATGGAAGAAAATATTGAAAGGGATAAAGTAAATTCTAAGAACTTAAAAGTATCACTAGGAAACTTTTTTTTTTTTCTCTATTTGCAAAATTGAGTTAAAATGGTTTTAAAATTGATTTAAAAACCATTTCAACCCTTATTTATCTAAATGTATTTTGTTTTTAAATTTAAATTTGAAAAACAAAAATTAAAAATTTACAACCACCTTAAACGAAGCCTTACTTTTCAAATTTTAGTTATAAAAATGACTAATTCACCACCCATATCCCTACTAAAAGACCTATACTACCACCACCTATTGGTACCATTATTATTGGTTGCTATTGAAATGGTTTCTAATGTCAAAAGAAAGGGGGCTGAATTGTGACCTTTTTAAAATCTTCAACCTATGACAATAATGTATTTTGCAGTGTACACTTGGTTATCAAAAGATTGTTCAGAAGGTGAGCTTCATGATAAAAAGATGAAGATGTTATTAGAAAGTTGGCTTCATGATTAGAAAGTTAGGATCTTTTGATGGATGCAACATATATATGTATGAACATGTAAAGGTCTTCTTAGAATTACAATTCTCAACCTTAAAGGATATAATTATTATATAGAAAGTGTTTAATAAAATCTTTTACAAAAAGAGTGCTACTTTGAAAGTATAATAGAATGTGCAAACATAACATAGACAACTCATTTTTGGAGGTTGGTGTGACATTCGAAAAGTATATTTACATTTCAACTTGAAGGAATATATGAAAAAAATTAAATTTGTGAATAAAGCTTGTTCATATAGAATTAAATGCATATTCAGAAGATAACTAAAATCTAGTTTAACATAGAAAATAATTGTTGATCATAAAGTTGACCTTGTGAGCTTTCTAATCAGGTTTCTGTTTAGGCAATGATCTTTAAAAAGCTACTTGTTGAGCTTTTTGAGTTACCTTTCTAATTAACTGTACTTATAGTAACCGATAACAATTTTAGTAAACCAAAATAAACTAATGCAATGTGAATGATCACAAACCAAAATATTTGATTTTGAAACTATTTAGATGATGAGATCCTTGAATGTTTTCTTAAAATAATTTAATAAGAATGAATTATATATCAAACTTTATTGTCGTAGAAAGATAATAAAAGAATGAGTTGCAAAAACATGTTTTATGCATATATATAGTTATGAATGTAAAGATAGAAAGGAATCAGAAAAGGACATAAGGATTCTATCTTGGTTCACCCAAACAATCTTCAAGCTACATCTAGTCTCCACACCAAGTGAGATTTTTCCACAACTTCAAGCATCAATACAAGTATTCTTCACACAACCTCGTCAAACCACTTGAATTTTCTTTTCCCATAACCTCTCCAAACATTTCACCCTAATAATAACCACTCATAATGACTTTTGACAATACAAACTAACAGACCAACACTAACATCCCTTGCTAGTTTAGGAGACAACAATAGCCATTCTATAACTCACAACTTATACTAATATTCTTTCTAAAGTAGTATTTGTAGGCTTTCTTAACAATGACAATTATAATCGCTTACTATAACTCATAACCCAATTCAAAATTCTTTTTATAGTAGCCTCTATAGGCATTTTTACAACAACAACACTCTCAAACAAACACTAAAAACCTAGCTAGCTGGGGAGAAAACACATGCTCACAACAAGACACCTCCTAAGATGTGATACAATGTAATACATAAAGAATCTAGGTATAAGTGTTATGAAAAACACCGAAATAAATGGAGAAGCTGAAGAAAAGATGAACCTAAATCTATTTAGAGTAGTTCCCCTACATCTTTGATGTTTAGAAACTTGTAGGAGGAGGAAGAGGAAAAATCAAATTTGAAATACCTTTTCCTTCAATTTTTTTTTCCTAACTTGCCTTTGTGTTTATATAAAGCCTTTTCCTTTGTATTATCCATTTATGGCTGTTGCTTGTTGGGACTTGTTTGTAAGTGATTTTGATATGTTCTAAGTCATATATAACTATCATATGCATTTTTTGAACATCATATCACGTTTTTGTTGTTCACTCCAAAAGCTTTAAGCTTTTTAATGCCTTTTAACATATTAACTTTCTAATGCCCTTCCTTGAGTGTTTTGAAGCTCAAGTTTTGAGTCTATGTCTTTGCATAGTAAGAACACTTGTTCATCAATCAGAAGGTGGAATATTGAATTTTGATGTCTTTAAAAAATTAGGGCTTGTCATATTTTTGAGTGATGATATGAGCTTTTTAATCCATGATTAATAACTTTCTTGTACATGTCAAGCACCATTTTGATGCTTGTTTAGGCCACTTTTTGAACTAGCTAAGAACTTTACTTTCCTTCTTATGTTCTTTCTCTTGATGAAACAAACTTGTCATGATATGATCTTGGTCTCATAGTCGTGTAAATCTATTCATATGAGATTATCATGCTTCATAATATTTATTCATTTGTGAGATATTCAAGGTTTTAGCATAGACTTTTTGAAAAGCTTTTATAATCAAAATTTTGATGGCAAACTTTTGAATATAGCTTTCAAGATAGCTTTCAAAACTCATTGAGTGTGTTCTAAACTTGAAGAAACTTCAACAATATGACTTTGAACTATGTGAGAACACTTGAGTGGAGTTTAACTGAGGAGAAACTTAATTTCTTGGAATGTTCATAATATCATGCCTTATAGCTTTTTTGATTGTAGATAAGCTGCTTTTTGATTAAGGTTCAGTAGTTTTTCTAATTCACCACAGGTAACATTTTGATGCTTGCTTTATGATTGAGATAAATGTTTTATGATCAAAGTGTAGACAACTTTTTTACCATGCTTTCTAATTATGATAATTGCTTTCTAAGGAGTTTATTTACATTTTCATCTTTCTCTTACTTAGATCATACTTCTTTAGATGATAAGAAGGTGACTAGGTGGAAGCAAGTCTGTTTAGAAATCAAGTTTGAGTGCTTTAAGTGAATCTTCTTGTTGTAGATAGTCTAGTTCTTGTATTATGAGATATGTCAACACATTAGAATATTTGTTGGATGGGTTTCAACAAAAATCTTCATGGATTCAATTAGCTTATGGTGTTTCGTCATGTTGTTTACTAATGTGCCAAAATTTTTATTGAGGAACTAGCTTTTTGAGCCATTACTCACTATCTTCTAAGTGTATGTCCAACTTTCTAAGCATTTGATTTTCATCTTGCAATATGCAAACTGTAGTTTCTTAAATCATGATGCTAAGTCCTTGTATTTCTTCAAGAAACATGTTCTTTAACACATTCTCAAGAAGATTCATCAGTAGAAACCATTTAAAAAGCTTAATATTTAATTCAGAATATTTGTTGTCATTAAAATCAAGTATTAAAAGATATTTGAACCTAATGGTTGTTATTAGTCTTTCGCCACTATTGTTGCTACCTTTACTTTTCCCACCACACTAGTTGGGGAACTAATAAAATAAAATGATTTATTTTAGAAAGATAGAGAGGTGGGAAGGACAGGTGAGTGAATGAAGAAGTGAAGAGTGATTTGCGTAGTTTGATTTAAAATTAAGTATATTAATTATAGAGAAATGATACTTATGCAACAAATTGTACAACTAAGAGAAAGAAAGAGAGAAAAGTTTGAAATGTAATAAATGATGTGATAAAAAGAGATAGACACAGAAAATGATGTTGTATAAGTTATTATAAGAATTGTTGTACATGTATCACACCTCTTAATTAAAATTTAAAAATTGAAATCACAAAAAAAGTTAAAATTATAAAATTATAAACAAGTGAATCACCAATTTAGTCCTTGAAATTGTAATGGTCATTCAATTTAGTCCTTAAAATTAAAAAAAAATAGCACGATTGTCCGTATAAATTATATATTATCAATCAATTTAGTCTCTAAAATTATAATGGACGGTCAAATTAGTCCTTAAAATAAATAAAATGGCAAAATGGTTCCTGAAATTGTAAACTACCAATCAATTTAATCCCTGAAATTGTAATGGTGGGTCAAATTTGTCCCTAAAATTAAAAAGGTTTAATTACATTTTTAGTCCCTTAACTTTCAAAATTTCACGAATTATGTCCCTAATTTTTTTTTCTTGCATGGTAAGAGAATATATTGTTTAGAAAAGGCTTAAATGCACTTTTTGTCTCCTATTTTTAAAATTTTGTGCATTTTGTCCCTAAGGAGCAATTAAGCCTTTAGAAAATGGTAAAAATGTTAGAGGTGGGATTTAAACCTTGACTCTTTCCTTCTCATGATACAAGCCACTGAATCATTTGGCTTGTTTGGTCTATATATAAAAAAAATATTATATATACCATTGCTGCATTTGTAAATTGCACTTTTGATCTCCTAATTGTATGTTTATATTTGTATGAAAAAATATTAAAAGTTAATATGATAAATTTATTTATTAAATATTTTTATTTTAATTTTACAAATTTATATATTATGAAAATTTATTTATTCCATTATATTAAATTATTTAATATTTAGAAATTATTTATACATCTCCCACCCTTTTTATTTCAAGGTAGTTATTTAGAAATAAAAATATTTAATAAATAAATTTATAAGATATTATATAATTTAACTAATAAATAATTTTATAGAATTTAATAATTAAATTTGTGCAATTTATCAATTTGTATAATTAAATTAAAAATATTTAATAAATATTTTTTATCATCTTAACTTTTAATAATTTTAATACAATAAATATAAACCTACATTTGGGGAATCAAAACTACAATTAACAAATGTAGTAATGATATATATAATATATTTTTAATACCTAAACCAAATAAGCCAAATGACTTAGTAACTTTAGTGGTTGTGGAAAAGGAAAGACTTAATTGCATTTTAGGGCCAAAATGCATGAAAATTTGAAAGTAAGAAATTATGACTTAATTTTCAAAATTACATAAGTTTAGGGTCATGTGTGAAAAAAAAACTCTTGGGACAAAATTTGCAAAATTTTAAAAGTTAGGAGACAAAGTGTAATTAAGCATTTTTAATTTTAAGGACCAATTTGACCGACCATTACAATTTCAAGGACTAATATACTATTTTATTTATTTCAGAGACCAATTTGACTGTCCATTACAATTTCAGGGACTAAATTGATTAATTAGGGACTATTTTGTTATTTTATTAATTTTAGGGGTCAATTTGACCGACCATTATAAGTTTAGGGACCAAATTGATGATTTTTCCAATTAAAATATGAGAAAATAGGTTATGCACTGATAGTGTAAAATAGTTTTACATTGTCATCCAATCATAAATTATCGTGTATGGTAAGTTTGTTGAATTTTACATTAATTACCTTTAAAATCATACCAATGATATTTTCTGATTGATTGACAGTATAAAACTTTTTACACTGACAGTGTATAGTAATTAAACTCTTAAAATATAGTTTTAGTTTTTCTTTTATAAATGAGTAAATTACACTCTTCTTCTCTGAGAGATGCAAGCATTATGGTGCCATTCTCTCTTATGTTAAAATATACAATTTTGTACACTTAAATTAACATTGTTAAAGTAAATTACATTACCTTTCCCCTAAGAGATGCGAGTATTACACTGCTCTCCCCTCTTATGCCAAAATAAAGAATAAATTACACTTTCCTTCCTCTAAAGAGGTGGGTATTACACTACATCTCCCATCTTATATTAAAATATATAATTTATTCTATTTAACTTAATATCGTTAAAAAATATTCTTTAAAATATTTTAACACATATGCTAAAATATTTTTAATTCACCAGCTTATCACTCACTCACTTAATAGAGATTTCTTTAAATATATATTTAAATTTAAACAATTTATTAAAATAATAATTAAGAATAAAAATTATGATACACATTATTATATTATTATTATTATTATTATTATATACACACACACACATTAAATGTTATTTTTTTACTATTGCTTAAAAATTAATAAAATAATATATATATGTGTGTGTGTGTAAGTATTAAATTTTCTAATAATTAAATGTAGTTTAATAATAGGCTTTTAATTATATAGATATATTTAAAAAAATTATACATTTAATCTACATATATTAGAATTACATTTATTAAATTCAATAATAAATAATATTTAATAATATTATTAAATTAATTATATATTATATTTAATAAATATAAATATCCGTTTATTTATATGTTTATATAAATACTACATTAATAACATTAATTAAATACTACCTTAATACTTGTGTTTAATTACATTTTACTTATATATATATATATATATATATATATATATATATATATATATATATATTAAAATATGTTTTATAAAAGTAATAATTAAAATAAATTCTTTTTAAATATATAATTAATTTAACATAATTCATAATAATTTATTTAAAAGAATAATTAAATGTTTAAATTAAGAGGTAAATTGTTATATTTATACTTATCATATCATAAGTATATATATATATATATATATATATATATATATATAATATTTTGAATATATAAAGATATATGTATATTTTTCTCATCTAGTCATTTAAAATATGTACATTTGAATATATCAATTTATATTTATTTAAAAATAAATTTTATGAACTAGTTTTTTAAACAATAATAAAAAATACTATTGAGCGTGTGTATCAACTAGCTAGGGTTGTTTTAGTTTAACTGATGGTCTTGAGTTTGAGCTCTGGGTATGTAATTACATTAAATACTCAGAATGAGAGCTTTGCTGCCCATAGTAGACTAGTAGTCCAACCCGATTCAAGTAGAATTGTTTCCCATGGAACTTTAATGGAAATTTTAAAAATCGGGTAATATACTTGAATTTTTTAGGGGAGGAAAATGTATATTTTAACATAAGAGGAGAAAGCAATGTAATATTTGCATCTTTCAAAAGAGAAAAGTGTAATTTACTCTTTATAATTTCATGTTTTATTTAATAATAAAATTAATAAAATGAAAGTAGTATTATTTTACCTTATAGTTGTGTATACAAAACGTCAGCATGATTTATTTTTGCCTGAATTCTCTCTCATTTAGCTGCTCAATGTCAATGCCACATTTCCTATAAAACTCTTCGTGAATCACATAATTTCGTTAGCAAAATTAATTCAGAAACTTTTCCTTCCCAATGTTACCACTAGCCTCGTTGGAGCCTTTGTAGATGACTTATCAACGGATAACCACTACCAATAATTGAACTTCTAATCTTTATAGGTTGACTCAGTTAAAACCAACCAGCACTGAGCAAACATTATTAGCTAGTAGCTTTTGACTGGTTATTGCCTGCTTTTCTAGTTTGAGTTGGTGCGGACTAATTCAGGTTCATTAGTGGTTCGTTTCAAGCTTATTTACATAAGCTCTGGCTATTCCAAAATAATTTATATATTTATTTACTTGAATTCTTATTTAATTTAACTTTTTTATTATCATTTTCTGTTACTTATATGCACAAAAGCCCATGCGTGAGTACTTATCATTGCTTATAATTAGTTGCACTCTCATGAATAAAAGCTTGAATGAAGGGAAAGGATCGATTAATTGTTCATATATACGAGCTTTAATTGTTTGTTTGTTTTCTTAGATTACGAGTTTTCTTCACAAAAAGGTAATTTTACTTGTGTTGGGAACATTTATATTGTTAGCTTCTGTAGTAAAGATTAATCATCGACAAATTTAGTAAATACTTTACATCTATAATATAGTAACAAAAAGAAATATTGCCTCCAAAAAAGGATAAGCAACGAACATTTATAATATGGTAAGATTAATTATTTCAAGAAAAATTTAAGACTTAATAAAAAATGTATCACTTGAACTAACACTCATTATTTGTTTAATTATTTGTGTTTGACAAAATATTTTCTATTTTCTATTTTTTCTGTTTTCATCATTTCTTTTTTGAATATTTGACAATAAGAAGCAAAATAAAATAAATTAAAATTTTTATAATTATGAATAATAACATAATATTTTCTTAACTGAACAGGCTTACAAGTCAAAGAGAAGAAAAACTTATAAAGATTAGGAGTTAGGACTGCTTCTAATATGGTTGAGTAAAGTGGGGAGAAAGAAGAGGTATTCAACTGAAAGGGGAAAAGAGACAGAAAGAAGCAGTTCCTGCCGACTTGCTAGTGTTGTGTGTATCAGAATAGCTCCATTATTTCTGCATAACATAATAAACTCAAAATCCACTATGGGCCAATAAATCACAAGGAATCCTTGGGGGACCAGATAGAGAGATGATGAATAAAACCAACTACGTGGCTTCTAATTGTTTGAGCATATGTAAAGTCATGTCTGCACTGTTTCTCCTTTAGTGACAAAAACATGATAATCTTGTTGGCCATGCTTTGTTTGTTCCATGAAGAGTAAGGCAATATAAGGGTCACGGGGACCCTCATCTTAGATAATCTAGTGAGGATGTCACTTCATATTACTTTGTGAACCGCCCCAAATTTGTCCCTTTAAATCAAATCGCCTTGAGCACTTAAGATGTACCATTATAGTATGAGTCCCTTATATACGCTTTTCTCACAAGCAGATAATTGCGCCTGGAAGCTAAATTTCTTCTTATGATAATCTTTCCAAAACAATCCAATACACTTTGCTTCAACAAGTTATAGATACTAGAAGAGGGGACAAGAGGGGCCTCTCTTATAGCAATAGGGATTCTTTTGAAAGAAAGGAACCTTAAGCAATAGACCAGAAGAAATTTCTTAGAAGTCAAATTCATCATCATGCCATTATCAACATATCCCCCATGCCTTGCAACCTCTCCAAGGAAAGAAAATAATATTAAATTGCACTTGGAAAGTCACAATTAGTGATGCTCCAAACTATCTCACTCAGTATATATATTAATAAATTCTAAAATTTCTTGTCTCATGCTTGGAAAGGACTAAGTACATGTTTGGGTCTCCGTTTAAGAGACCTTGAACGTATGTTCGCAGAAGAAAATGTTTTGTTATTTTGAGACTCAACGTACGTTCAGAGAGTTGGCACCAAACATAGGCTAATTCATCAATCGTTGGCAAATGTTGTTTTACAACATTCTGAATTTAAACATCTGGAGTTATAATCACCACATAAATATGTATATCTTTAGAGGCTTGATCATATTAAAAATCAATTTGCTTTTGTTTTACATGTGACCAATGGCAAGAAGTTAAACAAATATAGAAAAGTAGCTAGAGAAAAGTAGGTCTACCCTACATGAAAATGTAAGGGAATCTTATCGTATCATAAAATTGCTAAAGATTATACATAGTCGGTGTGGGTTTACAAAAAACAATAAAAAATTCTCTTAATAACTTTTGCTTGGTGGATAATGAAAAATGGACCCGAAAGGATTTCCTTAAACAACAAGGCTCACACTCAATGATGTACGTGAACAATTGACTATAATTATATGCACCCCGTTAGCTCAAAGGATGTAATGGGATGTCTCGACCAGAGTCTTGAAGTTCATAAATAACCTCATTTGTTAGATCTTACGGGAGCTTAGGATTTCTAATTGCCTGGGTGAGGATACAACAGTCTTCAAAGTCAATTATCTCATACAATGGATAGGAAAGGAAAAAAGAATAAACGGATTAGTGCATTACAATTAATGCTAGAATTGGGCTTCATTAGTCCCAGTGAGTTGATATAAAGGTATGGGAGTGGTGGTCTCAAGGCATAGCACCATGCATCGTAATAATTTTAAAAATCAAATAGTTTAATAATTAACATGATTTATAAATAAAACTCTTCTCTTTAAAAATAAAATTCTTTAATAGTTTGAAATACAAGAATTGATTTTGTTGCGTGATGGGTCCAAAATACAAAGAATGCAGCGGGCTCATAGTTAGGGGGGTCCATCCCCATTTTTTTATACGGCTCCATGTAGATCATCAAATGGTTGCTTATGCAACGAAATTTTCGGTCGTTGATAGTATAGATAATTAGATACGGTCGTTAAATTACGTAGTGACTGAACAAGTGGCTACGGTCGCAATAAATCTAGTCGCTAATGTGTTTAGTGATCAAAAGTAGAAATCAACCCTTAATAGCAATCGGCAGAATCGGTCACTAATTAATTATAGGTTGTCGTTGACATTCTGGTTGGTTCTTATTCAGGGATCATGTTTGTGAATGATTCATACAGTCACTAATTTGGTTACCATATTTAACTATATATTTTTTTAAAAAAATACAACTTAAACTCAATTGCCAATTCAATCGCTAAATGAGCATCACAGTGACCAAACTTATAGTGACATGCTGAGTCGCTAACCCCATCACCATTTTTTCTATTTTAAAAAAAATATATATGATTTACCTTAGCGACCGTTTAATCAGTCGTTGATTCAGTTGGTAACATTTTTTATTTTTTTAAAATAAATATAATTAAATTGCAAAAAAATAATAAATGAAAAGGATAATTTATTGATAAGAATAAAATGTACTACACATAGAAAAATGGAAATAAAATATATCATGATGTTACACAGCTAGCCCTTGGCATGATCAGCGTTGGGATATGCAAGAATTGTGACATGACTAAGGAGTACATGTCTCACTGTAAAGTCAATGTAATCCTCGATCATTGCCCAAAAGAAATCATGTACTCATTGCTGAACTTCATGGATTTGTCTCTTTGAGATCTCAATTTTTCACTAACAATGACCTACTCATGAACAAGTAGTGTATAAATTCATAAAAAGTAATAAAATCCATGGATAATGATAAATATAAAATTAAGATATATTATAAGAATGAATTGGTAAAACAATATACATATCCACCTACATCAAACTATACCACATGTCCTGAATTTCTTTATGGACCAACTTCTAGGTGGCTCATGGTTACTCAAACTTCTCCTTGATGATTTGAGAGATCACCTCAAGGGGGTCCTAAAAGTGTAAATATTTTATAATTTGTAATAGATACTTATTTTTCAGGTTCACACTTAGCTAAAGAATGTAGTGGACCTAATACTTTCATGGTGAAAGGTGTTGAATGGTACATATAAAGGAAACATAAAACTTGAAGAACAATTTTTTTTTCTTTCATGCAGATGTTTTTTCTTCAAATCTTAAGTTTCCTCCATTTGCACTGTTGCTAATGACCTATCGTTGTTAAATGATTAAGGTCACCATAGTCCTCAACTAGGGGTGAATGTACAAAGAAAGTATCTATTACAAATTATATTTATGTTGTTAAATAATTTAAAATTTATTAGAATTCTAATCCAAAGTTTATTTACGTAAATATCGCCTTTATAAGTTACTAGATTAATTAAGATCATTTATTATTAATTAAGACTTTACTTAAAGTACGTATAAATTTCTATATTAATTAAAATTTTACTTTTTATATTAAAGACTTTACTTAAACATTATGTAAGTTCCATAAAGAAAAAATTACTTCTTAGTGCCTATATAAATTAAGACTTTACTTAAATTACTTGTAAATTCACAATTTAATTTAGACTTTACTTAAAGTAAGTGTAAGTTCACATAAGAAAAGAATCAAGACTAAATTCTCATATTAATTAAAACTTTACTTAACTATGTACATGTGGGTTTCCATAAGAAAAAAAATTAATTGCAAGTTCTCACATTAATCAAAAATTTATTTAAATTACTTGTAAGTTGTCATAAGAGAAAAATTACTTACAAGTTACCATATTAATGAAAACTTCACTTAAATTATGTGTAAATTTTCATAAGAAAAAAATTACATACAAATTTCGATATTAATTAAGATTTTACTCAAATTACATGCGCCGTGAATTAAGTATGTATAAGTTTCCATTAGAAAAAAAAATGTATGTTCCCATATTAATCTATATTTTATTATAAAATAATTTAATATTAATTAATTATTAAAATATTTAATGATAGATAAAAAATAAAGTTGTAGTTGCATCTTATTATTAATTTAAATAACGAAAAGTAAACATAAATCCTAAAAGTAATAAATTCATAAATTTTTTTTACTCTACAATTATAATTATATGTAAATGCTTTTCAACTTATTTTTTTTACAATTATAAATCATTCAAAATATTTTTTTATAAATATTAAATATTAAAAAATATATATAAATTGATAACGAGTGTAAAATTATACAATTCAATATATATCCCGATCAAAATGGTAAAATTATACAATCAAGTATAGATCTCAATTTGATCTAAATGACCAAAAAAATAGTAAAAAATAAATAAATAAATAAATAAATTAGAAAGCAAAAATTAAAAAAAGAAACAATAAGCAAAAAATAAAATAGTAAAAAAATTAAAAAAAATAGTGAACAAAATAATAGTAAGCAAAAATAAAAAAATAAATAATAGAGAACAAAAATTTTATAAAATTAAAAACAGTAAAAAAAATATAGTAAGCAAAAAATTTAAAAATATAAAACGAGAAGAAAAGAAACAAAACTAGTTAGCAAAAAAATTAAAAAATGTAATAAAAAAATAAGCAAAAAGTGTAAAAAATTATAAAACAATAAGTAAAAAATTTTAAAAAAATTAAAAAAACAATAAGCAACATTTCAGTTGCTAAATGGCATAATAATGGTGTACATTTTAGCAACTTCTTGTGATTCGATCGCTAAACGACAAACACTTGGATATAAGCAAACATTTAGTCACAAAAATGATGTCTATACAATCAACAATTTTGACTTGAAAAACTTGTCATTTAGTGATGTGTTTAGTGATCGATTGTGTGGCAACAATGTTAGTCACTAAGTAAGTAGCTAAATCATTGCAAGCTACCAAAATCTTATCGATTGCATAGCAATGGATATTATTCATTTGCCAAATTCAGTTACTATTTGTGCTTTTTCATGTAGTGGTGGTGTAGTTCGTCGGGGACCAAGGACCCTAACAATAAAGTTGGTGGCACCTATATATATAGGCTCCAACACTTAAGTCAGTAAAAGCTTGAGGCAATGATAGTATAGTAACATATTCAAAGTACATACCTTGGAGGAAGGACAATATCGTTGTTTATAAGATAAATCAAAGGGGTTTGTGGTTCAAAGTGGATGCTTACTCAGGTTGAATAGTACCCTAAGCATAAACTAGGTTCCAACGTGGGATCCAGAGGGCCCTTAGATAACAATGACCTCCAAGTGGGATCAAAGGCTAGAGAGTGCTAATTAAGTCCTTTGTCATCAATGGGATGAAGCTGATGGAGCTTTATTACATTCCCTAAATAGTTGCACAACTTTTAAAATAAGATAGGACACTTCCATATTCTTGTGTTACCTAACCAAGGTGCCTAGCTTAGGATGAAGAAAGATGGTCTTAGGGATCACATAACATGCCGTAGTTGAACCTAGGTTGGTCTTGGTTCGAAAGGCATTGAGGCTTGCTTGCTAAACCAAGCTTGCCTGAATTGGATCTTCTTAAGACCTAGTCCAAAACAATTGTCACCAACTTGGTAAGTAGAGGTACGAGGGTTATTGGGATGCCACCGAGTCATGGTTGGGACATGATAGTAGGCCTATTTCCCAAAGTAACTAAGCAAAGGTTCCTAAAGTAAGTGAATTGTTTATAAGTCTTGAAGTTTCTCTTCTATGAGCAGTAAGCCAATAACCATTATTTTTTCTAAATTTAAAAATTCTAGCATTTTGCTACCACTAAAGCTAGCAAAATGGGTCAAGCAAGCCAGGTCGACCCTAACCCTCCTGATAAAATATAGGACTTAGATTTTAAATTTTGAGCTTGAATTAAACATGTGCCTTTTAGTTTGACCTAATCACGGCCTAATCCAGGCTTAGCCCACAAAAACTCGTTAAAAGACTTAACAAACCGAGCTTTTAGCAGGCTTAGGCTTCATTTTACCAAATTGAATTTGAGATTGGCTCGGTCCATTATAGCCAGTAACCTACATCGGGCCACATAGCCTATTTTGCCAGCTCTAAATACCATAGAGCCACTAATTTGTGAGACCAAACGTAGTGCATTGTGTGCATTAATGGTGTGTAAGGTTTGGCTATGTAATCAATTGTAGCAACCAAAAAGCATCTACACTAAATGGGCTTTGTCCTTTTTCCTCCTTTGTTTAGCCTTCAAACGCCATTTTATCCTTCCATGCTTCATTAATAATAAAGTTTTATATTTTTGTGTTGGGTTTCTCTGCCTTACATTTTGTTCTCTCTACAAACTCTTTATTGTCTCTCTAGGTAACCTTTTTGTGGAGCTATTTTTCTTACTATCCTTTCTTTTCTTTATTTTTTCTAGGTTTTCCTCCATCCCTTAAAGCCTTCTATACTTTCCTATTGTTGTGGGTCAGGGGAGCACTTTGATGGTTTGCATTAAGGAGATGAAGGATGATGGTGAAAAGAGTAACCATACGAGCATGGCGGCTCCAAACACTCATTGTTAGATTTTATGTGAGGAATCTGCTCAAGAGTTCTTGTTTAGAGTCCACCATATATTCTAAAAGCTTAGACTCCTTAGGGTCAACTTTAGATTCTAATACTTTGGCCCTTTATGGTCACAATGTTAATGTGGCTGTCGATATTGTAGAGATGATGGCAAGGCAAGCTCAAATCATAGGACAAGTTCTTGAGGTCTTTTTTCAGTGGCACCGGGATATGGTTAGGCTAAGGTCGACATGCAATGATCCATAGGTCTAGGAGAAGGCTAAAAGGCTACATATTGAATCTTTCGAAGTAGTATAATCGAGTTACCATATAAGCTTCTAGATGGAGGATGACCAACTTTGCACGACCTTGTTTGTTAAGGACAACTTCCTCTAGATATATTATTTCTTCTCATTAGTTATCAAAATACATTTCTCTTTTTTAAAGATTGTTGTGATGCAATGTCTCAACATGGCTCCTTTGTAGTTCTATGCCATCGCTTGAGGGTTTATGAAGGGCTTTTAACTATTTTTTAAAGCTCTAGGTTTAATCCCTTCAGTAAATCTTTTTGTTTTTTTAACTATTTCCACATTACCCATAATTTTAGATGTTGGGTGATGCTAAGGTCTATGCCAGATTGAAACTAAACCTCCATTCATCATCACTTAACTACTACTCACCATGTTAACTAATAGGGAATCCAAGTTGATTGAAAATTAAGAGTGTTGGATTGATGATATCATTCATTCTTTGACCTTCATTTCTTCTATTTGTGGATGTTAAGGAAAAAGTTTTAAACTAGTGGGAACAAAAATATGTTGTTTTATGGTATAAGTAGGTGTTACATATAAAGCCTCTCACTGTAGATTTATTTCTCATAGATCACTTAAAATGTCCCACCTTTCTACAAAAAAGAAGAAGAAGAAGGATTATCTACTAACACACGTTCATCAAAGCAAAACAAACGTAAAAAGACAAATAGTTGTATCACCTTTCAAATGGAAACATCTAGCGATATTATTTCGAACCACTGATCCTTGCTTCATATAGGAGATGAATTAGAAGATGCTTCATTGAATCAAAGAATGCAAGTGTAAATATTCTCTCCCTTTTACATATGATGATTGCTCCAATGTAACTAACTTATTTGCCTACAACGTACTACTACATAAATCTTCAGAGAATTAACTTAAGTCTATAAGCAGTTTCTACATATGTTTAGACAAAAAAAAATTGAAGGAAATTAGGAGTAAACACTCCATAAACCTGTGATAGTCATAATTTTTCATCTTATGCATCTTTTGTCTAACAACATCTTCACATCTAGCCAAGTTTAAAGCATGCCCATTTGGAATCTTAAGATCCTTGAACCATTTACAAACTAATTTTTCTTCTTCAAATGTTAGGTAATAATTTGCCTTAGGTGTTTCATCTTTCCATTGCTCAATCTAACCAACTCCATGTCCCTGTGTTGGTAAATAAACCCTAAATCCATTCTTGCATTCTCATTGTTATTGGTTTTATCTATCACATTCATGATTACGTTGAATACATTAGTAAAAAAAAAAATCTCTATATGCATGACACCATAACAGAGTATCTTTACAATATAGAAGATCCCAAAAAAATGCTTTGTTTTGTCCAATTATGATTAACTTCATACCCGATAATTGAAAAACTCTAGATTACACAATCTAATTTTCTGTCTTTGAGTTATTGAAAATGTTACTTTTAGAACACAAATACAGAAAATTAGCTATCAAACAAAAGAAATGGAAGTACAATCTTTGTGATCATTTTGAAAGTAAAAAACCAATATTAAATTTAACAAGATAACACAAAAAAAAACTAAATCTAACATAATTGGTTACTTTGAGCAATCAATTCTTTGGTAGTTGATTTCCAATAATAGGTAATTGGTTACTCAAGTTATATATCAATACTCAAGTTATATATCAATAACTGATGAGTAATCCATTATGCAGAGATTACTTTATAGGTTACAATAAGATTACTCAGATATTAGACAACCCAAATGATATCTATATAAGGTTTCTAAGTTTCAAAAACATTTTCCATGTAAGTTTAAATGCCAAAACCCATTCTCATCATACTTATGTCAATGCCATTAGTGATTTATGAAGATGTAATAAAAAAAATGCTTAAAGAATAAAACCTGAAAGCACTTAATGTTTAAGGATAAGAGAAAAATAAAAAGTTTTATTCAAATCAAATTCTATCCTAGGAGTGGAATCATCAAAAATACCATATTGCTAAAGTGGAAGCTCCATTAGATAGGCATCATTATCATCTATAAGAGTGGCTTCTATGGTCATGTGTTGTAAGGGACTTCATTCTCATCGAGTGTGACTTGTGAAAGGAGAAAAGGGTGAGAAATGTATTTATGATGTCACAAGTTCCCCAAGGGGCTACGACTATGAGATTGTCTCTTTCTTAGGGTACAATGTCGATGAGTGTTCCTTCCCCTTTATCTTCCTTTGGTAAATTTGGATAGTTGTCCCCTACATATCAAATCTTCTATAGTACGTAACTGGCCCACCTAGACTACGCTAATCAAAAGCTACTTGACCCTAAATGAAGGGAATCACTTAACTTCTTTATCAAGATGTCTCAACTATAATATCGTTTGAGGTTACTCACATTCCATGTTGGCTGGATGATAATCCTGGGTAGCGTTTCGAGCATATACACTCCTGTGCCGGTCTTCGAGGTAACCTGATAAGGGCTTTCCCATTTTTCGGCGAGCTTTCCCTATCTGGCATTCTTCTTTCTAATGTCAGCTCACCTTAATAATAAGTCACTAGGCTCAAACATACAAGCAACAACCTTGTGATATCTTGTTGCAACCTATCTCTTTAGGAGGGCTTTTCTTATTGCAGCGATCTCCCTTTTTTCTTCAACAACATCTAATTTGATTTTGAGCAACCTATCATTATCTTCTAATCTTAGGTTAGCCACTCTCCATGTCAGCTTTTCAATTTCTATTAGGATCATTACCTCCATGCCATAAGTAAGACAGAAAGAAGAATCCCCAATGGTAGAGTGGGGGAGGGGGGGTTATGTGATATGCCTAGAAGATATGTGGTAGTTGCTCAACCCAACACCCTTTTGCTTCGTCCAAGCTCCTTCTAAGTTCGCAAAGAATGACTTGATTCGCAGCTTCTACCTACCCATTTGTTCGAGGGTGCTCAATCGAAGTAAAATGCTACTTTATTTTCAACCCAGCTAAGAAATCTTCAAAACTTCTGTATGTGAATTGTGTGCCATTGTCTAACACTATAACATTTGGTACCCCAAACCCGCAAATAATCTGTCTAAATACAAAGTTTTCTACATTCTTAGCCGTGAGTGGCTCTGCTTCAATCCATTTAGTAAAGTAGTCAATCACCACCACTAAGTATTTCACTTGGCCAGGCGCCTTGGGGAAAGGGCCAAGTATATTGATCCCCTACCAGATGAATGGACAGGGAGAAGTAAGCATAGTTAGATCCTCAGAATGAGCGAGGTGAACATCAGAGCATTTTTGCATCTGTCACATTTTTTGGTAAATTCCATGGCATCATTTTCCAATGTCGGCTAATAATAGCTCGCTCTAAGTGTCTTCTTGGCTAGGGCTCTGCCTCCTAAGTGCTGCTCGCAACATCCTTCATGTATCTCCGCCATTATATACTCAAACTCTGACTTTCCCAAGCATCTGAGTAAAGGTTGGGAAAAGCCATGTCGATAGAGCTTATCTTTCAAAATACAGAAGTGTGCAGCGAATCTTTCTAATCTCCTAGCTTCCTTCTTGTCCTTTGGAACGATACCCTCAACCAAATAGTTAATGATGGGAGTCATCTAGCTCGGCTTTACTTTTATTACCATGACGAGATTGAGCTCATGGATCGTCTGTTGGATGACCGACCTATTATTTCCAGATGATTTAATGCTTGCCAATTTAGACAAGATGTCGGCTCTCACATTCTTTTCCCAGGGTATGTGGGAAAATTCTATCTTATCGAAGTTTGCAACAAGAGTCTTAACCTTTGCCAAGTATTTTTGTAGTATTGGATTGATCTGCGATATCATCAACTGTGACTCACTACATACTCGTATTGAGGTTGCACCTATATCAGATGCCATCATCAATCTGGCTATACATGCTTCATATTCTGCTTGGTTATTCGAGGTGGGGAATGTGAAAGTCAAAGATTGTTCTAAAATAACCCTACTAGATGATTCCAATAGTATGCCAACTCCATTGCCTTTTTCATTGGATGATCCGTCAACAAAAAGAGTCCATGTCAAATCTTGTGATGTCTGATTTGCTAGAGTTAGTTTGGCGACAAAGTTGGCTAATGCTTGAGCCTTTAGTGCCTGTCTCGACTCATATCGAATCGCGTGCACTCAATGGCCTTAGTTGTCATCCTACCAGCTAACTTAGGCCTGTGCAAAATATGCCGGATGGGTTGATCTGTTTGTACCACAATTTGATGTGATTGAAAATAGGGTCTAAGTCGTCTTACCACTATAACAAGTGCGAATACCACTTTTTCCATCTTCAGATATCTTGACTTGGCCCCTTGAAGGGACTTACGAAGTAGATCGACTTTTTTCTTTTTGGCGTCTCCCTTTTCAATGCCACACTCATGGCTTCATTGGCAACAACGAGATACAAGTATAGAGTCTCACCTAGCTTGGGCTCAGTGACTAAAGGGGGAATGATAAAGTCTTTTTCAGCCTTTCAAACACAGCCTCGCACTCCTCGGTCCATTCAAATGGTTTGCCTTTCCTTAAAAGCCAAAAAAAAGGAAGAGCATTATGTTTCAACTTGGCTACGACTCTTGTTAATGCCGCCAATCGCCTGGTCAATTTCTGGACCTCTTTTATGTTTTAGGGACTTTTCATCTCCATTATAGCCCGACATTTTTTTGGGTTTAACTCAATCCCTCTCTCGGACAACATATACCCTAAAAATTTTCCCGCCGAGACTTCAAATATGCATTTATTGGGGTTCAACCTCATGTTACATTTTCTTAGCTACCCAAAAGTCTCCTCTAGGTCTTGAAGGTGCATTTCAGGAGTAGCACTCTTCATAATCATATTATCAACATACACTTCTAAGTTTTGACCTATCTGTTTCTCAAACACCTTATTCATCATTCTCTAGTATGTAGCCCCGACATTCCTTAACCTAAATGACATTACGTTATAGCAGTAATTGACCTTCTCAATCTTGAAGGCAGTTTTTTCTTGATCATCTGGGTGAAGTGGAACTTGGTTGTATCCGGAGTATGTGTCCATGAAAGACAAGTAACGGTATCCGGACGAACCATCCACCAATCTGTCAATGTCAAGGAGGGGATATGAATCTTTTGGGCAGTGCTTGTTAAGGTCAGTATAATCTACACACATCCTCCATTTTCCATTTTTCTTCTTCACAAGGACTACGTTGGCAAGGCAAGTAGTGTATTTCACCTCCCAAATGAATCCGACATTCAACAACTCAGCAACCTGCTTCTTGATTTCTTGCAAACACTTTGGGACCATCTTCCTTCATCATTGGCATACCGATTTCACAAAAGGGTCCACTTCCAACCAATAGCAAATGAAATTAGGGTATATCCCTGGCATATCTTCCAGCTTTCAAGCAAATAAGTCGAAGTTTCTTTTTAGTAAGTTTGGCATGTCGACCTTCATCTTATCGTCAAAGTTGGCCCCAATTTTCACAATCTGCCCGACCTCTTTCCCTAACTCAACCAGGACGCACTCCCCTTTCGGCTTTGGACGAGGTATCTAAGAATCTCACTTTATGTCATCTTGGCAATCTAGCTTTGTTAGCATCACCTTTCCTTTTCTGACATTGGGTTTATATTCCAGCTTGGGCTCAGGGCCAGTTTTAAGAGACTTCTTGTAACACTCTCTAGCCTTTTTTTTATTACCTCGTAAGGTGATTACCTGCATATTGTCACTAACGAATTTCATCGCTAGGTGTGATACCAAGATGACAGCCCCCAACACGTTCAATGTTGGTCTCCCAAGAATAGCATGGTATGAAGATTTAGTGTTTACCACAATAAACCGGGTCATCACGGTTTTCATAACAGGTGGTTTCCCGAAGGTTACATAGAGCTTTATGTAGCCAATCGGCATAATATGATGTCTAGAGAATCTAATCAAATCTTCATTATATGGCATTAGCTCGGATTCTGGTAATTTGTTCTTCTCAAAAAGCTATACTCATACACAAACATATGTATGTTTTTCATTTAATGTAAAATATATTTGAATGTTAGTGCTTATAAAAGAAATATGACATTTGTATTGGAGCATACAAGTATAAACTGATTTGAGCTTCTTAGCTGAAAAGAACTTTGAATGTCTTTCGAAACGCATAGATAGTATAAAGTATTGGACTTTTGGGTTAACAAGGCAAGTTGGACGCCAAATAATGTAAAACATATTAGACGCTTATAAAAGGTTTTTTACAAGACAGCGATATCTGTACGCTAAAGAAAAACTTATTTATAAGATCTCTAAAAAATTAATAACTTTTGTTATCTTCAAAACATGAGGGGTTAGACGCTTCATGCGTCTTTGGTTCCAACAATCTCCCCTTTTTTTATGATGACAAACTTTATTAAATTTTTGAGTTTTTACTCGATATAAAGCACAGAAAGAGATCAGCCGATTTTCATTATCAAGCGTACTCCCCCTGAGTCTAATATTTCTATCAGAGCAAAGAGCGTAAACTTATTAGAAACTTAGAGAAATACTAAAGCATAAGATAGATCAAGGATAAACGAATACAAACCTATATATGCCATATGTATGTTTGAATATTTTGCATGGAGAAGAAATAGATAGCTCATTGAACTCAAAAAAATTTTCTATAACTTTTTCCCCCTTTTGTCATAAAAAAAAAAGGTATGAGAAAAAAAACACCATTGTCGCTGCGGAAGTGGAGATGATCGAGGGGTGTTTAGGATTTATTGTTGGTTGTGAAGAATTTGTTGAAGAAAGGTCATGATGGGTTGAATTTAGGCATGGGCATAGCCTTGGGCGGTGGGGTCAACAGAAAGAGATGGTTGGGGAGTGATAATGGCAGTCGGGATGCTTGTGGAGGCTTGAGAACCAAAGGTTGCCGGAGGTGTGGGTATGGGTGAAGGAGGGTGAGGTGGGGTAGCTAGTGTTTCATGGGATGAGAGGGTGGGGCTTTAAAAAACTTGAGATTCTGGTAGTTGATATGGTATAGAGGGGGTTGTTGGTAGTTAGGAAAGAGGGATTCCCAAGAAAAGGGTGGTTAGAGGAACTGGGGGTTTGTGAGAGCCTCCATCATGGCATAGAGAATTTTCGTTTCAAGACCAAGAAGCAGATGGTTGTCTATGGAGTTGAGCAAGGCAACTGAAATATCAGAGAAGTTAATTATACAAGCTAGATGCTGCGTGTAGTTACCATCCTGCATAGTTGGTGTAGCAACATTATCGTCCTCAGACAGTCCATTTTCAGAAGCTTCTTGCTTGCAGCTCCACATATGTTGATGCCAAAACCTTCAACATCATCAGTTTCCATTTGTTATGCCAGCCTTCATGATATGTACCACTCTTAAGTGATTTGATTGTTTTATTGAAATCTAACTTTAGAGGTGCTGGTAGCCATGGTGGTTTTGTCAGAATCTTGGTCTTCTTTTTGTTTTTGTCTAGGGTGGGCAACCTTGGACAGATTCTATCTGGCTAGAGGCGGATGGTTGTGTCTTGAGATATATGTTGTGAAGGGGGAATGAACATATCGAATTGCAACGTAGCAGAGGCCTTCAAAGATGCATAAAACATTTGCTCGTAAGGAGTAGGGAAGAACCTTGCTTTTGTTGGATCCAATAGCTTGAACTTTAATTATGCTGGCCGAATATGAATATGCTCTCCCATGCCTCTTTCTTTCTTTTGCTTAGTAGTCTGTAGATCATCCAAGAGAGTAACTCTGTGCTGAAGTACCCCTAGATGATGTGCATCTGGATGACATGTAGGAATGATCTCTAGATATAGTTTTCTAATGAAGCGCTTGAAAGGGAGGCTTGTGATCGCATCAAGTGGCAAAGATAAGTATGTGTCAAAGGGTTGATGGACATAGTCATGAACAAAAGGATTTTTAGGAATAAGAGAATAATCAAATCTATATTCTAGCTCAATATATGCTTTTGGACTCAAAATGATGGGATTTGTGTCTATGATGTTCTGTCTATTTTGTTTTTCAAAAATCAGCCTCCATTTGTTTTTACATTCTGCCCAGCCTTCGGCACGTCCTTCAAAGGCAGAGGTGACGTCCAAGTTGATGCCAGTCCCAGGTCCAGCCCTAGTAACCAGAATGGGTCGTGGAGTACACCACTCAATGTATGAAATTTGTTTTTGGTTATGTGGATTGATGGATAAGGATGGCAAAACGATGCTAGGAGTGGGAATGTTACAAAAATAACCTTTATCACTAGGTAAAAGCATGTCTAGTTCAGGTTCAGTGAGGTTGGTGTGTACCAGGAAGGGTAATCTGATTGTGTGTGGGTTAGTGTTTAGGCTTGTGTTTGGGCTTGGGGTTCAACAATCATGGATTCAACAAAGACATTTTTAGCAGTCATATCAGAATCAACTGTAGATAACTTCATTTTTCTTTTCTCAGCAGTAGTCTTGAGTCTGAATGATCTTTTTTTGGTTATTGCTAGCTCAGCAGTAACTTCATTGGTTTGAGGAATTGTGGCCTTTTCAGTTCTTTGCTTCTTCAGTAAAACGGCAATAGACTTACTGTCCTCATCATCAGAATCCTCTTACAACCTCAGCTTTCATTTGGTAGGTTGAAGGGGTGGAGGAGGTAGGGCAGATGGAGGTGGAACTAGTTCTGGTTAAGGTTTAGCGTGAGTGGCTTTGGACGGTGCAGGTTGTCTGGACACCCTGCTCTTGGTCGATTGTCTCCTAGTTACTGCAGTCCTAATTGCCATAGAAACATATTGGACGTGAGAGCTTCTTCATCTTGTGGTTCCATAGGCTGGATGCCTTGTTCCACTGTCTCTTCAGTTGGTTGAGAAGGCAACTCCATTAGTTCTTCCTTTAGCACTTTGCTACCTTTGGGATATTTCTCAATAGGTTTTAAGGTAAACCTAACTTTCATCTGACTAATGTTGTTCCCCCCAAAGGGTAGCTGGTTGATCTTATGGCCACCACCTAGTTCTCTAATCTTCATCTGTTTAATGCCTGGTAGTGTGAAGTATTCATGGTAGACCTGTTGCATCTAGAAAATTCTGTTTAGCAACGCAGAGTAACTGATTTGAACAATCACTTCTTTGCCCTTCATGTTCCTGAAGATGTTGCTCAAGATAAGGTGCGAGAGGTTGAACTGCTATTCGGTAATCATATGAAAGAGGACGAAAAGGTGAAGGAAGGTGACACTGTCCTTCAATCCGGCTTTGTGCAAGATGCCCGTGTTTAGAAACTGTTGGAATACCTTCCTTTCCTTGGTTAGCTTGTTGTATTCAACATGTCCTTTATCATCAGGACCCATCAAAGCTGCATCAACAATTTCATGCCCTCCATAGTCATTTTCCCAACCATTTTTTATACATGACCCAACTCATTCACACCCAATTGCGTTTGCAATGCTTGCAAGATCAATAGTGACCTTGACTCCTAGAACAGTGCCCACCACACTGTTGTTTGTGAACTTGGCAGACTTCCAGAATTGTCGGATGAGTTTTGGGTATATTACCTCATTCAAGAGGAAGTAGTTCAGAATTCTACATCTCAAGAGGTTGTCCTTCACCTTCACTCCCATGTCGTTGAAAGTGTCGATATGAAACTTGTATTCAACAAGAATGACAACTTTTCTTTGGTTGGAATCTTCTACTCTAGCCACAACCTTTGAGTTGGTGTTAGCTTTTTCGCCAGCCATTATTGATCGCAGTTAAGGAAACTTAGAGTTTTAAGAGGTTTAAGAGCAATAGAGAGAGAGAGAGATTAGATTTCAGAGTATGGTAGGATTTGGTGTTTGAAAAGAGTTAATATAAGGTTTGGGTGTTTCGACAGCAACTAAAGGGTTTTGGGTTTTTGGTGGTATTTTGAGTTTTTTAGGAGAGAGAGGAAGCATTTAATGCGGGTACAGGCAGTTTTATAGTTTCGATATCAGTTACGTCGCATAAATGACTCAGATAAGGAATAAAGCATTTATTTCAAATCATTGTCAGTAAAAGCATGATTGTACATGTTTGCTAATATCGATGCTTAAAGAAAACGTTTAATATTTCATTTTTAAAAAATGCAAACACAATCGACACTGAGATGCAAATGGACGCTACAATACATTGGACGGTCAGTCCTTTGGACGAATGAAATTATTCATTCCTTTATAAAATCCATACCAAGACTTTCTCTTATATGGATGGGTTTATCTTCAGGAAAGGGTTTTATAAATATATCTGCTAATTGATTTTCAATGTTAATAAATTGAATATCAACATAATCTCTTATAAAGTAATGTTTAATTTCAATATGTTTTGGTCTGGAATGCAGAATGAGATTTTTTGAAAGATTTATGGCAGCAGTATTATCACAAAGAATAGGAATTTTACTCTCATATATGCTATAACTTTCCAGTTGATGCTTGATCCACAAAAGCTATGAGCAACAGCACGCTGCTTATATGTATTCTGCTTTGGCTATAGATAAGGTGATAGTTCCTTGCCTTTTGCTAGTCTAAGAGACAAGATTTTCTCCAATGAGCCGACAACCCCCACTGGTGCTTTTTCGTTCTATTTTGGCTCTGGCATAATCAGCATCACAAAATCCAACCAACCTGTATTCTTTACTTGACTTAAAGCACAGACCAAGGTTAGTAGTTCCTTTTAGGTATCTAATGATTCTCTTTATAACAATAAGATGAACTTCTCTAGGATCAGATTGAAACCGAGCACACAGACATACACTTAACATAATGTCTAGTCTGGATGCAGTAAGATAAAGTAGGAATCTAATTATACCTCAGTATGTGGTTTGGTTTACTTTTTGAGATGTATCGTCCAATCCCAGTACTAAGGATGGATGCATAGAGGTGCTCATTTTTTTGGCTTCATTCATCTTAAATTACTTGAGTAATTCCTTAGCATACTTTGTTTGATGTATGTATATGCCATTACTTGTTTGTTTGATTTGTAATCCCAAAAAGAACTTTAATTCTCCCATCATGCTCATTTAAAATTCTGTCATCATAAGCTTAGAAAAATCCTTACATAAAGCTTCGTTGGTAGCACCAAATATGATATCGTATATATATATATATATATATATATATATATATATATATATATGCACAATAATAAAATGTGAATCTACGTTTTTGTGAAACATAGTAGTATCTACTTTTCCCCTAGTAAAACCATTTTCAGATAAAAAGGAGCTTGGCTTCTCACACCAAGCTCTAGGAGCTTGTTTGAGTCCATATAAAGCCTTTTTGAGTTTGAAAACATGCTTAGGAAAAGTATCACACTCAAAACCAGGAGGTTGTTTCACATAAACTTCTTCGTTTATTATGCTATTCAAGAATGCATTTTTTACATCCATTTGATAGAGCTTCATGTTACTATAAGTAGCAAATGAAAGTAGAATGCGAATGGCTTCTAGTCTAGTTACAGGTGCAAAAGTTTCAGTGAAATCAATACCTTCCTTTTGTGAGTAACCTTGAGCTACAGGTGTAGCTTTGTTTCTCATTACTTTACCTGCCTTGTCTAACTTATTTTTGAATACCCATTTTGTTCCTATTACTAACTTGTCTTTGGGTAGAGGAACTAGCTTCCACACATCATTTCTTTCAAATTGATTTAGTTCTTCTTGAATAGCCTTGATCCATCCTTTGTCCAATAAGGCTTCTTCTACTGTCTTTGGTTCTGTCTAGGAAATCAAGGTGGCTTAAGCTTGCTCTTTGAAGGTTGATCTTGTTCTGACATAATCATGTACATCTCCTCAAATTTGATTTTCTGGATGGTAGTTCTTCATTTTCTAGTTTCGTCCAATTGGTTCTTTTCGCTCTTCTTTCAAATCGTCCAATGGAATCCTGGACGCTAGTTCTTTGCTATCGTTCAACTTCATACCTACAAAAGATTCGTCTAGCTTTGATATTTCTCTATCAGGCTTACTATCATTGAATCTGACATGAATGGCTTCTTCAACTATTAAGGTTCTAGAGTTGTAGACTCTATATGCCTTAGATGTTTCAGAATAGCCTAGCAATACTCCATCGTCACATTTAAAATCAAACTTTTCAAGATTGTCCTTAGTGTTTAGAATGAAACATTGACATCCAAAAGGATGAAAGTAAGCTATGTTGGGTTTTTGTCCTTTCCACAATTAATAAGAAGTGTTTTTCAAGATAGGTCTGATGTATATTCTGTTTTGTAAATAACATGCTATGTTTACAGCTTCAGCCGAGAAGTGTTTAGGAGTTAGTTATCATTAAGCATTATTCTAGCCATTTCTTGTAATGAGCTGTTCTTTCTTTCTACCACACCATTATGTTGAAGTGTACGAGGTACAGAGAAGTTATGGAGAGTTCCGTTTTCCTCATAGAACCCTTGAAAACTTTCATTTTCGAACACTCCTCCATGATCACTTCTGATTGAAGCTATGCAAACACCTTTTTCGCTTTGAACTCTTTTACATAATATAGAAAAGACTTTGAAAGACTCATCCTTGTGCCTTAGGAACATAACCCATGTCCATCTAGTATAATCATCCACTACAACTAGTCCATATAATTTTCCTCCAAGGGAGGTCGTTCTAGTTGGTCCAAACAAGTCAATATGCAAAAGTTCAAGAGGTCTAGAAGTGGAAATAATATTTTTTGAATCAAACGAGTTTTTCACTTGTTTCCCTTTCTGACATGCATAACAGAGAACGTCAGATTTATATATAAGATTTGGAAGTTCTTTCACGAGGTCATGCTTGTTCTGCTTTGAGATTAATCTCAAGGTTGCATGTCCAAGTTTCTTATGCCAAGTCAATTGATTCTCTTTGATGGATACTAGACATGACACATTCTCATTTGTTAGATCACTTAAATCAATCTTATACAGATTGATTTGCCTCTTTGCGAAAAACAAAATGGATCCATCCACTGTCACACAATTGATCTATGCTCAGTAGATTATGTCTGAGTTTTTCAACATATAAAACATTGCCAACGGAAGGTAAAGGATGCTTACCAATTTTACCTATTCCCTTTATCTTCCCCCCCTAATTTCCTCTAAAAGTGACTCATCCACCATTCTTTTGTTGGAGGCTTTGGAATATAGACTTTTCTCCTGTCATGTATCGTGAGAAACCACAGTCCAAGTACCATGACTGGGGTTTCTTTTCTGTTGTAAAGCAAATCTATAACAGGAATAATCATAGATTTAGGTACCCAAATAGAATTGGGTCCTTTCTTGTTAGTTCTAAAGGCACTTGATGCCTTCGCAACTAGACGATGAATATATTGGACTGATTTATGTCCACCTTTTCCACAAAATTTACAAAAAGCAATAATCTTAGTTTTTTCATAAGCTTCTTTCTTAAAACCAAAACCAGATTTGTCATATGGACTTCGTCCATAAGATAAAGTTTTGTTCAAGTTTTCGGTTCCACTGACAAATTTGGCTAGACTCTTTCTTAAGTGATCTACCTCCTTATGAAGTTCTAAAACTTCTTCAGGTGGTTTCACTTTAGATAAGTCTTTTGGCTTTTCTACTTTTAATTTCTCATTCTCTTTTAAAACATCTTCATGACTTCTTTTAAGCGAGTCAAGTTCTTTTGATATCTTTGAAAACTTCTTTTTAAAATCTTTATAGGCGACAGAGAGAATAGAAGAATTAGAAAGCAGTTCATTGTATGCTTCTTGAAGTGAGGTTAGGTTATTGAAGTTTACCTCATCTTCTTGCTCATTTTTTGAGCTCTTTGGACTTGCATCTGCCATGAGACACAAGTTTACTTCTTCCACATCTTCTTCTTCAGAGAAGGATAGGTCCATATCTTCCCATGTTGCCATAAGTCCTTTCTTCTTCTTTTTAAAGAAGATCTTCTTCTTCTCTTTTTGTAAGTATCATTTTGCATTTGAAGCAAACAAGTGGACTCTTTTTCTTGGGTTCCTTATTGAGATTTTTAGCAAAGTTTCTTGCTGTAGACCCTCGTTTCTTCTTCCATATCGCTTGTATTTTTCTAGATATGAAAGAGATCTCATCCTCATCAGAGTCATCTTCTTCGGACACTTCCTCAGCAAATTCTCCTATGTTCAAAGCATTGGACAATGATCCCTTCACTAGACGCTGAGCGCTTAGAGCAAAGGATTTTCCTCTTCTCAGTCCTTCATCCTACTTCAGTTCCAACTCATAAACTTTAAGTGTTCCAAGTAGCACTTCCATAGAAAGAGTTGTTAGATCCTTGGATGCTCACAAGGGTGTAACTTGTGGTCTTTATTGTCTAGGCAAACTTCTCAAAATTTTGTCAATATGATCATAATTGTCATAAGTTTTACCTAGAGATCTTAAGTTATTTATAATAATTTGAAATCAACCAAACATTAATTCAATAGTTTCATTATCTTCCATAGTAAATAACTCATATTATTGTACGAGTAAACTTAGCTTAGATCTTTTTAGTTGTGAGGTACCCTCATAAGTAAGAGCTAGAGTATTCCACATCTTCTTAACACTTTTTAAGCTATGCACTTTCTCGTAGATAAAGCACACATAACAACATTTTGAGCTCTAGAGTTCAACAGATACCTCTATTTATGTGCTTCTGTCCACTAACCTCTTAGCAATTCTACTCTGTTCTCATCAACAGGTAGATAGTTGCCTATCTCCACAAGATCCCACATATCAATATGACATGCATCGAAGAAAGCTATCATCCTTTATTTCCAATAGTCATAATTTTGACCTTTGAAAAAAGGTGGTCTGTTGACTGCTCGTCCTTTGTTTTCCATGTAATTTCAAGATCGTTTTACCTCTGCACTGTTAAATGTTCAACCCTTAGAAACCGAGCTCTAATACCAATTGAAGAAAACAGGAAACACACAAGAAAGGGGGTTGAATAGTGTGTTTCAAAACCTTTTTCCTTTTTGAAAACGTTAAAACAAGCGAAACAAATAAGGGAAGATAAGGATAAGGAAAGAGAAGCACGCGAAAGATTTTTATACTAGTTCACTCAACCTAAGCTACGTCTAGTACCTTCGTATAGAAGGATTTTCCACTAACTAATCCTTGGTTACAAACAAGTATTCTTCCCAGCCTCTACAGGCCTACAAAGGTGATCACCAAATCACTTGCACAACCCAAGTATTCTTTTTATCACCAAGCCTCTCTAGGCTTTCACAACACAAACAACTGTTTTTACAAAGTTCTACTCACAAAGTGAGGATATGAAAATATAGAGCAAAAACATGAAAACTTTGCTATGCAAAGAATAACATAGTGAAGAGATTTTAGTGCTTGTTTAAAGAAAAATTAAACTTCTTGCTGCTATCAGTTCTTTTCATTGCTACTCTCACGTTCAACTTTGGTCATGGTAAGAATATATAGTCTTGACAATATAACTGTTGAGATGGGCATACTTCAAGATACAGAGTTTCATTGTAAGACTTGTCCCATGTAGTAGCGTGTGTACCGAGTATGTGGGAAGGACAGAAAAACGTCTTTTGTGGTTGCACCAAAAAGGATGGTGCGGTTCTAAGCTTTGTAGTTACTTTTTTTGAGCATTCCTTATTCTGGTTTGACAACTTGAAAAGTTGATTTTCTTTTCTGTAAAGTTGTACTCATACACAAACATATATCTGTTTTTTATTTAATGCAGGATATATTTGAACGTTAGTGCTTATAAAGAAATACGACATTTGTATTGGAGCGTACAAGTATAAACTGATTTGAACTTCTTAGCTTAAAAGAACTTTGAACATCTTTCGAAACACGTAGATGGTATACAATATTGGACTCTCGAGTTAACAGGGCGTGTTGGATACTGAATAATGTAAAGCATATTAGATGCTTATAAAAGATTTTTTACAAGAGAGCAATATCTGTACACTAAAGAAAAACTTATTTATAAGATCTCTAAAAATTTAATAACTTTTGTTACCTTCAAAACTGGAGGTGTTAGACGCTTCATACGTATTTGGTTCCAACAAATATTAGTTTGACATGCATGTTCGCTTTCATTTTCTTTTATAGTTGTCCTCTATTTCACCCATGAACATTCAGTGTTGAAGTTGATTATGTCCTTGAACCTATAGATGAATCATTAGATGCTACACTCCAAAACTTGTTGAAGTGTGATCAACTTTAATTTTCTTGATAATTTTAATTTTGAATCTTAAAATTATTTAAAAAATTAAATATTATTATTAATATAATCAACTTTTAGGAGATATTTAATTATATATTAGAAAATTAGTATATGTATTACGAGAAAATATTTAAAAACATATGTTAAATTAAATATTTGGTAAACTTTATTTTAATAAAAAAATAAACATAGATTTAATAGTTTAAAAATTAAGGTGATCAACAAATTTTATGATTCAAGTATTTAAAGAAAAATTTGAAAATATTAGAATTAATTTGAAATTGATGAAAAAGTTAAAGAATTAAAATGATTTTTTATTTTTTATTACCAAAACTCCAATATTTACCATTTTTTTTCTTTTTTGGGTTATCATGTCCTTGGTAAGAAGTATTCACTGGCTTTGCTAATGACTAATCTCCACCAAAAAAACCTAGATACCTTTAGTGGAGTCCTCCCCCCTAATCACGTTTTTTTCATTCACAACACTTGAACTCGAAACCTTGCTTAAGGAATTCGAGCTTAGTTCCACTTGAATCAACGTAATGTTGATCCAATATTTTTCGTTTGATATGAATATGTAAAAATCCTACTTTAATTGTTAAAAATATACATATAAATTACATCATGCAATATGACTTATTTATTGGTATTATTTTTCCAAAATTTTATTTTATTGACAATTTCTAGATAGTCATATTCATCATTCTTAAGAAAGATTGGAAAACTATCCATGCCATAAAGTGCTTGGACTCGTTGGTTGAACTGTATGGATTTTGTTCTTTCTTAAATTATATTTTTTATTTATTTTAAAAATAGTGGAAAACATATTGTAAATTGTGGTAAATTATACTTATGGTATGATATGTTGACCTAAAATCATACATAAACCATAAGATTTAAATATAAATTCTATAGCTTCTAAAACAAAAAGATATTTAAGCTTCTAGATCTCCTTAATTTTCACCAACCTCAACTCCAAATAATTCACATGACAAGTATTAGTAAAAATTGAGGCAATATTCAAAAATTAAATATATTTTTTAATTATAGAAATTGTGTTCAAATCTTATAGCTTGCAAATGTTTTAATTTAGGTATAAATATCACATTATAAATTTCATTTACTTTATTAGAAAACATGTTTTAATAGGCTTTCCAAAGTTTTTTTTAAATAGATAAATAAAATATGACTTGAGAAAGAACAAAAATAAACCATACAATTCAGCCAATGAGTATGGGCACTTGGTGGCGCACATAGTTGATCTTTTTAATTTAAGAATTAAATTATATTTTTAGTAAAATGTTTAATCTTAATTGTATTTTTTAATTATTATTATTATTATAATTAATTTATATTTTCAATATAAAAAATGAAAATGTGAAAATAAAATTCTAACTCATATATGTATATATATGAGTGTGTGTGTGTGTGTGTGTGTGTGTGTGTGTTGTAACACTAGTTGTTTGCCTTAATCTTTATCTATGTGATTTGAATAATTACAAGTGAAATTAAGTTTAATTTATGTGAGAAAATATAATAAATAAATTTTTGGTTATGTTTTGGTTGTGTTGTGTTTGGTTTTCTTGGTAGTACTCGAGTTTTGAATTTTGAGAGTTGAGGAAAGTTTACTCGAGCCAAAAGTTTGTGTTAGTGGTATCCCTGGTGGTTTAATAAGTGTCATGATGTTTAGTTGGCTTTTAGGCCTTAGTGTGCTAAGGGATAATCAGTGGGCCTTAACCAAGCCCAAAACCCCCTTAAACTCTTAAAGACCCTCACATATGTGGAAACCCCTTTTTCCCACACCTTTATTCTCTCACTCTCACAAAACTCTCAAGACACTTAAATTATTCTCTAGGATTAAAGCTAAATTTCAAGCCAAATTCCTTCCCTTCTTTCTTGTGTGAGGTAGTAGCTTCACAATTTGGTGAGTTTCTTCTCCTACTTTCCTATACCTATGGGATAACTCAAAAAGCATGAGAATTTGATTTCAATTCCGAGTTCAATTGTTGAAATTTCTCAAGGGAATTCTCTTCTTCCTCTTCTCCCTAAAATCCAAAGCTTGGAGACCCCAAGAGGTAAAGGAAGCTTACTCATTGTATGCTTTTTAGGATTAAGATGTTACAATATGTTGAAGGATGTGATTGTAAATGTTAAGTTGTTGATTAGAATGCATAGTTGGCATTGGATGAACATGTATGATGTTGATGAAAAATCTATGATTTGATGATATTTGGTGAAATATTATGTGCACTTAGATGTTTACGAGTTTTGTTGTTGGTTGATGGTGTTGATTTAACCCTCAAAGGAATGGTTTTGACTTTTGATTTGAGGAAAGTTGATTTCTTGGTGTTTTTTGAGGATTTTGACCATCTATTTTTTTGATATGGCGTTAAGCGACGTGGGGTCTCGCTAAGCAAGCGACCCCTGAAAGCAACTTTAGTGCTCTCAGTCTTGTATCTCGCTGAGTGAACCCAATTATCGCTAAGCGTAGATCAAGACCCCTTTAAACTTGAATATATTGGGTTTCCTCTCACTGGGCAAGGATTATCCTCAAGGATGAACTTGATAAGCGCTAAGCGAACATTTAAGTTGTTGAATGCAGAGCCTATGAAACTTGGGAATTTTCCCAAGTGTCGTTCGCCAAGCGGGTAAGTGTCTCATTAAGTGATATTATATATTTCATAAATATCTAAAGGGGCTCTCTAGAGAGGATTTGTCTCGCTAAGCACTTGTAACATCCTAAGGGGTATTATCGTAACTAGGTTTAAATTTTTAAGAATAAAAAAAAAAGTTTAAAAGGTAGAAACAACATGAAAATGCTACTCATAAATATAATTAGATATTACATACGAACAATACAACAAAAAGCATACATGTCTATTATAACTCATCTATCACCCGAAGGTGTCGTACAAAATATAAAGAATAATACAAAAACATAATGTAAACTAAGCTATGTCTTCTTACACGTGACTCCAAGCTCCCACTACACGTCTTCACCTGTATCCTGAAAAAGGGGAAACTTAAAGGAGTGAGACATAATGTCTCAATGAGTGCTATAAGGGTTCTACGGCTAAGTCTAACTCTTCTACTTAGACAACCTTCATCACTTATCTTTCATGGCCTTAACCTTACCAGGTCTTTCATAATTCTCCATACCTATGGTCAAGTCTACACCTTTCAACAATCAATACTTCTTATTAATTGCTGTCTCATTCTCACAACTATTATACTGGTTTACTATCTCATTCTTAACCTAAGAACTCATCCTTATTAGTTATATTTTCTTACCCAAAACCCTCTCCAGTATTTAAACCCTTTATGTTTAGAATTTACTCTTCTTCCTTTTGATATTCAAAGTTGTCTCTAGGGGTCAAGTCTAAAGCTACAAACATTCTAAAATACTCTTGACACTCCCTTAACGCTTACCTTAATACTCTCATCTTGTTCTCTCTTACTAGTCTCATACCTATCTATTACACCGTATGGGAATTCACCCTTTCTCTATCTCTGTCACAACTGTTATTATCCAACTATAACCCTCATAACACTATCCTAGAGTCTAGCTTCTCACATATCCTTTAGATAGCAAAGACAATCCTAATTACAAGTATACATTTATTTCACATCCTTTGCCTAATAACTAGACATAAACCTTGTTTTCTTTCATCAAACAAGAATAACATACATGCATAACATAATCACATATATATAATCTTGACACTTCATCACAAGACACAATTACATTTTCACACGTGTACACATTACATCAATCGCTCATGAACAAGGTCACATAGATGTCACATAGTTACAACGCAACACACTTCAAAAGGTCACACTACAATAGGATACATATGTATGTTATGTTCCTAAATCACTACTCATGTACATGTGATACCAACTTAAACTTGTTAGAAAGTAGACTAGAAGTAAATGCACGGCCATAAGAAGCGCCATCAATACCGATGCCTTCGGCTTTTGCATTCTCAACTAGTATGATATCCCTCGACGACTAGTCAGGGTTATCTAGTTTTGCCAGTACACTCCAACTCCATGGGATCAGCATGAACCATTGGGGTTTTCCCAACCGGATAACCCCCGAGGCTAAGGTTAGACAACCCATCACGGCCTCTACCACCCAGATTCCTACATACTTTCCTCATCACATAACTCAAATGTTATGAAGCATGGTCACATACAATGCTTATAGCTTTTCATAGGCTTTTATCATGAAACATTGACATAAGTTTATATCACACTCAGTCTTCTCAAGGTAAATAACAATCACAAATATAAACTTAACGAGGCATCAAAAAGAAGCAATAATGAATTAAAAACTACAAAAAAGAGTTCATAGGCACAAAAAACGGAATAACCAAGGTTGTATCCGCCCGGCGGGACAGGAGGGTCTGCCTAGCGATCAAGCCAAGACCAAACCGAACCGACCCGACATGTGTGCGCCAAGACCCAGCCCGTCCAACGAGTTATGAATCCCGCCCAGCAGATCTGCAAGCCCGATAGACAACGCATTTGCCCGACATCAACACAGAGTCCAATTTTCTGAAAAAGGTCATCCAGCGGCTATCTAACTTCGCTGGACGGATCCAAGGTATGAATTTTAATTTCTTTCTCCTATTATCTTTAGCTTCTAAATGCTCCAAATCAAATAATTAAATTCTCACTCACTTCTTCTATCTTAATAATTAGTTAATCTAATCTATAAACTCTTCATTCACTCATAATCTCCTCAAAACCCATCAAATCCATAACTTAGACATAAAGAGGGGGAAAAGGTAAATAGATAAACAAATCACAACATAAAGGACAAGGAAGGACACAGGAGAAAGCACTCACCTTTAGGGACATGCAAAGCTGAGTTCTAGGACTTAGGTTCTCCGATTTCTACTCCTTCTCTTTCTCTTCCTCTTCCTCTTCCTCTTCCTCTTCTTTTTCCTTTTCTCCTCATTCTCTCTACCTTCTTTCTTCTTCTATTTTGTGACAGCTAAACCTAATTCTCCTTCCCTATTCCATTCTTATAACATGTGGGTGGATATGTAGCTTAATGGGTTTTAGTCTCCTATTGCTCCCTAGATGCTCTTTTGGGTTCTATGATAACATTTCTACTAATTTCTAATACTAAGGTGTTAATAACAATAATAATAATAATAACAACAACAACAATAATAATAATAATAACAATAAATATAATAACAACAACACAACACAAAAATAATAACAATAATAATAATAATAACTACTGCTGCAACAACAATAATAAATATAATAATAACAACAATAGGAACAATAATAATAATAAGAGATATAATAATATAATAATAACAATAACTCTTAAGGCTTCTTATATCCAATAACACATGATACTAAGAGCTACCTCGTGGTTTCTTTCTAATACTTGAAATTTGGGGTGTTATAGCACTCACAAGGTTTTCAAATTCATGTTCTTTATAAAGGGTGTCGCTAAGCAAATAGTGTGCTTCGATAAGTGCACGGTTGTTTTTCATAAATCTATTTTGGAAAAGTGGCTCGTCGAGCGAGAATGACACGCGTTAAGCGCCAGTTTTCGAGTTATGTTTAAGTCTCTAGAGTAGGGAGCGCTAAGCGGGGGTCCCTATCAATAAAAAGGTGTGTTCTCTATTGTAGGAGTGCTAAGTGAGGGTATGGGTCTAGCTAAGCACTAATTTTCCCTAGAACCAGATAATCAAAGGGCTCACTAAGTGCAAACTTACGTCGCTAAACGAGGATCACCCTGTTGTTTTACCTTATTATTTTATGATTTCAAAGATTTTCAAAAGTTGGTTTTCTTGGAAATTTTTTTTTAAGTTGTTGTTAATGGTTATATGATCTAGTTAATGTGTATGGTTGCTTGGATAGGATCTCCATAGATTGATGATAGGATCCATTCTTAGGATTTCCAACATGGTATAAGCTGCGTGGAACGAGTCTTTACTTGTTGACCATCTATGGTGTTAAATAGAGTCTACTTGGTGTTGTTGATGTTGTGGTTATGTTGTTGTTGTTCTACCTTGAGAGGTTGATGTTGAATTATTGAGTTGTATATGCATTTCATGCATATGTCCCTAGCAGTGGCTGTGACCAAATTGGCACATAAGTTGGTTGGTTGACTAGAGTTGAGGCTTAAACAGAACCCCTAACCTAATGCTAGGTGAGACGTGGAACAACTAATGATGGGCCAAAAGGATAAATGGACAAGCAATTCCATATGGGGGCAAGGTCCTTACAAACCTTGAGCTACGATGAGCCACCACCCATGTTTACTTATCATGACAAACCACTACATCTTGTCTGTAGATTAGAGTTTTGGCAATCCTTAAATGGTTCTTGGCACGTGTCGTGCTGTCATTGGCTTGGTAGTCATATATGTCATGTTAAGGGATGTGCCTGCATTGATCGCTCGACTGTTGGAAATCTCCTAGGAGTAATGTCTACATGTATCGCATGACTATTGATTTGTTAAATTAATGTCGTTTGTGTTTACCTTAAAAGTTGATAAGTTGTTGTATGAATTATTGCATACTCAGTAATAAACTTCATGATAGATGTTGTATTTATTACTTATAAGTTATGCAGGTATGTGTATATATAAATGTATATGTGTGATTTTCCTGTTATCCGTATTTGTTGTTAAATCATATGATCTTTTGTTTTTAAGTGAGCTTACCTTGCTTTTCCTTGTTGTTGTGACTATGTTGATCACATTGATGGCATAGGAGCAGATTTTGAGGCCTCGGTGGATCCAACTTCTCTTGGATGATGGAGTAACGTTGCCATAGGTGATGACGGTTTGTGACTAGTCGGATAAGTCACTTTTCATGCTTTTTGGTTGAGGAGTTTATCCTTTTGTTATATTTGTTTTCTTTTGACTTGATGTATAAAGTGGTCAGTTGCGTTTTGTATCCTCTTCCCCATGATGATGTAAATGTGGTTTTACTGGAACACTAGTTTATTTTGTTTTCTCACATTTACTTGTATGGCATAGTATGTTTGAGATATATGGATTTCATAGATGATGCTTATATATGTATGTTGATGTTTTTAGTTGAATAGTTTAATGCTTTTCTCCAATTGAAAGATAAAAAAACAAAAAAAGTAAATACACATTTTCAGAAGACTTTAACTTAAGATCTTCACTTAAAATGAACCTTTCTAAATCAAAAGTAAT
The DNA here is from genome assembly GCA_004329165.1 of Spatholobus suberectus. NCBI lineage: Eukaryota > Viridiplantae > Streptophyta > Magnoliopsida > Fabales > Fabaceae > Spatholobus > Spatholobus suberectus. Next base: position 44,932,589 of record CM014733.1, on the reverse strand, counting down.
AAGTGTTGTCATATAGAGGCAATGGGTCGTTACATGAGTGTGTGTCTATCTATCTATCTATCTATATATATATATATATATATATATATATATATATATATATATATATATATATATATATATTGTTTTTGGTCCTTAGAAAATTCATCAAATTTGGTTTTAGTCCTTAAACTATTTTTTCATTGGCTTAAGTCCTCAATTTTTTGAAAAGAGGTGAAATTGGTCCCTCACCCTAATTCTGTTAACATTTTTACTGACATGGCCAATGATCACCATGTGGTACCCACGTTGTTAGTCACATGGCTGCCACATGGATGCTATATGGCATCAGAGACCAATTTCACCTATTTTCAGAATTTTAAGAACCAAAACCACAATTTCTAAAAAGTGTAAGGACTAAAACCAAGTTTGACCAAATCTTCAAGGATCAAAAAAACATTTTACCTTATTTTATTATTATTATTATTGTCATCATCATTATAATTTAAGTTATTTAACTAATAATAAGTAACTTCCATATTTAATAATTATAACGAGTTAGAAATGATGATGGATGATGGTGATTCCATTGATTCTTCAAGCTTTTCTTTCAAGGATTGCTTCCTCAATGGGTCCAAAAGTGTAACAAAATCAATTATAGCGTAGAGATATCTGAGAAGCATCCAATGCATGCCAGACGTTGGACTAAAAGTATTTGGGAAGACCTCAAAATTAGACACCAATATAGCATCTTAGATGTTGAGTACCTAGTAAAAATCTGGTGGTCTAGCATTACATCCAGCTTGGATTCCTTTTTAACATAAGACATTATTTCAGCACTTTAGACGTTGCATTTATTTACAAGTATTTTGCTTTATTTTTTATAAAAATAAAAGAAATTCCTCATGAAAATCATATTAAAAAATGATTTTTTGGTTCCTTAAGATTTGCTCAATATTAAACAAATTGACAAGTTTGTTAAGAAATCATTATTATTATAGTAAAATGTGTTTTTGGTCTCTAACAATTTGGTCAAAATTGGCCTTAGTCCATGCATTTTTAAAATCGTGGTTTTGGTCCTTGAAGATTTGGTCAAATTGATCTTAGTCCTTGATTTTTTAAAAATCATAGTTTTCGTCCCTGATGCCACATGGCATCCACGTCACACGTGGATGCCATGTTAGCTAAAATGTTAACGGAGTTAGAGTGAAGAACTAATTCCAACTATTTTCAAAAATTTGAGGACTTAAACCAATAAATAAATAAATAAGATTTGAGGACTAAAACTAAATTCAGTGAATTTTTCGAGGAATAAAAAAACTAAGGGTGTTTAAATACAAACCAATAAATAAACAAAAAACCAATCCAAAAAATTACAAGCTGAAACAAACCAATTTTTTGGATCATTTTTGGTATAACCTATCAGTTCGGTTTTTGGTTGATATTTTCGCAACTGAACCAAACCGAATAGAACTAATAATATTACTATTTATGCCATAGTCGGTGATGTGTGACTGTGTGTTTCATTATGTAGTATGCATTTTATACTTTTATTTTTTCATTCTGAAAATAGAATACCTCTTACAAACAGATAATTGATTTTTTGTTTTTTAAATTAGTTATGTTTTATGAATATGTAGATGCCTATTACTTATTAGGTACTTAAATGGTAGCAAATTCAACACAACATATTCTTATTAGCAAGTAGAAACAACTGATTTTTTGTATTTATTTTTAAATTCAGCACAGCAAAACAAATTCTACAAGTTCATATTAGCATGTTCAATAGATTCTTAACGGATTTAGCAAAATATTAGTAGTATTAGCTATTTTTTAACGGTAGTAATTTCAACATGTTTGTATATAATTCAATATTTGGATCTAGTAATTAGAATTAGGAAGTGAAAATGTTGGTAAGAATGTGTTGGTAAAAACCGAATCATCCAATCCAATCCAAACTGCATTTTATTGTATTAGATTGGATCAAATTTTTTCAAGAAATCAATCCAAACCAAACCGAACTACAAAGTGTTCTAATTTTTGGATCAAATGACTTTTTGACTCAAAATCGATCCAAACTGAACCACAAACACCTCTACCAAAAACATATTTAACCCTATACACAATATATAATATACAATAAGGGTGACAAAGCGGGTTGAACTTACTAGGTCAACTCACTTGAAGTGATTCAACATACTAACCCACCCTAACTTGACCCATATAACCTACCAACCCAATGGGTTGAAGGCATGGTGGTGTGACTAACCCAATAATATTTAATGTATATAAATAAATTTATAGTTTTATATCATTAAAAAATGGATAATATTTACATGTTTATAAAATAAAATGAGTTATGTGTAAAAAATAAATGAATTAGTATTTTTTGAATATTTTTCCTTTATTTTGAAATTTTTTGGACGAGTTTTGGTGAGTCAACCTATCAACCCACCCTTCTATCTTTTGGCTCGTCAACCCACCAACTTGCCTCTAAACAGAGTGGGTTATATTTTTCAACCCACTTTTCGACTAGGCAAGGCAGGTTAGCTCACTTTGCCACCCCTAATAAACATGTATATACCCCAGACACACACACACACACATATATATATAAAGAGAGAAAGAGGGAAAGAAAGAAAGAGCCAGGAATCACAAGGAATAGGGCTACATTGAGTATGAGCTTGTGCTTGCATTCTACTCATCCATTTTGTTGTGGAGTCCCTACATAAGATGTTTCATGCACAATACCATGTTCATAAAAATGATTCCTCATGCATGTAAATTTTGTACAATTATCGGTCCATACAATATTCACTTGTTTGTTAAACTATCATTCCACTATAACTATAAATTGATATAAACTCTTTGAAACTTCCTTCTTATAAACAGATTCAAACTGCACGTGAATAAACATAAATAATTTCTAAAAGAAATATCTAGCACTACAAAACGTTGTGGTTCAATAAGGTCCCCACAAATTGCAATGAATCAACCAAAAAATATATGTTGTTTTATTATCACTTAAAGGAAAACTATCTCTTAATTGTTTTTGTCTACGACAAACGTCACAAGCTTTATTGCATAAACTATTATTTCTATTAAAACCAACATTTGGGACCAATTCTACAATCTTAGATTATAGATGTCTTAGCCGCTTATGCCAAAAATCAAGGAAGTCTCATCATTAGTCTTCATAGCTACTACGATAGTCGTCCTTTAAAAATAATAAAGCCCTTCTTGTTGTTCACTCGCTCGAATCACCATCCTCAAAGTGCAGTCATGTATAGCACAAAATTTGTTAATGAACTGAACAACATAATTAGATTCATCAATCAGTTGTGACACAAAAATCAAATTACAACTCTAACATGGCACATAAAGGACAATGGTTAACTTTAGTGTATCACTAAGTGTAATTGTTCCCTCTATCATTGTTCCAATTCACTTCCGATTCGAAAGCCCCATGGCACACCCTGTCACATCACGTACATCAATCAAGCACTCTAAGTGTCCTATCATATAATGAGACACACCAATCCATTGTATGAAAGAATGCTTATTGTCCAATTTTTTTTGTAGCTCCATCTTGGTATTATTCAAGAGACTTAGTTGCGTTTTCCACTACTCACCATTAAGCCCACTTATATTAGTTTTGTCAATGTTTGAAACCATAGCATTTGCCACTTCTCCTAGTGTCAAGACTTGTGTTGCATTTTCTTTGATTGCTCCTCCACATCTTCTACAAGTAAAAGTTGTACCTCCCTTATCACGTTTAGTTCCTTGTCCAATTCCACAGGAACAATCTCCCTACCTAAAGATAACCACTGTCTTTCCCTTTTTCCTATTCTACAACCATGATAATGGTAAAACAATGGTCAAAATAAGTAATCCATAACCTTGCCATAATACAAATTAATTTAAAATGGGAAACACTTGTGTTTATTGATTCTCAAGGAGACAAATAATAGAATAATAAAGCATAATTATAGCTATCTAATTTAAGTTGATTTACATAATTAAAACTAATTACATAATTAAAATATGTTCTACAAATCTCTCATTACTTCTAAATATAGCTTCCTTAATATGCTCAAATTTCAACTGATTATATACAATTTCCTAGTTTCCTGAAATACCCTAATATGGAGAGTCAACTTCATAAGACGTTGATCAGAGATAAAAAAACATACGCGTTAACATTTCCAAAAAAAAAAATTAAAGTCATTTAGATAAGGAGAAGCAAAGATGTGGTACAAAAGGACAAACTGTTCGAGGTAAGGAAATCTTTAAAAAGATCATTGTTGATATTGTTAAAAATGCATAAGTAACCACAAAATTATTGTGGCTTATATTGGTAAAAGTAGATGGGAAAAGTACAAGGTTCATAGGAATGAAGCCCACAAGGAATGGTTTGGCTTACTCTTTGATGTAGATCTTCCTTAGATTGAGAAATGTTCTCAAACTTAGGTATAGCACAAAGCCTGAATATGTGTTTAATATTTAGAAAAAATTCTACATGGAAGGTGTGTTCTTCGTAAAATCCATTCCAATGGGTCTTACATGGTATTACTCGAGGTTAAGGATAAAAATAAATTTCATTGTTAATGTCAATGTGTTTGATTGACTATTTAATTATGTTAAAAAAGGGTTGGATCCAAGAGGGGAGTGAATTAGATCTTTCAAAATTTTCAAGAATCCCCAATTTTTTTCAATAATGAATAACTAGATTTTTTTTAAAATTTGAATCTTATTACTTTGGTTATACAAATGAAATAGAATTGGATCAATTTATCTTGAAATTTTCTATGCAAAGAGCCTCATGATTTTAAATGCAAGTGATCAAGATTCAATATACTAGCAAGAGAATAGAGGAAAGAAAAGAGCAAACAAGATTTATACTGGTTCTATCACCACCACTGTGATCTACATCTAATTTCCAATCGAACCGATTGGTGTTATCACTAAGTAATTCAAATGTTTACAAACACTATGCACAAACAAAAGAATTACAATCAAACAAATCACACTATCAAGTTTCTTGAACCCTATCAAGAAAAACTTGAATCCTTTCTCGTGGAACCCTACCACAAGGAAGACTTGAGAGATACCCTCTCAAGAACGAAAATCAAATCAAAAAGAGAGGTTAGATATCACCTTGGTTTGTGATAGATGGAAAACACTGAAGAATCAACTATATTCTACCCAAGAAAACACCTTTCTTTATCCTCAAGGTTAGGGATGTCAATGAGGCAGGGCGGGTACAGGTAGTAGCTACCCGCTACCCACCCCGCCAAACAAAATATGTACCCGTACCCGCCCTGTTACCCGCGCGGGTATCCGTGGATACTTTCAAAAAATAATAAAATAAAATAAAATAAATTTATTTTATATGTTGTGGACAATCATAAAATACTATAAATATCACTTTAAATTTATAAATTTAAATCTATAAATTAAAGAGTTATTGTTTAAAATAATCACTTTGAATATAACTTTTAATTATTCTAACAATTTTTCTTAAAAAAAATAGTTTAAATGCTCACAAATTTATGTTCTTTTTCTCTTGTAATATAATTGTATAAGATTTCTCTCATAATAAACAATTGTTTTAAAAATTTTGGATAAATTTATATAATTTTATCTATATTAATATATAAAAGTATTTAACTAAATATATAATTATGAGTAGCGGGTATCCACTAGTATGGGTACCATGATACCCGTACCCACCCCGTTTATAAATGAGTAGTGGATATACCCATTTAAAATATCCACGGGTATCTATTTAAGGTACCCATTTTCTACCCATGGCGGATTTTATCCGCAGATATCCATGGGCGCGGGTTTTTTTGCCATCCCTACTCAAGGTTGATGCATCATGAGCTCTTTGATTTTTGATCCAAAACTTGTAATAATGAAGAAGAATAATATAGTTCTCTCCAGAAAAGCTCTCACTCAAATTTAGAAAATTGTAGTTATGTGAAAAGACTTATTAAGGTTCACATTTTATAGAGGGTTCATTGGAATAACTAGTTATTTTGACTTGTAATCAGTTATTTTGTTATTTGAAATCTGTAAAATGAAGCTTGAATGGATTTAACTAGTTATTTTCATATGTAACTAGTTAAAACAGCTGCTACACATTTTTATCCTTGCTGGAATAACTAGTTACTTAGCTTTGTAACTAGTTATTTCTGCATAGGACAAAACAGCTTTTCAAAAATGTAACTAGTTATAAAATTATGTAACTAGTTACAGTAGAAATAACTGATTACATAATATTGTAACTAGTTAAAGCAGAAAACATGTAACTGATTACATATCACTGTAACTAGTTAAAACAGTGTATTTCTCCACTATTTCTGCGTTTTTCAACCATTTTAATCGATTACAAAGCTAATTTATCCAATTAAATGGTTCTTAAACACAAGATTGAATTGTTCTAAAGCTTTAATATGTAGCTTTTACTTCCTATCAATTTAAAACCATGTTTTATTCAATTGTTTCTCTTTAAACTAAATTTTAGACTTATAAAAAACATGTTACCACTTTGTTAACCCTTTAAGTCTTAAACTTTGAGCTCATCACCATCAAACCATCAAGGATAAAGATAATTCATGCAAGACTCACAACCACACACCATATGCATAAACACACATTACAACTTTGCACTCATCAATAGGCTAAATCATCAAAAATATATTACATTTCCTTAAGGGCAAGAGTTATTCTTCTTCTTGCTTCTTCAAATTAGTTTTCAAAGACTCATTCTTGCAATGTATGTGATATAGTCACTAAATAATATGTATGAAGAAAATGTTATAGGATTCCATTACATATATGGAATGAGGAATTATTTAAATTGTTAGGATTTAGACTTAGTTCATGTGTAAACATAGATGAAAGCTTCAAGAAAAAAAAATACGATTAGACATAACTACAATCCTTGTCATAACCACATCTCCAAAATTGATAAACAAATCAAGTTGCAAAAGTGAAAATTAATAGTCACATCTATAGTATAAGGATGGTAGAAGAGTTTTTCCATGAGAATTCATTCAAAAAATTTTAAGGTAACTATGTGAGAAGCAACTACAATATGAAGAATAGCAAGCTTGACAATTTATCATCAAGTTGAGCCTAAGTTGTTGAATATGGAATATTCTAGGAAAAAAGCAAGATTCTCTCGTGAACTTATTTCCCAATATAATGACGAAGCATTCATTATTCATGAATTTTTGCAATATTATGAAAATAAGAGTGATAAATTTAAGGGTGATTTCAATGGTTATATATTTGCCAAGGGTTGGTTGCCTTAGTCATTAGACAAGATGTCGATATAATCATTTTGCGATATACCCACATAATTGTAGGTGGTGGTCTATGCCTATAGTTTTGCCTTCCTTAGTGATCGTCAAGTGATGTGTGCATTTCGTAGCATTTCATAATAGTTTAGGATTAGTTGTGTCTAACTGCATGAATTTCCCTTTTTGTATCCTGTTACTCCTTTTCTTTGCTTGTTTTTAGTTTTTGGAAAATCTTGTGTAGGTTTCATGGGCATGGGAAGCAAAAGATTGAAGATTTGGAAGCCCTTTAGAAGATTTAAAGATCTTTGGGTGCTTAAAAGTCCATGTAAGAGGCGTGAAGGCCATCCTTAAGTGTTTGGGAAAGGAAAACTTGAAGAAAAATTGAAGGAGACCTCGCCACACCAGGGTGGTAATCACCACCAAGGTGTGGCGCACTCATTGGAAGCTGCCTACCCTTTTACGCATGTGCCATGGCAAGGTGGTGTCCATCACACCATAGTGGTGCGACCCTTAGAGCTAAAAATTGCACTTCCACATTTACCACAGTGGGTTGATAATCACCACACTACTGTAGGCAGAACTACCTCAAATATTTTGTGAATTTCTACTTTCTTTTGAGGACTAGGCTTAGACCAATTATAATTTGGAGTGATAAATAGATATCCTTTGGGATTTTGATCCTTGTTTTAGAAGCATGACAAGAATTGAGGCATGCTTTCTTCTTCTCTAATTTCTTCCAAGTTTGTCTTATGTCGTTTATCTTTCTTTTTGTGTTCTCTCATAACTATTTGTGAGTAGAACTTTATTTTTCTAGGATTAAGCATAACCCTATGATTGTCTTAATGAATTAATTTCCTTTTTCCTATGTGTGATTTTGTTCTTCTATTGATTTCTTTTCTATTTCTTTATTTGTGCGAAACGAATTAGCTAACGTTTTTCATAACCTTAAGGATTGGGGTAAGTGCTGAAAGATGAACCCAAACACCAAATCCACAAAAAAAGAACTTAGGTTTAAACCAAAAAAGTAGGTTAAAGCCTTTGAAGAACATCTGAATTAACAAAGAACTTAATGAGTCTAATTGAACATAGTCATCCTGACAGTAGATGGTCAACTTGATTAGATACCCCTCCATATCTTGAAAGGAAACGGAAGGTACCTTAGGTTAATTCACCTTCAATGAAAACAAGTAGAAGCACATAGGTAGCAGAATTAAGTCATTAAGCATCATTGTGTGAAATCCAATCTTGGAAATCTTCTTTTATTGAATTACATCCAATTCTGATTATTTGCTCAATTGAATTTTTAATTACTTTCTCTTCAAACCTAAAATTCCCAAATTAATTCCTTTTGTTTAATTTTTAATTAATTAGCGATAATCACTAAACATGCAATTCTTATGGATATAATCTTATTTATTACTTGATGATACCATGCACTTGCAATTTTTTCTTATCATCAAGAATGATGTTGATGTGCTTCCAAGTTCTAAGAAAATAAAATTTTCAAAATTGAATAATTTATTTACTTAGTTGTATAATATGCATGTCAAAAGTGATGACTGAGGAGAGGGAAAACCTAAAAAAGCCTCCCATGACACATCACATAAGTTGCAAATGTGGTAACATTTGATGATGTCATCATTAGTACACGTCAACACTATTCAGCTTAAGAAAGTTAACTATGAGGACCACGAATGACATATTTTTAAAAAGGAGAATGGAAAAAAATCACGTTTTAAATTTAGGGAACTAAAATAAAAAATTTCCTTATTTTGAAGAACCAAAAACATATTTAACCATTTTATATATTATTTAAATTAAAATGTAATGAATATATGATGTGTGTGTGACTACGGAGATAGAATTGTGTTTAAATTTTTTATCCTTGTCTCTCCTAAACTTGATTCCAACCCCCCTGTGATATTTAACAGGAATAAGAATAGGTAGAGATGAACCCACTGGTGACCCACTTAGTTACCATGCATATTTTCTCACAATAAGTCTATGTTTAGCTAAGATAAAATATATTTGTATAATTTTCATATAACAGAGTGATAGTATATGTGTGTGTGTGATGTAATAAAAAATTAAGAAAATATTATTGAAAATATTTAAATGTAATATAATACTATAGCTACTACTAGAGATGACAAAAAGTATCCATGACTAGTAAGGTAATTACCTTCTTAATGGGTAAGGTACGAGTATAGGTAATTATCCAAAAAAAAAGATAATGATGAGTACATGTACAAGTACCTTAGTATTCACCACATCTCAAACTCGCACTAATACACGTGAATGTGTGAGTAATTATAATAAAAAATAAATAAATTTTATGAAAATCTAGTAATTTTTATCTGCATTGAGTTATGAACTATCACATTAAAGGTGCACTACCGTTGCATTAAATTTAAAAATTTATTATTACAAAAATTTATTATAATATTTTATAAAATATCTTTAAATAATAATATTTTAATTAAATTTATCAATATTTTTTATTAATTTAAAAAATATAAATATTAAAATTACTACCCACGTAATTATAAATCAAAATATAATTTTTTTTTAAATGCAGATACAAAGACAAATACTATACCAACATGTCGTTGATTCAAATGGAGCTGAACTCAAATCCTTTAAGTAAGGTCTTGGGTTCAACTCGTGAATGAAAAGAACATAATTGGGAGAGAAGAATTTGCTAAAGATGGCTAGTTAGGTTTCCTAACGGAGATTAGTCAACAACAAAGCTGGTAAATATTATGCACCAATAACATGGTGAAAAAAAAAAAAGACACATACTATATTAAACTCTATCCTAAGAGAAAATAGGCTATGCATTGATAGTGTAAAATTTTTATACTGACAGTGCATCATCATTGAACTCTATCCTAAGAGAAAACAATCTATGCACTGACAATGTAAAGTAGTTTTACACTGTCATCTAATTACAAACCATCATTTATTGTAAGTTTGTTAGTTTTTATAATAAATACTTTAAAAGTTATATCAATGATATTTTTAATTACTTGACAGTATAAAATTTTTTACACTAACAATACATGACCATTAAACTCTTTATCCTAATTAGACCTACTCATTCTCATCAGTAGTTAATATGGACCTGGATCCTCTCCAACCCAAACTCTCTCTAGCTCTCTCTAGTCCCTCTTAACTCGCTACTTTTTTTTGTTTTTCTCCATCATCTGTTTTTTTTTTGTTTTTTTTTTTTTTCGTGTGCGCTTCTATTTTTAATTTTCTTTGCTGGAGAGACCGGAGACGCAGGAAAGGATCTGTTTTCAGTTAATATAAATTCTGAATCGCACGCATCAACTAGATGGAGTAGTAGAAATGCATAACGGACAGGAAGATGTTTGGGACCCAATGTCACATCAATGGAAATGTTTGTCGATGGAAATCTGAAGACGAAAGAAAGGGGTTTAATTTATGGGTTGGACCCACATGAAATGCAGACGGATTCATGTGTTGTTGCGCTATTCCTTAATTATATAATGCAGGCCACTCTTCCTTCGTAGTCCCTACCTTGCCCTCGATCCTTTCCCCTAGCTATCCCCCACCACACCACACGCCCTCTCTGTCTTTTCTCCTTTTCCTCCTTTCACTTTTCTTGACTTTATTTCTAGCTATAAATCCTCCTTCCTCCGCTACCGTTCTCATGTCTTGTTAGACGTTGATAGTTAGAAGGGAAACATAATTACAGGATCCATGAAAGATGGTGGTAGGAAGCAGGGTGCACCCTCACCCTGTGCTGCATGCAAGCTCCTCCGGAGAAGGTGTGCTCAGGATTGTGTTTTTGCTCCTTATTTTCCTGCGGATGAACCCCAGAAGTTTGCAAATGTGCACAAAGTGTTTGGGGCCAGCAATGTCAACAAGATGCTTCAGGTTCGCTTATGTCTCTCTATGTATCACTCTCTTATTTTTGCATACTTGTTATTATTCGAGATATAATGTTCAAATTAATACCTTAAATTTTTTTTAGCTTGTTTAGATAAGACTAATTTGAAGAAAATAATATATTTAATTTTTTACAAAAAAAAAATATTATAAAAATAATTATTTGCTTGAAATAAAAACTAAACTAAAACTAATTGGTTCAGGAATCAGGATACTTTACTGGTTAAATTAATTATGGTTTTTGCCATTTTTCTTAATTAAATTCGCATAGATCCAAGTCTAAACATTTTCATTTTCAGAAACAAGATTAATATGGATACGGTGGTAAAGACGACTCTAATTTTCCGGAGCTTTATGCTAAATTCTTATTGTGACTGTAAGGTATGATATTGATGGGATAATACAAGTGAGAAAATTTAAGAAAAAACAATACTATCATTCTTTAGGTGGCTTCTGTAAGGCTGTAAATTAAATTGTAATTTTTCTTTTCTTCCCCAACGTGCCTCCAAATAGCATGAACTCCATTAGGTATTTGTAAAGCTGTTAATGACTGCACATTGTGAAGTCACTTTCTTAACGAATTTATGTTTGGTATAATGATCAAAAAGAAGAGATCAACAGCCTTGCAGACTAGTGCGACGCTTTCCTTGACCGTAAGTAAATCTTTCACACTCCATCTTCCTTAAGGTTTAACATGATGGTTCATTCTCAAATTTTTTAATAAATAATACATGTACCGATCATAAACTATCATATATAGAAATGTTGTTAACTAATTAAAATTAGTTAATAATATAAAAAAAATTATTGTGACAATACATGTTATTACATGTATTAAACTCTTTTAATGTTGCAAATCTCAACTTCAAATTATATGCTCTCTTTTTTTTTTTTTTGTACTTTATACTAATTGAAATCATATATGGTAGTCAAACTGTTTGTGATATGCTTCTTTATCTTCAACCAGTTCCATGGTCTTGGAACTGCCGCGCATATACATATAAATTTATATCTATATGTGCACGTAGAAAACGGACTTGGATTCCCTGGATATATTTTCAACTGCACCAAATCTGCACCCTTAATTTATACTTTATAATTAAAATTTAATAAACATATAAGTTAAAAATATTTCAACCGTTAGATTATAATTGTACCACCTGCAGTCGCTTTTCAACTGCAGAAAATCCTGGTGACTGGTCCGTAGAAAACACTTTATAAGCATGGAATAGCACCCGATAGCCGATGTACCTTCTCAAATTTTGTGGCACTTTGAAGAAAAATATTAATGTATTTGGATTTAAACACCTATTCAAGAATAGTATTAATTTTTCCCTCTATTTTTTTTTTTTCAAATGTCTATTGAAGTTTGATATATTTTCTCACTTTATTTTTTTTGTTCATTTGAGAAAAGACAATCTATGTTAAACTAATTTGAATGATATTTAAGAATGCATATTCACATCGTGATGCTATTTCTGGATTTTAATTTCTTTTAGCAAATGATTAAACATTTTTGGGGGTAATCAAAGGTCATGTTTAAAATGTAATATAAAAAAATTATGTGTTTTCATTTATTAACTCAGATTTTTTAAAATAGTTGATTCATAATATAATATATCAAAAAGATTTTGTGGGAAAAGTATTAAAAATATGAGTTTAATTTGCACATACTAACAGTGTAAAAAATTTTATACTGTCAACTAATGAAAAATATTATTAGTGTGACTTTTAAAATAATTATTATAAAATTTAACAAACTTATCATATACAACTGATATAATATAACAGTATAAAAATATTTACACTATTGAGACAATTGATTATGAAAAATCACATCCCACTTGATATTTTCCAAGTAGCCCTTGAAAAATTAGAAAAGGTGGAGAAGATTAGGCATTCGGCGCCTTCAAACCTCACGTCTTCCGTCCTAATCTCTTTGTCTGCTTTTCCATTCCTTCATATTTCAATATTAGGTCAGTCTCATCTTTTGGTCTGCCATGTGTTCCGTAAAAAATAAAAAAGAATAAGACAAATGAAAAAAAAATTAATTTTTTGAAAAAAGTTGATGTATAGCATAATATTTGTTTAGTTGTTTGAGAAATAAAATTGTATTTCTTTCTTGATCGTATATTGGGCGACCCAATGGGAGCTTCTAAACGTGGTTTCGGCACCAAAAGTCAGGGTCAAGCACAAAGCGCAACTTAACAAGCAACGTGATTGTGTGAAACCACATTTAAGAATCCAAACTCTTCATTTCTATTGTCATAAAAAAAGAAATGATTGAAGTAACATCCTGCTTCTGTACCACGTGAAGCTGTTTGTGAAAGTCAATTTTTCAATCAAGTGTAGAATAAAATTCCTAATTTCATTGTCAAACATGCAACATTTTAATTAACACACTCTTTAATATATATTTTATTAGTAAAATAATTTTACCAACTATTATTTTAAAAATAATGGTTAGAAAATGAGAAATGATTTTTTATTGTATAATATACTTACTATCTCTATTCTCTAGTCTTATATATAGAGAGAGGGTTATTTTAACTACTTCATAAGAATTAAAAAAAATAGTTAATTTAGCTAGTGATATTAAGTTTGTCAATAATTTATTATATTTTCTAAATTATCCTAGTAATTATTATTAGGACCTTATTCTTGTAATCTCTTTTCATCTAATTAATTAATATCTCTCCACTTAAATAACACATTTTTGCATTTTATACAAAGAGGCAAAATAAATAAAAGAGACAGGTTTGAGTAGTGATCTTCCCCTATTCTTATGAGAGAGAGAATTAGTCAAAGAAATTAATTTATTACATTTGTGACTTATCAACTAGAAAAAAATATTAGGTAATTAAGGACATTTTTGTTAAAAAATAGTACAATAGATAATTTGAAGATCTTATAAAAAAAAAGACAAACTTCTAAAAAAGTTTCTATAAAAAAGACGAATAATGATTGATATACGCCGCATGAATGGATATACCTACCTAAAGATAAGAAATGAAATAAGTGATATGATGTAAAAAAAAGAAAAAGAACAAAGTTGAGATATAATAGTGAAAGTACCGTACATTATACAATCATATAAATATTGTTCTTATAAAAATAACTAAAAAAGTGACATCAATGTTATCAGTATATTTTTATCAAAATTTTTAAGAAAACTTTATATTCATCAATTCCTTAACTATTACATTTAGGAGTAGTGGTCTCTTAAAAAAAATTCTAATGAGACCCTCTATTTAATAGAGTGAATTACCAACATATTTTGCTAATTACTTGCTCTGATTATAGGACTTACCAGAGCATCAGCGAGGAGATGCAGTGAGCAGCATGGTGTATGAAGCGAATGCAAGAGTGAGAGACCCTGTCTATGGCTGCGTAGGGGCCATTTCATCTCTTCAGCAGCAGATTGATGTGTTACAGACCCAATTGGCCGTAGCCCAAGCTGAGGCTGTGCACCTCAGGGTTCGCCAAACTGCACCCTTCTGGAATCCAGGGCCCACTAGCCCAACCAATAGTGGCTCCCCATCATCCAAGATCATTGAGTCGCAAGCCAAGCCTATTTTTGACATGGACATGGTGGTGGACCAGAACAGCTACGGTGATTCAATGTGGTGATGCTAGTAGTTAATTTAATAGTAATATAATATTATACTAGTATACCTATCATGGAAAGATACAAAACAAATTACGGAGGCATTATTTTTTCAAGTGATGTCTTCTATATACTTTTACTTTAGTAGGGTGAGGAGTGCTAACGATATATTTTTTAACATACTTCTTTTAATACACTTTTTATTGTTGGTTAAAATTTGTTAGAAATTACAAAATTATAAATGGTTTTCAATAAATTTCAGCCAGCGATAAAGAGTGTTTAAAAGAATATGTTAAAGAATGTATTGCTAGCTTTTCTCTTAGTAGGATAGAAGTAGAACTCTAAAAACAGTGGTGGCTGCGGCTGGGGCGGTGAGACAGAAGAGAGCTGTGGCGGAGGCCGTTCGCCCGCTTAATTAATTTGGTTTGGAAAATAGATTTCTCATTGACGACATGCGGTGTATATATTATATATCTGTATCACTTGACATTATGTGAAGGGTAAGTTTATATGGTTGGATTGTGGACTCTTTGGTGGCTGAAGGTTGCGTGGACTTTTCTGTTGTTTTTGTAACGATGTTATGACTTGATCTTTGCAGTTTTCAAGGGAGATATGCCCCTCTAGGCTTTGATTTTCATATGTATTGCTGCTTCTTGGTAAAGTTGGGGGTTCTACTCTACAAAATATCATTTTGAAGTTTTAAGTATTAATATGACTTTGTTCTCCCTTGCTCTCTGTGTGGGGTTCTTTACTTTTTTTTATATATATTTTTTGGGTATTAATATGACTTTGTTCCCCCTTGCTCTCTGTGGGGTTCTTTACTTTTTTATCTATATTTGTTGGGATCTGTCTTTACTTGCATTTGATTTTAGTGAAAGATCATTTTGAGCAATAAAAAACAAAAGCACTACATAATGGGCCTACATATGCGTACCAAAAAGCAAAGTTTGGACGTCTATAACAGCCCCATTGGATTGTTGGATCTCAAGGTCGTGGCTGAAGCATGAACAAAAACAAAGTTGTGGCTGAAGACGAAAAATTATTCATCCACTGTGAATATGCACAGGATTAGCTTATATAGGTGCTATCTGGTGTAAACAAGATACTATGCACTCAGCTATAGCCAAGCTTAATACACACATAGTTACAAAATGACTTAAAAAAAAATTCAAACCAAGTAACTAAATTGTATTTAACATGCAACTAGGCATAGACAGGCACTTTTCGTGATATCTTAAAATTTTCCAGAAAAACATATTTAATGATAATTAGAGATATTAAAAAATAGAAAGAATATGTATAGATATAAGTATCTTTTCTATTTGAAATATTGATTACGATACTCCCATTTTAATTCATATATTGATTAACTAATTATCAAACTAGATTTATCAATAGAATTTAATTAGAATGCAATATCAAAGATTTTTTATACTGTCATCTTATCATATATTGCCTTATATACTAAGATTGTTGACTTTCGTAACAATTACTTTAAAAGTTATATATAGAGCAATTTTAATTGATTGACAATGTACTACTCTTTACATTGATAATGAGTGAAAATTAAACGCTTATCAATAATCTACCTACTGTTAACTAGTAATCTATCTATACTATAATATTTGATTAATGTAGGTAGATTATTAAGTAAATTACTTTAATATTTAAATAATTGAGCAATGCTCCGAAATTAAACATTTTTTCAACGAGCTGAACTTTTTTTTTGTCATTAAACTACAAAGGCCAATAAACTAGCTTTTTTGTCATAAATTAGAACTCGTATGCCGTCATTAAATAAAGAAGAGTTTTTGTTTAAAGTATACAAAGAACATTAAATATTACCTTTTAAATAATTTAAATTATTTAAAAAAATAATAAATACTTTTTTCAACTACCAATATTTCAAATTTTATATTTTTCGTTTCATATGTATTAACTTTAATTTATTAACCAGTACCTTAAACCTCCTTAATTGTGTCCAATCTAGCCTCTTGAAAAGTGAATTAATGAAAATATCTTTTCAATATACTGAATTTAGTAGCTAGCATCTTCTTTTCTTTTCTTCTTCTTCTTTTTTTTTTTTGGTTTGAGGAGATAGTAGCTAGCATCTTTAACAATAATAAAAGACGAATTAATTATTACTCTAAGTCAATGATTTTGAAGATAGTAAATAGTTCAATTGGTTCGTGTAATATATATATATATATATAGTCAATCACATTCGTTCTCCAAATATGGAAAATTTCTCTAGGCCTTTGAATGTTAGAACGATCAGTTAAGTTAGACTTTTTGTTAACAAAAGTTGGTTAATGTTAACAAAGACACACATGTGATATTGTGAAAACAAATCCCTTCACACATAATGAGAAAGATTAAAGGATATAACACACAACACCACACATAAAAATAGCAAAAAACACAAATTTAATGTGATTCAACACCTTTTACCTATGTTCAGAGGACATCTCAACAAATTTTCACTATCTCAAATAAAATTACAAGTTTTATGGACAAATTTGAGAAACTCTCCTATTAGAATAACCTCTCTCTCACTTGAGTGGTGACCCCTTTTCTTCAGTTGAGTGATGACTTCTCTCATCACAAGAACCTACTTTTATAGTAGTGGTTCATGACTTAATTCATGAATTCAATTTAGTGAATTTCAATTTTCCCACCTCTCAACCTACCCTCTCATTATGATAATGGGATTTTCCTATAGTCACATCCCACTACCTCTTGGAATACACATTAAATTTTCACTTACTTGAATTATTTGAAAATTGGATTGACTTTCCCAACAATCCCTCTCTCAATTAAATTTTCTAAATCTCATCGTTATCTCTTCAACTCCATTTTTTTTCACACACCGTACTTCCACTGTGCATACTTTGGTGTACTCCCCATCATGCCTTAGATCTTAATATTTCTCAACGAGTATTGATAGTGACACTTCTTGTATTTGCACCATCATTAGTTAGCGGGACATGTCACTTGAGTTTTATTTTGCCAAAAAGACTTTTGACACAAGGATTTGCATTGCCGTTAGCTATCGAGACACATTGCTTGACTTTCACATTGTGAAGAAGACTTTCAACATAAAGATCTCA
Source organism: Spatholobus suberectus (assembly GCA_004329165.1). NCBI lineage: Eukaryota > Viridiplantae > Streptophyta > Magnoliopsida > Fabales > Fabaceae > Spatholobus > Spatholobus suberectus. The sequence goes on along the minus strand of CM014733.1, from coordinate 44,914,668 downwards.
CACAGATCCACCATCAACTTCAATATTCGTCTGATTGGTCAACAGATCACACCATTAGTTTTGATAACACTATTGAAAATTTTTCCCAACACATGACACAATAAGTATTATGTTGGATGCACATGTAATAAGGAATTTCTTCCTCCTTTTCCACACTCCCAAGACTTTTATACATATAAGATAATTAAAAAAAGGTTTTATTTTTTCTCCGCCATTTTTACATATAAGTGTATGAGGAGTGCTAGCAACACACTCTCTAATCCCTAACACACTCATTCTAACACACACTCTATTATTAGTTAAAATTTATTGAAAACTACAAAATTATGACAGTTATTAAATAAGATGTAAGATCCACAAATTTTTGTAATTTCCAAGAAATTTCAACCAATAAAAAAAGATTTGTTCAAAAGAGTATGTCAAAAAATGTATTCCTAACACTTCTCTAAGTATATTTCCTTTGGTTAACATATTCTAATTTAAAAAGTTGTGATTACTTATTTTCCTGTTGACTTTGTTTATTATGCCTCCATCCCCAACTCGGCCGATTCCTTTCGTTTATATTTGTAGACTGTTGACTTGCAGATTGCCTCCGGAATTTAAGATGACTCTATTGTAGCTGTGGCTAATGTTGTACCCACTACTCTAGAATATTTTACCGATATGTAAATGGAATTTGTAATCCTTGCTCTACTCGTTGAGTCTTGTCTTCCGTATAGTTGGCTCTTATGATATGTATATGGCCATTACACGAGACTTGAGAGAAGCTTATGCTTTTGGTGATAGTTCTGAACTTTCACTGCTTGTCAGGATAAATTACATTGTTAGTTTGTTTCATGTTTAGAAAAAAAAAAACTACCACATGTTTAGAAATCCCCGTTGTAAGTTTTTAAAGTGATTTGTTACTTTCAAAAAAAAAATTGATTTGTTAAGAGAAGAAAACAAACATACTCTGCCACACTCTATTATTAAATATGTGGATATCTTAATAAAATTTCATTAAATAAACAGTGAAACTCGAATAAGACCCACTATATTTCACTCAACAATCAAAAGATGTTAAAATTGTGTTGAAAGAATTTATTGCCTACATTCCTCTTAATTAAGATTCTCTCGGGCTTGGTAGGTTAGGTGAATGTCAAGGTAGCTGGCCTTGTGCACCAGCGAAGGCCTAGGATTAGGTCGTAACATGCAAGTTACTTACAATTCATATTTTGACCTTTGACGATTGCAGCTCTCAATGATTTCAAATCAGGGGGCTTGCAGAAATATTTAGCAACGCAACCCGGCTAAATATATTCATATGTATTAAATTAAATAAATAGCATAAGGTTCTCATACAACCCCCCACCCCCCCCCACCCCCCCCGGAAAAAAATAATAATAATAAGCCTTTAATGGCACTACCAAAAATGAGGCATCCCGCTCCTTAAATAAGAAATGTATAAGGCAAACAAGAGCGTCCAGAATCATCAATTCTTTAGCAACCGATTACCCAAATCACAATAAGCAAATAAAGGACAGCAGAATATTCACCTCAACAATGATTTTGCTCCTCATTGCTTGTGCTTCCCTGTCTACATAACCAACTCTTCCCCTTCCCGGTTCCTTTATTCAGAAAGATCATTGTGGTAACTGGAATCATGCCGCTTTTTCATCTCTGGTTGCCTACCCGGAGGGCTCCCCATCCTTCTCTTGCGATTGTTCGTCAAGGATGAAGCATCATCTATCATCTCCCCTTCTTCCGCATTGTCTTCATCCATGTCTTTCTGAAACTGCCCCTTCATGCTCATGTGCCTCCCATCTCTAGTTTCCTCATGGTTCTTGCCATGATGATTTTCAACATCAGGCTTAGACCAGTTCTGTCTTCTCTCCCGCTTATTTTTCTCATCCTCAACTGCTAATTCAACTCCATCTTCTAGCTCCTGCTCAATGAGATCATCCTCATCCATTACATCTTTCTTTAATGTCATTTCCCCTCGTTCCTTTCTCCTCTTTTCCAACGCAGCCTTCAACTTGTCCTTGTCAATCATCTGGATTGCTTCTTTGGGTGAATGACCTAGTGGGCCTTCCCGACGCTCCAGATTTCGACCAACATTACCGCCAGAATTGTATAATGCTGATTCATCTCTCCTTCCTACTTCTGCAGCCTCCTTAGTCCCAACCATTCTGTCTTGGTCTCCTGCAACTATTCGTTCAGTGCCAGATTTAGATCTATTTGACACTTCTCTCTTGTTATCTTTCTGAGTCAACTGTTCTGAATTCTGAGACTCCCTAGTATCCAAGTCCATCTTGTGATCAGTAATGTCGCTGCCCATTTCTGCACTCCCATCGTTGCTTTGGTTCTCAGTTCCTCTTTGTGGTACCACATTTCTTTCTGCAAATGAGTGTTGGGGGGCTGGATTAGATGATGTTTGTTTTGAGGCCTGCTCCTCATTCGCAGCAGGAGCCTTTGTAGCAGCTCTTGTTCCTCCAGCACTTCCTTCAACTTCACTTCCCTGTGCTGGTGGAATTCTATTCTGCTCATAGAGTTCCAACATTTGATTGCTAACTTCTGCAAGAAAAAAACACCCACAAGGACTGAGAAAGATATACAGAAGAATACAGGGACACAAATGGCCAGCTCATTGTTAAACTACCCATAGCATTAAACAGGGTTCTCTAATGAAAATGCCTAACTTGATCAGGAAACAGGGATAAAACCATCCAGATATGTGACAATGGCAGAAATTATCATAATGCATTAAACCAAGGGAACATAAAAGGCTATCCAATCAGATCAATTTTGTTAGCATGCAAATGAATTGAGGGGATGACACCAACCCTCTAATTGACGTGGGGTAACATCAAACTCTTGCCACCAAACCTTCTCACCATCTGATGGAAGCTTTACTTTCAAGAACTTGGCAGCAAGGAAAATGGCACCTGCCGCAATATGATGTGGCTTAAATTGCAGGCAGAGCGATGTCCTCAGCCTGAAAGCCACTTTCCAGTGTGTGAAAATACATTTTAAAAAAAATCAACAAAGTCAAATTCAAACAAATGGCAACTTAATCATACCCATCATTGACAAAGTTCCACGCAACTTGTGCAAGGGCATTCTTTGCAACATTGAACTTCTTTATGGCCTCAACAAGAGGTTTGTATGGATGTTGAACATTCAGGTCAAAACCTAAAGTGGCAAGCACAACCCTCTCTCCAAGTAAAATTAATTCTTTTTGCTGCTCATATACTTCCTGCATCATTTACAATTTCTATTGAACAAATATAAATATATCAAGGGTAAAGGAAAGAGAACCACAAAATAAGAGGAGTGTAAATAAAAAAGAAGTCCAGAAGGAGCCATGTAGATACTTTACCAATATACAGCAATTGGAGATGAAATCAGATCAACCATCCAATAGAATGGGGTATAGGAAAGAACATTTGCTTAATGATAAAATTTTAAAATTCCAGGCAACCAATTCAAATTATGTAGTAATTAAGCACATAAATTTTAAAAAAAAAAAAAACTTGGGTACTTTTCATAATTTACAAGCCAGATAAACATTTTATAGGATTTCAATATTCAGGACACATCTACCATGTTTGACATTATAACCTAGATAGATGATGTGCTGGCTAGAACTTGACAAGTTGGAGGGAGGCACAGTCTTGAAGCAAATAAGGAAAAAAACCTAGTCCATTTTAGACAACCGGAGAAAGACAGACAGCAAGAAAAAGTCGCTTGATTTAAAAGCCGCAGCAATAAGATTTCAGATAAATCCTAGGTCAAAATGTTGATGTATAGGAGTGAACTGGTCAAAGCACCATCGTAACAAAACACCTTCTGTTTTATCCTCTGTGCAGCTGCAGGATCCTTCTTGTGAATGATCTCGTAAGAAACAAGAATAACATCCTTTAGTGGACGAGGAGTCTCTTCAACCTTCCCAGCAAGGAACATACAGACCGTTGCAATGGTCTGCAAAAATGTTCATCAAATGAATTATGACAATTTAATAAAGTAATCTCTAAAGATTACACTGCTTTCACACCTACCATTCTCTTAATATAAATTTGGAACATAACTACAATACCCTTACGTCAAATAATTACAGGACCCAAATAATAAAGCACAGAAGCGTAAAAGATTTTGACACTTCACTAGACAGAAAAGTTTAAGCAGAAGTTGGGGTTTGAAACAAAATATATGATACAAGAGTTAAATGGAATAAAAAGTTAGGATAAATGATAAAATTTTCACAGAAATATCAAACTTCAATAGTTACAAATTTAGAAGATCCATTCACCTTCAATTACAAAACTTTCCTCTAAACTTAAAATGGATAGATTGACCTGTTCAAATTTCATACCAAGTAGAAAAACCACCTAAAATAATAATATTGTGCAAAACAGATAAAAGAAATCCTTGATTACATATCCCTATTGAAAAACAATAAATCCTGCACTCAGTATAGACATCTTCTGAAACATATAGAAGTCCTTACTCCTTAGACAATTTCTGTTAGGTCATGGCCAGAGACAGAAATTGGAAGGTTTATTCTCGTAAGAAAAAGGGGCCCACTAGTTAGGAAATGCCCAGTAATTAGACTTGTCAGAAAGGAGTCAGTAGGTTGACAGTTATTCCATTATGATAGGTTGTTAAATAGTCAAGGATGTAAGAGAATGAGGGGAGGTCAAGATTGAGAACAACATAATTCTGCTCAGTTGTACGGGGGCATCCCTTTGAGGACTTCTCTCCTTATGCCCAATTCTATCCAATATCAATACTCATTCTTTTATGTCCATCTCTCTCTCATTGCATTCTTTCTGTTATTTTGGTTACCACTCTCCCCATGTAACCTTTCAACTTCACAGAATTTTTGGAAAATTTTCCAGACTGAATGCACCCATTTCAATATTGAGAATAGCATATTAGAGTTAGACAAATGTAAGACACACAAAGTCAACCATTCCACAAATAGTAATCATTAAAAATCCTTTGAAATAACCAAAAATGTAGTTCGCATATAAACAGACTCAAATTTCTTAAAGTTTGGTTTCTCTGAGTTTTATGTTTATCATTATGACTTTTCTCTAGACAAAAATATGGGAACACCACAAAAGTCCTAGGTGTTCATATCACAAGTCAATAGAAAGGATAATTTAGTTAGTTTTCATTTAAACAGGAGAAACTACCAATCTTACAGACAAAAACCATCCACAAAGTATCTGCCAACCAGGCATGTCAAGCATTGAAAATTAAATTAAGGAAAATAAATCCACACAAAACAAACCATCTTCTAGATAGTATTAGGATATTTCTATTTGTCTGCTACACGTATGATATAGTGGTTAGCCACAATGGCAAGAACACAAACATACCATACTAAATTAAATCGCAACTTAAGCTCTTTAAGAGGTAAAATGCCTACATAATATCTACTTGAATTTTGAAAGTGCAACAACACACCCTTCGGTCATTACACGTATGATATACTGATTATCCACAATGGCAAGAACACAAACATACCACACTAAATTAAATCACAACTTAAGCTCTAGAGAGGTAAAATGCCTACATAATATCCATTTGAATTTTGAAAATGCAACAACCCACCCTTCGGTCGTTCTTTGCATGAGATTGTCGAAGAAAGAACCGATGACAAAAGATTATGGCCGTTGCTATAGTTACCTGAGGCCTGCAGGGGCCAACATTACAATTAATATGTAAACCTCCAACTGAATTTCAAAAACAGGATATAAATATTTACAACATGGTGAAAAAAAGCAACTGCATTCAAAAGGTAATTGCCATATCTATCTTGCAAGTACTCCAAATATATAATTATAAGATTATCTCAAAACCAAGTAAAACAGTAAAAGGCAACCGAATTGCAGAAAGAATTAGCGAGCATATGCTCATAATACTCCCATTATCACGCAATGTATGATTGCATCAGTGGGGTGTATCATTCAGATATACAGCTGTATAATTTAGGAAAGGTTTCACAAAAAACATTATTGGTAAGTGTTGTGAATATTTGAGAAAAATTGTGCCTGATTTTGTTTCCCGATGTTGCTCATGATTATTGTTTCCTTGTTTCCGTTTTAATTGTTTCCTTGTTTCCATTTTAATCTTGTTCTTTACCCTATAAATGGGATTAGTGATTGGACAGCAGAACACACAAAAATTATATACAGCTCTTTCTTTCAACTTAGTATTAGAGCTCCAGACTTGGGAGCTCTGTTTCCGCTGCTCCGTTTTCGGCAACGTCTGCCTGTTGCTTCTTGCTGCCGCCACCGCTGCCTTCAGGATCGGTGGCTGGACCAGGAGGTGCGTGTTCCACCAGCAACCAAGACCCAAGAGTTTTGGGGCCTATCTCTACCCCACGCGCCGCCTCCTTTCCCGGCAAGTGTAGGCCACATGCCCCGTTCCGGCGAGACCCACTCACTAGCATTGACACAAACAAGGTCGTCAGAGTCCCCCCTGTCCATTCCAGGAGCAGTATCGCCTATTTCAACATAGTGTGGCGTAAATCTACATCACCTCTCTTCTCTGTTTTTTGCTTGACGCTTTTTTTCACCTCCAAAATGTATTAGGCAGTGGTGGCTGAAGATAAAATTATTACATTGGGCCCTAACAACCTAACAAATCTGGTGGGTTCCTATCAACTTGATGGTCGTAATTATTTACAATGGGCACAATATGTTCGTACTACTCTTAAAGGCCACATGAAACTTAGTCATATTGATGAGGGTGGGCCATCTCGAGATGACCTGAAGTTTGAAGCCTAGGACAACGAGGACTCTCTTATCATGACTTGGCTATAGAATTCTGAGACTCATGAAGTGAGCTGAAATTATATGTTCTATTCCTCAGTACGCAAGATGTGGGAGCATCTTCGCGAGACATACTTCATGAAGGACTTTGTTGCCTTGAGAGCAAGATCTTCAATACTAGGTAAGGAACTCTCTCAGTGGCAGAGTATTATGGAACCTTGAATAGGTTATGGATTGAACTAGATCAATACCAAGGTTTGAAGATGTGCAAAGATGATGCAACTGCACATGCCAAGGTCGTTGCGCAAGGGAGAATCTTTAAGTTCCTCCATGGCCTAAATTCTGAATAGGATCCCATCCATGTACAAATTCTAGGCAAGGAGAAACTTCCCTCACTCTTTGAAGTCTTCTATATTGTGCGGGATGAGGAAACTCAGCGATCTATCATGCTTGATGGAGGGAATTCCAGCACAGGATCCGCTATGGTGGTAGGCAAGGGTTCTAACAAAGGATCTACTTCTGGTGGAAAATCCTCCACCAAGAGTAGTCGTGGGGAGTACTGTACATACTGCAAACGGTCAGGTCATACCAAGGACACCTACTTCAAGCTTCATGGAAGGGAGAAAGTTCTTGAACGCATGGGGGGAACCAAAGGACCTACTCAAAAGTGGGTGAATCATACAACTTCTGATCTGGAGAACGTAGCTGAAGAACCACCTGCATCCCAACCAGAAAAAGATAGTAGAACCTTCAATCAAGAGGAAATTGATCGTCTCCGAACCCTTCTCGATTCCATGAGTAAGCCCTCTAGATCATGTGCCTTGACCATGAAGGGCAAGAGTTCCTTTAACATCTCTGGCTTTGTTTCTCAAAATATCTGGATCCTTGATCTTGGGGCCATAGATCATATAACCCTGTTCTCTACACACTTTACTTCATACTCCAAAGTACTAAGCAAACAACTAATCACTATTGTTAATGGAGATCATGTCCCCATTGTTGGATCTAGCATCACCCAACTCCAATCAACTCTATCCCTGCACAATGTCCTCCATGTCCCTAAATTGGCTAACAACCTTATTTCTATACACAGACTTACTCAAGACTTGAATTGTTCAGTAACCTTTTTCATTCTCATTGTGTCTTTCAAGACCTTACCTTGGGGAAGACGATTTGAGTTGCTAAAGAGGAGGGTGGGTTGTACTTCTTGCAACACCAGCGAACTAATAAGAGCACCAAAATAAAGGAGATGTCTTCCAGTCAACAGGCAACCTCAGAAACTTGGGCTGCTTCCCAAATTTGGCTTCACCACAAGCGTCTTAGACATCCTCCATTTAGCATTCTTAGGTCTTTATTTCCACATTTGTTCACAAAAGAGTCTATCAAATCCTTTCATTGTGATGTTTGTCAAATGTCCAAACACTATCGGTCAACTTATTTACATAGTAATAATATAAGTGTTGCTCCATTTGATCTTGCCCATTCTGATGTATGGGGACCTATTATTGAAGTTGTTTCTGGAGCTAGGTGGTTCGTAACTTTCATTGATGACTATACCCGTGTGACATGGACCTTTCTTATGAAACATAAATCCGAGGTATGTCAACTATTTGTCAATTTCTTCCGTCTTGTCAAAACTCAATTTGGGAAGCCCACTTGAGGTTGATAAAGCTCTCCTTTTCCAAATGTCTGTTCCTAATGTCTACTGAGGAGAAGTTGTCCTAACTGCTACCTATCTCATTAACAGGTTACCCACTCGTGTCTTACAAGGTATTAGCCCAATAGCACACATGTTGTCCTTCTTTCCCTTTTCTCCCCTAGTGTTGAATCTACCATTCCGTGTGTCTAGGTACATTGCCTTTGTCCACTCTCATAATTCCCAGCGTAGTAAGCTTGACCCTAGAGCTTTAAAATGTGTCTTTATTGGTTACCCCTCAAATAAAAAAGGATACAAGTGTTATCACCCTCAGAGTCATCGTGCCTTTGTCTCCATGAATGTCACTTTTCATGAAACAAAGTTCTTCTTTATCAACCCTCAGCTTTAGGGGAGAGTAGTCTAGAAGCTGAGTTTATCTTAGAATCATTATCTCTTTCATGTCTGTAGGATGTCCAAGACTCTAATCTTGATGAAGCAAAGGAGGATCCGGAAGATCACAATGAAACAGAAGACAGAGAAAAGGAAAATCAGTTCTCTGAATAGAAATATCAAAGACGAGAGAAACCCACTCTGGTCCCACAGCAAATATTCCTACCGGGCTCCAAGTGGCAAATGTCTTTACTAAAGGGCTTCCTAGTGCTAGATTTCGGAATCTTACTGGCAAGTTAGGAATGATGGATATTCATTCACCAACTTGAGGGGGAGTGTTGTGAATATTTGAGAAAAATCGTGTCTAATTTTGTTTCCCGATTTTGCTCATTATTATTGTTTCCTTGTTTCTATTTTAATCTTGTTCTTTACCCTATAAATGGGATTAGTGATTGTATAGCAAAACACACACAAATTATATACAGTTCTTTCTTTCAACTGTAAGAAATTGAAAAGAGAATAAGGAGTTGAAAAAATGAAAGAGAAAGAAAAAGTAAAATAACAGGATGAAGTATACAATCCCTCAGAGCAATCCTAAACACAAAGCAAGTATGTGAATCCAGAAAGTAATAAATAAATATTTACAATAATATCAGTAGAGGCAAACTCACACTTTAAGTCTCATGCCTAAATCCTGCAAGAATGTGCAGTATGACTTGCGCAGGTATGTCTCTTTCTTCAAATCAATTCCATCTTTTCTTGATGGGGAATGTTCCTCTATTTCTTTTCTAGACATATACCAACGACCTAATGATTCCTCTTGCTTGTCTTTAGAACTTTTACCAGAGTTACCATCAGATGCTCCATGATGTGGCAACTCTCCAGGCATAAGTCCTGCCATATGTACCAGTTTTTCTGTGCACAGAACAAATTCTGTATCATTTGTTCAACATCATGTAGCAAAAAGATTCTGGAAGACATATAAAAATAAATGAATATCATGTGCCTAGAATCATGAATATTATATAACAAAAATACGGAAATAGTAATCCATGATAAAACTTGCAAGGGAAGAAAATGAAGGAAAATGTAGGACAATAAAAAAAAATAGAGGGAGAGAGAGAGGATAGGAGCAGAAGCCAAACTAGGTATTCTGATGTTCTCAACTTCACTGCATACAGGGATCATCATGATTTTTATAGTGGAGTGGTAGTTGTGGGCCATTTCTAAGAATTTATAACTGTCACAGACATCTCCAACTGATTCTTTTCTATAACAGAATCCTAACTTCTGACACATAAGCACATTAAGCACGTGCAATAACTCTTACTGATAAAAACAATACACTATACTCTATCAGACAACAAATGCTTTTTTTTTTATGCTTAAATATGTTTTTGGTAACGATTTTTTGTTTTAGTCCCTATTTAAAGTTTATTAGTTTTTTTTACATTTAAAAAAAACAATGTGTTTTGGTCCCTCTCTAGGAACTAAAAGTACATGGCTTTCATAATTTCTAAGGATTAAAAACGAATAAAAATTAAATAGAAATTAATTTCAAAGAATGAAATATGTTTAGGAACCAAAAATATACAATTATGGAAAAAGGAAAAATGTAAAAAGTATTCAATACCTCTGGGTTGTTGCATTTTAAACTTTTATCTTTTAGTAATTAAGCCTGGGACTATAAATGCAGAGTATTAATACAGTAACATTAACATCTTAAGAATTGATCTAGTGTAGCGTGATACACGTTTGATACTTAATAGTAACTTACTATAAATAGTGCAACAAAGACAAAAGAAATTCAGAAATAAATTCCATATAACACATACAGACTTTCTTCTTTTGCAGGATTCCTTATCCTCCTCCTAGTTGTACCCCCCATCTTTTCTATCTAATATAACTTTCTTTAAAAAAAATTATGCTCCACATAAGTTAAGAACTTAAGATTCATTCCATGACAAGCCATTTAGAAAATCATTAGATCAACACTGTAAAGATGAAAATACAATATCCTATTCAGCTCATAGCTATCAATCTCGGATAGTGGCACATAGTGGCGGCTAACTCTAAAAATGCTATAGCGGGAAGTAGAATGACCGCTATTTTAAATGTTATGATACAAAAATTAAAGAAATTCATTATAAATAATGTCATAGTTTACACATAATCACCATCAATCTAGGAGCAATAAGAAGATAGTGATGAAGTCAAAAAGTGAAAGATGATGATCAAATGAATAGAAAAGGAACATAAATTAGATTAAAAAAATTAGCATAATGTGAAAACAATAATGTTCCAGCGATATTTTTAAAGCCCATATTATGGTAGCACCACTATAGCACACAAAAAACCGCTATTGGGGAAGCTATGGCCGCAATTGAAAACCACTCCGCTATTTGAATCCCATAACAGCCCAAGGCCACTCGCTCCACTATCCCGCTATAGCATCGCTATTGACTACTATATTCCAACCAAACAAACAGATGATTTTATTACACCCATAATCAAATCAACTTGATCCCTCAAAGTTCAAAGTTCCAACATTTTTAGTCCCTCCATCCATGGGAGTCAAAAGTGCGTGTCGAAACGTAAGATCGTACGAGTTTACAATCTTTGCCCCCTTTTACGATTATGATTCTGTTATGGATCGAAACTTTGCAGGATCACAGAGGATTGTGGAGGAAGATAGAAATGCACATGGAATCGTCACTTTTTGCAAGTTTACTTTTTCAGTTAGTATGCAGGTCAGGTTTTACAACCCGGTTTTGTAAAGCCCATTTCAGCCCAAAAACAAAAACAAAATGCAAGCCCTATTTCTCCTTTTGTTGACCAAATTCCCACGCCCCCTATTCCTTCATGAAATAAATCCTTGGCTCCATCTCTTTCACTCACACTTCATCTCTCACACCCACTCCATCTCATTCTCTCTCACTCCCATCTCTCTCATTCTCTATTTGCTGCAACTGCAAAGCTTCTAGTTTCTCTCATTCTGTTTGTTGTTTGCTACAACTCACGTCTCTCTCGTTCTGTTTGCTGCAACTACAAGACTCTTGTGGGTTCTCTGTCTTCTGACTTCTTGGTTTGCTACAAGGCTCGTGGGTTCTTTGTTGGTGTCTCTAATCTTTGTGATTCTCTTCTTTTATTTTCTTTACGAGGAGTGTTTTGTAACTTTGTTATTCTCTACTATGCTTCTACTAACCTACTTGACAGATTACGGCACTTGGACTCTTTTGTACTTCTTAAAGATATGATTTGATCACTGTAAATACGGAAATATGCAAAGCTAGAAATTAGGGATCTTTTTTATTTTCTTTCCATGTATCCTTATTTGTACTCTTCATTACTATTATAAATACAGATGTAAAGTGTGTGGGTATACACACATTCAGTAAAACCTACATGGTATCAGTGAATAGGTTTTTTGCCGCAAATCTTCCGCCACAAGGGTGTGCTTTTCAAGGTCCCGTGCTATTGGTTTTCGCACGCCCCCCCCCCCGGGGCCGCCGTCGAGCTCGACCCACTCCAGCTGGACCACGCAACCAGAGTCACCCTTCTCCAGCAACTAGAACACCGCCTGCCCTGCCATCGGACTCGTCGCAACTCTCTAGTGCGTGAGCCCTTTTTCGGCAAACCCACACACCGGCAACCCTTCCACCGGACCTCTCTTCCTCCAGTGAGCCTACTAGGACACTCTTTTCCTCTTTTCACATGGCAACCACCGGTTCCTCCAACGACTCTGCTTCTGGTGCTACATTTACCAATGTCTTGCTGACCCCCTGTGAAAAAATGACCGGGACAGCGAATTATAGCACTTGGGCTATTGCTCTCCAACTATGGTTCCAAGGCTAAGGTCGTGCCGACCACTTGACCACCCAAGCCTCCGTTATTCCCGACAAAGACTAGGTTCGTTGGTAGCAAATTGACGCATCCCTATGCAGCGTCCTTTGGTTCTCCATTGCTCCCAACCTTCAACCCCAATACCAAGCCTTTCTCACTTGTTATGACGTTTGGACCAAGGCCAAGAAAGTCTACTCCAATGATGTCCACTGCCTCTACAGTGTGGTGACCACTATGATGTCCACCAAGCTAGAAAATATGGACATACAGAATATCTTGGTAAGCTTGACCATTTGCTGGCAGATTTTGCTAATCTTATGTCTTTTACTACTGATGCAAAGACCTTTTCCCAGCAGCACTGCCAATTCTTCATGGTTCTTGCCCTTGCCGGTCTACCCTCTGAACTTCACTCGATCCATAATTAGATCCTATCAGCTCCTATAGTTCTTACCTATGACATAATTAGTGAACAATTGTTGTGCCTCTCCACTCCACATGTTTTTGGGCATTCCTCTGCCCCATCCGATGATTCCTCTACCCTTGTCTCCCACTCTTCTCACCGCGGTGGACGTAGCGGTAAAGTCGTCCTCGATGCACTTATTGTAGTCACTTTGGCCTCATGGAAGCAAAGTGCCACACCAAGGCCAAAGAGTAGTCAAAGTCGGCTAATGCAACCCAGGTTACAACACCTACCCCACCTGCAAATGTCACTATTTCTGCTGTCGAATACAATGATTTCCTTCAGTTTCGGGCAGCCCAACATCCTACCTCACCTGTTACTGTCGTGGCTCAATCTAGTAATCCTGTAGCCTGTCTCACAGTCCTTATCCCTTGGACCCTGGATACTAGACTCCGAGGCCTCTAATCATATGATTGGTAACAAATCTCTTTTTACTCACTTGTTTTTTTCGGACTCATTACCCTCTGTTATTCTTGTCGATGGCTTTCAAATCAAAGTTCGTGACATTGGCCAAACACACTCACTACCTACCCTTCCCTTAAATTCTGTTTTATTTGTTCCTGGTTGTCCTTTTAATCTAATTTCCATTAGCAAGCTCACCCGCACCCTTGATTACTCTGTTATTTTGCTAATAACTCTGCTCTTGTTCAGCATCGACGTACCAAACAGACAATCGGAAAAGGACATAAGTCTCGAGGATTGTATCACCTTGCCCCACCAGTTGCCTGTGTCTCCACTACCTCCCAAGCTCTTGTCCTTCAACGCCTGGGTCATCCTAGTCTGGACAAACTACGTCTTCTGGTTCCTAATCTCTCTACACTCAAGTCCTGACAATGTGAGTCGTGTCAATTAGGAAACCATGTTTGTCATTCTTTTACTCCTCGTATCAATAAAAGTGCAGCGTCATCTTTTGCTTTAGTTCACTCTAATATTTGGGGTCCTAGTTAAGTCTGTTCAACTTTAGGCTATTACTATTTTGTCACATTCATTGACGATTTTTCCCATTGTACTTGGGTTTTCTTAATGAAAAACGTTCTGATGTTTTCTCTATTTTTCAAGAATTCTCCCAAGAGATCCATAATTAGTTTGGGGTTTCAGTTAAAGTTTTGCAAACTGACAATGCACGTAAATATTTGTTTTCCCAATTTTAGTTTTTTCTAACCTCGCAGGAAATTCTCCATCAAACGTCATGTGCTCACACATCACAACAAAATGGTGTTGCTGAATGAAAAAACCGTCACCTAGTTGAAACAGCTGGTACTCTTCTCCTTCACTATAACGTTCCTCTTCGTTTATGGGGTGATGCGCTTCTTACAACATGTTATCTGATCAACCGCATGCCTTCGTTTGTCCTCCACAAGCAAGTTCCGTATTCCATTCTATACCCTACACAAGACTTTCACCCTATTTTTCTTCGTGTCTTTGGCTACACTTGTTTTGTCCATAACCTCACTCCAGGTAAAGATAAACTCTCTACTCAATCTCTAAAGTGTCTTTTTCTTGGTTACTCTCGACTTCAAAAAGGATATTGTTGCTTCTGTCCCCAACTCCAACGATATCTGGTCTCTACTAACGTGACTTTCTTTGAGTCGTCTCCCTTCTTCCCCACTTCCACAATAGACAATGCTCCTCTAACTATCCCACCAGTTGTTCCAACTCCACTTCTTGACTCTACTCCACCCTCCTTACATACCTATCAACAACAAGAACGACTCCCTTCGACAGATCCACCTACTGATCCTCTAGCATCATCTCCTGCTCCAAACGTCTCTCCGCCAACATCACCTACCCCAGAACTTCCCATTGCCCTTCGCAAAGGTATTCAATCCTCTCGCAACCCTAACCCTTTATATGCTTGTCATCTTCATTATGACCATTTATCTTTCTCCTATTTCTCTTTTCTTTCTTTTTTGGATTATGTGCCTATTCCTAAGTCTACAAGTGAAGCCATGGCTTAGCAACGTTGGCAACAGGCGATGTTGGAAGAAATGGCTGCTTTACAAGCCAATGACACTTAGGAACTAGTTTCCTTACCTCCTGATAAGACTGTTGTTGGTTGTCGTGGCGTTTAGACGGTGAGGATTGGCCCGAATGGCACTATTGATCGATTCAAAGCTCGCTTGGTGGATAAAGGCTATACTCATATTTTTGGTCTCAGTTATGGGGACACCTTTCCCTCCGTGGCCAAAATCACTTCTGTTCATCTATTTCTTGCTATAGTTGCCATTCACCATTGGCCTCTTCACCAACTGGACATTAAAAATGCCTTCTTGCATGGTGAGTTGCAAGAAGAGGTTTATATGGATCAGCCCTCGAGTTTTACTGTTTCAGGTAACCCTCGACTTGTCTGTCGCCTTCGGCGCTCTATGTATGGTCTGAAGCAATCCCTTCATACCTGGTTTGGCCGTTTTAGCTCTGCCTTACTTCAATTTGGTATGACTTGCTGTGAGGCTGATCATTGTGTGTTTTCCCTCCATTCTCCGTCTGGCTTGTGCATTTATCTTGTCATCTATGTTGATGACATTATCATTACTAGTGATGACTGCAATGGTATCCGCTGGCTCAAATCCCATCCACACAGTCAGTTTCAGACAAAATACCTGGGGCCACCCAATACTTCTTGGGCATTGAGGTTGCTCAATCCTCCTCCGGCATTGTCAGTTCCCAATGGAAGTATGCTCTGGATATTCTTACCGAGACCGGTATGCTTGATTGTCGCCCCAGCAATACTCCTATGAACCCCAATGTCAAGCTTCTTTCAAGTCAGGGAGAGCCATTGGAAGACCTGGGAAGACACCGACGACTTGTAGGTAGGATTAATTATCTCACTGTCACCAAGCCAGACATCACGTTTGCAGTCAGCGTCTTCAGTCAATTCCTGAATGCCCCTTGTGATAGCCATTGGGATGCTATCATGTGCATTTTGAGATATATCAAAAATGCACCAAGCTGCGAATTAGTATATGAAGACAAAGGCAATGCCAAAATTGTTTGTTATTCTAATGCTGATTGGACAAGATCATCATCAAACGAGGTCCACCTCTAGCTACTATGTCCTTATTGGAGGGAATATGATCTCATGGAGAAGCAAGAAGCAAAATACAGTTGCTAGATCCAGGGCCAAAGTTGAATATCGTGCTATGGCAGCAGCTGCATGCGAGATTACATGGATTAGGCAACTTCTCCAACAATTACGATTTGGAGACACTCAGGATACTAAGCTTATCTGTGACACAAGCCGCTATCCACATTGCATCTAATCCGGTTTTCCATGAGCGAACCAAACTCATAGAAATAGACTATCATTTTGTAAGAGAGAAGGTGCTCTCAAGATAAATCATCGTTGACTTTGTCAGCTCTAATGATCAACTGGCAAACATGTTCACAAAATCTCTCAAAGGCTCTCAAGTTGACAACATTTGTAACAAGCTTGGCTCATATGACAGATATGCTCCAACTTGAGGGGAGTGTTAAAGATATGATTTGCCCTATGTAAATACAAAAATATGTAAAGCTAGAAATTAGGGATCTTTTTTATTTTCTTTCCATGTATCCTTATTTGTACTCTTCATTACGATTATAAATACAGACTTAAAATGTGTGGGTATACACGCATTCAATAAAACCTACAATACTTATGATTGGATGACTTGAGTTGTTTACCTTCTTATAATGTTGAATTTAAGTTCAATTAAGTGTTTGAAGTGTGACTTAAAGGTCTTATTTTCTTATTTATGCTACTGCATATGCACATATACATGAATGTATAGCATATATATGAATTTCATGAACTCTGTAGGATCTTATGATCCACGTTATGATTTCCCGATTTACGTTCCTAACTCCCCTTTCCAATCTTAAGATCTCAATTTTGACTACCATGCCTCCATCCAAATAATGAAGGCGATGGTGTGTACAGCATGAACTAGACTTGATGGAGGGCCTAATATATGGAGATTTGACATATGAAGGATCAAATTAATTTGCTTGGGGCTAAAATAACTAGCATATCTTTGTGACTAATACAGCACATGAGCACACAAGATCCCTAGATGTATACCTAGTGAATATTTTGCATGGACTAACTAGCATATCTGATTTTTGATGAGTTCTCCAACCAAGTACAAAAGATCCCTGGATGTATATCACATCTCCATAAAACTACAACTGGAAAGCTTTTACTCTAGACAGTTGAAAAAAGAAAACGGGCTTTCACTGCCTTGGCTTGGAGGGCATATTGGAACTTTATACAGCCTGATAATTAGAACTGGGTATACTGGTCTGCAGCTCCAAGCCAAACAGTATAACCCTATTCTTAGACAGACCAGGTTTTCTATGTCTATTATCCATTAAAAGCAGGTACTAGAACCCAGTCCATTTAACCACGGGCCAGCCATAACCTGGCGTAATGAGGGGGAAAAAAACAGTTCCACAGCCACTTGCAATCATGCCCGGCCATGCAACCCATTCACATAGCAGGAGGCTTGAATGTGGAGTATGCAATCTCACCATGCCATAATGAGATGGGTTGCATGGCTGACCTCCTGCTATGGATAATGCACATTTTAGGGACCTCAGCCAACAAGCATCCCACAAACACAGTGCCATAATCTCCTATGGTCCTACCCCATCAAGGCCACGTCCAACACTATCCACATGCAACCCCCAGCGGCCCAGCCTATATATGTCTCCCAAAGACCCCAAAGGTAAACACTCCCAATTCTCCCTCAATTTACTCTAACATGACCTTTCTTGGGTGGTGTCTTTCCAAGTAAACCCCCACAATTCATTCTATCACCATCTCGACCACAAAGGAGGAGTTCTTGGCTACCAGGTATCCTACCGAACAAACCCAAAGACTAGTCCAGTCAAAGATTGAGAGGGTGCTAGGATTCTAGCTACTAACACCCAAACATACATTGCATAATACAATTACGTAATACGATGGTTTTCTCTCTATTTAACAAAAGAGAAAAGAACAACGCCACCTTCAATTAAATTCCCACATTCACACATAGAAAACGGTCAGATCATTATAGAAAAGAAAAAGTGACACAAAATCTTTAAATGTCCTTATGTTCCAAACAGTTCATTTTTCACGAGCGAACCCTAACCTGCTTCTCAAACCAAAGAAATTGCACAAACAACGGAAAAGACCAAACAAACACCTACAACACCAATTCAATTACCCGGATAAGACAAGAAAATAAAAATTTTCGGTTCAATTGGTCCCAAACGTGGGAACATAGTGGGAAAACGAGCAAAACCAGAAACATGTGAGCGACAACGAAATTGGAAGGCATTTCGAAAGGGTTTCAATAAATCGATTGAGAAAAGTGAAATTAGGAGGGGAACGATGGAGAAAAAGGGAGACAATTGAAGAGAAAATAAGGAAAGTGATAGATCAATCAAACGCATCAAACAAGATAAGGGTAATGGAGAAGAAAGAAACAAACAAAATCGCAGCGACTTACGGATTCGAAAGCGAACAGGTGGAGAACCCTCGTCTTCTCAGAATCGGATGCAAGTGTTGTCGCCTTCGATTCTCTCTCTCGCTCGCTCGCAGTCGCAGGTTGCAAGAACCCCAAGCTCGACAATCTCGTTTCGTTTGTTTCCCCACACTTTTTTTCCTTCTGCATTCGTATTTTGGTTTTGTTTTTGTGTTTTTGTTTTTATTTTTTCGTTGACTCCGTTCTCGCGCATATTGTTATTTTATACACTTTGTCCACTAATCATCAAAGGCATTTAATTTACATCATTTAATTACGAATTATCATATAATTAAAATAAATATAATTTTTTAACAATCATTTTCTTTGTCTTATTTATTCGACTAAAGTTTTGACACAAGAATTAAGAAATACAATTAATATGTTAGATTTTATAAAAATTATAAAAAATTAGATAAAACTTAGATACAATTCATTAAGTACTAGTTGTTTTGTTCATTAATTAAAACTGAAGTTTCACTTCAATAATTCGCATAATAAAGATTTGCATTAAAGATTATGCAAATTACCGAGATAAAACTTTAATTCTGATTGAAGAACAACACAAACAACTATATCTAGGTATTGTCTTTAAAAAATTTCCTAGTATATCTTTTATCTTTTACATTAATTAGATTCACTTTCATTTATATTTCTTTTTCATTTTCTCACTCTATAATAAATGATTAAGGATATAATGGAAAAAAATTAATCATTCATTGATATTGTAAAATGACAATTAAAATAAAATGAAAAAAATAACAAAAATTCAAACAAAATGAGAAGAAAAAAGTACTTTAAAAGTCATATTTAAAGTAAGTTTTAATTAATTAAGAATGAAAAAATGTGTATAATATCACAATTAAATTCATCAATAAAACTCTATTGAGTTTTATAATAATTGGTTTAAAAATTATATTAAAATAATTTTTAATTAATTAATAATGTAAAATCTTTATCTTGATAATATATCACAATTAAACTCGTCACTAAAAACTCTAAATTGAGTGATTTAAAGCAGTTATTAAGTTGTACACAAAAAAAAAAGAGCAATTATTAATCTTATGAATCTTACACCCTTATTCCGTATGATTCACACATAGTAGTTAGATTTGTACATAAAAAACAATAGTTTAGATATTATGTAGGGCTTTTCTTTTTAAATCCATCCCTGCTTCTCTCATCTCAACATTAATAAAAGGGAAAGACATAACAATATTCATCATGCATCATGATATACATGAGATGGCTACCCTTCAAGGAGCATGAATCATGTATGGATTCTTAAAACTGATGAGGGCAAAATGCCTCATACTAGGTGGTTGTCCCATAGGGACTTTTATGATGTGGTCTCATAATGAGTTAAGACAAGTTGTTATGATGTGGTCTCATAATGAGTTGAGCTGAGTTGTTATGATGTGGTTTCATGATGAGTTAAGACGAGTCGTTAAACACCCATAGGATGAAAATGCTTGCACAGAGTGTAAAATGCTTGGTACATAGTGTATGGCGCTAGATTATGATGGTTACGGGGTACTCACATGCATCATGAGCACTAATGAAAGAGCAGAGATGTTTGATTAGTGGACATGCATTGCATGCATCTAATTGATCAACTTGTGAGATTTGAATAATTGTATATGTGCTTGTGATGTTATCTGTTGTATGTGATTGAATGATGTTTATATGATGATGATGTACATATTATGCACTGTGTTTATGATATGAGCTATATGCTATTGAGTATGATGGATGACCTATGATGAGGTGGTATTGTGCTAGCATGTGCCTATAATTGCTTATGATGAGCGTGATGGAATGATGGGAGTGCTGCCCAGGTCCTTTCATATTACGTGATGTGTATTTGTGAGTAGGTCCCTACGATGAGGTAGCAAAACCCTTGAGTTTGTTTGATTGTGTATGCATTCGAATGGGTCACTACTAATGAGGTGGCATACCTTTATCTGTGTTATGGGTGTGTGTATCTATGTAGGTCCTTGCTAATGGATGGCATACCCTTGAGCTTATATGCTTCATTGTTGTGTTTGTCTTTGTTTATTATCTCACCCCCTTGTGTTTGTTTTGTTTCTTGGCTATGGCTCTACTTGTCACCAAGTAGTTGATGGATGGACATTGTGGAGCGTGGAGTACTCCAAGAAAGGAGATACAGGCCACCTTTGAAGAAGGGAGAGATGAAGCAACTTCTGGAGATGCCTCCTCCAGTCATGGCATGAAAGGGAGTAACAGTCCTAATATGGATGCCCCTTTAAGGTATATTGAACCTCTCTAGATACCTGTTCCTAATACATCATATAGGTTTAAGACACCTTCCTTTCCCCTGTCTATGGCTGTTGTTGAGCCTAGACCTAAGATGTTGGAAGATAGGTACTAAGTGACGGTGGTTTCAGGCTGTCACCGCCTCGGTTAGAGTGCTTAATGCTGAAGGTTTGTCAAGTCCATGGCTAGGAAGGCCAAGGATCTTAGAAAACACGAGAAAAAGAGTTCTTTCTCATATGCACACATTCTCTTGGACAGTTAGGTCCTTAAGAATGAGAGCACCTAAAGACATCGCTAAGATAGCAATCTAGAGAAGAGCAGCTTAGGAGAGCAGTAAGAGTGATGAGGACTCCTTTGAGGATAATGACACTAGCTTCTGAGGCTAGTATTATGGGTTGGGCCTTTTGGTGAGATGAGTAGGCCAGTAGTGTTAGTGAATTTAGTTGAGTTGTGACTTGATGTCTATAGTTAAGGATTAGTAATTCTAATTCACTCGGAGGTTTTGTAAATTATTTTATGACATACTTTATTCGAAGCTGTAAACCTGTTAAACTTATCTTCCATTTTGATGTGTGTATGGAACCTTTGTTATTTACATTTTATGGTTTCCCAATCCCAATACCCCGTATACAATTACTATTAGGTACTGGTGGACAAAAGCCCTTTTTATTTAAAGCTTTTGTTTTATAATTTGATTTTGAGTTATGTACTCGCCTGCTTGGTTAGACTGATTTGTAATTGAATTATAAATGCATATAAACTATCTATTAGGTACTTGCGGATGTGGTCACTCTAAGTGACCAATTTTTTTTACTTTCCCAATATGAAGGTATTGTGTGATATTATTTTATGATAGGTTCCACATTTTATAAATTGTGCTTATAGGTTTACATAACAAGCAAAAAAATTTCACGTGTTTTTACGAAATTAAATTAAAGAAGGTTTTTATTATGTGAATCTAAATGATAATTAGTAACTTTAATCCCAATTAGCTAGGTCCCTACATTAAATACCTTTATTTTGAAGAAATTCATTTGGATTCTTATTAAAGTAATCAATGCCATTGTCACTTCTTAAAATCAAAATGGAGATTTTTGTATCAAATTGTGTTTCTACCATTTGTGAAAAACATTTAAATATGTTAGGGACTTCAAATTTTTCATGCATAAGGTAGATCCAACACAACTAAGTGTGATCATTAATGTTGCAAGAAGAGAATCATGCTTGCCCTCAAGAAGTATCTTAGAGTTTTGATGATTTAGCCTCACTTGATGAGTGCAAAGTGTATTGCATGTTTATATTTATATGTGTTTGTGTGTTATGCACGATTGACCCTTATCCTTGATAGTTTAATGATGATGAGATCTAAATTTAAGACTTAATAGATTAAGAAAGTGATAACATTTTTTCATGAATCTAAAATTGAATTCAAGATGCAATCAATGTTTAAATATGGTTTAAGTTTGATAAAAGTTAAAGGTTTGGATGACAGCCTTTCATATGATTTAATTATATGTTAAGAGTTTATTTAATTTGTTATTTTGGTTATGTAATCAGTTATTCTCGTTAATTTGATGTTATAAGTTGTTGGATTTGCAAATAATCTGTTATTTGGTTATATAATCGATTATTTTAAAGGCTTGAAAGTTGGTCTTGCACAAATAATCAATTATTTTATTATTTTGTTCTTGACTCATTTCTAGAACTATGAAGAACAAAATAACTGATTACGAAAACATAATAACTGATTATTTCAGGTTTTCCCTATAAATTGTGAACCAAATTGCCTTCTTACACGACTTTGAATTCCTAAACTTTTGAGAGAGCTTTTCAAGAGAGAAAACACATTAATCATCATCTTTTCAAGTCATTTTTCATCAAATCAAGAGCTTTACATGGATTATCATCTTGGATAAAAAGAAGTCATCAAAATGGATAGATTTGTTCTGTATTTCAATGTTTACATCTGTCACGAATTGAGGTGATACCTAACCCTAACCTTGCATAATTTTTGGTTTCTTGAGAAGGGTTTTCTCATGGTTTTCTTGTGGTAGGATTCTACAAGGTTTGTTTAAAGGTGTCTTGATAGGGTTTCAAGAACCTAGGTTTTTGGGTTTTGTTGTGTATGATTCTTGTGTTTGTGCAGTGTGCTTGTAAACAACTGAATTACATAACGATATCCCAATTAGTTTGATTGGAAACAAGATGTAGATCACGGTGATGGTGATCCAGTATAAATTTGTGTGTCCTCTTCTTCTCTCTACTCTTCCTCACATACATTATTTCTTGAGCACTTCTTTCATATGCATATCAATTTCATGATTATCTTGTTCATGTTGGCATACTAAAAAGGTGTAAACTACTCTAATTCTACCACATGTATATCACTAAATCAAATTGATTCAAATTTTTTTCAAAAATCAAGGTTTTTCATCTTTGGAAAAAGTTTAAAGTTCTTGAAAAATTTTAAAGTAAATTACACTAACATCTCCTAAGATTTTTTTCAAATTGCACACGATACCCCTCCTTTTTCTATCCCTACACTAACCCCCTTAATTGTTTGAAAAATATTACATAAACACCCCTTATACATTACACTAACCCCCCTTAATTGTTTGAAAAACATTACATCGTGTATCCCTATATGGGAAGTTGTTGTAAATGTTAAAAAAGTAAGGGAATCATGTGCAATATAAAAAAACCTTAAGAGATGTTAGTATAATTTACTCAAAAATTTATTGATCTAATTCACCTCCTCTTGGATCCAACCATTTTGCTTAACAATCATCAATAAGTGTTACAAACCACCTGTTTCCCAAATTGAGTTGTAATTTTTAATGGACCTCATTTATCACTATGGATTAAATGAAAAGGTTTAGATGCATGATAACGTTGAGAGGAACAAAGGGTTCTATGATTTTTAGCAAGAACAGAACTTTCACATTCAAAAGAAGAACAATCAACATTTTTGAATAAATTTGGAAACAAATCCCAAGATATTGAAAATTAGGGTGCCTAAGTCTATTTTGCTAGAGCATTATTTAGTCCCTCACAGGGGTAGAACTTACACCACTAAGACCATGAGCTATTTTATTCTCAAAAGCATATGCGAAGTAGTAGAGTCCATCCATCATCTTAGCATTGTCAATCATCTTCCCCGATGTTTGGTCTTGAAAAATACAATGAGTGTTAAAGAACTTCATATTGCAGTTGGAGTCCTTGCAGCTTTTACTAATAGAGAGAAAGTTACAGGAAAGTTTTGGTACATGTAGGACATTTTTTAAGTCAATATGTTTAGATAAGGTAATCTTCCTTTCTCTTGCAATTGATGAAAAACTACCATCTACAATTTTGATTTTTTATTTTATTTCCAGTACAAGGAGAATAAGTTTTAAATGAAGAAGAAAGGCTAGTCATGTGATTAGAAGCACATGAATCAATGATCCATGGTACACATATATTTGAGGTGCAATTAAGGGAGCTGGAGGTACTAAAATTACCTGTTTGTGTTAAAGAACCACTAGGAGTACTAGATAAAGTAGTAGATTTTAACAACCTTAGGAGTTCCTTAACTTGTTCCTTGCTAAGAGAGGTATTTTCTGCCTTATGAACTGTAAAGAGAGGTTTGTGTGCTTTAGGACCTAATTTGCTACCCTTTAGATGAGTTGGTTTCTTATGAATTTTCTAGTAGGTTTCTCGGGTGTGACAGGGTTTGTTACAGTGGTCACATTAGAGATTTAAGGAGTACTTTTGGTTTGTATAACTCTTAAAGGTAACAGCTTCCACAGCTAGAGCACTAGTCTCAGGAGGATTTGTATCAACTTTGGTCTTTCCCATCATCACACCCCTACGAGTTTCTTTTCTTCTAACTTTCACAAAGATCTCACCTAGTGAAGGTAAGGTTGCTCTCCCAATGATTCTACCACAAATTTCATCTAGTTCCTCATTGAGACTAGTAAGAAATTGAAATATTCTTCCTTCTTCCATTTTTTGTTGACGGTGTTTAGCATCCTCAACTGACTTCCACATGTAAGTATTGGAGATATCAAGATCCTACCATACCCGCTTCAAGGAATGGAAGTATTTTATCATGTTGTAACCTCCCTGTCGAATTTCTCTAGCTTGCAAGGTGAGTTCATAAATTAGAGATTTATTCCCAAGATTAGAATACATCTCCATGATCACAATTCTTTGGCTGTGGAATAGCACATATAATTGCTACTGATGTCTTCCTCCATGGAATTCACCAACCACGTCATTATCATGGAGTTTTTAGCATCCCACACATGTTGTGGGTCATTAATGTCTGGTTTAGGTCGATCACTAGTGAGATATCCAAGCTTTCCTCTACCTCGTATATACATTTGAACAAATTGGGACCACCAAAGATAGTTCGACCCATTAAGGCAAAAAGAGGTGATTTGGACAAAATGAGAATCATCAAAAAGGACTCGTTGCTCCTGTTTTAGAGGCTGCAAGTCTGTGGAAGTGACATTCTCCTTTTTCTTATCATTGTGGGTGGTTAAGGAACTATCAGCCATGACTAAAATAAGAGGCACAAAGATCTTCCTCTGATGTCATCTTACAATTTAGGTTTGGACCTAACTCAACCCCTCAAAACTGGTTTGTGAAATAAGGATTGCCCCACTTATATACACTACTCTAGTCTTATTACTAGTTGATGTGAAACTTAGGTTTTTCCCAAATGAAGGACCTAAAAGAACTAAATTACTTCCTTGGGATTAAGTTCACCTACTCCAATTAAGATATCTTTATCTCTTAAAAGAAATATGTTCTTGTTCTTCTTAAGGAGATAAGTAGAGTTGTAAAGCATTGGAACACCCATAAAGCAAAATCATAAAATTAGAAATGACAAAGAATGTCCAACAACAGAGAAGTCAATTTTCTCATATTTCAAGTGTCTGGCAAGTGGGAGAAACTACCAGACAAAAATCTCGTATGAGAGCGGGTGCTTGGGCCATTCAGTTTGGGTCTTTGAGGTATGGCTGATTGGGACCTCACATTTCCAATGGAAAGGTTGCCATCTAGAAATCTCGCCGAACAACGTTGAGCGACAATGGCACAGACTAAACTAATTGCAAAAAAAGTGAACAAACAATGCCAGAAAGATGACACAACAATGAGAATCGGGAGAAACACAATTATTAAAAAAAAAATAAAATCTCACGAATGGGCAAATGATACCATGTTGAGAGGGAAAAGAGTCATGATGAAACCCAAGTGGTTGAATTATACAACAAAAAATACCATTCATTCTGAAAATAATATAAATATAAGGATTTACTGTTACCTAACAACCGTAATAATAATAATAATAATAATGTACAACATATAATCCGTATATGTACATTCTTTCTAGTAGTTCCTTTGATCTCGGTCTTTTCCTCAAGGGCTTACTTCAGCCATTGCTGCCCGTTAAGCCCTGTAATTTCACATAACCAAAAATAAAATTTCTGAGAAATAAATAACTTGCGAAAACATTTTTCTTTTCATATTTTATTCGTAACATTGCTAGGAGAATTTACATTATCAAACACAACAAAATGATGAATTGAACTACAATCGATTTCTATACAATTTTACTATTAAGGAGGTGCAAATGAACAGAGAAGACATCTTCAGGAGAAAGGAATGCCAAAGAGCAGCTTCCACCACATGAACAAATTGCACTGTATTACTTGATTGTCAAGCTAGAGTTGCCTTCTTGCCTTTTGTATCCCTTGACTGCAGCAATAATTTGTTAACCAATTAAGAAAAAAGGCATAGCTAAAACAGTGATGGAGCTAGAAATTTTTTGCTGTGGGGGCAAAGATAAAGAAAAACATAAAAATATCTCATGATGTAATTATTTACCAATTAAATCAAGGAAATAAAACATTTGTATTTACATATTTTAACAAAAAAACAAGGCTGAAATCTGAATTACGCTTAGTCATCAAAACCCCTCAAGGTTAAGAGCTTTTTTATGACACTTAACTTACATATGTAGAAGTGTGCTTTGAGAAATTAAATAAAACTCCATTAACAGATAATTCAGGTAAATATCACACGACAGCCTCTATCATCTGCTTTCAGAGTTTAGGTTACATCATCATTCAGTCCCTCAAGATAATGTGACAGATGTAAAGAGGGTTTAAACAAGTTTAAATATTACAGCATTTGATATATTTTGAACTTACATGAAGATTTATTTTTTTTCCCGCTTGACTAATGAGAAAGCTACAATTGCTATGTAGGCTCTTTGAAATAATAACTGAAGATGCTAGAGTTGTCAATTAACGGAGCTAGTTTATTTACTTAATGTGACTTGAAGCTCATGGGTGTCAATTTACCCAGTACTCAACAAGCAACAAGTTCCTACTCACATCCATAAACACAGTGTGAACACAATTCTGTCAAACTGTTTGACTTGGGGGGTCATAATTTAGTAGCAGTGGGCGGTAAAATTGCTTTGTTATCTATTCCATTAGGAACTGCAGATTTTTTGGTCCATCATATTCATGCATTTACAATTCATGTAACAGTATTGATACTCCTAAAGGGTGTTCTATTTGCTCGTAGCTCACGATAGATACTGGATAAAGCAAATCTAGGTTTTCATTTCCCTTGTGATGGACCTGGAAGAGGGGGGACACGCCAAGTATCCGCTTGGGATCATGTCTTCTTAGTACTGTTTTGGATGTACAATTCAATTTCAGTAGTAATATTCCATTTCAGTTGGAAAATGCAGTCAGATGTTTGGGGTAATATAAGTGACCAAGGGATAGTAACTAATATCACAGGAGGAAATTTTGCACAGAGTTCCATTACCATTAATGGACATTATAACAACAAAACTCTTATTAGATCACAGGAGTAGCATCACCTCCTATGAATTATATGAAAGCAAGTTGAAGTTGACCGGGGGCATTTGCCCTTAGATCTATTAGCAGTGGCCCCACCTCTTGCTACATATGTTACTAAACATAATCCCCCCAACATAGACTCAACAGAAACACAGATTGAGGGAGAGAAAAGGATGGAGAGGGAAAAAACCTGGGCAGCAACAGATCTCTTTGAATCCAGGAACTGGCGATATATATTGTAGAGTCTTCTCTTCTCTTCTTCTGAAACAGATGGTCTAGCCTTGGATGCTGTGAACTTCAGAAGAGCATCAGTAATAACTGGTGTTTTTTCTGGCCTAGAGGCATCCGCATTGTCCAGAACATCATGAACTGCTGCAAGCTGCGCATCTGAGAGGAGAGCTTGGAGATCAGCTCCACTGAATCCCTCAGTCATATTAGCTATTGTAGCCAAATCAACATCATTGGCCATTGGTAACTGCATTAATTAGAAAGACTCATTTTAATTAAATTGAGAAAGGAATATGTTTGATAAACCATTGATGTCAACAGAATCATTATATACACGAGGTAAAAAAGGTAAACTCCCGTTACTAATAGAAGGAGTAAGACTAGCTGTAAGGCTCCCTTGTCAAACTCAGAAATATTAAAATTCAAAAGTAGGGTGGGTATACCACCAACTTGACATTCTGCAGTCTGCACATATCTCTGGTGGAATTCAATGTTATCATCAACAGTGACACACTGAAATTCTTACCACTAGGACCAGAATAGGGCTTGATCCTCCATGAACACCATCGATCATAGATTGTAGTTTCTCTTCATCCAATACCCACTTCATCTCAAAATAGCACTCCACCCTATTGACCCATCCATGCACATCATCTCCTAAATAAAGGAATATCAAGCTTCCTCCAGTGCTCCTATCCCATTTCCAATCTTGATCCCATTCTTGGCCAATTACCCAACCTTGATCCTTGTCTTTCCATCACACCCAGCACCCGCATTGTTGGTCCCTCTAGGCAGGTTCATTAGGTTAACATCATCTTGGAAATTGCAAGACAACCCTTCAAGAATGTCATCAAGCTTCTTCTGACCGCACTTCTTGAAGATCCATAACATTCCTTGCTTGCTGTCAATCTTCCTCCATCTGATTCATCTAATCTTCAAGACCTCTCTACGAGAATTCCAAACTGGCGTTCTTCATTTGCATCATGGAAGACTTTGAATAGGGAGGGCTTTGATACTATTTGATAGAAATGGAAAGTTTATTGACAGAAACCTTTGTCCTTGGATTTGTATTAGTATTAGTGAGATATAAGATCAGAGATGAGGAAATGAAGTTACACAACAGTACATAACTCTTCCAGGTATTCCAGAGACCTGGGCTCTCTCAATTTCCACTCTAAAACCAAAAGACTCCACACTATTATTTCCCTCCGATTATTTATAATGTCCTAACAAATATGGGGGGGGGGGGTTCTACTTTCCCTCACTAACTGACTAACAGTTACTACTATTGATACTGGGGGATCTAACAAACTGGTAGCATGAGATTCTTATGATATTGTCTCTTGCTTACATGTCTATAGCCCTGATTCTTTTGCACAACATATGAACAAGTAAAACATTTACCTTACAAGTAAAAATCCCAATAATATATCATAAGCAGTTTGCAAACTAGAAACAAAGCATGGACCATGATCATAGAGTTATGCTTATGCATACCTTTCTAGAAAGTACTGCAAGAATTTCCAATCTCTCATGCAAAGACGGAAAGTCACAGAATAGAAGACGATCTAACCTACCAGGTCTCAACAGCGCTGCATCAAGTAAATCTGGTCTACTGCTTGACATGAAAAACAGATATTAGAGTAGCCAATAATTAATATCCATTTCCCATTTGTTCTTAATATCTCAAAAAATAGTCAGAACAAACAAGGATCAACTGTAAACTTATCATAGCTGAAGCATTTTTCCAGCTTAGAACAAATGTTTGAATATATGAAAAATATCTCATATATCAATATTTATTAGGAGTTAGGATAAGAAGAGACAGTTATAATAATTAGTGAGTTAAATAAATAGGAGGATGTAAGGGAAAGGATTCATTTTATCTAGTAACAATTGAGAAGTAAACTTTGTAATCTTTGTGAAGGGGAAACCCTTGGAGGAGGAGTATTCTTTGTTCTATGAACAAAATTTGGTTCGTAACAAATTGCATTATTATATTGCAGTTGCAGAACTACAAAGTTTGATCCATTTTGCTGCTTATTTTCTTCTCTATAAGTGCTTCTTGAAAAGTTTATCCAAACTCGCCCTAAAGCTTGTACCAGAAATTGCCACCTGTAATTAACTAATCTAAGTTCTAAATTAAGTATAAGCCAGAAGCAAATCAAGGTTGAACCTATAGTCTTCTTTCATCCCTGGACACTTTATATTGTTTTATTTTTGACAAATGAATACATGCTTGAGAAACTAACCTGGTTGCAGCAAACACAAATACACCAGTTAAAATCTCAACACCGTCTAACTCGGTCAGAAACTGAAAATTGAACATACTGAAGTCAGATTTTATTCAACAAAGTATAAGTTCAAAAAGTTACAGATATATACTGACTTGATTAACAACACGATCAGTTACTCCAGTATTGTCATGCCCTCTCTTGGGGGCAATAGAATCAAATTCATCAAAAAAAAGTAGGCATGGCGCTGCAGCAGCTGCTTTAGAGAATATATCCCTAACCTGAAACCAGCATTCAACACTCAGACCTTCTAAGCAAAATCCATAACTTTAATTTGAAAGATTAAAAAATATTATAGACAAAACCAAAAGAAACAGCCTACATCACCTAATAATAGACATTCAGGATCAAATGGCTCACATAGTGACAGTGTAAAAAGCTAGTTTTGAGTCAATTAAGATGTAATAACCTTTCAAAAAACCTTTTATTTTACACAGAAATTGAGAAAATATACAGATTAAGAAACATACTAATAAATTCAAAAACAGCATACACCAATAATAGCCTAAAGAAGGTCTTATTGGCCTCTTACAGCTTGTTCAGAAGCACCAATGTACTTGTTTAACAACTCTGGCCCTTTCACTGATATGAATCGAAGTGAAGAAGCAGCAGCAGAAGCACCAACTATGTGAGTTTTGCCACAACCAGGAGGACCATATAAAAGGACATTTGACCGCAACCTCAAAGGTGCTTGTGCAAAAGTTTTTGGAAACTTTGATGGCAACTCTATCATCTGGAAATAATTTAACCAACAACAAAAAATCATGCAAATGTACGAGCATAAAATAAACATCCAACAAAAGGCAAAAATAATTAAATTATTGTTCAACTAACAAGAAGAATCATATCTTTCAAGGTCACACAGAGATAATTCAGCTTCCCTACTATTCTACTATATCTATTCACTTCCCAATTCATTTTTGGTTGATTAATAAGAAATTAATTAAAACAAAGAAAACAGATTACAAATGCTTTAGAGGATAAGGAATTACATAAAGAAACCGCAGGCTTATAAGAACAGTTGCAAAGTAAAAAGAAACCACAGTAAAGCAGTGTAAGAAGTGTGGAGTTGATTCTTAGCATGCACTATACATATTATACAAATCAGGGGATAATGCTTTATTAGATATCATGTATAAGAGTTGGTTCTTACAAATATAATAACATTACTTAAAATCTGAAAGAACAAAACAGGACATAAAAAATAAAGTGAGAGAACACAGCATTCTAATATTTCATTAAGTCAGACCTCCTTAATAGCATTTCGAATATCAACAAGACCACCCACATCATCCCATCCAGAGCGGCCATCATCAGAAGCTGATTTTGTGATATCACGCATTGCAACTGGAAGAAAATCAAGCATTGCCTGAGAGAAATCCTCCCTTAGTAAAGCGGGGCTCTCATGCTCATAAATGGAAGCATTAGATGGAAGAAAACGGCGAACAGCAGCATGGACAGTTCTGTCAACTAATATTTCCTGGAAAGAATGAAAATATTAAATATTTGCATACATGCAGCTCAGACACAGTTATTGACAGTTCATGCATTAATAATATTCAAATGGACAATCAAACTTCTACAAAAGTAAGTGTTGTTCATAAAATACAAATGACGCCACTAAAATAATAATCAAGTTTTGAAGTTTTAAATTCCTTATCTCTAATATAGATCATTTACGAACCAAATTTAGGCAGAAATATTTCACTGAATGCTTCATGAACAAATGCACCAACTCCCTCACCCACCCACCCCCTCTCTAACACCAAAAAAGGGCTTACACTATAACAATGAGACATGAAAAGAAAATAGAACAACTCTAATAAAAGACGCCAAGAAATATGCATTGGCACGTCTATCTCATAATTCAAAGTCTATCCCACAAACTGTCCTGTTTTTCAAATCTTGTTCTGTGTCTGAAAACAACTCTAACTAATTAATGATGTAAAGCAAGAAATCTGCAGCAGAATGTCTATACCATAAACTGTCCTGCTTTTCTTCTCTCTCTATTTCTCTCTCGCTCTCTCTCTATATATATATATACATATTTCTCTACACATGGAGCATATAACAAACGGAAACACATGGTAACAAATTAACAAAACTGATAATTAGTAATTTTTACACCAGTAAAGCCTAACAAATAACAACTGTCCACACAATAAATATAAAAGAAGTGAAATACCAGATCATAACCATCATAACCTTCACATTTTACAGCCACATCAAGCAGGATGTCATCATTGCATCGCAAGTGACGCCTCTGTATTTCATGCTTCAACATTGCCCTGCGTTCAGAAGCTGCAGGAGCAGGCAGCTTTATGTGAAAATCAAACCGTCCTAATAAAAAGTGAATCAAGAAATTAGCAAGATGAGAAATAAAATGCATATAAAAAAATGGAAGAAAATCATGGTCAATATTCTTTTCAGATTTTACTATAAAGTAATAAATATTTTACATACAAAAATAGCAAACCTGAAGAGCTTAAAGATTGTGGTATCTTCTCTAGGGATTGTATGGAAGCTATGAAGGCTATTGGTCCAAATCCACATGATTTTCGCCTCTTCTCCTGTTCATGTGCCACAAAGGCAATAAATTCATAATGGTATTTGGGAAAGAAAAATGTATACTAAATTGATTGAGCAACAAAGTGAAGACCTCATATATATTTAATCTTTTGCAAATTTTTTAGTATGTGCTTCAATTACATGGAAACCCTTAGAAAGACGGACCATTTATTTCTGCATAGGAGTAAAATAACTCTAATTTTTGCTAGAATGTCTTGATGAGGAAAATATTTGTATTTAGTAAAGTATACAGTTTCAAATATATTTTTGGTTGAAAAATAGTTTGTAGGAAATATTCTGAGAAAATAAGAGAAGGGCAGTACAAAGCAGATGGCAAGGTATACCCTCAAAAACACATCCACAAAGCAAAGCCAAGAAATCTAGTGGCACATTGACAAAATAGCCCATGAAAAAGTAATTAGCTTTAACATCATAGTGATTCCAAGAAGACATAATTATAAGGATGAAAATACAACCCAAACCCTATGGGTACTGCAAAAAATATCCGCAATATATGCGATAAATACCCACTCAATGTGGATGGGTTCGGAGATAGGAATTTACCTACAAAATTTAATGGAAATGGGTGCTATAATACCCACCCCACCTAGGATCCATTGAGACCATGTGTAAGTCTAAAGACTGGCACTAAATCTAAATTGTTAATATAGATTAATCCTACGATTTATAATATCTTAATATATATAGTAACTTTAATATATTTTGTGATAATGTATTAATTAATTTTAATCAATCAATTAAATCTTTTGATTCAATTTAATTAATTATTTGATTTATTTTATTTTTTGCTTTAATTATTTATTAAAATTATTAACAAATTAATATTTTTTCACAAATTTTTCTTGGAAAAAAGTATATACTTATTTTTCTTGTGTTTTTTTTCAATAACAAATTGTAAATATTAGGTTATACGGTTTTGAGGTCATTAACCTATTAACAAAATTTATGTATATGTTTAAATTAAAAAGTCTACATATATCACAAGATAACAAACTATGTATTTAAGATTTGCCTAACAAAGTATGTATTTATGAGGTTATTGACCTATCAACAAAATTTACATATATAACAAATTGAGAAAAAGTTTATTAATTTTGTTATCTTGTAGTCTTTATTCTATACGTTTTAGTATAAAAACATTAGGTTAGTACTTATTTATTTTAATTTTTCATGCTTAACTAATAATATATTTATGTAAATGTACATTATTTAAAACTTTTCAATTTTCATTTTCTCATAATTAATTTTAAATTTTTTTAAAACAAATATCAATGAAAAGGAGATTAAATATTAACATATCATCAGAATATATTTAACTATACATATTGATCATAAATAATGAAAAATAAAACATACATGATAAAAATATCATTAATTATGATTCTAACATAACTAATTCAGTTACATTCTAATTATTAATTTTCTTTTTCTAAATTTATAAAACAGTAGCAACTAAAAAGTGTATTGATTTTCAATGAATATAAAAAATATATATTTTATTTGTTATGTAAATCATAAATACAGAAAAATAAATATATACTTTACTGCAAGAAAATTTTTAAAAATATTTGTTTGTTAATAATTTTCATAAACAATTAAAGCAAAAAGTTAAATAATCAAATAATCAATTAAATCAAATCAAATATTTTAATTGATTGATTAAAGTTAACTAATTGATTGTTAAAAAATATGTTAAAATTACTATAATATTAAGATATTATAAACCATAGAATTAATCTATATTAACGATTTAGATTCAGTGTAAGTCTTTAACCTTACACCTAGTGTCAATAAATCCCCTCATATATATATATATATATATTACTAACGTACGCACACTTATTTTTTAGTTGGAATACGTTAATAAGTTATAACTACAAAGTACCTTAGAATACACCAACGGTGTAGCTTGCTAACGAACTCTAACTAAAAAATAAGTGTTTGTACTTTAACAAATGCTTATGGGGTTTGCTAACATACACACAGTTTTAATTGGAATACATTAGCAAGCTATAACTATAATGTATCTTAAAATACACCTACAGTTTAACTTGCTAACGTACTCCAACTAGAATACAAGTAAGTATACATTAGCAAATCCCATATATACATATATATATAGGGGAGGGATCAAATGACACCGGTATAACTTATACCAACTATTACACCATTCAATAAATTTAAATTGGATAATTTAATCTCAAAACCCACCGTTGGATTGAAAGTTCATTTGACATAGATCATATGTACAAAATTTTATATTAATCCAAAATTATTTGATATCTTATTCATATAAATCAAAATGGACGTAATATATACTTTTCAAAATATAGTAAGACATGAGTTATTTAATTACCTTCTTATTGTTATTCAATTTTAACAAAATTTGACATAAACAATCTTAGTAATATGAAATTATAATTTAATGGTTGGAATGATAAAAATCACATTCTATATCAAGTTATTGATGGTGTAAATTATACCGGTGTCATTTGATCGCTCCCCATATATATATATATATATATATGGGTCAGAATCTATTGACACTAGATGTCACAATTAGTCAAATTGCACATTCAATAACTTCTTGTAAAATGCAAATTTAACCAATCTAACCGTTGAATTACGTGATATTATTTTTATGATCATATATATCAAATTTCATATAATTTAGATATGTTATCTAACATTGAATATTTATATACATTTTAATATCATATTATACGTTAAAATAAAGTGATGCGATGAACTATTAAATAATTTTGAAATTATATGAAATTTTGTATACTCAATCTAATTAATAAGAACATCAAATTCAACAGTTGGATTGACTAAATTTGCATTCTAAAAAAAGTTATTGAAAGTATAATTTGACTAACTTTGAGAGCCAGTGTCAATGGATCCTGATCATATATATATATATATATATATATAGGGGAGAGATCAAATTATACCACTGTAACTTACACCAACAATTATACCGTTCAATAACTTTTAATTAGGTAATTTTATCTCAAAACCCACCATTGGATTGAAAATGTCTTTAACATAGATCATATGTTCAAAATTTTATATTAATCCAAAATTGTTTGATACCTTATTCATATTGATCAAAATGGACGTAATGTATACTTTTCAAAATATATTAAAATATGAATTGTTTGATTACCTTATTATTGTTATTCAATTTTGACAAAATTTGACACAAATAATGTTGGTAATATGTAATTATAATTCAAGAGTCAGATTTATAAAAATCACATTTTATATCAAGTTATTGGTGGTGTAATAATTGGTATAAGTTACACCAGTGTAATTGATTTCTCCCCATATATATATATAGAGAGAGAGAGAGAGGTCAGGATCCGTTGACATTAGATGTCAAAATTGGTCAAATTACACCTTCAATAGCTTTTTGTATGCAAATTTAACCAATCCAACCATTGAATTTGATGTTCTTATTAATTAGATTAAGTAAACAAAATTTTATACAAATCCAAAATTATTTAATAGTTCATCACATCACTTTATTTTAACATACAATATGATATTAAAATATATGTAAATGCTCAATGTTAGATAACATATCTACAAAAATCCAAATTATGTGAAATTTGATATACATGATCCTGAAGATAATATCACACAATTCAACGGTTGGATTGGTTAAATTTACACTCTATAAAAAGTTACTAAAGGTGTAATATTACTAACTTTGACACCTGATGTCAACGAATCCTGACCCATATATATATATATATATATACCTTGACTTATGATTCAAGACTATATATATATATTGGCTTTATAATATATAACTATAAACTAACTAGTGTAAATGTATCATTTTTTTGCAAGTCTTGGAGAGTACCAACACATGATGTCCAAATTTAAAAATTAATTGTTCTTGAAGTTTATTGTTAGATTTAATCAACTTTAAGAATCATAACATTACATTTATGAATGATTATGCTAAATGATTATGTTCTTAATGTAGTATTATTGTGTTTGTATGATTTAAAAATGATTTTTCAATTCAGTTGTAGTAATTTCTTTAATTAATATTTTGATTGATTTATTGATTTTACACTTTAGTATAGTGTGGGTAACAGGTGCGGGTACCCAGTGGATAGGAGGATGAAAATTAAAGTTGCTACCCATGAGGGTACGAGGCCAAGCCAAGTACGGGTATTCTTTTTAAACACGGGTATGGAGACAGATATTATAATACCCTACCTAGACCCTGTCCATTGTCATCCCTAGATAATTTATCTCCATGTCTTGTTGATAGGCCCATAGTGCATGTGTATAGCAGAAGAGGAAAATATGGGCCAAATAACAAATGGCTGTTGGTTTATGAGAAGAAAAAGAAGAATGACAGAAAATGGCAAAAGGTGGGAAATTCAGTTAGCATAGAGAGAGAATGTTATAACAGAATTGATACAGGTGGCATGGGGGAAGGGGGTGAGGAGATTCAGGAATCAAGGGGAGAAGAGGGAGAGAATATTACATAAAATAGAGGGAGAGAGAAATGGGGAGGGAAAATTTGGTGGTGGTATAGGGTACGGCTGCACTAGCTTGGAAACTGTTGGTTTTCATTTTTTTTATTTTCATTCTCTGTTTTCAATGCGATTTCCTCAGTTGTAAGGAGCTCAGCTCCAATTTTCTCTGATAATAAATAATACCCATTTTCTGTTTGCTCTATCACTTGTATAAGGCAAAGCATAATAAACTCTTCCTTGACACTTGTTGTAAAGGGAAATACAAGCTTGATAAAGCTTGGGTTGTATTTTTATATTGTCAAAGCTTAATTATCCAGTAAGTTTCATTTCAGCTTTTACGTGTAGGCTAATGAATGGTTTAATATCTTTTAGAATACATTTAGGGTCTTATTTTAGTGGGTGCTTATATAGTTAGTACTAGTACTTTGCTTAATTGCTAGTATAAATTGGAGTATTAGGTTAGGGACTTTGGGCATTGTGTTATACGACGACATCCTATTAATCATATATGATTGCTAGCCATCTCTCTCTTTTTCACATCTTCTACTTAAACCCTATAATTTCCACATAATATTAGTATAATCATTCCTTCTTCCCCCTTTTAAAGTTAGACTCCACAGGTAGTGACCTAAGATCATGTCAAAAATCAGGGCAGCACTAAACTCGGACTGTGTCTTGGCTGCAGTTCAGCTGTTCAGATGACACAAAGATGGTTGGTCGGCGGGGTCAGCCAAATGTCATGTGGAGCCTATGGTGGTTGGTGTTGGCAGTAGAAGCACTCTGGTTTTTGGACACTCTATTTGCTTTTGCACTCTGTTTTGGAAATTTTGATTTCAGCCTTCTTGAAGGTTGCACTAGGTTAGAGGAACCACATTTGGGGGGGACTACCGGAGGTGAGTTGACCTTGATGGTGAGGCAACAGGCCAAATCTCTGGCAAGCTGAATAACCACATTATTGTATTGCATAGTTGAGCATCCTCTCAAATGAGCTTCTGCTTTTTCTTCTTCTTGTCTGGGTTGTGGCTGGATGGTTCAACATCAGAACTGATTTTCCTTCCCTTTCTACTGAGTTTCTACTTCTCTTCTCAGTAACAACTCCTTGTTTATCTTGGGATATCATCTGTTTTGCCCATTTGGTTGCTGCTCTGCCTCTGTTTGGTATGTCCGAGTACATGATGAGCCAATTTTATTTTTTTTCTTTCATGTTCTCCCCATTCCTTCCCATCAAGATATCTATTTATCTCTCCTCTCCTCAATTGTCCTCCTTTTCTGTCTGTATTTTAAATTTATATTTTTTATTCGTTATCATACTAAACTATTGTAGACACCAGAAAAGTAAAAACAGCCTTCCTCTCCCCATTATTGAATTCTTTTATCAAAAACTGAAAGCTAATTGAACTAACCTATTGATGACTTGAAAGATGGATAATGGATATCAACCACAGGCCCCATACTTCAAAAAGCCAAAATTCTCACTAGTATTTTGACATGCAGTTGTTACAAGGAGCAATAATATTACAAAACATTTCAGAGAATCAGCAGTAAATAACAATAAAGGCATAGTTCTTACCCCATATTCATCCATGATGTCAACCAGAAAATCTGTGAGTCCAGCAACAGACATTGAAGGCTGAGATCCGTCAGAGTCGGGGGTAGAAATTATGCTATCAAGATCATCAAAGATGACAACAGAAGGAGCATGGTTCAAAGCTTCAGTTACATGGTTTGCAAGTACTTGGCGAATAATTGGGACCTTCTCCAGGGCAAGTTTTGAGCAGGAAACAAAAATTCTGCATAAAATTGAATACTGAAACTATCACATCTAAACAAAAGCAATTGGAAACAAAGAAAAATGGGGAAAATCATAAAGGAACAACTAAATTAGAATTAATATTAATACATGTGTGCTAAGATGTCCTCACGATTCTCAAGGGATTTTGCCACAGTTCTTGCTAATATAGTTTTCCCGGAGCCCTGGAAAAAAATATATTTAAACGTCAAATGCATGGATAATTCACTCATCAGATTGGCAACCTTTTTTGTGGCCTGATCAACAATATGAAGGTAGATAAGAAAGAATCACTAAGCATAATGTGAAATCTTAATATGAAGAGCTAGATTCCGAGCTCAAAAACTAGCACTGCAGCCAGTAATTTGTATTGTGTGATGTGATGACTGTGAAGCAGCTCTAAAACAAACTTTTTTACCAATTTGAGCGAGTTGGGAAGGCCTCACTTTCCTTAAAATTTATCA
Source organism: Spatholobus suberectus (assembly GCA_004329165.1). Classification (NCBI taxonomy): domain Eukaryota; kingdom Viridiplantae; phylum Streptophyta; class Magnoliopsida; order Fabales; family Fabaceae; genus Spatholobus; species Spatholobus suberectus. The sequence continues at coordinate 44,875,080 of CM014733.1, read as the reverse complement.
AAGATAAAATTACAAAAGAAAAAAGATTTCTTGGTATATGTTTTCCAGTTTAGTTTTTAATTGTTATTAAGTAGTTACTCCTTAGGCACTCCTTCAGCCTCTTTAACCAGTCAAGTGATCAATATATCCTAAATTGGAAATACTTTTTACCCAAAATTCTGTTAATAACTAGTTACACATGATACAAGCTCGTAAACATGTTATGCTTCTTTGAGGTGGTATTTTCACTCACTTATTTCTGTTGGAATATATGTAAACAACGTAAATAGGCTAACCATATATTGTAATTATGATAATTAGGACATTTAGTTATTCGTCATTTTGTGTATTTATTACATCAAGTCTTGTAATAAAGCCCCCGATGTGCAATTTAGACACACTAATTCCATCATCGATTTCTTATTATCTCTTCTCTTAACATGATCTATATAGCCCAACAAGAGGCAACCCTCATCCATGCATACCTAGTTGACCCATTACCCACCACCACCAGTAAATTTTTCTAGTAAACCATGTCTTCACTTCAGTTTTCGTCCTTTCTCTGTCATGACGTCCTTCTGTCAACATCTCCAGTTAGCATCTTTTTCAGGCCAATGATCCCCAAATCTGGATTGCCCACTTTGCCTCTGCCCATCCCCAGCAGTTTCGGGCCAAACAGCCTCCCCTTCACATGCATCCACACACAGACACACACTTTGGTTGGATCTCCTCTTTTATCGCCGCACTCTCACCACCACATAGGGCCCTTTTAGTCAACCTAAATATCATTACAATCACTAACACCTTGTCTGAGGTTGTCCAATGAAAAATGAGAGCAAGCTATGAATGTGGAAATGGAGGCATAGGAAAAGAACAGAACTTGGGTGCATACAATGAAGTATTAAGCAGACAGGTCAACAGAAAGATACAAGGCATGGTTGGTAGCAAAATGGTATGTCCAAACCAATGGAATCGATTACCTAGAGACCTTTGCTCCATTTAAACCATCCAGCAATGAGAATCTCTAGTTTACTAATAGCCACATTCATTGTACATTGAACTTAATAAAGTTTAAGTTGTACTCACAGTAGGTCCATATATCAGAACATGTCCAGGGAGTGGTAAGTTGTGTGAGCCAAACCACAAACCAGATGCAGAACATAACAATATCAACATCCCTGCAGTCAGCAAAAACAGCAAGTTAAATATGACTAAAGGGCATCCCAGTGCACAAAAACACAACCGTTATTTAGGTGAGTAGAATTCAAATTAATGAGCAGCAGCATCAAGGAGGAAAACAGATGAATCCTGCATACCTCAAACTAAAATCTAACAAATCTTTGAATGGGTTATCCATACTAACAGCCCAAAATAACTCAGACAAAAATAGGGAATCTTAAGTAACAAATAAGTTCACCAGAAAAACAGGTAGAACAGAATCAACTCCTTTCTAAGAATGGTATGCATTTCTCATCCTCAAACAGTTGAAGAGAAGACAATAATTGCAGTCTCATGACAAAGGAAGATCCCACATCATTATCAAGCACCTACTAAATAGCGGTTGTAAGAAATTATGAAATGCAGAAATCAGGAAGTGTTATTTGCAAGTTGCAACACACCCTGTATAACATTATTGTACAATCCTAGCATAAATATAAAAGAAGGTGCAGTATGGGTTTTACTCGCACCTTTGGAGTTTTGATAAAATATATATCTTTCTAACCCACCCTCCCTTCATTTGCAACATGTTTGTAGCATATTACACATACTCTAGCTTGAGGGAGAATGTGCAGGAATTAGGAAAGATTAACAATCAGAAAAGGTGTTACTTTAGGATACATTAGAAAAAATATGCCTCAATGTATAACAGCATCAACATAATACAGGTTTAGGTGTCAGAGTTATGCCTTTTCTTTCTCTCTCCTTTCACAACTGAGATAACACAAATTAATATCTCTGACTAGCAAGAAAAAAAAAAATCCTAACTTCAACTCCCAACAACAACAAAGTTTTAATATTATTCACCATGAAATCTCTCTTAACAATTTCCTCTTATGTCCTCCCTAACTTCAACTCCCAAATAATATAAAATTATGCCCAGAAAAGCAGCCAACATATGCACAGGTTATGGTCATGTTTAATCCTTGTGTACAAACAATTTTCATATCCTTATTGCCATGGGTTATGCCTACAAACATATTATTTGGACATTTTCCTACTTGGCTTGTACATCTATTAACAATAATGATAGAACCAACACACATGAAGGATCAAAGTTTTTATTTGAAAAATAAAATGACCATGAGAACAACAAATCAATTGAAAAAGTAATGGACACTTCAGCCCCCCAAAAAAACCTACTATTGATAACATCATCCACAGTTTTCTCCATCCAGCCAAGGTAAGATACATTTGAACTAATGTGGTCTTCAGAGGCTCTCTCTTCTATAGAATGAATAGACACAGGATCACACAATTTAATCCTTTCAAAAAGCTTCAGGTCCCCAATATTGATGTTATTGAGTCCTCCACCAAGAGCAACTTCATATGCATCAAGTTTCCCATGATGCATATATTCTTCACCAAAGGTCAATAAAAACAACATTTCAGCTGCCTTGCCACTGTTCTCTGAAGAATTATAGGCTAGCTGAACCTTCCCATTACTCCCAAGCTTGTAACAGCTTAATTCAAAATGAAGCAAGGTTTTATTACCCAAAACCAACGAACTAACCTCCAAACCTGTAATGGAAGTAATTGCCTTAAGTTGTGCGATATACCATAGTCGTACAAGACTCTGTAATCCTCTCTGATTCTGAGACTGATTTGTAGCCTCTTCCTCTGCTTTGTAATTGGATTCATCAGAGAGAGCTGCTACAACTTCATTTTGGATTGACCAATCTATAGTATCCACAAAGACACCTGATGTAGCTTTTGCATGCAATTTTTCATCAATGTGATTCTTGTGGCCATGAAAAACTTCTAGACCATCTTTCTCATCAGCATTCTCCTGCCTCAACAATTTGAATTGGCAAGGAAAAAGGGAGGTGGAAGGAATACTTTTTTCCAAAATAATATTGCATGCCTTCAAATAAACCCCTATGCAATCACAAAAGCAATATTCTAGTTAAAATCAGATTCAAAATTGAAAGGACAGATAAATTTTCAACTGAAATATACGTTAAACAGCTAAAGAAAACAGCAAAGTGTAACACGTCCACCTATATGAAGGCAACACAGAAGTTAGCAGCAATACAACCCTTTTTAATCTAACTTGGTAAAAAACATATGGTGAACCCAAAAGGAAAAAGAAAATGCACGAACAAAAGAATTTTTGTTTGTGCGCCGTGTGAAGCTTGTTTAGAATCAGTTTCTAACATGTTCTTGCATTGTTCTGCTGCCTTCTCATTCTGGAATAGATTGTTACCCACTTTGGTAATAATGAGGGTGCCTTAGGCCCTTCAACCATTTTTTGTTGACAAGCTATAGTGGTTTAGTGGAAGTGCTAACCCTAAATTTCTATGGCAATGTGCAATAAGTGCTACCATTGGGTGCATTTGGCTGGAGTATTAACACTTGAATTTTTTACAATGCTAACCTGGCTAAGCAGCTGATTTGGTATAAGATTAGGCAATTGGCCCCTATTTAGTGAAATGCACATGAACTATTTAGGAGGGTTTGCCTAACAGGAATGCAAAGTGAATGGCAGCTTTGCACCATTGATGCATTCATTTTTTTTTCCTTCTTTTCAATATTCTTGTACTTTTCTTCCCTTCATCTTAATGAATTTCTTCTTTTAAATAAAAACAAAAAAAAAATTATTGTCATCAAAACAGTGTAAAGTAAAAAACCAGAGCTTAAATGCCAGTGAGCTTTTCTGCAAAAAAAAAAAAAAAAATGATGAAAGAAGAAAGCAAGGAGACAATATTGCACAAAACACAACTGAGTCCAGATCTTGTATGATTTGATCTACGTATGGTAAAAAAGTCATATAAAGACAAAAAAAAGAGGGGGGGGCAGCATGGCTAACAACTAGCACAGACATAAATCTCTAAGATTGGGTTTTTAAAGGTTTGATCCTCCACTAGGCCACACATCCCCTACCGCTACCTAGGTGCTTGCACTGCACCTATAATGTATTAAAAGAAAAAAAAAAGGAATGAACAACACTGTCAAGGAATCTCCTGTCCCCTTTGCATGTAAAACTATGAGATGAACACCAAAAAAGAGTAAAAAATTCTATCTCATAGAGATAGTAAGGTTAGTATCTTTCTTGCATTGGAAAATCTAGAATTATACTCTTGCCAAAACTAACAAATCCACCAAAAAAAAAAAAAAAAGCAAACCTCCATAAACCCATCAACTCTAATTTTCTCCAAATGCATATTTTAAGTTTACATACCAGGGCAAACCCACTGTTTTTTTCAAAATAACAAACAGCTTATTCCCTAGTTGCCATTCATGACAGCTTGATGCACTGTCAAAATGCAATTAGATACTGCTCGTCTCCTAACTACAGAAACAGGTAACATAAACACCAAACATCAAATACATTTAATAACAATTTGCTGGGTGCAATATTCTACACAATTAAATTTATGAGAATATACATACAATTGATTCTAAAATACAATGGGTTAGGTAAGATGGATATTAGGTTTGGACAACTTGACATACATGAATGTAGGCTAGTTCTCAAATAAAGGCGAAGAGACTTAGCTACCATCACATGTCCTTTAGCCACAGATTCTGAAATCAACAGCTGAACAATTGCTTGTCGATATTCTGTCTTGTCAGTATATCCATTCTCAACTTCATTAGTAGCTGGACCACTTTTGGCTTTCGTAATATTGGTTCTGGAAATATTAACATTCTCCTTGGATACTCTGGGTACTATCAAAACCAATTGAAGCATGTTGAATGAGTATTGTTTGGCTGTTTCTGGGTGAACAAAAGCAACAGAAGTAAGCCCTACACGAAGCTCAACTCCTTTGACATGAGTACTGGTACTACATAATCCATCTGGATCTTGTAAACGAAGCAGCATCTTAGCAGTATGCTCTTTATTAGAGGAGTCTAGATGTGAATCTCCTGCTGAATCCAGAATTCTTTTGCGTCTTTTTGGAGCAACAGCAACTTCAGTTCCTGGCATGAGTTGTACTGATAGAGTCTCACATGTTAGACAGATAATCAAAAGACACTTGTTTATACTAGAACGGTAATAATCCACTGAGGAAGAGAATAATAAATAATTATGCATAATACCACCCTCCCCACCTACCCCCAACATGAGATATCCTCCTACTTAATAATATTTTAAATTTTAACAATCATGTTGTATAGTAATACTGAAAAGAAATACCTATGGGACAAAATATAAGTCACAAGTAAGTACATATTTCCCTAAGATTTAATATAAAGTGCAAATGCAACTAACTAGATTAAGTCATTAAATATAAGGTTTAAAAACTATTTATGACATAGTTTCACAGCAAAGCAACTCATCCAAGCACACACACACAATGATACATTGATAATAAATTATCCAAATGTTTGTTTCAAGCAGTAAAATCACTCAACCTATAAAAGCCTAAGCGAACTACTTTAATATATAAAAAAATAAATTATATTACCAGCACCAAACATGAATGCAAAAATGCTGCCCAATTCCTATAGATGTCTGAGATAGTAGTTCTCTCAGAGCAGCATGAGAAGCACGAGAAGCACACCAAACAGAACTAAAACAAATGATGTTTATACTCAAATAAAGATCCTTGACTTCAAAATGAAAGAAAAAATTTCTGATCATGAAGAATATAGTTTGCATTTTGTTTTGGCATCTATATTGATAACTACTTCTCTATCATGTTAGTCACAACAGTTCAAGAGGGATTAAGTTACATATATATATATTAAAAAAAAAGCAAAGAATAAAGTGTCATTAATGATCTTTGCAGCTTTGACCAAGCATGTGTCAATATACCAAAGAACTATGCAGATGGAAATAGGCATCATCTTACCCACCACGTTCTTCGGGAAAACAGAAGCCACTTGGAATGTGATGACGGTATGACCATGCAACCACAAAGGAAATCTCATCCCTTCATGTACAATCCTGACCTGCATCAAGTCACCCACAGCATTATATGAATGCAATAGAAAGAGATCAAATAGATTAATTTCTTCTCAAACTGACTGATTGCTATATGGAGTAAAGTAGTTTAAATAATAGAAAATATAATTATTAGATCCCAGATAAAGGATTGGAAAAAGAAAAAAAAAAATCTACGAAAGAGAATAAAGAAGAAAGGGAGTGTCTATTACCACTCCCATGTCTCCACTGTCGCTCCTATTTATATTATTTTTATATAAAATATCTTTTTCGTCTTTATTAATCGAACTTACAGCTTAGAGAAATCACATAAAATTTAATTAAATAGGAGTGGCAATGGACATGCTGTTGCGGCAATAAACACTCTCAAAGAGAAAACATCAACCGCATAGCATGATTATTACAATGAAGACATGCCTAAAATTCTCAATAAACACATTCCAATCGCTAATTAGTCCTCTACCAACAGTACATAGCACTCAATTTTGACGTCTACTTTAAGTCACTTTCGATCAAATTGTGTCATGCTGTGGTTAAGTGAACGAACAATTCCATACCTGGTTGAGGATTTTAGCCTCGGCTTGGTCCGCGTTGAGCTCCAAGATTTCCCAGTCATCCTCGGTGTGCGGCTCTATTGTGACCATAGAAGCGTGTGGCACATTAGGAGCAGCCCTGACTTGAACACTAGCATGATTTGGCAAGTAAACGCACTCCGCAAATTGAGGAGAAACCTGCATAATTTTTTTTGTTTTATTTAGAATTGGAATTGAAAGGGAGTAAGTAGGGGAAGGGGGAAAGGCATGTACCTCTATGGCGGAAGAAGCAGAAGTGGCACCGGACCAAGCGACGAACCAGGTGTGTGGGGGGTGAGTAGGAGAGCGAAGCTCGAGAGCGAGAAGCTCAGGAAGCGGTGTTGAGCGTGCGGAGTGAAGCGTTTGGATTAGAGAGAGAGGAAGGGATACAAAGCAGGAGTCTATGCCTCCCACCACCTTCACCTCTAACTCCATGGAATGGGTGGGGGATTACGCGACTATGCAAATCGCGACAATTGCAGTATTGCACGCAAAAAACACAGGTATTCACTTGCTCTTACTCATTCCAATGCGGCAAAAATATTATAATTATAAGAATAAAGGGTGCTTGTTTCACGGGTGATGGTAGGTCAAATTCGTCGTGACATTGTAATGGTAGTGCAAATAAATTCCCGAAATTGATTTTTGAAATCGTAACGGTGGTCAAATCTTTGATATATAGAAATTAGAATAGTTATTTTGATAGTAAGTGTTTTTAACTGTTATTTTTTAATGAGAATATTTTTAATTATTATTATTCAATGAAAGTATTTTATAAAAAAAAAATCATCTTTTATCTCTTTTAATTTATTATTTTTAATATTTTTAGTTCTAATTAAATTTTAATATTTCTTAAAAAAATTATCAATAATTAAAAATTAATATTGCATTACAATAATTATTTAATATAAATTTAAAACATAATTTATATATACAAAAATATTTATTTATTATAAATTTTAATTATAATATAATTTATATATTCAAAAATATTTAGTTACTATAGTCTTAAATTATACAAATAAATATTTATTATATGCAATGCATAGATTAGAATACTAGTAACTCATTAAATGATACCAATTAAGAACAAAAGAGTAAATTGATCAATGATTTATAATTTTAAGGATGTTATTTTTAAAATTTTAAAACTAATATTTTAACTTGTGCATTGCTTAGAATAAATACTTATTTTATATAACTTAAATTTATAATAAATAAATATTTTTGAACATATAAATTATATTTTAAATTTACAATAAAAAAATTATTGTAATACAATGTTAATTTTTAATTATTGATTTTTTTAAAAAATATATTGAAATTCAGTTTAGAAACTAAAGATATTGAAAATGATATATTAAAAGATATAAGAGTACTAAAAACGCTCTTGTTAAATAATGATAGATAAAAATGCTCTTGTAGAAAAATAGCAAATAAAAACTGCTCTCATTCAAGATAATTATTCTAATTAATATAAAGAGAGGATTAATTTGATTGATCATTATAATTCAGAGACTAAATTAATTGATAGTTTATTATTATAAAAACAATTTTACTATTTATTAATTTTAAAGATCAATTTAATTGACTATTATAATTTTAAAGACTAAATTAGTAATTTATCCATTTTTTCTAAATAAAGTTTTAGTTATCTTAAAGAGTTTTTGTAAAGAGAGTTAACTTTGTTATATTATAAATATTTTTACTCAAATAAAATTATTTCCTAAAAAATATTGTAGTCTTACATTAAAAAATATTATAAAATATTGGTCACAAGACATATCATTTGTATTATTTTGATGAATAATATTTATTTTCAAATGATATTCGTCTATCAATTATTTTTTACATAAAAAATACTAAATAAAAAATATATGTCTTTAATATTTTAAAATTCAAATTGTACTTATTTTTATATGTAAAAATATATTCACATGATTATTCAATTTTAATAAAATTTAAAACAAACAATTAATATAATATATAATTATAATTCAAAAATTGAATCGATAAAAATTACATTTTATACAAAATTGTTTTTGGTGTAAGAATTGGTGTAATTTGTAGTACTTGTCTAAGTTGATTCAACCTTTTTTTTAACAGTTCCAATTAGCTTGGGTTCATTTTGAAAGCTAGTCAGCTCTAGGATACACTATAACTAAAAGGTCTTCTACAATTTTGTAAGTAAATATTTGGCTTAATTATTAATTTGGTTCCTTAATTTATTTATTTTATTTAATTGAATCTTTCTATTATTTTTTGCTCCAATCAAATCTTATTATTTTCAAAAAAATTCAATTAGGTCCCATAATTTTTAAAAATGCTCTAATATTATCCCTTTTAATCCAAAACGACGTCTTTTTTCATTATGTTTTCCATGTCGTTTAATGTAAAATTAGAGAGAAAATGACTTCATTTTAGATAAAAATGGTAACATTAGAACATGTTTGAGAATTATAGGACCTAATTGGATATTTTTAAAAATAATAGGACCTAATTGGAACAAAAAATAATAGAAGGACCTAATTGAATAAAATAAATAAATTAAGAGACCAAATTTGTAATTAAGCCTAAATATTTTTATGTATATATACAACAATAGCAAAATATAAATATGCAAGTAACAAAAATATTCAAAACAAGTTGACAAACCGAGCCAGTCCAAACTAATTGAGGCTAGATTGGTTTAGGAAAAAAAAATTATGCAGATTGACAAAGGTGCTAGTGGCTGAACCATAGTACCCAAGTAATTAAACATTTATTCCCTTTTATTGTGAGTGATGCCAGTGCTGCGTCCATTTTGATATTTTTGAAGAATAGTAGCAGAAATAAATCATATCCCTGCCTTTTATTATCTCTCGCTGATCTTATAGGTCACCATTTTGTGTTTCCATTGCCTCTGGTCCAGATGTTTCTCGTAGAAGGTGACTTCTCTGTTGGATTTCACAAACAAGGCAGAAGAGCTCCTAGTTCCATAATGCTCCTAGTATAAAGCGAGTTTTCAGCTTTTCACATGCAAAGGCAGGGTTAAACAGATAAATAAGCGGAATGTGTTAGTTACCGATGAAATTTCTGCTTCAACAAATATAGAACTCAAAGGTTGTTCTCGTTCTGGAGGATGAATCCCAGGTAGCATACGCTCCTCATCTTTGATTGTGTTTGTCATTAGTTTCTCAACCATTTCTTTAATTGGAAAATCACTTTCACCATATTGATCAATCAATTCTTTGAAATTATGGCGCAGCCGTTCAGCCTGCAAAGGTAGTGCCAAAATCGACTTGTATTACTACTTGCATACGTGTAATGACTTACAGAAAGAATTTAAAATTTTATACATGAAAATAATGGTGTTGATAATACTTGAAGAACACTCAGGCCTGGAAAAAAATAAGAAAAGAAAAATAAGTTTATTCAAAAATTAAAATTAATTTATGCATAAGTTAAAATCAGCTTTAAAATAAGTTTTTTTTCTTATTTTATAGAAACTAATATGAGAAAACTTCTACAAATTATCTTATGTATAAATTAACTTTTCAAAAAGTTTATTTTATTTTTTTCTTCTTTTATAAGTATTTATGAAAGAACTTATCTAAACAGACTCTTAATGCATATTTAAGTACAATTTATTATAGAGAATTATTTTTTAAAATTCTCAAAAAAACGAATAAAAAGAAGTAATTATTTTTTAAAAAATAAATTGAAACAAACACCCACTTAATTTTAAATTGATACTATTACTTGTAAGCATTCACAAGTATTTGACAATCAGGTTATGTGAATTTCTCAGCACTACATTGTACTATACAATAATATCAAGGTTTAAAAAGTAAATATATTATATCTATAAGATTCTTTAAGGATTCGTTTGGTAAGAAGAAAGAAATATATAAAAAATAGAATGAATGAGAAAAAGAAAAGGTAAATGAAAATAAAATACAAATAAAGGTGTTTAGTTTAAGAAAAATAAATATGAAAATGAATAGGTAAATGGAAATAGATGAAAAATAAAGTGAAAATAACTATTAGATCCCACACATTTTTTATTTCTCTCTTCTCATTTCTTATCAACCAAACATATTTACATTTTTATTTCTTACTTATATTTTTCTTCTCCACTCTATTTCCTCTCCGCCAAACAAAAGATAAATTACAATCCACCCTTTAGGTGCTTGAAAAGTGGAAAAAAACTTATTTATTATGAATTAATAGTGACTTGACCATTGTAATGAAGCTTTTAAATTTAATTTTAATTTACTTTAATAGGGTTAAGTCAACAATTAATTAACATTTAAAATAAAAAGTATAATTTAAAAACAAGTATCAAATCACTTAACCCCAGTAAAATAAAATAATCTGGAATAGAATAAAAAATTAACCCGAGTAAAAAGTAGCACGGTTAGTTGTTACCTTTGGCCACGGAGCGTCGAGGGCTGCATTAGTCAACACGTGAATTCCAGGGGTAACTTGGGCAACAGAAGGATTATCTTGTTTTGATCTATTGAACACATAAACCATGGTCGAGGTGCAAATATCAGCTAATACAAGGTTAAAGCCATTATACTGATGCGCCTCTTTCAGAACTTGCTCCGCAAACTCCTGGGGACTCTTATTGCTCTGTTGCGTTGTATTGACATATTAGGATTAGAATTTAATTTAGAAGCTTTTTATCCTGTAAATTAATTAAAAATTATTATATGTAGTAAATTTGTTAACTTTTATAATAATTATTTTAAAAATTATTATTAATATAATTTTTAATTGGTTGATAATATAAAATTTTTACTTAGTCAATACATGAAAATTAAATTCCATTAGATTAAACGAACGTAACATCATATATAACTCACAAAAGAGAAATGAAAAGCAACATGATGTTAATAATAAGAGTAAAATATAAATTTAGTCTCTAAAATTTAAAAATATTTAGGGGTCATTATTTTATTTTTATTTTTAATTATAAAATCATCATATTATTTTTATTTTATTTTATATTTTTAAAATTTATAAAAGAATCACTCAAAATAAATTTATTATTTTTTATATAAACTTAAAAAATAATAAATAAAATATAATAATTTTATAATTTTATAATTAAAAGTAAAAGTAAAATATGTTTTTTCAAATCATATAACCCTTCAATTTTGAATTTTGTAATTATATGTAAATTTAATCTTTAATATGAATACATATAGTCAATTTGATTCTTAAGGTAAAGATTAAAAGTGCATTTGGATAAATAGTTTCATTAAATACTTATTAAATAAATACTTATAATGTAAGCAATTATGCAGAATTTTTTTATATAATTTAATAAGAAATAAGACTAAATTATTTTTACATAAATTATAAATTATTTTCATAAATTATCTTATAAAACTTATTAAAAATAATTTATAAATATATCTAAATTATTTTCATAAACTTCTTCAAATACTTATATAAATGTTTATATCATGAAATAAATTCAAATAAATTATAAATAAACTCTACCGTCCGCAATGTAATTTGGTAATGTGACATATCAAATGAATCAGTGTCAATTTCAGGATTAACAGTCGTTAACATCAAGACTACTTTTACATAACAGTGATTATAATTTTAGAAATTAAATCAATATTTTAATGCAATCATAATTTTATTTTATTTTACAAAAATAACAACAAGATTTAAACTTAAAACTTTAATAAATTATTTCAAGCTCTTACCATTTGACGGATTCGAATGAATTTAATTATAAAAAGAATGCTAACAACTAACAACACATTCTTTTAAATATACTCTGAAATTTATTAAAAGTCACAAAATTAAAAAAGATAATTATTATATAATATGTGAGACTTATAAAATTTTATAATTTTAATAAATTTCAATAAAAATGAGAGAAAATATATTTAAATAAATATATCAGAAAATGTGTTAGTAGTGGTGTGCGGTAAGAAACAAAGTGACAAACAGCTAGAGTGCGTAATCTTACCCGAAGGAAACGAAGGGGCAGGTCCCCTCTAGTCTTAGGGTGCGGAAGGCTCTCAACTTCCCTAAAATTGGTCAGAAACGCGATCCTACCATCTCTCGTAGAACCCAACCATGTGCCACCGCCTAGCCCATCCCTACCACCCAAGATCGTTTCCCCCGCCCACCATGCCAACGCCTCCGTAGGCCTTTCAAGTTTCAACGCTCAACGAATAAATAAACGATCCATCTATCTCAAACTCATAATTCTGAAAACGAAATCAACAAGTACTCACCGAGAATAAAATTCGTCCCTGTTTTGTAAGAGAAGGAAGGGGTGCTTCGGATGAGCTTGCCACATGAACACTGCGATACACATGTTTGATAGGTAATTCGTTCCCCTTCGTGTTCGACACTCAGGTCACCGTCGCTCATATTTTGAGACTTTTTTCTTTGTGATTTTTAACATATCTTTTTTTTCTTAAAAGTTACTTTAAATTTAAAGTTAAAAATAAAAAGTTTTCAAAATAAAGTAAAAATTGTTTTTATAATTTTTATTTTTTTTAGTTTTAAAGTTGTTTTTAAGCAAAAATTTATTTGATAAAAAAATTTAAAATTTAAAATTAATTATCGCACTCAATAGAATAATATATATATATATATATATATATATATATTGTTAAAATAAAAAAATATTATGTAAAATTAATTTTTACTTACAATTATGTAAAATTAATTTAGTCAATATAAACAAATTTTAATGATATAAAAATACATAAAAGTATTAAAATATATAAATTAAAAAAAATTAATTTTAAAATGTTAAAAATATTTTAATTAATAGAAATTAATTTTGAACATGATTTATAAATATTTTATTATATATAATACTAATCACAAAAGATAAAATATTTAACATAATTTGTATTATTGTTCAATAATATTTTTAGAAGATAAAAAATTATTTATTTAAACATAATTTAATAATGTCAATATATATTAAATAGTATTTAACAAATAATCCAAAAAGTATATAATAAATATATTGTTGTAATTAAAAATAAAAAATTTAACTACAATTATTTTATTATAAACGTTATAAATATTTTATTATAAAAATTTTATTTAACTATTTTATTTACTTATTTTAGTAACATTTTTTATTTCATGTAAAAAATACATCTAAAACTTTAAATATTAAAAATATAAAAAATTAATTTAATTAACAAAAATTAATTTTAAAGATAATTTACAAATATTTTATTATATATCATATTAATTAAATAAACTTAAGTATTAATTACAAAAGTTAAAATATTAAAAAATTTATATTATTGTTTAATAATATTTTTAAAGATAAAAATTGGGGGTGGGGGACCAGGAAGGGGGAAGGGCGGGGATTAGAATGAGAAAGGGAACGGGAAATGAGGGTTGGTGGAAAAGGAAGGGGGGAGGTGCGTCTTGGGAATCCGAGGGTTGGGGGTATCAGGAAGGGGGGGACTAGGTGCAAAAGTTCACTTTTTTTTACCATTTCCTATCAATTCTCAGTGAAAGATTATTTATTTTTAATGCTGCTTGTCATTCATATTGAGAGACACATCTGTGGAATAGTTGTATATCCGATTGTTTACTACAAATTTTGTACCTTTGAACTCAATTTTATTTTTTTTACCATTTGCTAGAGTAGCATTTTGTTAGATTGATAAAAAAAAATTACAATTTTTTTCAGATTAAAATGTAGAAAAAATTGGGCATGTGAAATGCTATAAATAAAGGCATTGGTGATCATACTTTACACAACATTCCTCAATCTCATTCTTTAATCCCATTTTCAAATTCTCAATTTCAATTCTCTTTTTTTTTTTTTTTTGCTAAATGGATCCTAATCAATTTAATTTTCACCCTTATTACAATTTCATGTCAAATTATCAATTTTCTCCTAATAGCGAAAATTATCAAAATCCTCCATTTTTTCCCATGTTTCCACCACCACCAAATAACCCAACATTGAATCCACCAAATTCTCAAAATCCTCCTAATAGAGAAAATTTTCAAAATCCTCCATTTTTTTCGATGTTTCCACCACCACCAAATAACCCAACATTAAATCCACCAAATTCTCAAAATACCCCATTTTTTCCCATGTTTTATAGGCCTTCAATGGGTACTAGTGGTGTAGAATCAACTAATGAAGAACTTGAAACGCAAGTTCCACAATTTTCTATTCAAGTTAGCCTAAAAAACATTACATTTGATGAAAGAGAAGAGAATTCTAGTAAAAAAAAGTCGCAAGTCAAGTTTACAATGGAGGAGGACACGCTTCTAATTCAAGCAAGACTCAACATTTCAAAGGACGCAATTGTGGGCGTTGACCAAAAAGGAGAGAGTTTTTGGTTAAGAGTAAAAGAAAATTACAACAACTTTCGAAGGAGCATCTACAAGAAAGAGAAATTGCTTCACTAAAGCCCCAATGGCATAAATCAATGGTGCTATGCAAAAGTTTGTATGATGTTACAAACAAGCTATTGAAACGAAGAAAAGGAGAAAGACGTCATCGCTAACGCATATATAATTTTTTTTCAAAATGTAGGTGATCAATTTATATTTGAGCATGCATGGCGATTATTGAAATATGAACCTAAATGGATAGCATAATCAAATGAAATTTCTTCGAAAAGGACAAAGAATTCTTCTTTTGGGACTTACTCATCATCCTCTAACCTAAAGATGCCAACAAATAATGAATACGAGCCTGCATCATCTTTGGTTTGCCCAATAGGAAGAAAAGTAGCAAAAAGGAAGAACAAAGCAAAAGTTGTCGAAACTTCTTCTGACAATGTTGAACACACTATGATGACAAAGAGACATAATAAAAAAATGATTGTTATGGCAGACTTGGTATGTGCTAGAAATGAGCAAAATAAGTTAAAGAATATGAAGATTCTTTTCATGGACACATCTGGGCTGATAGAGAGACGACGAAAAGATCATGAAAAGTTATGTAACATGATCAAAGAAAAGCATTTAAGTTAGTTTTATATTGTGCTAATCGTTTTCCAAATTAGTTGTTGTATTTTTCGTTATTTAAATTAATTGTTTTTAAAATTAGTTATTCAAACTAATCGTTATTCAAATTAGCCATTATTCTACTAGCCATTATTTAAACTAGTTGTTATTCAAACTAGTTGTTATGTTTTATGTTATATATACTCTACACTTACAAGAAAAATTTCATTCCAATCATTTGTGTAATCTTCTCTTCTCACCAAATTTTACTAACCATCAAATGGATCCAAACAATTCATACAACTACAATATGCTACAGTGGCAACTCATGGAAGAAGAATTATGGACGACACAAAAGAAAGATATATGAGAAGAATTTTTGAGAGGCAAAGGCAGTGACAAGCCAACAACACCATTAGGCATACATGCACAAGAACGATAATAGATTGGAGTCGTGAAGAAGGACATAATCAATTATTCAATGATTACTTCTTCAAAAATATAGTTTACACAGATGCTCAATTCCGATGAAAGTTTCGAATGCTAAGGCATGTGTTCCTTCAAATTGTAGAAGCTCTTGGAAATCATGATGAGTATTTTCAGATGAGGGTTGATGCAGGTAAAATGGGTCTTTCACCGTTGCAGAAATGCATTATTGCTATTCGTATATTGGCATATGGATCACCTGTTGATAGTATAGATGACTATGTTAGAATTGGCGAAAGCATAATAGTGGAATGCCTAGAAAGATTTGTAAAGGGTGTCAATGAGATATTTGGGGTAGAGTGCCTCAGAAGGCCTAACAACAATGACATTGAATGCCTACTACAAATGGGGGAGGCACGTGGCTTTTCGGGTATGTTAGCTTCTATTGATTGTATGTATTAGGAATGGAAAAATTGTCCGGTTGCATGGAAAGACCAATTTTCTCGAGGTGATCACGCAAAACCCACAATCATGCTTGAAATAGTGGCATCACAAGACTTGTTGATTTGGCATGCATTTTTTGGAATTGCAGGTTTAAACAATGACATTAACGTGTTAAACCAATTTAATGTGTTTAATGACGTTTTGGAAGGACAAGCTCCCACTGTGCAATTTACAGTTAATAGAATTACATACAATATGGGGTAGTATCTTGCAAATGGTATTTGTCCGGAGTGGGCTACATTTGTGAAGACCATTCCAATGCCGCAAGGAGAAAAAAGAAAATTATTTGCACAACATCAAGAATCAACAAGAAAGGATGTGGAACGGGCATTTGGTGTGCTTCAATCTCAATTTGCAATTGTACATGGTCCAGTGCATGTTTGGCACATGTATACAATCAATCATATAATGTTTGCATGCATCATCTTGCATAAAATAATTGTTGAAGATGAACGACATATATGGTGGTAATTTTGATTATGATCATGAAGATAAATGACATCTCAACGAGTGAAGTATCTAATGGTTCTCATCCCAATTTTGCAACATACCTACAAACAAGAGTACATCTTCGTGAAAGACGTATTTATCGGCAACTTTAGACAGATTTGGTAAAGCATATTTGAAAACATTTTGGATATGAAAATAACAAAATGTAATTTTTATATTTATCTAATGTTTTGTATTTCGTCTTTAAATAAATAAAATTTATAATATTTTTGATTATTTTACTTTTACATATTTAATTTAATTAATAATATTTTTGATATTTTTCTTTTAATTAAAATTTATATAAATAATTATTATAATTATTTTAATTTTCAATAATAATAATTTTATATAAATATATAAAAATGTAGAGTATATTGTGGGACTTACACAAAATGAGTTAATAATCCAAATTGAATTCTACCATTAGAGACAAAAAATCATGAAAATTCTTAATCATACATAGCACTGCAAAATCCACAAAAAGCCACTTTAAGAACCTAAAATTGATTCTTCCATTAGAGATGCTCTTATACAGCACCTCGCGCGGGAAAATGAATTTCATCATATCGCTCAACTTTGAATTGTATCAAACCAAAATAACTTATAATTCTATAATTGGTCCCTCGCTGGAATTAAACCCAAGTCATGAAAAACATCTTTTTTCCTTTCACTTGTTGTATATTTTATTTCGCCGTTGGTTTGAACTTCAAATACATTGGGGGGTAGCACCCATAAGTATCTCACGTCACTCGAGGTTTCAAGTTTCAACTGATTCAGGAGTCCGGTCTTTACCTGGTTCGCTTCTGCTTCGTCTAATTTTGACGCAGTGCTTCATATTTTTGCGTGTAGATTTTTATTTCTTTGAGATTTTCAGGTCATAGTAGCTGTTCCACAATGTCTTCTCGCAGATCAAGTGGAAGAGGTAATCTTCATAGTGTTTGTATCATAAATTTGAGCCTGTCTGTCACCTATGGGGTTCTTCCATGCCTTATCTTCTGCTTATAATAATACGAGTAAATTATAGTAACACTACTTAAAGTTTTTCAAGTCGCACATAATTTTCTTGTTTTTTTAATATTTAGAACAATATTTTTTATAAGGGTACAAATATAATTTTTTTCAAACAATTAAAGAAAGTTAATGTAATATTTTTTCAAATAATTAAAGAAATTAATATAGAGATAAAAAAAGAAGTATCGTGTATAATCTGAAAAAGTCTCGAGAGTATCAATATAGTTTACTCTAACAATATTCATGTAATGCACGTTTTTTGTCCTATATTTTGTTTTATTATTATTTTTATTTGATAACTCAAACAAAACTAATTGAATGCTGGCCAACAAAAGCGTTTTGAGTAGTTCAACTATTAAGTAGCATATTTGAGTGAGTTGTCATTCATTAGTGTGTAGATCTGAAACGGAAAGATGAAACTTTGTCATTACATTTTAATAAACCAGGTACTGTAACGGGGAGAGTTTGGACTTTGGGTTTGTAAGCTCGACTCGAGTAATGCCAAACAACTAATTTGGCCAACAAATTTGATATAATATTTGGGATGCTGAAGACAAATTGTATCAAGTTATAATTTTAAATATCAAACATGTCAATGTGTAAATATACACTATACAGACATTCCTAGAAAGGTTTTTGATCTATTAGTGTGGGTTCCAAATAGGATATTATTATCCAGTACCTTAACATGAAGTCATAAACTCCCTTCGTAAAACAAGATTTGATCTCAGATCCTTGCACTCAGTGCAAGTATGCAAATAACTGTACTACTTCAGCACCTTTGATATTACTACAAGTCTAGAAAGGTTTTTATTAGATAATAAAGTAAATTACATTCACATTCTCTGAAATTTCATCAAAATTCTCGTGATAGCTCTCCTGTTTTTATCTCTACACTAACTCTTTTTAATTATTTGAAAAACATTAATCAGTACACCCATGTGACAAAAAGAGCATCGATAAAGGAGAGAAAGTCTTCCCCCCTAAGCTAAACAAAGTGATAAATCCTTTAGTTGGTGAGCGAAAAGAGTATATTCAGGCTCTCACTTCAAACTAAGACAACAAGGAGCTCTCTTTAGAAACTTGCTTGACACACGAACCTCGCAGATGAGAGTCTGCTCGAGGTCCTTAATGGCCTTTGCTCAGGCTGGGTCAGCTCAAGAAGTGGAAGTTAAAGAGGAAGGGCGGATGAATAGATGACCTTAAATAAAGTTTCGAATCTTGCTTTATCCGAAGTGCTTAGCATCACAGTGTGATCAACTATGGCGAACAAGCAATAATATGCTTTGGGGAGAAAGCCTGTCTCCGAATATGATGATGCTTTATTTGATCAGTGGTTTGCGCATGAGCTTTTGAGTCTTTGGTGCTCATCATGAAAGATTTTCGTATTCCTACCAGAAGACTAACAAGATAGTCAACAGGTCATTTTCAGACTTTTAACTAACTGAATAAAGTTTTTGTGACACCCCTTAATTGTTTGAAATTCTTATAAGAAAGGTTGCTGTAAACGTTAAAAAAATAAAAAATTATTTGTAATTTCAATAAATTTCAAAAAGTTTCAGTGTAATTTGCTCTAGATAATATACGTATACCAAACTGCCTTGATTGTCTTCAATTGTATTATGATAACTATATAGCTGTCAGTTTAGCATATATTAGAAAGTTAGTAAGTTGTCGCAATAATCTAGTTGCATATTTAAACACTTGATCAAATATTGTATTCAAAGAGAATAATATAGTTGCATATATAAACGCATGATGTAGAAGAGAACAGGCACCTAGAAGCCAGGCTGATAAGAGGTAGAAGGTGATATAAATGGGGGTTCCTCCATTTAAATTAGATACTCATTGTGCAACTGTGCTAGCTCGTTCTAGTTACCTTTCTAACTCATTCTTACTGAGTTACTATTCACAAATCATGATTTGAAAACAGTCCTTTCCAGTTCACAATTTGAATCTTGTGCACAGAACACTATTTTTGAAATTTGACCTCAAACTATCTGACCATTCAGAATTTGAAATTTATAAACTTGATACTAGTGATTAAATACTTCGGCAGGTACCTCAACTAACTGGTTAAGCAAAACATGTCAACGCTGAATCCCTTGCTTATTTGCTTGACTTAGCTTATTATGATTAATCCGTTTCATATCGTTTTCCTTCTATGATTGTGGATCTTAAGTGTTTCATATCAAATTTGCAAACTGGAGTTCATCTTAGTTTTTGTTTTAGTCAGCAAACTTTTTGAAGAATAATCATGATTGGAGAGGTAGTGATCCATGGAAACTATCTATGTTACATGCATTATTCTTATTTGTCAAGTTAAACTCTCACCTAAAACATTTATCACTAACTTCTGTTTTTCTTTCTTTCGCAGTGGCTAGTGGTAGAGTTGCATTAGAAAATAGAGTCCCGTTACCATTGCTGCCTGCTCCTACAACAAATTTGCAATGGGATGAGCTTAAACCACTTTCAGGAAAACCATACTGTCATAATGTTCTTTCATCTTCAAATCTCGGTCCCCGTTTTCATATGGTAATTTTGTACTTGGTTTTACAGATACCATATGTTATTCGTTTTTAGTCTAAAGACAAAAATGATAAAGAAGCCAAATGACCATAATTTGGTCTAATAGCACAGCACTCTTCCTACTTTTAGAAGTGGGGTTGAATTTAAGATTATGGATTAGGGCCCAGCAGATGCATCATGTATGTTTGTGTACATCAACTCTAAATGCAAAATGGAATAAACAAATGAAAGGACAAGCTTGACTATATTCAATGTCTCTTTCACAGTATCAATATGGTTCTAATGTTTTTGTTGATGCATCATTATGTGTAACTCACTACCTTTCTTATCATGGTCTTACTAAACATACTCATGGCCACTGATTTTGGCACATTTGGTTTTATGCTTGGAAACATTGGGGTGTAATTACTTCATTTGTTGTTTCATAAAGGTTCATTTGTCTTTGTCATAGAGAAAAATGATTTCTTTACTATGCCTTGAGAAATCTTGGGCACACTGATGAAGCACACAAAACAATTTCATGTTTGTAGGCGATCAATATTTTATACTCTTCTTTCATACATTATCAGTGAATGCAGGTGTTTGAAAGGTTGGGGGAAAATCAATTTTTTTCCCCGGTACATAGGAGAATCATTTTAAATCTTGTATTGTTGGTATGTAGGGGCCATCGATCAACTTACGTTTAGAACTTCCTTCTAATACGGTCCCTACCATTCTCAACTATTGGGGCAAGAGCTGGGACATGGTGTATTATGGACATAGCAAGCAGCAGATTTTTAATACCACAGGCTGGAAAAAGTTTGCTGTTGATAATTGTTTGAGGGTTGGAGATGCATGCATTTTTGAGCTGATGGAAAGCAGTGACGAGAAAGTCATCTTTGAAGTTCAAATTCTTAGAGGTGACATCCCATCCAAATTTCTTGAAAATGAAATGATTGGAGGTGAAAATGAAAATGAAATAGGTCAGAGTTCGGAAATGCCAATTGTCCTTAACTAGTATTCTAACCATCTAATGCATTTCGTTTTCCTTTTCATTCTGAAATGGTTCAGGGTTATCAATACCTTTTCTGGTGTGTAGGTTTGTGAATGGACTTTGTACCTGCCGCAACTTGTTAGTAGTAAAGTTATGTGCTAAGTTCCACGTCTAAATATTTACCAGTTGAATTTTATTATTGTCAGAGAAACATATTATTAGTACTTTCTGGGCCAACACTGAATGCAATTTTCTTGATTTACTGTGGGTTGTGTAATTTGTTAGATTATTGCATTCTTGGAGGGTAGAGATAGGACAGGACCCTTTTAATTTTTTAGTACACGATGAGTTTTGAATAATTTTTGAGGAAAAAAAATTGCTTTCTATCTTTAAAAATATTCCCTCAATAATAATTTGATTATAAGCTGTTCTGAACTCAAAATAAACTAATCCAAACACAAACTTAGAAGTGAAAAGAGACTGAGTACTTGTTTCTTGTTCACAAAATGGTGACAAAGTGTGCAACCACTCCAAGCTGGGGAGGGACTGCATAAGGCGACAAAGCTTTTCCAACAAATACAGCTGCGTTCCCAAGCCTTGAACCGAAGATCTTGGTTAAGTTAGAACAGTCTCTTGTCACTGAACTACGCATTTGTTGGTTGAGTACATGTTTCAACTTTCAACCATGCGGACTTGAAGCATTCATACAAGTTATAAATCTAATTTATTTATTTTTTTAAATTGAGATTTGAAAAGCAAAGTGAGAAGTATGCAGAGATATTGGTCTCGGGCAGGGGTATTGACTTGGTGGGGTTGGTAATTTGAAGTTTGGACAATTTACATTTGACCCTTTTCTTCCCCTCTAATGGTTATGCTGGGCACTCCGTCTACTCTTATTATTTCAAAGTTTTGGTAAAAAGTGGAAAGGTAAAGAATGGAATGGAATAAAACATGCCGTCGTATTGTTTAGTTGTCTAATGAGTGGGGGGAGTGGAATTCTGTAATTCCACCCGAGTCATCAATTTGGGGTATTATAGGCTTTGAGCCTTTTGAGTGCGAAGGATTACCCTTTTAAAGAACTTCATTTTACAGATGCTATCGTTCGAAACTTTACCCAAAATCTTCATTTCATTTTCTTAATAGTAGGGGTTTAAAGTTAGTTGTCCATGGTATGAGGAGTTATGGAAAAAAAATTATCCTTAAGAGATTTATTTAAATTGAAATGGATTATCGTGTAATATATATTAATTTTTTGAGAAAATAGGTTATGCATTAATAATGTAAAGTAGTTTTACACTGTCATTCAATTACAAAATACTGTATTTGGTAAATTTGTTGATTTTTACAATAACTACCTTAAAAATCATACTAACGGTGATTTTTAATTTGTTGACAGTATAAAATTTTTTACGCTAATAGTGTATAGCTTTTAAATTTTAATTTTCCAAGGACGAAAAATGTAACACTTTAAAAGACTGAAAGAGATCACGTAATTTAATCATCTATGAAGAGTAACTAGTACAACTTACCCTAAAAATTAAAAACTTAATTCATAATTTCTTTCTCAATAAAGAGCATACTATGTTGTTTTTAAAGTTGCTGCCAGTGTAATCTTAAATAAAAATCATAATTTCTTTCTCAATAAAGATTTAACTATTCACCACGAGTTTAGTATTTAGTGAATAGTGATATACTGATATTAATGTCAAACCTGAATTAACCTAAGTTATTTAATTCTTTTTTAACTACGTACCGTTGGCTTAGCATTTGCAACATCCCTCTCTGTATTGTTAGGATTTTTTTTATTGTGTTTTTATTACTTCCTACCAAGAAGTATATAGTGTATTGAACGACTATTTCAATTTAAATAAAATTAAAATAAAATTAAAAATTAAAAAATATATATTATATATATGCATAATTAATTTAGGTAAAATTTTCAAATTCTATATAATATAAATAAAAGTTGAAAAATGAAACTATGTATAATTATTTTTAAAATTTAAATTTTAAAATAAGAGAAGTTAAAAAAATTAAATTTAATATAATTAAGACTTGAAGAAACAAAATTTCAACGGAAAAATAAATTACATTTGAAAGCGATCATTTTAAGAGTTTAAACAACTTGTATTTAAGAAAAAGACACTAAATTAAAATGTAAATAGAAAAAATTGAAAATAAGTAATAATTAAACAAAATTAAACTCCTAAGCAACAAAGTCAGGATAGAAAAGAGCGCAATAAAATATCATCTCATTTTTTATTTCTACTATGCACCTTTATTTTGTGGTGGATTCTAAGTTGTCATTTTGTCCCTTATTCCAAGAGGAAGCCTATGTTTGTATAGACATTTTGTGCCCTCAGATGCACACGAGGCAAACCAAAGATGGTTATTAAAAATTAAAACCCACTTTTAACCAAAATCAATCATACAAAATCAAAAAGATAATTTAAAATCATGTTTAAAACATTTAAGCAAACGTACACTAAAGTGGTGAATGCTCATTCAATACTACCTTAATCTCCAACTAATCATAATATTAAGGAACTTCGAATGTACAGTGACAACATTAGCGCTAGTAAGGAACGTTCAATGTTCTTGTGATCATAATAATTCCCTGAGCAACAACCCTTTGTCACTATTACAAACACATAGACCAAAATTAAGCTTACGAGACATGTAATGAAGTATTAAACTTCAATCTCAAGTCTTCGGGGCATTCACCAAGGACAACTTACAAAAATAATAGACCCTCTGTTCTTTCAGTTTCAGGAGAAGCCAGGAATTTCTCCTGGCATTGGAGCTAACTCATTCTTGCTAAACTTCTCCTCATCATAAAATGAGGCACGCACCACTCTACCCCCAAAGTACCGACCATCAAGGTCAACAAGCGCTTTAGTTGTTTCTTCGGATCTCTCAAACTGCACAAAGATTCTTACTGCTTCATCAGTGGGGAAATTTGGTTCTGTTATCTCAAATATCAGAACTCGGGTTACAGTTCCATACTTTGCACATTCTGATCCTACCTCTTCTTCCAGCTCGTCGTCTACCTCACCAGGACCCACCTTCAACAAGAAAGCACATATAGTGAGTAATGTGTAAAATTAAACTACAATAAAACCAAATCCATTCTAGAATGAACTAATGCAATCACTGTTGAGCTTTTCATGGCATAGATTAACCAGTTAGGCATCAAAGTATGTAGATATGCACGCGTGTACTGGGACTCATTATGGAAATCATAACTATTGCATCAACTACAATTCAATGTAAAAAGCTGCAACCATTGACTACATGAGAAAAGATTAATGAGCAGCATTCCAATTTTTGGGATTGGAAAGCACCTCAGCACAGATGGTTGTGTCACAAGTTTTTAGGTTTGGTTTTGGTGGTTCTTCAAAGAAAATTTCTTCTGTTGATCAATGTCAACAAAAACACGATAAAATAAACACTTCAATCTGATTTGTTTGTGACTGTTCTGATCAAATCTCAGCACTCGTAATGTACAAAAAGGGGAAACAAATGACTACACACCAATATGTTTTAAAACCCAGTGCCCCAACAGTTTACAACAGACACAAACTATGAAGCAAGTCCAGAAATATTTTATCAAACATTTCAGTGCATGAACAAAGTCAGAGTGACTTAGGAATTTATCAAGGTCATAACCTAAACTTTCCAAAAGAATGAAACAGAACTTCAAAACTATAAAATAGCTACTGACAAATTTCAATTACTTCAAAATATTATGACAGGAACCTCCCCTCCCAGCCGATCTCATCTCAAAAATATAATAATAATAAAAAAAAAAACATTTGGCTTATATCCTACAATAGCATCATGAAACAAGAATAAGTTCAAAGAAGCAAACACCCGTACAATAGATAATACACGTTGTATAGACAATTCAAAGGAGTGTAAATTTACAGACAAGTTACCCACACTTAAGACTGAAGTAATCCTAATCCAAAATAGGAAACAAAGGCATAATATATCCAGCAATAAGATATCCTAAGATCCAATCTACTAAACCCTAATTCCCAAATTACAATTACAACATCATAAATTAAAATTATACATATTGTCCCCTCATACTGCATTAACATCATAATACTTTGAGAGCAGGACACTTGAGATACAAGTTACTTGTTTACAGTGGAAGTCAAAACTAAAAAGGGATTAACCAAGATGCATCAAGCTAATTAATCAGCAAATTAACCAAGCTAAATATACCATAAGCAGCGGCATTCCTGATGATCCAACACTTAAAAAAGGCAGTAAGATACATATCTGTACATCATTATCAACTTCAATGACAAAAGAAAGAATGAATGTGTCATAGATGCATGCTTCTCTGTTACAAAAAAGGATGATGTTTGCCAACATGTTATCAGTGGAAATTATATTTGAATAATGAATATTGAAAGGAAAGAACGATGATGATGTAACAGGGCTTTTCACTAGTTTCTACTTGTTGCATGAGTTAAGATTTCACACGCATAATTTCTTGAGAACCAACTAAAATGGGCTTCTTTTCCTGCATAGAGGAAGTATGACCACTAGGGCTTATAACTAAAACAACTGCTTGTTCAATGAGTGCAGAGCATACTCTAATTCATGTAATTGCTTTGGCACTACAAAAGACCAATAGACAATAAAAAAGCAGAGGCACAATTCCTATTCCATTCTTTCTGGACTTCTTTCGGTAATCAAACTTCAAAATTCAAATATACTTTTATCCTCAACAGATGCTGCTACAACTTTCTCTCAGGCACATTCATTCCTCATCTATTTTTTTCTTGTATGTCTATTCATCCACCTACCTCACCTAGTAGGATAAGACTATTGTTGATGTTGTCTATTCATCCACCTTTACATTCTCAGTATTTAATTATTATTTACTATTGTTCACACTTTACTTCTCAAAATTCACCACCATAGAGCATTTCTGACCCTACAGCAGTCAGGATAATTTTTCCTGAGTTTCAAAGTCACTTTATGATCCCAAATTACACAACATATATTTCATCCACCCAACTAGAGCCTACATGTGACACAACCATCAATCTCCAATCACTTAGAAAGATGGATCCAAGATACATAACCATGCAACTTGTGTGTAATATCATCCCCTATTTTCACCTTTAAAATATCACTAACTTGCATCTTAATGAACTTCTGTTCCTTACATACGCTTTGTCTTTTACTCCAGAACTAAAGTTTATAGTTTACCCCTTCTCTTGTCTCATCAACTAGAAATATATCATTTACAAGAAGCATGCACTGAGGCACTATATATGACCACTTTTTACACAATACTACACTTTTTACTTCAAGCCTGTCCTCTGTTTGCATTCCTAAAACCTCAAGTGAAGCATCATCTCATCCTAATTGGCACCAAGCAATGATAGATTAGATGTCTACCCTACATTCTAACAGCTCATTGGATCTAGTATCTACAGTAACCAGTAACGGCTAATTGTTAGTGGGTGTTTATAGTCAAAGTTGGTCATATTGGCTATAATGACCATTTAGCAGCCAAGTACTACATACAAATCTATGGTCATGGCTACAGTTATACATTTTCTCTAGTTGCTAAGGTAAGGTTGCTTCTTTTCAATTCTTCCTCACGATGGCTGCTGATCAGGTCCCGCATTCACCTCTTAATCACCTTGACAAAAAGAACACCTTCCTAGTAATTTATAAGAGGAAATTTACATGGAAAACCTCCTAGCTTTGTTGTTTGGGGAAAGTCTAAATTGGTGTGCAAGCTTCATAAATCCTGGTACGGACAAAAGCAGTTCCCTTGAGTCTGGTTAGTCCACTCACACCATTATTCAAGTATTTGGCATAACTTATGTTAACGTTGTGAATTTGGTTTTCTATCAGCATCAATCTACTGATCAATGCATCAACCTTCTTTATATGGACGGCATTATCATCACAAGAAGCATATTTTCTTTACCTTCAAGTGTAGCAATTGCATGTCAACTCTCACAGACATCACCAGATAAACAAAGGTACGATATTTAACATGAATCTTCAAAATCAAACGGAAGGTGTAATCATTAACCATTACAAGTGAAACACAATTTCTATCTCTTAAGCCAGACTCATTAGCAGAAAGAAAACCTAGTGACATGTTCATTTCGATAAGTCAAGTGATATAAGCATTGCGTTAAATCCAAACACAAAACAATAGATTATTAAAATCACATACATCGCTCACCAAGCCAAAACATCACAATGCCTCATCGTATGCACAATAACAAAAGAACAAACTAAACCCCTGCTATTTTTAAACCAAAACTCCACAGCAAGCACACCATAATCTACAACATGAGAAATGATAGCAAGTAGCAACACACTCTTTTGAACACACTCCTTACTATTGGTTGAAATTTATTGAAAATCGTAATTTTTGGTGAATCCCACTTTTTATTTAACGAGTTTCTTTTCTGATTTTGTAATTTTCAATAAATTTTAACCAATAGTTGGGTGTGTGTTAGAAGGAGTGTGTTAGAGAGTGTGTTGCTAGCACTCCTCCCACGACATTACAAGCAACAAAAAATACGAAATCTTTGTCCAATCTAAAGTTAACACAAGACCGGTTCATCTAAGGCAGCAACCTCCAAATCAAATGACAACTATCAAGTAGAGAAACAGCCACAAAACAAGCTCACAAATCACCACACAAAACACGATCCCGACCGACAACCATAAGATTCGGTATACTCCAACATCGCTAAGGACCAATAGCACTTGAATCAAATCAACACAATTACACAAACAAGCACTTAACATGTCAAAACACACACAACACATACCATGTTCCTAAGCAGCAGCACCTTGGTAGGCACTCCATTGAAGTTAACACTCTTCACCTTCTTGCTATTGTCACTGGCATTCACAATAACCCCAGCTCGTCTATCCGTCTTCTTTGCCATCAAAGGAGTGGTAATCCCCTGCTCCTGCTTCCCCAGCCCCTGCCCCTCCTTCCACCCCATCTTTGCCATCATCCTCTGCGCTGCCGTCATCTGCCCGCCAGCCCCCACCCCCAACCCACCCGTCTCCGACTTCCCAATGCTAAATCCGTCCGAATTCCCCGGCGGCGGCGACGGCGACCTCGGCACCGCCCCACTCATGGCCGCGCGCCTCCTCCACGCCTCCTCGCCGGAGACATTCAGCCTCGAGTCTCCGCTGCCGTAATCCCTCTCTCTCTCCCTCTCCCTCTCCCTCTCCCGCTCCCGCTCCTCCTCCTCCTCCTCCTGGCGGCGGCGCTCGAGCTCCCGCATCACCTCGGCCTCGCGGGCCTTGCGCTTGCGCTCCCGGCGGTACTCCTCGTAGTCGTTGGGCCGGGCCGGGTCGTACTCCTCGAGGACGGTGGACTGGACCCCGACGAGGGCGGGCTGGAGGGCATCGTCCGGGGGCGGGGCGGGCGTGGAGGAGAGAACGGTCTTGGGAAGGGAGGGAGGGTTGCTGGCGGGCTTGGGCTTGGGCTGGGATCGGAGGAGGGTTTGCGGGGGCGCGATGAGGGACGCGGGCTTGCGGAGCGTGGCCGGGGCCATCTTGGTGCTGGAGGACCACACATTGGGGGTGGGTTTGTTGTCTTCCTCGGCGGAGGAAGGTGGAGGAAGGTCTCCGTATAGGCCACCCAACATTATTTGGAAATTGGAACCAAACCAAACCAAGCCCCCTCTACGGTATGAATTGAAACGAGAAGGGGAATAACGAAAAGATAGATGGGAAGAGGATAGTGCGTCTTACTCTTCGATTAGGAATTGGCTCGTAGCACACAACAAAACACGGATAGATATTCACCAACACTAGTGACAGCCGCTGAGCTCGACAGCCTCAATGGGTCGATTCACGGTTGGCTTGCGTTCTCGATCGCGGCAGAGGATCCATTAACTTTAGTAGGGGAGTGTTTTGAAAATATGATGTTTTTTTTTATGGAACAAATAATACTTTTTTTTTTTTTATCATGTGATGCAAAATATTTATCAGTTTTGTCGATAATTAGGGGTGGTAAAGTGGGTTAAACCTACAGAGTCAACCCGTCTAACTTGCAAAAAATGACATGATGGGTTAGCTAATTCAACTCGATAGTCTGTCTTAACTTGTCTCGTTGAACCTGTCAATCCGACGTGTTAATGGTGGGTAAGTTAACTTGCTGGGTTGACCTGTCTAACCTATCTGTATCATTTCGTGTCTTCTTTTTTAAATATACAAATTAAAACGTGACATATGATTAAAAAGTACTACTCTCTTGAATGTTAGTTTTTTTCTTCTTTCTATGTGTAACATTCGTAAATTCATGTTAAATGAATTTTTAGTTTATTGTAACATAGTAACATGTAATAGATCTATGATAATACACAAACTTAAAGTGATAGCCTTTTAAACAAGATAAGAAACACAAACCAAAATTTAAATTATAAAAGAATTAAAACTAAAAGTTAACATATTAATAAAGAATAAAAATATGTAAGCTTTAATATGAGACAATGATATTTTGTCAATGATAAAAGATAGCGCAAAAGTAAATTGAATGAAAATGTGATATATTTTTTTAAGATTTAAAACTATATTATTTGTTGAATGTAATAAAGCGTATCATGTTAAATAAAATTATATATATATATATATATATATATATATATATATATATATATATATATATTATGCAATATATGATTACATTTTAAAATATTTATATATAAGAAATTTTTATCTATTGTTCTACTCCAGACCCATAAAATGTGAGGACCGAGTAAGGAAAGAATTAATTAACCATATTATCACCTACACATTTAGCATATGTTTGGTACACATGAAAGTAGAAGGAAAGAATGAGAGAGAACAAAAAGATGTATCTTTTTCTTCTCTTCTCTCCTTTGAAGTCTATAAAATAGGGAAAAAGGATAGCTTTTTATGTGGGTCCCATGGATTGTAGCAATAAGCCCAAATTGAGCGAAAAAGAGAAAAATGAGGCTTTTTTTGGTACAATGGCAAAAATATCCTTATTTTTCTTATATCTAATTTTTTATTTAGGGTATTTATATTATTTTATATACATATTTGTTTCCTTTCCTTCCTTTTTTTTTTCTATCAAACAATTTAAAAATTATCTCACCTTTTACTTTTTTCCTACTCATTTTCTTTCTTTTTTCTTTCTTTCCTTTCACTTTCTTTTCTAAATCAAACAAAGCCTTAGTGACTTGTTGAATGTCAAGTGATCAAATAGATATATAAAACTAGTCAAAAGGATGCGAATGAAATTAATGTAATAAATTAAAATGTGAGAAAATAGCATATTCATTAAAACCATCTTGCTTTATGAATACATTCTCTCTAAATAGAACAAGACCAAATATATGTCGCGCTTTTGCATGGGAAAAAGACTAAAATTTATTCAAAAGAAATCTATGTGGCAAAACAAAATTATAAAGATGTCATTACATAAAAGTTGTAAATTTTCCATGTTTACAATAAAATCACAAAAATGCCTTTGTGCGAAAGATAATAAATTAATATTACCTCTGGTTCTTTATATAAACAAAAAATAAGAGTATTTTTTTGTCCTAATTATCAGAAACATAGGATATATTAATTGCTATCTTTCTTTTATATTCTTAATTTATTATAAAGTCTATTAATGAGATACTCACTCATTCTCAATGTAAGTGGATGTATTTATTGACATATTAACAATATAAATTACGCTTATTGATGGAGAAAATTATTTCTTGAATTATGAATAGTATCATTAAATATAACTACCACTTAAATTATTTAATTTTATGGGTATTTTTAGAATAAAATTTAAATTTATAACATTATTAATTAAAATTAAGTAACTTAACTATTTTTATTGGTTTCGATAAATTAGTTATTTGTTGTTTATATAAAGAACCGAAGGCAATAATACAAATTCAACACATGAAAATTGCTTGGACAAATTTAATATAATTGTTAATTATTGGCTAAAGGGAAATATTATGCAAAAATATTGGGTGTGCATTATAAAATATTAAAATTTATTTAAAGTTAAAGTCTAAAATAAGGTAAATGTTTTTTTCGTCAATTTTAGCTTAATTCAAAAAAACTATTTTCCCCTTCCTTTTTATAAAAACTAAACTCCTTAACTTTTTAAGAGTTTTTTCTTCAAATATGTTTGACTCAATTTCTTTTTTTAAGAAGAAAAATATAAAAAAAAAGAGTTAAGTCAAACACTACATTAATTTAAGTATATAAGAGTATTCTACGTAAAACCCTAAATATAGTCCTTATTTTGAAAACCTTAATGCATGTTTGGTACCACAATTGAGAGGCACGAATGTGCATTCATCCCTTCACTGCATAATGTAGCTTTTGCATCCAATCTGCTAAGACAAATAATGAATCTATGACCCTCATTGTATTTTTATAATAACAAATAGTCTTATGCTTAATCGTCTAATCACATGTTTTCAAATAGTCTTATGGTTAATCGCCTGATCACACGTTGTCACATATTTTCATTATCGTCTTATTACGCGAACTATGTATGCGTCTTAACATCCCAAGATGATATGTATGTGCTAAACTTGTCTTTTTATAGCTATGATATTCGAGAACCTTTTTGTTTCTTTTGAAAAGTGCACGCTCTATCAGAAAAAGAAGACATCTACATACCTATCCTCGATAAGAGTCAACTTTACGCTTAAAAGTAGGAACTTGAGTACAGATGTCAATACGGAAAGCAGATATGCCCACTACAACAAGATTGAGTACGAGAAAGGTTAAATAAGCAGACTGCTTTATCTTATGAGAGTGACTGGTTGGTGAAAGGCATTAAATGTTGTATTTAATGCTCCAACGATTCTTTTTTGCTTTTACAATGCTAGACGAAGGATGTCTCCAGTGACACTCACAACGGATACTTTTGTAAGAATCCTATAAATAGAAGAGACCTTAATCACGATGTGGAACTTGCGATATATCTCTCTCTCTCACAATCTGTAATCTCTGAATACATTGCTTGTAAATGTTTCCCTGAGCTTTATTGTATATTCGTCTGATAAGATGCTAGCTTAAGCACAATCAACCATTTCTCTAAGAAATTGGTAGAAGCCTGAAGAGGTTTTGATTCAAAGAATACTTGGGTTTTTACTTAGAGAGACAAGTTAAAGACTATTTGGGTTGAGCTTGAACAGACTTGGTTAAAAGAATACTTGTAACTTGTTTAAGTTAGTGGGACTTGGTAGTTTGGCAAGAACTAGACATAGTCTCTAGCAGAGACGAACCAGTATAGACTCTTTATGGTTCTCTAGCTTTCTTTTGTCTTTATTTAAACATCTTTTAAAAATCTTTTGTTTAACCTTTCAGACGAAATGTTCTTAAAAGATTTGTGCGAAATTTTGGTATGATAGAATTCAACCCCCTTCTTGTGTTATTTCTGTGTTTTACACAATCCACTTCAACCTAGTTTTGGAAAGCAACTCCATACACATAAGTTGAGCATGAGTAATTGTCTTAACGATTAAGAGCATGTCAAGAATAAAAGCTCTGACCACAATGGGTTTAATTTTACTTTTATCAAGTCATTTAGGGAATTGATGAAGTTTGTCGTATGATGGAAGAGTTCCATTTCTTTGCAAAGCTCACACGAGTAGGCATGGCAATGGAATAGGGGT
This sequence comes from Spatholobus suberectus, assembly GCA_004329165.1. NCBI lineage: Eukaryota > Viridiplantae > Streptophyta > Magnoliopsida > Fabales > Fabaceae > Spatholobus > Spatholobus suberectus. The sequence continues at coordinate 44,841,849 of CM014733.1, read as the reverse complement.
CAAGTTTGACTTTTCCCATCCCAAACCTCATGAAAAGCAGTGCAAGTTTGGGTTCGAGTTTAAGAAAGACATGTTTAAAAAAATTTAAATTAAACTCCATCCCAACCAAATTTTGTCAAGTTCAGGAAAACTTGCAAGGAACCCATCTCATTTTTTTAAAATTTAATATACTTATATATTTTTAAATAAATCATATATTAAGTTATTAATATGTTTTAATGCAAATAATATTTAAAAAATAATAAATAACAAAGCTCTTAAAAATAAAAAATTTAATAATTAAATCAAATTTTTAGTTAAATGCATAATTTTGACGTTATTCTTTTATAATTATTATAATTTAAATTATTCAAGTGTTAAAGTAATTAATTTATATTTTTAATCAATATAAAAAATAAAAGTATGAAAATAAAATCTTAACTCATATATAATATAGCAAGGGCGGCTTTGGGGCAAAGGTAGAGAATTACATCCCTAAACTCGAACATAATTTCACAAGTTGGGAAAAACTTAACCCGATCCTGGTCAAATGGGGTTCTTTGTCAAAATAAGTAATAATTAAACAAAAATAAACTACTAAACAACAAAGTCAGGATAGAAAATAGCACAATAAAATATCATCTCATTTTTTTTTCTGCTATGCACTTTTATTTTGTGGTGGTGGATTCTAAGTTGTCATTTTGTCTCTTATTCCAAGAGGAAGTCTATGTTTGGATAGACATTTTGTGCACTCAGACGCACATTTGAGGCAAACCAAAGATGGTTTTGTGAAAATTAAAAAAAATAAAATTATTTGTCTCAAATCAAAATTACTTTTGTTTCTAAAAACACGTTAAACTAGAAGTTAACAAAAAGAAAAAAAATTCTTGAGTTAAGCTACGGATTTCATACTTAACCCGCTTTTAAGATGGAAGTTTTTAACCATAAATTAATTTATTTAAAACTCACTTTTAATCAAAATCAATTATACAAAATCAAAAGATCATTTAAAATCAAGTTTGAAAAGTTTAGGTAGAGGTACACTAAAGTGGTCAATGCTCATTCGAGGGTAGCTTAATCTCCACCTGATCATAATATTAAGGAACTTTGAATGTACAGCGACAAACATTAGTGTTAGTAAAGAACGTTCAATGTTCTTGTGATCATAATAATTCCCTCAGCAACAGCCCTTTGACATTGTTACAAACACATGTACCAAGATTAAGCTCACGACAATGTCCAACTATCATGTAATGAAATATTAAACTTCAATTTCAAGTCTTCTGGCCAATCACGTAGGTGAATATCACTGTCGCAACTCTTTCTCTGTATTCGAAAGCAATCTCACCAATGTTAGGCAGGGTTTGATTAATAAATTAACGTTTAATCATCCATGTGATTACAAAAATGGATAGAACAACAAAACTTAGCCACCCTCCTTGAGAAATTGCATAAGGCAATAAGCGTATTCCAATATCTGAAAAACATAGTGGTTTTTCAAGTATTGGGATACTCTCAATGCCTTATGCAATTCTCCAAAGGAGGGTGGCTAAGTTTTGTTGTGCTAATTATATTTGCAATCACGTGTTAGAACTGTAGATCCATTAAGAAGATCCTATCCTGACATAGGTGAGGTTGCTTTCCGCAAAGTAGTGTTGTGATAGCCACACTCACATACAGAGGAAGTGTAAAGCCCCTGATACTGGAAAATGACAATGTGGAGGAGATTCCATTCAAACAAGTTTTGAAGAACGTGGTTCCCTTTCTGTGTTGCCCCGAATTTGAACCTTAAGAGTTGGCTTTTCATCTCCATGTTCTCTGTCTTGGTTGCCCCTACATTATATATTTGGCCAGATGAGTGTAATATGGTCATGTACTGCAGGATTCTCAATAATGACCGAATATGCACTTAAGTCGAAGGTCCAAAAAATAATAATTGGTTCATGAAAGGACATTGCTGGTTTTGAATTTCTGTGCACAAGTATTTTATCTTCTATAACATTTAGGAAAAAAAAAATTGTGGACACCTTGATTCTACTTAACAATGAAGTGTTTACATTGTGTGGATGTCTAAAAATGAGACTGTCAAGTAAGTGGTTCTAATATGAAGGTGTTGGAATATTTAAATGCTTTTACCATGCCCAAATGTTTAACTTGTATAAAGTATCAATTAGACATAAACAACTGTTTTGTTTTTTGTTTAGATGAGAGGGCATAGATCTAGTATCGCAAAAGAGAATAAGAAAAAGCTAGGCACTTAAGTTCAGGGAGTAAGAGCAAAATAAATAGAACATTGTGCCAAGCTCAACACGCACTGAAAAATAAGACTGTGCCCGCTGATCTAAACACAGACCATTCAGAAAAGAAGGCAAACCAGCCAGACTGAGAGGATGAGAAGGCTTGGAAAAAACAGAACTGATACACAACGGCAGTGAACAAGTAGAGCAAACAAAAAAGTAGTTGGGAAAAAGAGTCCCATCATGGGGCTTCCACAGGCAAATGAACAATATCACAACTCACAAACAAAATAAGAGTGAATGAAATAGGGAAAACCTTAGTCTAAGGAGGCTCGAAGATGATAACCATGGTCCATGGCTTTTTCTGTGAGAGAAAGCGAGAGAAAAAAAGAGAATTCGATAGTAGGAATGTGTGAGAGAGAAAGAAGAATGGGATCCCTCTACTCGTGTGTGAGTTGAGCGTCCCTCCAAGTGTGTTATATATATGGTGGTGTGTCTGCTCTCGGTGAGATGCGTCAAGTGTGATAGTCTGTTACGGAGAGAGAGCGAGAGAGAGCATGTGACGTGTGAAGTGGATATTTTTCAGAGATGTGAGAGAATTTTGTTGTATATGTGTGATGTGGGTGGATGAGCAAAAACATGGGTGTTGAGACAATGATGTAAATGAACTAAAAAGGGAAGGATCAGCAAAAAGTAACTTTATCATCTTTTGTTTGACCTTTAACTCAAAAAGGGATCAATTGGAGTGTTACGGTCACTCTACTCATATTTCACGTGAAGCAGACGGACAAGCTGGCGGGTTGGTGCCTACATCATAACTTGCTGTCACATATCTGGACTGTGGACCCTTCCCCCTGTGGAGGTCATGCAACTTTTCTTCAAGCACTCTTCTGCTGTAGCTTAGTTCTCTTTTTCGTCTTTGGGTTTCATAATGTACCAAAAAAAACATAATAAAAAGGAGGATAAAATATGATTATTACACAATATAATTTCACCTATTGACACCTATTGCATCAACCCTCTATAACCCTGAAGCAAAAATATTGATATTAATTGTACTGATATATATAAGTATTAAATGGAATTAACATTGTAATCAACGTTGTATTGATATATGGGTACTGATAAATTGATATTGATAGTAATTGGGCATGGAGAAAGCACATGCTATGGAGCAAAGTTCAAAGAGCAATAAGTAATCCACACGTGCCGGCTTAAAACTCAGTTCGCCATTGTCGTATAAGAATTCCTCCATTTTCTCTTAATTGGAGTAGATTGCAAAATGGATATATTTGATGTAGGAAAGTGCAGTATTGAGCAGAAGCACACCCTTTATTCCCATTTAAAGAAAAAGCACATTCTTTATTTATACATTACTCATTATTTTCTAGTACTCAATTGTAATATTACCAATAAATGTTGCACTTGATAACAAAGTAAATGATGTTCAAATTGCTACGCTGGGGTGATTAGCCACACCCGGATGTTCCTAAAGTGCATCCTACAACTAGAATATGGGAAACTCAACATTGTCTGTACAACTTCGAAGTCCCTTTGGTAGTATTGGAAATTCAATGAAGTTGGAGGATGATTTATCCACACAAAGAAATATCTCATTAAGCTGGCGACTACCAGATGGATTAGTGTTGCATGTTATGCCAGGTGCAAACCAAATTGCTTGTTTTATTGCTTGTGTCATGTTGACGACGCTGTAAAGGTTTCCATCTGATTTGATTCCTGCATCACATGTCACACGCCAGGTTTAGATTTGTTTCTCCACAAGAACATAAATATATGATTTATATAAGAATCTCTGACATGAACGATAGACTGTTATGAGAATATTATTGATTGCGATTAGATGCATTATTGCAAGGAATTTTGAGCAAAGAATAAAGAAAATACATAGTGAATTAGAAGATCTACATTTGGTCCATCTAAATTATCATTATATTGAAGGATTTGAAGGAGGTCTAGGCGGTCTTTGAGGTTCAAAGTAGCTTCAAATATGCATGCTGATCAAGGATTGAGTCAGAGAAAGTGCCATGTTTGGCTCATTCATGTTTCCAGAAACCTTGTATTGTCACTGTTTGTATTGTTGTTGTCTGTCTTATTGCCGCCTGTACAAGAGAGTGATGGCCAGCTTGTTTGTGCTCTTGGAATCAGGTCAGTGATATAGTGCATGAAAACAATGGATTATTTTTTTTCAATGTGCACTGTGTGTCACCTTAGATTTGTTATTCTACCAACTACAAAACGTAACAGCTATCACTAATGAAAAACAGAAGAGAAATGCTGGTATTTTAACGTGGTGGCATGTACCTTAGATTGTTTAAATTAATAAATTTTGGGCAATATTGGAATTGGTTGGAAATGATTGATTGCTGAAATTAGCAAATGAATGCTGAAGTTCGATGCTGGTTTCCCTGTTATTTGTGTCACAGAATGAACCTGGCCACTGCATCGACCGAGGGAAAAGGAAAAGTCACATTATGATATTGCATGAAGTACACTAAACTTCCATCCATAAGGGTAATTTATCATACTCAATAAAAGAGCACAACAAAATGGATAAGCAGGGAAATGGCTCAGGCTCACCTGTTGTACGAAGTAAAAAAGATAAAAATCCTGTGAAACACAAATGTTGACAAAAGCTAGTAGCATCAAAAGCTTGATGGAAATGGAGCTGGTACTGATGGTAGTTGTTTTTATAGTTGATGCTGAGTGTGGAAGGTGCAGCTAGCATATGCTCCCACTTGCTAGTTTATGTTACTGTTTGCGTGGAGCATGTGGAGAATAAAGATTATTAAATATCTTTAAAATGAAGATTTGGGACATACACATTTCAGAGGAATACACCATGTTTGACTCTGATTTTCCATGAAATAATATAATTTGTCACACACGATGTAGTTAACTGATTATAAATACAATTATATAAAAAATAATCTGAAACCCTTAGCGAAAAATATTCTAGGTTACAAAATGTACATTTGGGGGGTTATTTCAGCTAAGTTAAATTCTTTCAGTAATGTGTCTTTCTTAGGGAAAAAGACAATAAAAAGGTGTGAAAGATAGCCTGCCAAATGAACTAAGCCAATTATAGTTCATAACCTTTCATACTCAATAAGAAATATTGTCATTTAATACGGAGGCAGATACAAGAATTACATAACATGCTGACAGTTGCCATCAACCGCAGACTGGATGAAGTGTATCTAGTATTCCAACGAAGTGACAGTTGCATCAAGAATTCCATAACATGTTGACACCTTTATGGCTATAGGTGATTTATTATGTTCCTCACAGAGAGGTAGGTACCTAATACTCCAATTAATGTACCTATGAGAAGAATTGTAATGATGATGATCAACTCCAACCCAAATCGCCTAGCAGCTTCGTTTATCTTTAAGTAGCATAGGCAAGGGAACAACAATGAAATTGCCACACACGAGAATGCACCAACAAACGCCATAATGTATTCGTAAAATGGCATGAATAGTGCCACAAGCAGAGTGTTGAGCACGATAATTGTTCTAATCATAATAGCAACAGGCTTTCTCTTGCTCAAAAGCCATTTGTCCTCAATTGCATTTGCTATTGGAGTGATTAGAACAGCATACTTAGTGAAAGGATTGATTATTGTGGTATAAATTGCTATTTTAGTACTTATTTTCTTTGACGGTAGATTTAAGGTTATTTGAGACATCGAGTCATCTCCGAACATTGTGTAGCCTAAAACAGCAATGGATGCATTGGTAATAGTGCTTGCCACAAAGCATACAATCATAACCTGCAATTGGCAACAATATGAGTGTCCTTATTTCTACAAAACCTTATTACTATAAAGCACAAACACCTCTACCAAATGACGTGTTGGAACGCCTTACACACCTCTCTACTGTGTCACAATTAAAAAATACTTTATTTTTTTCAAATTGAATACCTCTCCAACATGGCTTGGACACAGGCTAAGAGAGTAAACCGACTCCTACTCTTGACTAACACTTCTCCAACACTCATCATAATTTTTTTTTTAGAAAAAAGTCAACTTATATTATATTATACATATTGTGAGGCTCATAACATTTTTTTGGAATAAACTCCCATTTTCATCCATAAAGTATTATTCTCTCTCCTAATTGGTCTTTAAAATAAGAAAATTATATAGATAATCCCTCAATTATTAAAAATCATAATAAGTAATCCTCCAAATATTGAAAAATCTATTAAATTAGTCTCTCAACGTTAGTAAAAAATACTAACTCAAGAACTAAATTGATATATTTAATACTTGAGGGACAATTTTTATAATTTTATTATTTTAGAGATTATATAGGAGAGAGAATAATACCTAAGGGACTAAATTAATGGATTTTTTCAATGAGACTCATTATCATAAGACCTAACTAGTTGTTTTAACTTTTAAGAGATATGATTCCTCCTCTTATCTTGGGATTTTTATTTTCTTTTTTTGTAAAGATCGCACCATGAAAAACTGACTTCTATCATTCATAGAATTGCAGAGTATGGGCATTACTCCGTGTGCACCGTAATTGAACGCAAAAAGGCTCACAGCAGGAAGCAATCCCTTCCAATCTACTAACTGGCCTCTTTCATGAAAACCCACACCATCACCACCCACCCACACAACACAACCAATTAAAATAATAGAAACCAATACCCCACCGAATGAAACATAGGCCATAGCTCCCGTGCTTCTCAACCACGTTGTTGGTAGTAAGACCAAGGCAGCTAGCATGACAAAAGCCCTTTTTACCTTTAATTATAAGGCGACCAATTTTAAAGTTCGTATTTGGAAACAACTTCTCCAGATTATCACCTTCCAATATCAGAAGCTCCATGGCAACTAAAAACAAACAATTCTACAGACGTGAATATCGCTATCACAATTCTTTCTCTATACCCGAAAGCAACCCCGCCTATGTCAGGGTAGGATTGGATTAATGGATGCTTCAACATACACTTCTGTATAAGTAACGCTGTGTACCAGCATGTGATTGCAAATATGAGTAGCACAACAAAACTTAGCCACCCTCCTTGAGAAACTGCATAAGGCATTGAGAGTATCCCAATACCTGAAAAACCATATAAATCTAATTATAAGCACACAGTTTAAGCGTACACAATCAGTTATAGCTAAATGAACTATGTTTCAGTAAACAACCTTTATATTTATTGATAATATTTTAAAAAAATTATCAATAATTAAAAATAACTTTATATCACAATATAAATTGTTTATCATAAATCTAAAATATAATTTATATGTTCAAAAATATTTATTTATTACGAATTTTAATTATATTTTATTTTATATGTTTAAATGTATTTATTTATTATAAATTTTAGTTATATAAAATAAACATTTAGTCTTTCATAACAAAACATCAATCCCTTATGCTGAGGGCATCAAAGTTAGAATTATGGCTCGTCGTGTCCTATCTACGCTTCAGTCTTCTCCCCAGCAAGATCACTCTTTCTCTTCCTTGACTCTGCTCAGTACCTTTGCAAACCTCTCTTGGGTTCCTCAGGAGAAGATCCTCTCCAGTTTTTTTTATAACGGGATGAAATCTTAACCTTTCCTTTATTTTAATATTTAATAATTTTTACATATAAAAGATATAAAATAATACAATGGATAGTGAAATTTATTTAACTGTAAACTCTCCAGTTTCTTATAACCGGAAAGAATTCATGTCCTGGGTTCTCCCTCCACAAGGGTGGATCAAAGTGAATAAGGATGGTTCCTTTGATCCCTCTTCTCGTAAAGCTAGCTGTGGGGGTTTACTTAGAGATCACACTGGAAGATTTATTGTTGGTTTTGCTTGCTCTCCAGGAGATTGCTCTATCCTCGTGGCTGAACTATGGGATCTTCATCGCATTCAGACTGCTTAGAGACGTGGTTTCAAGAACATTATTATGGAATCTGACTCTAACCAGGCAATTAATTTTATTCAAGACGGTTGTCGCAAATTTTATTTAGCATTCACTTTGGTCCACCATATTCAGGCCTACAGAGATAGAGGCATGGTCCTTCAGGTCAGACATCCATGTAAGGAAGTTAATCAACTTGTTGATACTATGGCCAGGTTTGGTCTCTCTTTGGAGGCGTTCTTTAGACTGTTAAGATTTGGTTCCGAATTTTCTTTCTATTGTTTTGATAGCTAATGTTAGCTTTGATGTTTTCCGTGGTTCTAGTTGGGCTTAGGCCCCTCGAATTCACCAAAAATCAAAAGGATTGGATCCTATCACTTGACCTAAATCGGGTATAACCTCAAATGTGCTTAATTGAATTTCAAAAGTTTTTTTCTTTTAACTTAAAAAAATTAACGTACATTAAAATAACATATACACGATAACAATATTTCAATGTCACAAAACTACCAGTTTCAAACAACACGATTCGTATTTCAGACCTTGCCTACCGTTCTATATTCAAGTTATCAAACCACCATCGGTGATAATCCTGAAAATGAAATGCACGTCAACCTTTTCAACGACCCGAAGACAACGAGTAGACAATGTACATGGAGATCAACTAAACCCGGTTATTTGATGCCTCAAGCTCCAGTTCTCGGACAAATGTGCGAAGACAGCCGTTAATGATACGAGGGGCTGCTCCGTCACAAAACCGTTTAGCGAGATCTACCGCCTTCAAAACAAATATATACCTTATGAGTTTTTTTTTTTTTGGTGTTTGTGTGACAGCTAAGAAGCACATATACCATACAAGATAAACAGCCGATACCACACTGACACGTGAATATGATATATTCTAAACATTATAAGACATGACATGGTTATATAATATAATATAATATATAAAATTAATCTAAAGTTAAAATAAAAAAATTAAATTACAAGAGAAAATTCATGTTTTAAAAATAAGCATATGTCATTATAAGCATAAAATACAAAAAATTATTTAATTATAGAGAAAACACCTTATCAATTTTTTTTTTTAATTTATACACTAGTCATGGCTCAGTCAGTTTGGGTTGTGACATCAGTTTCTCATCACATAAATTTAAGATGTACCTCATTAATGACGATTTGGTGTCTTGTTTCTAGCACTGCCATTTCGGACATGGCCAAGTGAAGAATAGAAAGCTCTAAAATCTTCCCTGCTGGTTCGTTCTGAAATGCATCGATAGATAAGATGCAAACTACTATGAGCATTAGCAAACAAAGGGATCTTTAAAAATTAGTATAATATATGTGTGCAAGGAATAAAACAGAAATAAGTAGTTAAAAGCCAGACTTGAATTCACAAATCTGCTGCTGAAACCACAAAAATGGATAGAAATTAAAAGCCTAGTTGGAATTATATATAACTCAAACAGAGGTACATACAATAAACATCATCAAAAGATAATCAAACCCATAATTATACAAAGCTATCTATGCTAACATCAAATATGACAATGACAGACAAAGATAATTTGAGATACACCAAACTTAAATAATGCAGCAACTGGTGATATGCAAGGCTTTCTAAATTCAACATATATAGCATAGCCAAGATGTTGTACAAGTGAGAAGCATTTAGCAGTGATGAGCAAATAAACTAAGTGATCAAATGAAAATGATAATAATCTAGGATCCAATAAAATAGTAATCTGCCCAGGGTAACAGCTTACTTGCCTTTCAATAGGAGGAGTTTCATGTTCTGTATATTAAATGAAGCAGGGGAAAGGATGGAGTATGAAAGGGAAAAGATGCCATCTTCCATACATAAACCCCAGCCATTGAACTAATTTTCCCTATCAAGATCAAACTCTCCCAAAAGCTTAAGCTGTTAGGTAAAGGCACAACAATATTTTTATATCTAACATCCCACACCACCACCACCCCTTTCCCACACACACACACGAGTTCTTTACTTCTTTGGGCTTGAAATGTGATAAAATTTCATCTTTTGTTTATAATAATGGAAACAAGTATCAAACTCTTGACAACTTGGTAATGGAAACTCTGATATCATGTCAAGAATAAATTTTCTCAAAAGCTTAAGCTATTAAGCGAAGACTTGTGATGATAATAGAAATTACCAAGGAAAATAATAGAGAAGATTTGAGTGAATTGCTTGAGTGGTTTGCACTCAGCAGGCTGAATTTATATTCAAAGAATATATACATCTTATATTTACAAGAATAAGAAATAGGAATGGAACTATTTCCTATGATCTTAAATTTCCACCACTCCATTAACTCCTATTGTGATTTCCAACATTGACTGCTCAGTGCCTAATGATTTCAATACTTCCAATACAACACTAAATATTATTACTATTTCCATCATAATCAACGCTAACAGTTCAACACCTCCATAATCAATGTGAGATCTCACAACAGTTTTATAACACTCCCAATATAGGTGATATAAATTGTTTCAAGATTTTAATTTTAAAATTAGGGTTCATGATTTGTCATTATTTGTTATTTAGGGATTTTATCCTGTTTAGGATTATCTTACTCCAGTATTCAATAAGGTTATTTTATTAGGAAATAAAGTTATGTTGGATCTATAAATATACTGTTGGTGTAAACTTTGATACACTTGTTTTTTGCATAATAATAAAGTATTAAGATTTCCTTTTCTTTAGAGAGCATTTATATGCCCTAGAAGAGTATTCTAGGTTTATCATTCTACATCAACAGGTCATTGATCCCTGATAATATCAATAATGGGAGAATAACAGATTTTAGATGTATCAAAAGACAAGTCCAAAATCTTATATTACATGTTACATAACTTTTACTTGTTTATATACTTTTTCTCTTTTTAGATTAAATACAAACAAATATCTTTTCAAATTTTTGCTGCATGCAGACAGATGATATAACCAGAAAATGGAGGGAAGAAGAACAAAGCAAAAAAGCACAACATTAATCACAAAACCATTATGTGTAATAATTGGTGACAGGAGAGATATATGAAAAAAGTAGCATAACAGGAAGCCATGCCTCTCTGAATTTGTAAGCTTAGATTTAACTATTTTTGCATGAGATATTTTTTTTCTTCTCATTGCTCTACTCATATAGAACAAATAATTGATTAGGATTAGCAGCATTAATAATATGGAAGTCTTTCAACTATAAGAAGAAATTATGTCCACGGTTCATGAATTTGCAAGGGGGAGATAATAAATTGAGTACAACAGCTACTATATTTATCAATTATAGTACCTTCCAATTTGGTGGGACAATTTTGTTAATAACCAGGACATGACTGTCCCATGTATCCCTGACAGCAACCAATAGTTTTTTAGTGAATCTGCAGATAAAGCATGGTGCTAGATTATTACCTTTGCTCACAAACATTCACATACACACACAAAAGCACGCAGTCTTGTAGTGTGTGTGTGTTGTGGGGGGAAGGAGGAAAGGGGCATGAAATGACAAGCTTTAGCTACCAGTATAAGTTTGAAGTATGCATTATAGGTAAAGGGTCTACATTTACCTTAACATCAGTTTGTTATATACCAGCTTTGGAGGAGCTGTAAGGACTTCTGCTTCTGCCATGCAGAACATAACACATTATAACAGTCTAGAGATCAAAGCAACAACAGAAAACTGAAAAGTGTGCAGCTAATAAATGCTTTACAACCCATTAAACATTTCTCCAGGCATATATATACAGATTTCTATCATATGAAAAAATGTAACACAATAAGGAAGGCTGTACCAAGTTTACAATGCCTAAGATATAATACCATAACTGTAAAAATTTTCACCAGTAATATATGGTGCCTGAATTAAAAGCTGCCAAAATAAATGTCATAAATACGAAACAATTTATCAACAAAAAAAATATTCTTGGTGCTTAAGTGTTCATACTGTGACTTGTAAAGGGGCTTTACCATTTAATCACAATATAAACTCTGGTCTAACATACTGTTAACATAAAGAAGTACCATTTCAAGGCTAACTTACAATACCAGAACGCAAAACCTTGCTGGAGTGACAACCAAGGTAAAACTTATTATACATTTCCAGTTCTAGTGACTACTAAACTAAAATGTTTGATGTTGTATTCCTATGTTTTACTAATTTGCAAATGCTACAACTTCTAAGCTTAAATTATCACGAAAAGTCAACAAAGTTTTCTACAAATGCTTACTTTCAATCCTGGTAGCAAGAGAAACACAAATAAAGAAATGATTGACTTTCATCTCCATTGGAGATGAAAGTCAATCCAACGACTGATTAAACTGCAATTTGAGCAGCAAATCAAATTGACCAATCATATTATGTACAAAGGTGTATCAAATGGACAATTTGAAAAAAAGAAAAGAAAAAAAACTACTCGGCTTTCAGGTTTCAACGCTCATAAATAAGTTACAAATTATGACAGATATGTATATTCATACACAATATCATGAAGCAGTGACAAATCCAGTTGATTTTTTCTTTTTATTTTTTAAATGGTGCAAACGCTCAAGTAAAGAAAAACAAAAAAGAGACATTGTGAACTTTCTAGCATACTTCAAGCATCTTCACCAATTTATTTAATAAAAAAAAAAAGGCAAGGGATTCTCAATCTATTGTTAATTGTTACCAATGGCAGACTCTTCTTCAATGTGCCGCAGAAGCTCATTTGCTTCTTCATCCGACTCAACAGTTACAGGTGGCCCTCCAAAACTCATATGATTATACTCCAACAACTTTTCCTTGTTGAATTCATACCCGGCTTCTGAAACAACAAACAAACGCATCCAATTCAACACAAATGATACCACAAGCCTCAAGTAACCACAATTCAAACCAAGGTTGAACCGTTACCTCGCCGCGCGTTCATCCGTTTCTCGAAAAGCCGAACCGGGTCCAACCCCTCCAAACACGCGGCATAAATTATGGACCTACACAAAAGATTATTGTCATAAACGAGAGACTGTGAACTGTGAAGCGTAATAATTGCGTGTAGAGTGGAATGAAGAGGTTTACACTTACAGTGCGAGTTCTCTGGCGGCTCTGGGGCTGCAGAAGCGCCCGGTCTTGTCGATTTTGGGCAAAGCGGGTAAAGAGTTGTCGGTTTTGCCCAGAACGGGAGCTTCGCCTTGGGCGATTGCGAAGGTGGAACTGCGGAAAGAGTTACGAAGGGAGAACGCTGCGTTTTGGGGGAAGGAACGATGGTTTAATAGTGAAGAAGGGAAAGAAGAGCGTTGAAGAATGGGGATTTTGGGTGAAGGAGTTGCACAGGATGAAGGTGAACAACACACAGGAAGCAAGACTCCCTCCATTCCCACCGAAGATAATTGCAAATATCTAACACCTTCTTAGCAGATATATATTGTATAGGTTTAATTACTTTTTTGTCCTTGGACAGATTTTTTTTTTATAATTAGAAATAATTCGTTTTAGTCTTTATATATATACTTTTGATATTGGTTTAGTCTTTGTCATTTTAAACTGTTACAAATTGAATAAAAAATGCTAAAAAATGTTAATTTGTGACAGTTTTACACTGTTAATTTTTATTTTGTGACGATTTTACTTCACAGAGTTAAGACATACTTAACAGCAGGGACCAAACCGACATCGAAAGTATATGTATAAAGACTAAAACGAATTATTTCTAACTATAGGGATCAAAAAAGAAAATATGCGCAACTAATAGGACCAAAAAAGTAACTAAACCTATTATATAATAATTATATAATATAATAGTTATAATAAATAAACATAAATATATTATATTACATTATTATTGTTCAATAGTAAACCAATTAAGTGTTTGTGTGCTTTTCTTCCATTGCCAAACGATTTTTTGTTAAATAAAAATAACAAATGTTACACTATCAACCAATTGGAAATTAATTTTAGTGTAACTTTTACAGTGGTTATTATTAAAGTCAATAAACTTATCATACATATTAGGTGTAATTAGATAACAGTGTAAAACTGCTTTACACTATTAGTGCATAGCCTATTTTCCCTTTTTTTAAGGTTAAATTGCTAACTTGGTCTTTTAATTAATTAATTTTATTTAATTGAGTCTTGCTATTATTAAAAAATAGTGAAAAACAACGTCATTTTGGACAAAAAAGATAACATTAGAGTTTTTTTAAAATTATGAGACCGAATTAAACCTTTTTAAAAATTATGAAACTTAATTGAACCTTTTAATAATAAAAGAATCTAATTGAATAAAATAAATAAATTAAGAGACCAAATTAGTAACTTATCCTTTTTTTTAACTTTATGTTTTTATCAAGTATACAATCAGAGATTATTGACAAAATAATAAAATTATGAAAATTTCAATAAAAGATAATTTGATTAATGCAATAATATCTTTTTCTTATAATCGCAGTTAAAACGCTGACTTAAAAAAAAAAAAAGTTAGTTAAAACGTTCTAATTGTTGTATAAAAATTTTGAATGACATGTATTTTTAAACTAATCAAATACATTTTAATATAATTAATTTTAAACAGATTGGTTGTGGGGGAAAATATTTATGTTTGGTGGTAAAAGTTGAAAATTAATTTTGAAAATTTTATTTTAATGTTTTAAAATAAAATTATGTTTAAATATAAAATTATTTAAGAAACTCATACACCATAGGATAATATACAAAAATTATTTTGTTAAAATACAGTTTTGGTCTTTATATTTTTCCTAGGAGTGAATCATCAATGTAGTCTTTGAAATTGTAATGGTAAATCAAATTGGTTCTTAAAATTAATAAAATGCTAAAATGGTCTCTAAAATTGTACATTGCCAATGAATTTAGTACCTAAAATTACAATGGACAGTCAAATTAGTTCTTGGAAAAAAAAAGGGGAAATAGTTCCTGAAATTATAAATTATCAATCAACTTAGTTTTTAAAATTATAATGGTCAGTCAAATTGGTTCTTAAAATCAAAATGCCTTAATTACACTTTTTGCTTCCTAACTTTTAAAATTTTACAAATTTTGCTCCTAAAGTTTTTTGGTATCCTAAACTTATATGATTTCGCAAATTTTGTCCCAATAAAAATTCACACATTTTGTCTCTAATGAGCAATTAAGTCTTCGAAAAATTGTAAAAATTGTTAAAGGTAGGATTTGAACCCTTAATCCCTACCTTCTCAACAAGGGCTAAACCCACTAAGTCATTTGAATTGCTTAACTTTTATATAATATTATACGTGTGTGTGTCTATATATATATGTATGTATGTATGTATATGTATATATATATGTATGTATGTATGTATGTGTATATATATATGTATGTATGTATATATGTATATATATGTATGTATAATATTATATATACTATTTTGCATTTGTTAATTACACTTTAAGTTTCTTAAGTGTATGTTTAAATTTATTATATTAAAAAAAATAAAAGTTAAGATGATAAATGTATTTATTAAATATTTTTATTCTAATAACATAAATTTATAAATTATACAAATTTATTTATTAAATTATATAAAATTATTTATTAGTTAAATTATACAATATCTTATAAATTTATTTATTAAATATTTTATTTCTAAGTCACTACCCTACAAATAAAAGGGTAGAAGATGTATAAATGACAAATAATTTTATATACCTGAACTAAAAAATTTATAAATTTGTATAATTAAAATTAAAATAAAACCATTTAATAAATAAATTTATTATCTTAACTTTTAATATTTTTTCATACAAATATTAACATACACTTAATGTGTGTGGTCCACCATTAAGGTATTTTAATGGGATTCAAATTTTTTTCTTATTTCGTCTAAGATTATGGTTTTTATTAATTATAATTGAAATGGTATATAAATTAATTAAACAAATTAGGTCAATAATTGTCTTTGAACCAAAGCATTGATATGATGCATATGGGTCTTATAGCATTATTTTTATATCTATTGTATTGTGTATGGATATTTAATTGTCACTATTTTGGTTGGGTTTTTAAATTTTAGGTTAGTAACAATATAGAAGGTGAGATTATGAATTCGCCATGGAGGGACGGATGTTTGTTTTTAAGCCATTCACCATGTATGTGACAGAGGCAAGTTAAAGAATAAGAATGAGAGTGAGATGTAGATGAGATGTAAGGATGTCAAAATGAGTTGAACCCAATGGGTCAATTCATTTAACCTACTAAAACCGTTTGGGTTGAGTTTGGTAATTCAACTCATATAACCCACCAACCTAATGGTCAAAGGGTGGGTTGGGTTGGGTTAACTTGCTAGGTTGAGTTTTTTTTATATATTTTAATGGATTATTTGGTTAAATATCATTTTATTGGACATAATGTTTTGTGAATTATTATGGATTTCATGTTATTTTGTTGTTTTGCTCTATGTTTATTTAACTCCTGACGACAGTTTCTAAAAAACATTTATGCTAAAAACAATTTAGTAAGATAATATACTTGTGATTGTAACATTATGTTTAGATTACTTATTTGTGTATTTTATTTATTTGGTGGGTCAACTTGTGAGCTATTCATTTTTATTACTTTTTTTTTTTATAAATTTGGCAAGCCAACCAAACCAAACCCGTAACCCACTAGAATTGGGTTGGGTTAAGATTTTTAACCCGATCACAAAACAGGTTCAACCCAACCTATTAGGGTGACTTAAGAAAGGGTTAGGTTAAGTTGACTGAATTGACATTCCTAATGATATGTCATACATTGATTTGTTAAAGTTTATCTAGAACATAAGGTATAGAGAATTAAATGCATCCAGTATAAGCACCCCCAAGTTAGCACTTAGTTGAGTTTTGAGACCACTGAATTGTGATATTGATGTGTTGACATTTGTAGAAGATGTGAAGGGGTTTGATTTAATTGATGTGTATAGTGGAGCATTTGATTGATACTTCAATTTTATGTGAAAAGGACCAAATGAGAAGGACAAGGAGGATGGGAATTTGAGGTTATTGTGATTGATGAAGAAAATGAGGGAGCAAAGGTTTCAGGGTAAAGATGAAGTGCAATCAAATGGTGAAAGGGACATAAAAAGCACCAAGTGAGGGTGAAGATTAGTTTGACGTTGAAGGTAATAGTCAAGTTGATGGTAAAATGGAGGCAGATATTAAAAATGAGGAATATGCTGCAAATGTTGAGGGAGATGTGGACAGTGAAGAGGCATCACTAGATGAAAGTTGTAACATCCTGGGCATTGACGAGGGCGAGGAATGATCGTCGATGCAAAAGAGATAAGGTACAGACAAGGGGCGGTTCTTAGCAGGCTTACATCAGGAAGAGTACATGAATGAATCGAATATACACTGAAATGAGAGGGATCCAGAGGCTGTGTACGTATGGGACTGTACAATTGAGGATAGCTTAAAGGAATTAATAAGTGTTACCTATACCAACAAGATGCATCTACTTTTCGGTAGCCTATCACTTAAGAACTCCACAGTTAAGCGTGCTTGACTTGAAGTAATTATGGGAGGGTGACCTCCTAGGAAGTTCCTAGGAAGTGTGTGAGTAAGACAAAGCACTTTGAAAAGTCTTGTGTTGGTTTGTGGGGACAATCTTCGATCTTGAAAATGGCCAGACGTTACAAAGTGGTATCAGAACAAGGCCTCTCTCGTGTGGTTCGAGGACGAATCAAGCGGAAGCTGGTGGGCATGTAACATCCTGGGCGTTGATAAGGGTAATGGGTGATCGCCAGTGCAAAATAGATAAAGCACGGACAAGGAGCGGCTTGTGGCAAGCTTCCAGCTGGAGGGGTATATGAATGAATCGAATATACACCGAAATGAGAAGGATCTAGAGGCTGTGCAGGTATGGACTATACAGTTGAGGATAACTTAAAGGAATTAATAAATGCTACTTATACTAGCAAGATGCAGCTACTTTTTGATAGCCTATCACTTAAGAACTTTACAATTAAGCGTGCTTGACTTGGAGTAATTATGGAATGGGTAACCTCCTGAAAAGTTCTTAGGAAGCGTGTAAGTGAGGACAAAGTACGCTGAAAAGTCTTATGTTGGTTTGTGGGGACAGTCTTCGATCCTGAAAACGGTTAGGCGTTACAAAGTGACTTTGAAAAAATAAGGACTAGACAAATGTATTACCCCACATTCTGGGTAAAACACCCACACGCCCTCATCTGGCACTGAAGATGTATATAATGACATTGGGAGTGGAAGGGTTGCCACATATTTTAAAAATCAAGAACTAACTTCAATTGATGATTTTGATAATGAAGATGGTGAATCTAATTACTTACAAACTCCTCCTAAAATTGAAGATGATAGGGACAAAATAGTATATTTTTAAGGTTTCGAATGCTTGAAGATGATGCCATTGTTAGGTTTGAGGTTGGGTTGACGTTCAATAACATATAGTTGGTGAAAAAGGCTATTAAAGCATGTGCTATAGTCTAAACAAAATGTGTACTTGAAAAAAAAATGATAAGAAAATAATGGTGATAAAATGCAAATTTGGCAAGTTAAAGTCAATATTGGCAATTTATAAGCTTTATTGAGGAGCATACGTGTCACAGAGCTACAAAAAATAGGTAGGCTAAGACAAAATGGCTTGCCAAAAAATCATACCATTGTTGAGACATACTCCTAGTATGAAAACACAGAGGATAGTTGTAATTGCGTTAGGAAAAAAAGGGGTAAATTGTCAATAGATTAAGCCCACTTTAGTTACATCAAAACCTTTTACTACTTTTTAATCTTAAAACCATAACCAGTACAAAAAAACAAAAATAAAACATTTGTTCTAAAATAAACAACCACAATCGTACTAGCATTTACATTCTAGAGCCATTACAACAAAAGTTCCTACCAACCAATACAAACAATAGCAAAATTACAATGACCTAAGAAAAAACAAAGGAAATCCCTAAAAAAAAATTCCTTCATCTTTAGCTCACTCAAATTCTACTTCAATTCACTTTACCTGAGCTTCAAATCATCAATTCCTCAATAATGCTCTGATAATTTTCTTCTCATAAACATTTAATTCAACATCATACCACTCAAAGAACTTAACCTTTTCTCTTTATTACCTGCGAAAATAAGGAAAAAGAAAAAAAATTGAAATTTCATATTACTATTACACATGACATACAAACCTCTATGGTAATCTAGCTTGAATAGTCCACAACCATAAAACCTCCTCCCCTTATTTTCTTTAGTCAACAGCGTCACCAATGGAGCTTTCATATTACAGTGACACACCAAGCAACATATTTGTAATTGAGAGTTAGAACTAGATGATGTTGCTCTCATTTCGATCCCACCCCATCCACTAGTCTTGCATCCCTACTTCGCAAGCCACCAAAAATGGTAACAATGGTTGCCTTCGTTGAAGTGTGTTATCTAAGCAAATTTGGAGGAAACTAACTACACAACAAACATATGGTGTTTTTGTCCAATTTTTTATTCTTTTATTTTTTAATTAAAAAATTTAATGATAATAATCTAGTCAGCATTAGAAAATATAAAATACCCACAAGTTAGTTGCCACATTACTGAAGTTAGGCCATGTTATAATTGACATTAAGAAACACACAATTAATGGATGGAAATCAATGAAAGACCAAAATTACGTATTTTTAAAAATTGATAAACTAAATGTTCACAATTAAAAATTGGGGACCAAAGTCAATAGTAAAATCGGTGATATTAACATGATGACTAAAAAAAAATTAGAGACCAAAAATACAAATTAAAAATTATATAAAAGAAGTGTAATAAAACCATAACTAAATTAGCGCTCTATTTGGCGTAGAGGAGAGAAATATGGTAAATGAAAATAAGTAAGAAACAAGTTAAGAGGAGAAAAATAGATAAGAAATAAAATAAAAATTTAGGTTGTTTGATTTAAGAGAAATAGATGAGAAATAAAATGGAAATAATATTGTAAGATTGTTTGGTTTGAATGAAAAGCGAGGAAAGAAATTATAAAACAAATGAAAGGACCATATTGCCCTGTATTGGAGTTGCAGCAATAATGGTGATGTAATCCATTTGACTAATTAGCATGTCTCATTTAAGTGATTACGACTGGATGAATAAAATGTGAAGGCACATTGAATCGATTACGTAATCTACTATGGCGAGCTCCAGAATGCAATGTTTTATTAAAATTGATTGTGTAATTGATTATGCAACTCCAGGAACGCTGCATAGCTATTTTAATCGAGTATGCAATCAATTGTAACTACTATTTCCAAATTTGAATCAATTACATGATTGATTGTGGGGCTTTTATTTCCAAATTGTGACAGTTTAACCGATTAGTGAAGATCATAATTGGTTATCGTGCAGTGTCAGAGGGGCTTCTATCCATGTAATCGATTAAAGCTAATATATAATTGATTGAAGAAGTATGCAGGGATAAAATCAATTGCTTTAATGAATTAAAACATAACTATAATGAATACGCTGTGCGCCGTTGCTGGGCTCGCACACAAGTGTATTTGGAGAAAGGGTAAGTGTTCTACTCTTTCAGACCTAATTTCGTTGGTAAAATTCAGTTAGTGGAATTCACGAAAAATTTAAAAATTTCTTTAACATTTCTATTGAACCAAACATAGAATTTTTTTTCAAAAAAGTCAAAATTTTGTTTTCCATCTTCGTCTGTCACGCCTGCCAAACGGGGCGTAAGTGATTTTACAAAAATTTCCTTACAAAAATTTCCCAACAAAAGTAGTTCGGGTTCGGTACGGCCCGTCTTGAAAACAATAGTTATCGATTCCTCATTTCACTCGTCACGCGTCAGTAACAGTCGCTAGTAGGAAACCGCAAGGTCGCTCGGCTCGCGTCGTTGCACTTGTATTCACTCCGATTACACTCCACTCCGCATAACGCAACTTTTAATTTAATTTAAATTAGACACCACTACCATTTAACACTGAACAAACTCACCTTGATCTAACTTATTATTTTCATTTTCAATTTTTAATTTACCTTCCTCCGGCAGAACATGAAGCTGGGGCTGCGAATCCTCCTCATTGCTCTGGTGCTGGTGTTCCCATTTTCCTCTTCTTCAAAACCCAAAGACCCATTCCTCGGAATCGCTCCCGAAGGTCTCTCCCCCTTGCTTCACACAACATTTATCACTATCATTTTTAATTTTATTTACATTTTGACATTATTCTGGTTATTTATATTTCAATTAACGAAATGCGTGTTGCTATTTCTCGCAGATGACAAGTATTACAAGTCTTCCGATGTAATAAGATGTAAAGATGGATCCGGAAAATTCAACAAGGCGCAGCTCAATGACGACTTCTGCGATTGCGCTGATGGCACCGATGAGCCTGGTTTTTATTTTAATTAATAATTAATAATATCTGATTTATTTTAATTTTATTTGTTTCATATGGGATCATTTGCAGTTCCTAAAATTCATTGTTTCATTTTATTTTTTTCCTTTTTTGGGGCAGGTACATCTGCATGTCCGGGTGGAAAATTTTATTGTTGGAATACAGGACATGTTCCTGTTTATTTGTTTTCATCTAGAGTGAATGATGGAATTTGCGGTGAGCAAGATGCTTATATACATACATACATACATATATATATAATTTTTATTATTGTATTGTGCAGTTCCTGTGGTATGGTTAGACTTAGTGCTTAAGCTGAAAAATTGAAAACAAGGTAGGGGGGGGGTGGGGGGGAGATTGAAAGAAGAAGAATATCCACACCAGATAGATATGCATGAACAAGGTTCTATTAGTACAGATTTAGAAGGATGTCTTGACGATGGTTATGCATTTATTGATTACTTTTCGGTGTTCCTTTTGATATATAAGCTAAACATTTTGGATCTGGTGCGCATGTTTTGAACTTATGGGAATGCTTTCATTTTATCTTGTTATTCTCCCTGGTATTATTTGAGCCGTTTATGATATAGATGTATGGCATAGTGATTGGAGATGCTGGTTTAGTAAAGCTGGCACTTGATCTAGATGCAAATTTATTAGGACATTGTGATTACAGTTATTCCTTCTATATTTTATAGGTTCAATATAATTTTAGCTACATTTAGAATTTCCATACCTTTTGAGTTCTGTTACTGTGTAACAAGCTTATGAGTATGGAGAGCGCACCTTATGTTTTGATCTTTCACTAACTTTGTGCATTTGCGCATCATTTCTAAAAGTGTTTTCCTTTCTTTTAAATAATGACTCTAAAATTTTGTCTGAAAGTTAAAAATGCTGTTATCCTGTGCATTACTGGCCTGTAGTTTGGATTATAATTTGTTTTGTTTTCCTGCCATTATCTGTAGATTGCTGTGATGGAACAGATGAATATGATGGTCAAGTAAAGTGTCCAAATACCTGCTGGGAGGCCGGGAAAGTTGCTCGAGATAGGCTGAAAAAAAAGATTGCCACTTATCAAGAGGGCGTCAAATTGCGAAAGCAAGAAATTGAACAAGCTAAAGTAGCTATGGAGAAGGATGAGGCAGAACTTTCAAAATTAAAAAAGGAAGAAAGTATACTTAAAGGAATTGTGAGACAGCTAAAGGGTATAACTTTTTGGTTCTATCCTGTTCTTGCGAATGTTTTACTTAATATATGTAAACTACATGAAACTTTGGTTTAAGGATTTTGATCCTAAAAATAATGATCATCCATACAAAGAGAAAATGGAAAGGCAATGTGTCAAATGTACTTGTGACTAATTTAAAAATTCTACTAATAGGTTTATTTTCCACTGGTAAGAGGATCAAGTGAATGCATGGAGAAATTTGGTTAGGGATGCAGGAATGCATTTAGTGTAATGTTCAGTTTGAAGTGTTAGATGCATTTATCAGTTTTGCAAAAACCTTTTGAATGTATAAATTGAATACAAATTGGCAAGTGTGTGAGATATTCTGAACCAACTGTCTGTTCAATTACACATGTGACCACAAGCAACTACTTGCAATTGATGAGTGACATATGATGAAGTCAGATCATCATTATCAGTCTGTTTAACATGTGGGAAGTTGAAGATTCTGCTTTTGGCATTTTTCAAATTGTAAAATTGAGGAGGGGACAACATTTTACATGTTTTGAAAAGTAAACATGATAAAACATGTTTGACTGGTAAGTTTACAGATTTCATGCTATGCCGTAAATGATATGGAATTTTGATCAGGGAGAAAAAGGAATATACAGTTTTTTTTTTTTTTTTTTTTTTAAGTTTTTCATTTGTATAGCAATTTTCTATCCTATCAATGGAATACCTTCTTTGAAAAATTCCTTTTGTTTCCATTGCAGATCATAAAGAACAAATAGAGAAGGCAGAGGAGAAGGAACGTTTGCAGAAAGAAAAAGAAGAGAAGGAGAAAAAGGAGTCTGAGGAGAAGGCTAATGAAGCAAAAGATAAAGCTGATGAAGATACGGGGCATAGAAATGAAGCTGGAAAGCATTCAGATGTTGAAGACAATGCTGTGGAAAATAACCATGATAAAATAGAAAATCTAGAGGGTTCTGCTGCAGATCAGGTTTGATTGCATTTGCCATTAAGGTTGCAGAACTTGACTCTACTCTGTACAATCAGAGTGTACCATTCTGAAGAATTTATTTTAACTTTTGAATGCATTAATGTGGTATTTAATTGTCAATGTGAGGTGACACTGTGTGTGTGAGAGATTTTCCAGATCTTTCATTAACCCTGTATCATCCTTAGGTTAGTTATGCTACGATAAAGAGTAATACCTGGTCATGTTTTTTTATGCAATGAACTACCCTACCTCTAAATAACATGCAAATATTTTGTTGTTACAAGAAAAAGTAATTTTGTTGCTATTTATCTGTTTACCTGTACTTGAAAACAATGTTAGAAAAACAACTAATAGTGACTACTTTCCACCCATCGCACTGTGAAGCAGATTGCTTCGTCTCTCCTACACATTATTCCTTCACTTTTGTGTGTGTGCATGCATGTGCTATCTTGCACTATCTCATTATGTGGTAAGTGGTCTTATTCTTCTACTTTAACATTCCAAGCTTTCTTACAGGATGAAGCAGGGGACAAATTAGCAGATGTACTTGATAATGATGATGGAGCCAGTGATAGTCCTGGAAGTGAAGGATCTTTGCTTAATAAAGTGGAAGAGGTGAATATAAATTTTGCATTTGTTCTTCTGAATTTTTGGTAGTTGAAACAACATTTACTGCCAAACACACCAGATTTAAGACTTGCTTAACGTTTTAGTTTGATTTTTCCCCCAATGTAGAATGCAAATGAAGCTGAGGAAGAACCTACTGTTAAATCTGAAACTGATTTTAAGGTCGGAAACAAAGAGTCTTCAGATGAAATCATCAATACGGTATCTCTGTAGTCCATACTCAATCTCTCATAGTATGATTAGAGTTTACTCTTATTTTACATTCATCTCATAGTTACTATTTCAATTGATGTATACTGCTTGATTCGCTTTCTTGATATGATTAGCTCATAAGCAAGTATTGCTAGGTTCTTCCATTCTTCTCAGTTATTGTCTTATAACTTCACCAAACAAAATCATTGTTCTATGACAAAATATAGCACCTGCTACATCTCATGAAAAAGAGTTGAAGTGAGACAATGGTGAATCGTCTCACAACAAAGTCATTTTATTGCCAAAACAGTTGCACTTGGTTATTTGTGTAGTCATTTTTTTACCAATAATTACGATATCTAGGATACTACACCAAAGATTGCAGAACATTTCTGGTGGAAAATAGTTTCACTGCCTTTGATTCAGTTTTGGATGCAAGGGAACATTAGGGATGTTGTTTCAGATCTAAACATATTTCAGATTGAAAGATGGAAATGAAAAGTAGAGATTTGAAAAACACTCCTCATGTGGTGATTCTAATCCTTATTTCACGCATGGATATTGTTGAAATTGTGGGGTTTTAGGTATTGAGGGAGGCAATGAGAGAAGAGAGACTTTGAAAAATATTATCTTGAATATTGCGAATTATGTAAGAACAGATGAGGAACTAATTCTAAGCTTGCTCCACACATATAGGGGAAATAATCTTGTGTGGCATATGAACTTGCAACATGTCATTGATATTAAGGGCTCAATTGGATAAAACTATAAGCTTAATTATTATTACATAAGTACTTATGTATTAGTTGGTTTTATAATCGAAGGGAAAATAGTGTCAAACTGTTTTTGTATAAGCTATAAGTTTTTTTCATAAGTTATACTAGAGAGCTTATTGAAATAAGCTAGAAAACAACTTATAGACATATCATAAACTCTCCCAAACACGTATACAAGGCTTATGTCATAAGATAAGTTCAAAATATGTATAAGCTCTTCCAAATGGGGTCTAATTCTATTAAGCTTTGCAGCCCAAATAAAATACTAAACCTTATTGAGAGCTTTGGACTTCCAAAAAAATGAGCTAGGAATTGAAGAAAGATTTACATGAAAACAGCCTACACAGATAAGAAGACCAAATCCTTTTGTCCGCACTATAGGACAAAAGAACGTGGTCAAGGAGACCCAAAAGAGACTCCGATTTAGAGGTGACGAAATACAAGGATGTCTTTTTGATCCGTGTAGCCAACCTCAGTGCAAATGGCCTTTTGTTGTTGTTGTTGATGTTGTAGAATACTAGTCTTATTAGTCATAGGTAGTGTTTGGTGCCCTGACAAAATGGAACGGAATGGTTCTATTCTATTTTGTTCTCCTTGATTTCAGCTTTTTTAGTGGAACCAAAATGTACCACTTTTAATCCCCACATTTTGTTCTATCTATTTTTAAAATGTGCTAAACAGAGAACAAAAATCAGGTGTTATGTTCCGTCAAATTCTAACACATAAACACTACCATAGTGTTAATGGGTTTTGTCTTGTGCTAGTAGTATTAAATGGGATTATTTGATATTGTATCAAATCTATCAATTATATATTCAACATACTATTGTTAACAAGGTTGTCAAACTTTAGATCAGAAGGGGAGGGTAGACACGTAAAGCATGAGATTGTAACACATATTGTAAGATCATACCTAAAATAAAGGCTATATTCAAACACACCACACACACCCACACATAATAACATAAATAGGCATTAGGCAAAATAACCTTAAGATCACATATGACATTTAATTAAACTCCAATGTTGAAGATCACAATTGACAATGCATAAACAAAGGCCGCACAGCCTCACTAGCACACAGCAAACCAAGCCAAAACAACACAAATACAAAAATGGCTTAAATATGTTTTTGGTTCTTGTAATATACTTGTTTTATGGTTTTAGTTCCTATAAGTTTTTTTGGTTGATTTTGGTTCCTGTCAAATTTTGTTTTACGGTTTTAGTTCCTGTCACTATTCATTGATGACGTGGTAACCATGTATTGGAGAATAGGTCTGGTGTTTCTTAAATAATAAGGATTAAAATGAATATCTTCTAATATAAGAGGGACTTATATAAAAAGTTTACAATTTTATAAGGAATAAAAAAATAACACTAGGGACTAAAATCGTAAAACAAAATTTTACAAAAAATTATAAGGACTAAAATCATAAAATGAGTATATTATAGGGACCACAAATATATTTAAGCCTACAAAAATAAATGCAACACCCAAACATAACAACAGAGTCACAAATTCGCATACCACATCCACACCTAGAAATTACAGCACACCCAACTACTTGCAAGAAGGGTCACTTGCAGCTTGCAGCACTTGAAGAATGCCAATACAGAAGCTGCAGCTCTTATAGATGCAAAAGAAATTGCAGGTACCAAGCTTTCACTTGTAGCACCAAAAAGAAGTTGCAGCAACAAGGTTTAGGGAAGCCAATGTTGCAAGACGACTACTCACAGGTCACAGGTCTCACATCACACCAACAAAATGGGTAATGGTCAGTGGTCACAGGTCTATCAGGTAATGGCCTGGGGCTCATTTTTCATCCCTGTAACCCATTCTACCAGCTAGAAAACTGGGACCAAGCATGTATAGAAGGATTTTATGATCCCGCCAATTCCACTGAGCTGGCATGACCCCACTTAATCCCGCCAATTTGAGTTCAGAGCTGGGAACAGAATGCTTCAGCTACCAAAACACCTTCACATTGATTGTTACCCTTCTTTCTCTTTCCTCCTTAACAATCACCAGTAAATTGGAGGTGGAAAACCATAATGTCATTTTGAATCTACTACCTTCATTGAGATCCCCATCAACAGCACGTGAATAATTTGGCATAGAACATCAATCACTAAAGTAAGCAACAATGGGAATAAATGGTCCTTTTCCCTAACTTCCCATTTCTCATGAAACTGATAGTTTAGCTTACCATATACAATCACATAACGGTCAGCAACCCACCTCTGTGTAGCACTGAAGACCTCTCTGGTTTCTAGAGAACTTTATTTGATCCACGATGACTCACCCAATCATGAGCTTTCTCAAAACCCAACTTAATAACTGAACCACATTTTTGTTGTCTTTGAACATCTTTCTCCACCTCATTCACTATTTGAGCTCATGAACCATGTTATTGGAGTGATTTTGCATCAAGACAATTGTGATGGCTAGAGTTCATGGGTTCTCTGGTATTTAACAATCCTAGCTGTTAGTGTCATTGCACTTATTTGTAGTCATTGGCATTGAATACAATCACTGATTAGTCTTGAAGGTAGCTATTTCCAACAATCTACTGCATGTTACGTGCCCTTTTGAATTCTTCGGACTTCAGCTCTTACTATAGCTCCTGCTCTCATGAGATTCTTTTCTTTCTCATACGAACTGATATATTGCATAGTTATGGGTGAAATTTTAGTTTAGAAATGTCTTAAACTTTGCAAATTTCTTCCGCTTGTCTTTTCTGCTTGTTATTTTCTCTTTGTTGGCATATCTGTAGGCAAATGAAGTATCTGAAAATACCGAGGGATTATCAAGGGAAGAGTTGGGCCGGCTTGTTGCTTCACGTTGGACAGGAGAAAATACTGATAAGCAAAGTGCTGATCCTGATACTACATTAGACAATGAAGATCACGAAGATCTTCCAAAGGGGACAAATAATGAGGAATATGAAGGCTATGCTTCTGAAACTGACGATGACCGCCACAAATATGATGATGAAGAGGAAATTGATGAAGAATATCGAGAGGATGAGCATGATGACCTTAGTTCCTCCAAATCTGATTCTGATACTGAACTAGACTTGTCAGGTTTGCTATAGATATTACATAATCCTTATCCAAGTTTGGTATATAGATTGAGTTGTGATGAGATTAAATGAGCTCATATGGTACCACAACAGATAATCCTTCTTGGTTAGAGAAAATACAGAGAACTGTACGGAATATTTTTCAAGCTGTTAATCTATTCCAGGCTCCGGTGAACCAGTCAGGTAGACATTTAACACTTTATTACCTATATTTTATATCCATGTAGATATAACTTAAGAGTTAAGCCTTTCTCTTTGGGTTCTTTAGATGCTGCTCGTGTACGCAAGGAATATGATGAATCAAGTGCCAAGTTGTCTAAAATACAATCTAGAATATCGAGTCTGACGCAAAAGCTAAAACATAATTTTGGTTAGTATGCTGCTAGTAACATTTGTCACCGTCATAGCATTTGAGTTGTAGAAATATGAATTATGGAATTGACTTGGATAAACTGAAATAGAACTTAAATATTACAGGTCCAGCAAAGGAGTTTTATTCATTCTATGATCATTGCTTTGAGAGCAAGGAGAACAAGTTACATTATATCTCCCCTACCAGTTTACTTTCTGTTGTATTTGGCTTTTGTTTTCCTCCCAGAATCTGCATGTTAGATAGTCCTGTTAATCTCACTTTCTGGTGATGGAAATTTTGGTTCAGGTACACTTACAAAGTTTGCCCCTATAAACAGGCTTCTCAGGAGGAGGGCTATTCCACCACCCGTTTGGGGTAAGGTTTTAGTAACTAGTTGATAATTTTTGTTAGGGTGCTTTTCTTCAGTTACAAAAAAAGTGCAAGCATCAACTGGTGAAAACAAAGTTTTATTTTTCCCTTATGAAAAAGACAAATAATTGAATTTCCATATTTTTTACAGGCGCTGGGACAAATTTGAGGATTCATACAAAGTAATGGTGTTTTCTAATGGTGATAAATGCTGGAATGGTCCTGATAGGAGTTTGAAGGTTATATGTTTTCAAATTTTAAAAATGATTACAGTCATTTCGTACAGTTTTGACAGGATTATTTTGTCTCTATTCATTCATTCTATAATGATTAAATATTTAAATCCACTGACTTTAGTTAGATGTAGAAGTGTACTTTCGTTAGATGTAGAAGTAGAATATAAAATTTAATTTTTTCCATAAGAGTATGTTAATAGATAAATAGTGCCCTTGCCCTCTGGGTTTGGGACACAGGGAAACAGGTGCTGTCCAAATTCAAAGGCTGCAAAATTTTCAAATTAACTTAACAATTTTATTTTATTTTTAAATAAAAACCATAGTAATCCAATGGTGGAGATCCTCTGCAGATGTATTCAACTGCAGAGGATTGGGATCCCTTTTAGGGAGTTCTGGTTGGTGATCCTTTTTACAACAGCCGGTGGGCAAGTCCATTTCAGTTTGCACACATCATCTTATCATCATCATAATGATAATAGTCAGTGTAGTTGCACATGGAAATAAGAACTTGAAAGGTTCCAATTTGTGGACCCTCTGATTTATTAATGGCTTTGTGTTTTTAATTTTAACAGGTCAGGCTAAAATGCGGGTTGAAGAATGAGATTACTGATGTAGATGAACCGAGCCGTTGCGAGTAGGGATTGCTGTTTTGTTTTTCTCTGCTTCTACCTTTCTCCTCTTCTCCTTTTTGTCAAATTTTTCCATGTGATGCTCTCCCTTTTTCTCATTATTGTCTCACTGGCCTCATGGCAGATATGTAGCTGTATTATCTACCCCAGCCCTTTGTCAAGAGGAAAAGCTGAAGGTACTTCTCTAATTACATGATAACAGATGTCCTTGCCTCGATATGGTATTAATGGTAACTGTGTAACTTTACAGGAGTTACAACACAAGCTAGACTTATTGAATTCAGAACAACCAGCAAACCATGATGAGTTGTGAACAAACGGAATGGATTAGGTAAGTTTACTAGGCTGTATGATTCTTTTTCTTTTGAGACTCAAGTCCCGAGTTGATCAAGTTTTATTTTGAACAGGTAGTATGATGATCATAGAGCAACTGAAGAAGTGGTGCCCTTAAGTTTTGTATGCTAGAGCTTACCCAAATTTGATATCGGGTGGGGTTAGGGAGAATGGGTTTGGTAATCCTTATGGCTGTCCGAGTTGGCAACATTCTAATATGACTAATCCCATTGCACATTTTTCCTTTATTGAACTCAATTACGACGTGGTCTCTGTGCCTCTCCTTGAAATTGTCCATTCCATTAGCAAAGGGTGGATATTTATACTATGCAAGATACTAGACAGTAAGAATTTCTTGAGCCAAAATTTTTGTTAGAATGAGTTCACGTTATTATTGATTTTTAGATGGTTCCAGCAATCATTATATATTGATGTGATATGTGGAATGTGCATATTTTGTTTGCGTGGCCTCTTAAGGAGACTTAATAGAGATACATTGTTTATGAGACAAGAAATTCACTAGAGAAGAGAAAGCCCAAAGGAAAACGGACCGAATGAAATATTTTTAAACTATCAAGCCGATATGAAAAAATTGAAAATTGATCAAGCGATAACTGAAGAAATCGAAACTAAAATATTGCGTTTTTTTTATTTCTATATAATTTGTTTTTTAGTTTTTAATGTGAAAACTGAATTGAACCAAAACTTTAGTTTCTGATTGATTAATAATATAAAATTTTTTATACTGACAATGCAAAGTTATTAAATTTTAATACTTATATTGTTTTTTATATTATATTTTCATATAAAGTCCAATTATTTCTTTACGTTGAATTGCATATTTAGTAAATGTCGTCTTCAAAAGCTGATAAAAATTCGAATGGTTATTATTTTGTATTGTGTCAATTAGTTGTCAAATTAAAAATAATTTTAAAAATTGTATGAAAATAATTAACAAGTTTTAAAAATTGAATAACTAATTTAAACTGTACTGCAAAAGATTGGTTTAATTTAATTTGGATTTGATATTACATTTAAATTAGAACTGAATCAATATTATTTTTATTTGTGGGTGAAAATCAAACTGAATTGAACTGTAAATATTCCTAGAAGCAACATGAATTAGGAAATGCATGTCAATATTTCTTGATATTCAGCATCGGTTATTAGAACCGTAGCCATAGGGAGCGCAAGGCTATTAATTAAATCTATGTTTGAATTATCGTTGGAGGGTATTTTTGAAAAATAAATATATTTTATCTTTTACTTTTACACTGTATTTGGTAGAGATGAAAGAAATAAAGAGGAAAGAAGTAGGAAAGAAAGAAGTAGAGAGAAAATAGATAAAAAATGTAATAGAAATAGAGATTATTTGGTTGAAGAAAAATAAAAGAAAAGTGAAGTAGAAGTATACTTTTTGACTTTTTTGGTTTGAATAAAAAAAGGAAAAAAATAAAAGATATTGTAAAACTATGTTTTTACCCTTACAAAGATTTTTTAAATTTTTAATGATATTATTAAAAAAAAAGAGCATGCAACATAATCAATTATGGCCTAGCACATAATCGATTATATTGCTTGCCACATAATGGCTATAATATATGTGGCAAGCAATATAATCGATTATGTGCTATGCCATAATTGATTATATTGCTTCCACATATTGGGTTTGGTCATATAATTGATTATATGGCTCATATAATCAATTATATGACCTTTACTCTCGATTTTAAAACACGAGCACACAACTTAGGAGAGAGAAATGCAAAACAACAACACATGCAAGGGTATTAACGTAATCGCTTCTCACTTCCATGCACTTCCACTTAGTTGAGAAGGGGACTAAAAATGTGTGGACCCCACTAAAATAAAGTTGTCAAATTGGTGGGCCATTGCCTGAGTTGGCTCGATTTGTGTTCGAGCCTTTTTTTTTTTTTGCCCAACCTAGCCCTATGCGAGCCACCGGACCAATTTGGCCTGAATTTTTTTTGGACCTATTAACGTTGTTATCTATTTTAGTTATGCCAAAAATTATATAAAATTAAATTATTTAAATCATATTAAGTATTTAAAATAAATTCTACATACTTTCTAGCATAAAGAAACATTTTTATCATATATAATTGACTTAATTACTCAATAGTCTCATTAAAAATATGTTTTAAGCGAATTTTATTTACAAAATGAAGTACCCATGTTAGCCTTTCTTTTTTACAAACGTATGTGGCCTTTTCTTTTTGTGCACTGTCACTAACTTTACTCATGGCATTAACATTTGTGACCTTTATTTTTTTAAGTATATTAATATTTTCTATTAATATATATATATATATATATATATATATATATATATATATATATATATATATATATATATATATATATATATATATATATATATATATATCTATATATATATATATATATATATATATATATATATATATATATATATACAGGCTAGCCTAGCCCGACTGGGCTAGATAGGTGGGGCCAAAACGGCCCGATTTATTTTAGACTACCTTTTTTTGAGTCTAGCCCAGTCTTTTTTGCGGGCTGAGCAAGTCGGCCATCGAGTTAGGCCCATTTTGACAGCTCTAACTAAAATTTTAAAAATTTCATTAGTAATTCTCTCCTACCAAACAAACGGAAAATGTACACTTCCCTCCTCTTCCATTCTTGTCACTCCACTTCCTGCTACTTCTCTCATACCAAACACAGTGTTATTGTACTTTTAGAAGGGTAAAAAATGGTACCACTAGGATAATTGTCTTAGGCTCCATATTATTTTTACTAATTATTATTGTTATTATTACTAATTGGGAGTCAAAGTTTATAACTTTAATTTGAAGATGGAAAGTTATACAAAAGTTTTTCCAATGGTTCTTTTTAAATTTAAAAGTATTGAATATTTTTATAAATAGTAGATCAATTTATTTTTTCTATTGAAACTCGATTTAAATAATTTTTATAATATGAAATTATTTTTGGTTTTTTTATTTGAATATAAAAAATTTAAAATCAATATTGTGATGAAAGTTGAAAATCAATTCTCTTAACGCCTTTTTTTATTTAACAAGTCAAATATATAATATAATGATCAGATACTAAGGTTTTATACAAAAAAATAAAAAAAGATGAAAATTAGTCAAACTCTCTTAACGCCTTTTTTGTTTAACAAGTGTTGTGTAAGAATCAATGTTGTGATGAAAGTTGAAAATCATTATTTTAGTGGTGTTAAATTTACAGTGACTTTTTGCAAGGAGTAGAAATAATTAATGATTTTGAAATAAACCCTTTTTTTAATTGTGAAAGTAGTGATTAGAAGTTATGACCAATGTTTTTAAAACCAGAATCAAGTCATTGAATCGGTCAAGACATTGATTCAAGGTTCAATGGTTCAACTGTAGTTGAACCATGGTCGAACCAGTATTAATAAAATAGTGATAATAATTAAATAATATTAAAAAAAATAATATCATAATTTATAATACTAAAAATTAAAAATAAAACATAGTTTTATATGTTTTTTATATTTACAATACCTACAAAAGTGCAAATTAAATATGTCATGATACTTAAGTATAAGTTTTAACTATACACATCAACATTTATTAATAAAAACAAGTTTATATTTAAAATAAAAAATAAAATGATAAATACTTTAGGTTAGTTTTTTTTTTTTAAGAAAAAATCAAAATAATGTTATATTAAGCATTTTTCATTGACCCATTTTGAATCAATTTTATCGGTTTTGACCGATTTTTCTGGTTTTTTGATCAGTTTTTCTTTAGGTTAGTTTTGTGATTTATTTGAATCGGTTAGGTGACCAATTCACTGGTTTTCCGTCTGATCGGCTAGTCTGGTCCCGTTTTCAGAACATAAGTTATGACCTTTTTTTTTTTCAACAATGGGCTTAGTGTAACACCCTAAGGGCATTACCGTAACTAGGTCTATATTTCTAAGAATGAAAAGAAAAACAAACTTGAAAGGTAGACACAACATGCAAATACTACTCATAAATGTAATTAGATATTATATACGAACCATACAGTAATTAAAATACATGCCTAATACAACTCATATATCACCCAAAGGTGTCATATAAAATATAAAGAATACAAAAAATAAATAACGTAAACTAGGCTACGACTTCATGCACATGAGTCCAAGCTTTATCTGCACATGTCTTCACCTGTATCCTGAAAAAGGGAAAACTTAAAGGAGTGAAACATAATGTCTTAGTGAGTGCTTTAAGGGTTCTACGGCTAGGTCAATCTCTTCTACTCGGATAACCTTCATTACTTATCTCTCATGGCTTTAGCCTCATTGGGTCTCTCATAATTATCCATACCTATGGTCGAGTCTACACCTTTCAACAGTCAATACTCCCCGTTAATTACTCTCTCATTCTCACAACTATTATATTAGTTTACTATCTCATTCTTACCTAAAACTCATCCTCATTATTTATACTTTTTTACCTAAAACCCTCTTTAGAATTTACTCTTCTTCCTTTTAATATTCAAAGCTGTCCCCTAGGGTCAAGTCTAAGGTTACAAACATCCTAAAATACTCTTATTTCATTCTCTCTTACTTGTCTTATACCTTTATATTACGCCATGAGGGAATTCACCCTTTCTCTATGTTATTCACAACTATTATTATTCAACTAGAACCCTCATAACACTATCCTAAGGTCTAGCCTCTCACTTATCCTTAAGGTAGCAAACACAATTCCAATTACAAGCATATAATTGTTTCACATTCTTTGTCTAATAACTAGACTATACCTCGTTTTGTTTTATCAAACAGGAATGACACTCGTGCAAGATATGATCACATGTCCACAACTTTAACTTTTCATCACAAGGCATAATTACATTCTTACATAGAATTCACATAAATAGGGTCACATAGAATTCACATAATTACAACATAGCACACTCTAACATATCACACTATAACAAGATACATATGCGTGCTATGTTCCTAAACCACTACTCATGCACTATGTGGTACCAACCTAAACTTTTGAAAAGTAGACTAGGAGTAAATGTAAGGCCATAAGAAGCGTCATCGGTACCGATGCTTTCGGCTTTCGCATCCTCAACTAGCATGATATTCCCTGGTGACTAGTCAGGGTTACCCAGTTTTGCCTAGTACTGCCCCGGTTCCATGAGATCAGCATGGACCATTGGAGTTTTTCCAACCGGATAACCCCCAAGGCTAAGGTTAGACAACCCATCACGGCCTCCACCAGCCAGATTCTACATACTTTCCTCATCATATAACTCAAATGTTATGATGCATGGTTACAAATAATTCTTACAACTTTTTATAGACTTTTATCATGAAACATTGACATAATTTCATATCATACTTAGTTTCTTTCAAGGTAAATAATAGTCATACAATATAAACTCAACAAGGCATAAGAAAACAAACAATAATGAGTTAAAAACTTCAAAAAGGAGTTCAAAAACACAAAGAACAGAATAGTAAAAGTCGTACCCGCCCAGCAGGACGGAAGTCTCGCCTGGCGGTCCAACGAACCCACCTAGCGGGTTCCGCGTGCCTAACGTAAATGCGGAATCCAGTTTTTGAATAAAAGTCGCCCAACAGCTATCTAATCCCGCTGGGCGGATTCGAGGTACTAATTTTAATTTATTTTTCCTATTGTCTTTGGGTTCTAAATGCTTTAAGATAAATAATTAGATTCTTTATCACTCTTCTACATTGATAATTGGTCAATCTAATCTATAATTTCCTTATTCCCTCACAATCCCCTCAAAACCCATCAAATCCCTAAATTTAGGTATAAGGAGGGAAAAGATAAATAGATGAACAAGAACAAGGAAGGACACGGGGGAGAGCACTCACCTTTATGGACATACAAAGCTGAGTTATAGGGCTTGAATTCTCCGGTTTCTATTCCTCCTCTTTCTTTTCCTCTTCTTCTTCTTTCTTTTCTCCTCATTCTCTCTACCTTCTTTCTTCTTCTATTTGTGACGGTTAAACCTAATTCTCCTTCTCTATTCCTTCTTATAACATGTGGGTAGGTATGTGGCTTAGTGGGCTTTAATCCTCTATTGGGCCCTAGATGCTCTTTTAGGTTGTATGATAATATTTTTATTAAGAGCTACCTCATAGTTTATTTCTAGTACTTGAAATTTGGGGTGTTACACTTAGTTATAATTGTGATTTCTTTACTCTTAAAATTTAATTAGAATGCACTGTGTGGAAGTATTTTATACTATTATCCAATCATATATTTTATATATGGTAACAGCATTGAATTTTGTAATAATTATTTGAAAAGTTACATTTAAAATAATTTCTAATTATTTAATAGTATAAATTTTTTTACATTGACGGTGCATGAAAATTATAATCTTCTTATTATAATTAATGTGAAATTTTAACCTTTTATGATTTTCTGCAACAATCAAACATCCTTAAATTTTCTAGTTTAAAAACTAGGTTGCTCTATCATTCTACCATTTACAGTCTATTTGGCAGGAGTGAACTTGTAAAGAAATAGGACAAAGAGGATGGAAATGAATAGGTGAGAAATAACTGTTGTTATTTGGTAGAGGTGAAATTAAAAGGTAAGAAATATAAAGTGTGTGGGTCTCATTGCTAAAAATTTCCTCACTGAATAGGGTAAGAAATAATGAAGAAAACAAACAATAATTTGTGGGAGACAAAAAAACGCATGAGTGGGACTATGCTGGTTCTCGTTTCTTGGTGCACCGCTATCATTTGTCTCTCGCTGAGGGTTCACTCTCATTCATATATCTGTGTTGCTGGTGACTGGAAAAGGCCACAATACCTCCTCTATCCTCTAAAAACTAGATTATTGTGGACTTCACTACCTAAGTAAGGCATACCCCTCCGGAATATATTGTTCATTTCCCTAACATTCACTACAATAATGTGATAGATCTAGATCCTGTGTGCTAAAATTGTGATGTAATGGGTAGTTTTAACCGGTTGTTGGCCTGGATAATCGATTATGAGTTCATTATCTACGAACATGTATTTGATGATAGTCGATTAAAGATTGGTTAATCGGTTAGGCAATAGCAAAAGTCGGTATGATAGTCGATTATCATTCATGGGTAATCAATTATCATCACCTGACAATTCCTTCAATAATCGATTATTGAACCATGGATAATCGATTGTACGTGTGTGTTCTAATTTTGGCTTCACTTGCGTGGCTGTTTTTATTACCTTTAGCGTTTTGGTTCACTTACACGGCTGTTTCAATTATACGTGTGCGGTTGCGATTTGATTTGAATGCTGCTGGGATGAATTTAGGCTTCAATTCATGGCTTGTGTGTATTATGGGACATGGGGTTTTATGTTGAGTTTTTAGTGTCTTTGTGTTTTGGAGGACATGGTTAGTGTTATTATAAATTGTGGATGTGTTGTTGATGATTATTAGAAAGTGGCTAAACAATGAGTTTTTTTTTGTTTGGTATGTAAAACTGATTATGTAATGTGGTTTTAAAATTGAACAAGAGATGATTTTTTTAATATTAATTTTTTTTATAAATTAGGTGTTTCTGAGGTATAAGTAATTTGGCTAGGATCTAAAAGAGGATTGTGGTAAAAATGTGGATGGTTATTTGTTTTTATGGATTTGGCAAGTTACCATATTTGTAAACTTATAAGTGAAAGAAAAATGGATTTATGGTAAAAAAAAAGGTGACTTGATGTACCTCATTAAGTAAACAAACACATGTATAATATGTTATTTGATATATATTTTTGTGGTTGTTTTTGTAAGGTTGAAACTTGTGTTCAAACTATCAGATGGAAAGAATTAATAATATAGAAAATGGTGAAGAGAATATGTCTTATGACCTCATGGCAAATATAGATCATGATAGGTTGGATGAAGAGAAAATACTTACTAATGATATGGGAATTAAAAGGAAAATAATAAGTCATGCTCAACAATAGTTGCAAATAAGGCTACAAGTTGTTGCAATTATACTATTGTGTTGTGTAGGGCATGCATTGCATTTGCTTCATTTGTTGTCAACAAAAATGCACATTTTGGTTAGTAATTTTGATCCTCAAAGAGAGCAAGGGTGTCATGAGTTAATGAGCTACCTAGTTCATACAGAGAAGTGTCGTGATATTATATGCATGGGGCCTCAAGCATTCACTAAGTTATGCCAAAAATTAAGAGGTACTGGTATAGTTAAGGATACTATATGGTCCACAGTTGAGGAGCAAATGACAAAAAATTTTATATATCATAAGTCACAATGTTAAAAATTTTCTTCTTCTATCGGTCTGGTGAGATAGTCAGTCACCACTTCACATTATGTTACATGTTGTATTTGCATTAGAGGGAGAACTTTTAGTCCAACCAAGCAGTAGGAATGTCCCACCACAAATACTTAACAATAGTAGATTTTATCCATTTTTAAAGGTATCGCTCTATATTCACTATATGGTTATGTTACTTTATTAATTCGAACATTGAGTAACTTGACAAATCTTAAAGGATTGTCTTGGAGCTATAGATGGTACCCATATCCGAGTGAAGGTCCTAAGGGCAAAAGCCCCTTAATATGATGTGAGAAAAGACTACCCAACACAAAATATGTTTGTTGCTTGTGATTTCGACATGAAATTCACATTTATCTTAGTAGGTGGGAAGGAAACGTATCTGACTCTAGGATATTAAAAGACACATTAGGTAGGGAAGACCCATTAATAATACCTGAAGGTCAATAAATCAGTTCTTGATACATGATTGTAAACCTTTGTACGTACGTACTGTCATAAGTCATAACGTGACATTATCTTTGTAGGGAAATTTTATCTTAAGGATGCGGGTTTCATGCTTAAAGGACAAAGTTTTTACATCGTATAGAAGTGTTCGTTATCATCTAAAGGAGTATTTAGTTCGTAGACCACAAAATGCTGGAAAATTATTCAACCTTTGACATTCATCACTTTTAAATGTAATAAAGAGAAACTTTGGAGTTTTAAAAAAACAAATTTCCCATTATAGCCACTGGCATGGAACCACACTATCCATTCAAAACAATGAGAAACATAGTAGCTGCTTGTTGTATACTACATAATTTTTTAATTGGAGTGGATCTTGATGAGTTATTTCTAGCTAAAGTTGACCGTGAGTTACTTCAACGTGAGGTTGATAGATCACAAACACAACAACCTATATATGATTATAGGTAAGAGACAGATTTAAGAGACAACAGTGCAATACAAATGTGGAATGATTACCACCATCAATAAGTTGTTTTCTAGTTAGACTATTAGTGTAATTTGTACCTAGTAGAGAAATGTACACTATTTAAATTTGTGTTAGTTGTTATGTATGAACTGAAACAACTTTTTAGTAATTAGTTTGTTATTATTATGTGATCAAATAGTTTGTTTTAAAAATGACTATAAATTCACATTATATTGTCTCGCACATGTTGTGTATATTGTCTTCATAGGTTGGAAGATGAACTAAGGGAAAAGAATTGGAGGTGATAGTAGTTAGCCTCCTAGGGAAACATGGAGATGGCATGAGAAAATGGTTTACCTTCTAGTAACTGCAACGGTAGATGAAACCCTATAAAGGACATAAGGTAGATGGAATTTGGTCATCAAAAGTGTATACAAATGTCGTGAAAACTCTGCGAGCTTCTGGACTAGCAAAAGTGACCAAAACTCACGTAAAAATTAGACAAAAAACATTAAAAGATAGGTAGGGTGAGGCCCATTAACTCTTTAATGGTTTAAGTGGCTTTAGTTGGAGCCCTTTAACAAAGAGGTTTGAAGTTGAAAATGAAGTCTAGGATGAATTGATAAAGGTAAGTGTTGTTTTACATTTTCTTTACATGATCTCTTCTAAAATATTGTTTACTTATAAACTTGTAATATGATGTACATAAGCTAAACCATGTGCTATGAAGTGGAAAATGTCTTAGGTTCGAGATCTCCTTAATGAGCTATATGCTTCAGATTCTATATCCGAACACAAGGGCTTGACTCTAAGACAAATACATCAAGCATTGGATAAGGACAATGAAACATTGACCTAAACGATGTACTTGATGATACCACGATGAATGAGCCAGACATGGCAAACTTGGATGACATACAAGTTTCCACCCCAAATGTGGACTCCTTCAGCCTTGGATGTGCACAATCTAATCAGTCCACTAGGCATCTGGTCCTCAGGGCACAAAGCATAAAGCCTCGATGGTAGACATCATTGAGGCACAAATGGATAAACTAACAAGAAGTATTGATTGTGTCTTCGATACCATTATTAATGGAAATGCTCTTATAGTTGCTAAATGACAAGATACAATTGTTGAGCATCAAGTTTTAGCAATTGAGAAAAGCAATGATATTATCCATGTGCAAGTAAATGTAATGAAGCAAATCATGAATGGTGTATATTCTGAGTCAAATGTTTAGGACTTGTTAATTGAAATGAATATCCTAGAGTCACATTGTTTGCAATGTTATAAGTTCTTGTGCAACAATGAGCCAAAGAAGCACTTACTATTTGGGATAGCCCCTTAAATGTGACTTTAAGCACGAATTAAAATGATGATTGACGTTGGCATGCTGTGATTTGTCTGAGAGCATGACGAATTTTGAAGTTTTGTATGCGAGACATGATGTGGACAACTATTGTGTATTTTTTGAATGTATTATGTTGCTTATTTTCTATGGTAGATGATATTTTAGGGAAAAAAATTATTTTATGTATTTTCAAGTCCTCTACGAAGGACACTATCTTGTGAACAAGTACGATGTTATATATAACTTATGCATATTCTAATTATGATCTATGACTTTAATGAGTGTATGTTGTAAATTGTGTGTATGTTAAGCTTGTCTATGTAATGATTTTTTTTATGTTACTTTGTTTGGTGATCAGGTTGCTATAATTATTACATTCAATAATCATTTACTCTATCATTGAAATATTGTTTTATGTTTGTGTATGTCCAATTGTTGTGTTCATACTAATAAGGTACCTATTCATTGACTTTGTTCATTACCTGAGTAGCTTGTAGGATTGTTGTAATGGTTAAGCACCTCTAAAGCCAAAAGAACCAAGGATGGGAAACAAAGAAAAAGGCTTAGGAACCTACACTAGAACAACCTTCATCCACTTAGCGTTAGTTGGATTACCCTAGATTTTTCAGCAACACAAGACAAATGAACACTTACATTGATGATTTTGCACCTAGGAGTTTGGTTAAACCAAAGGTAATGGTCTTTGAATACTTTAAGGACAATGGTTTTCAATTTCAAAATTTATTGAAAATTCAAGGACTTAAATACTTTGTTTCCTTTCGAGTTAGGTACTTCTTAGACTTGGTCAAGGTTTTCTTTACCAACCTCACCATATGTTATGGTGGCTTGTGCACTAAGGTGAAAAATCTTAAGATTCGAATCAAGCCTTATGACTGGTTAACTATAGTTGGCTTGAAGTACCAATGTCTAGAGTTTGACGTTTCCAGGATAAATGAAATGGAGAACTATAATCGTGACTGAGGCTATGGCTAGGATGGTACCAGAAGGGGTACAAGGTGCGTAACAATGTGAATATACGTTGTTTGACTGTGGAAGATAAATTGTTACATTACACATACGCCCATATTTTAATCCCACGTACGAGCAACTACGCATACCTCAGTGACGAAAACATATTTGTATTATAGACTATGAAGCAAAGGATTATGATCAATTGACCACACTACATATGCCAGCATATGAAGAAGTTAAGGACAAACACGAGGCCCCTTCTATATGCTATACTAATAACAAGGATAATGGAATAATATGGCATTGACCTTGAGGGAGAAGTTGAGATCACACCTAGTTGGTCTAATCTTTTCAAGGACTGCATCTTGAAGAAAATGAAGATTACAAATGTGAATGGTGTATGCCAATATAGTGATGGAGTGGACTAGGACCATGAAAATGCTCAAGAACATGAAGAGGAGGAAGCCTCAACACTATTGGTCAACAACTTCATGGTGATGATGTTTTAAATTGAATCTTTACTAACATATAGGATTTACAACAAGGATTACACAATTTAGTCGTCAATTACTGGACTCAAAGGTCGACACCAAGTTTGATGAGTTTGGTAAATGTATTGAAAGACTTAAGCATCATTACCATCATCAACCAACAAAGTAGATAATGGTTCATGTTATGTGTTTAGATTTCTACCAATGTGGTTTAGGAAATGCTTACCAGGAACTTTATAATGTTTTGATGTACATTTGGACTTATGTACTTTGGGTACCTTTTATGACTTTATGTTGGTTTGTTACAATCAAACTTTCACATAACCTTTTTTGCATTTGCGGTTGTGTTCTTATTTTTTTTTGTGTTGGTTGATTATTAATTTTATTTATTATTACAATCCTTAGTTCATTAATCTTAATCAAAATATATGAAGATGTGAGATTGATAGGTTGTGACTATTCATTGTAATGGCAATAAGGTATTATGGCCATACCAATAATCAGTTATTAACTAGCCATAGTCGATTTTTTACTACGTCAGTCGTTACGACATTGGGTGATAATCAATTATCACTCTTGGATAGTCAATTATTACCACTTCTAGGGAGTTGACATTTTGTGATAATTGAATATCACAATTGGATAATCTATTATTGGTTAGGTTTAGGGGCGTGCTTCATTTCTTGATAATCTATTATGACATTTACATAATCGATTATTGGTTTTTCTAGGGACTTATCCAATTTTTATGATAGCCAATTATCACATCCACATAATCGAATATTGCTTTCTTCCAGGGGCTTGCGGTAGGTGGTCATGAGCGATTATCATACATACACAATTGATTATCAGTGTTTTTAAAAAATAGACGTACATTAAATATTACAAAGGGTAAAATAGTATTTTTGATTTTAATCTAATTTATTTTCTCTCTTTTCATCAAAACCAAACAACCTTATAATATTATTTCCACCCTATTTCACTCTTATTTCTTTACAACCAAACAACCTATATTTCTACTCCATTTTCTATATATTTCTCTCTTACCTATTTCCATCCATTTTATTTTTTCTCTCTCTCTACCAAACATAGTGTTAGTTTATTATTGTATTAGTGATGTAGATAAATAATGATTTACATATCAAACATAATACTTTATTAAGTTGACATCGTAGTAGATTTACATATGATGCTTAAAAATTAAGAAAATGAAAAGAAAAAAATAAACCAAGTAGTTTAAGATGCCAATTCAATTAAATATCACAAATGGGTTCATTATGATGCTAATTGTAACACCCCAATGCTTTCCTTTAATTAATATGCATTATTATTATTATTATTATTATTATTATTATTATTATTTTGTTTGCCTTGTTTTTAATAAAATGGTATTTTGGGAAAAAAAGATATTAGGCCTTTAAAATAAGGTTTTATAATTAGAATGTTTTTAAAAAGTTTTAAGATCCTTGTGTTGGGCTTAGTTTTTATAAGTTCAAAGTTAGCTTTAAGAGTCCTTTAAGTTTCTTGAAAACCTAACACTTTTTCCTCATTTTCTCTCTCTTGTGCCTCTTTGGAGATATTGTGTCGTTAGAGTTGTTACAGTCAAGAAGTGAGGAACTGTAAGAAGACGTTGCTTGCACCGTTCGCATCCTCTTGTCGAAGATTGCCTCTTTCAAGGTAAGGGGGGAGTGAGTTATTTTGCTTATGGGTATGGCTTTGATCGTGGGTAAAGGGGTTGACCTTAGACTCTAATTGTTTGTGAATTGTATGATTGTGTGTGCAAAAGGAATACAATTTTTTCCAAATCATTGATGTGCTTTATGAAAATTTTATGTTAAAGTTATTATGAACTGTCATGGATTGCTTTCGCTTTTTACTTTATGCCTAAATTAGAGATTTAACGGGTTTTGAAGGGATTGTGAGTGAGTGAGGAATTTATAAATTAGATTGACCAATTGTCAAGGTAAAAAAAGTGATTAAGAATTTAATTATTTGTTTTGGAGCGTTTAGAAGCCAAAGACAATAGAAAAAATAAATTAAAATTTGGATCTCAAACTCGCCCAACAGGGTTAGATAGCCTTGGG
The DNA here is from genome assembly GCA_004329165.1 of Spatholobus suberectus. Lineage (NCBI taxonomy): Eukaryota > Viridiplantae > Streptophyta > Magnoliopsida > Fabales > Fabaceae > Spatholobus > Spatholobus suberectus. The sequence continues at coordinate 44,797,477 of CM014733.1, read as the reverse complement.
CAATTTTTTTTGAAAACTAGACTCTGAGCTAGCACTGGGCAATTGCATTTTTCGCCGTGCATGCTGACCCATTAGGCGGGATACACAACCCGCCAGGCGGGGTGAGTCCAGGTGTGACCTACCCTCTTGTCTCGCATGGAGCATGCAACCTTGGCTACTCCAAAAAGCACGTCTGAGTCTCTTCCTCGCCCATTTTGCGCCTGTGAACTCCTTTTTGCGGTCTTTAACTCATTGTTGCTTCTTTTAGATGCCTTGTTGAGTTTATACCTTGTGATTGTTATTTACCTTGAGAAAACTAAGTGTGATATGAACTTGTGTCAATGTTCCATGATAAAAGCCTATGAAAAGATGTAAGCATTGTATGTGATCATGCATCATAACATTGAATCACGTGGAGAAAGAAAGTATGTAAAAATTCGATTGGTGGAGGTTGGGATGGGTTGTCTAACCCTAGCCTTAGGGGTGGTACCTAGTGTGGAAACTCCAATAGCCCATGCTAATCCTATGGAACCGGAGTATATTAGCAAAGCTGGGTAGCCCTGACTAGTCACCGGAGAATATTATACTAGTTGAGGATGCGAAAGCCAAAGGTATGGGTATTGATGACACTTCTTATGGCGTGCACTTACTCCTAGTCTACTTTCAAAATGAACTTAGATTGGTACCGTATGAGTATGAGAAGTAGAAAGCTAGGTATTGCATTACATATGTTTGTGTGTTTTGATTTTTGCAAATTAATATTATTTTGATTATGTATGTGATGTGTATTCTACCTGTCTCCATTGTCATACTTTGAGCATGATGTGAGATGTATCTCACTCCCTTGTTTTTTGGTGTTTTCTGTCTATGTACGTGATACACAGGTGACGTCCAGCAGGACCTTGAGAAGGAGTCTTAAAATAGAGGCATTGGCCTCATTGCACTTTATTTTACAACATCTTTGGATTTTGTGAGCTTTGATAGTAATGTGACATTGGGGTCTTAGTTATTTATTCAACTTTTGAATTTTAGATTAACAATTTTACTTCTTAAAATTGATTTATTTTCCAAAGACTTGTATGGCCAACTGTGGGCCACCATCTTTTGGTTAATTAGTAAAGTATTTTATGGAGTTTTAGTAAATGTGAGTTGTTCATGTGATGTCCTTTACCATGTGAAAAGAAAGATTCTAAATTACCGTTTTGTTTCGCAAATGAAAAGTATATTATATTTTTGCAATATTTATTTAATAATTAGCTTTGGGGTAAAGGGTGTCACACTAATTAAGTAAAGTATCATTTACATAGATAAGTTGCTAACTGCATCACAAATTATTTTGAGATGTGATATACATATAACAATTTGTACAACAGTGCTTTTGTGTTTATCTTTCTCTATCATTTTGAGATGTAATAAATGATGTACAAGAAAGAGACAATACAAAAAAGTATTATTGTACAAATTGTATGTGTACAAATAACATTTATCAACTATATTTATTGTGCCATTAATGAAAGAACAAAAGACTAGTACCTTAAGTATTGTTAGTGTTGTTTTCTAATCAAAATTAAATATTCATTTTAGTAATCTGCATAATAAAAGAATGTATTAAAGGATTTTGTAGATTACCGAAGTAAATTTTTAATTCTAATCGAAGAACAACACTAATAATACCTAAGGTATTGTATGTAAGTTTTATTTTTAATGAAAATGATACTTTTCACCTGTTCTCTCTCTGGTTTTTTTTTAGAAAATGACAAGATCTCAACAAACAAAAACAAAATTTAAAATTTAAAACTAAAGAAACTTAATATACAAAATTTATGTGTTTTGCTTGAGGTATTTTTTTTAATTAGAATTTTATTTAAGCAATCTATGTTGTCTTTTAAGGTCAATTTTTATGTGCAAGTTATTAAGATGAAATTCTATTTCTAATTAGAAAATAATAATGCAAGCACTAAAGTTAAGAAGGAGTATCTAAGTTTTGGAATTATGAAAAATTAAATTAAAATTACATACAATCTAAACTAAAAGAACGAAAAAGAAAAAAGAATTAAACCTTTATTTAAGAAAAAAAATCTAAATCACTTAAATATATAAGTGTGGTTTTTTAACTAAACATGATTTAACTTAAATATAAGCATAATTAATAGGTCAGTGTCTCTCTCTCTTTATGTAAAAGATCATAGACTTAAATAAATATTAAATTAATTTAACTAATAATTTATTTACATTCAGACATTATTTTACTTGTTATTTGTATAAGAAAGTAATAATTAAATTTAGAATTTTATCGATTAATGTCTTGAGAATATGAATTAAAAATTAATAATAAATATTTTATGGAAATTCACATTAAAAATACCTTAAAAATTATTGTAGGATATATTAACAATATTTTTTTAATAGAATTTAATTTTCATATATCATCAATGTAAAGATTTTTATATTATCAGTCACTAAAAAATTATCTCCAATATGACTTTTATAGTAATTATTGTAAAAGAATAAATTTATCATATATAATAATTTTTTTTTTGTTACCATGTCATTAGTACAAGCTAATTTTGTCAATAACTAATCTTTGCTGGAAAATTTGATTGATCACCTTTAATTAGTTTTCTTTTCTAATCAACTTTTTTTTCATCCATCAAGAAATTCAAGTCAATTCCATTCAATGGAATCTTAGTATTGTATATAATAATTTAGGCTTAAATATGTTTTTAGTCCATTAAATTTGGGATAAGTATGTTTTTGGTTCTTCAAATTTAAAGTTAATCTTTTTGGTCCCTATAATTTAAAACAAGTATGTTTTAGTCTTTCTATCCACATGTCGTTAGTAAGTCTGTCACACAAAACTCAATTACTAGTATTCTTGTTAGTAAAAACATCACACCAAACTCAACTGATATAGCACAGCTCACTCAATTTGCCCTATTAATGATGCTGCAGGTGGTACAGAGGAACTAAAATAGGCTTTTCTCAAATTAGAAGGACTAAAAAAAATTAATTTTCAAAATTTAAGAGACTAAAAATATATTTAAACAATAATTTATTATTGAATTACAGTGTAAAAGGTGTATTTTAATAAATTCTTTTAAGAGCATTTCCATCGCAGGTTGCTTAAATGGGTGCTTATAGTTAGGAACCAGTTCTTATAAAATTTTACCACTAGAGCAAATCTAGGTGTAAGCCACATGTAAGTACTGTTGCTTAATTAAGCAACGGTTGCTTAACAATAAAAAATAATTTTTAAAGTTCAAAAAGCTGAAGCACACCACACGAGGAGTGGATCACGCGAGAGAGAGTAGAGAAAATGATCTAGAACAAGCTTTCTGGATAATTTTACGAAGAGAGAGAGCAGAGAAAGTAATCCATTTTTGATTCAAAAAAAATAAAATAAATAAAAATAGAGACTTGTGGTATAAAATTAACGAAATAATTTAACTAATATTAGAAATAAGATTACTATTGGAATAAATTTAAATAAAATTAACAAAATAAAATTACTGCTGGAATAAATTAAATAAAATTAACGAACTAAAATTAACTAATAAAATTTAATATTTTAAGCTGAAATAAAAAATATAAAAAAGGTATAAAGATGTGAGATTAATTGTAGGGTCTACAAAAATAACTTAAGAACCTCAGTATTATAGAAAAATTTTGTAAGAGTTCTTAAATCTGATATGACATTATAGGGTCCACAAAAGTGAGTTAAGAAACTCACTTAAGCAACCTGGAGATACCCTAATAAAGACTTGCTATTTTTATTTTCGCTACTCTGAATAACATTTGCCTTAATTAAATTAATGCATAATAAATTCAAGTGACATAAAAAACATGCTGGGAAGTGCTACGCATGATTATTTTGCCACCGTCAAGGGGAGTAAGGAGCAGCGCTGACCCGGCCACAGCCCACAGGAGTGTGATGCGCGTAATACCCAACATTCAGCAAAACAGGTATGTTTCAATCCAAAAACCAATTTAACTGCTTACAATGTTTAGTTCTCACTCGCTCCCAAATTTCCTCCATGTTTCTCAATTTCAATGCGCGTGATTTCAGTGTCACCCTTCTGAATTGTTCGTATAGAATCGTTCAATCTTCGGTATGTAATGTGTGCATGTGCGTTTCGCACCGATACTGCAAAACACGGGAGTTTTCCCCTAGAATGGTTTGTTCTTGCTGCCTTGCTTTTACAGGGGAACCTGTTCTTAAAAGGTTGTTTCTCATTCACCAGTAGATTTTTTTTTTCTTTTTTGAATTTTCTGATGGCTGGCTGTACTGAACACAGGGAAAATTAGGATCAAGGTGCACTAATCAAATGGTTTAGATTTTGATAAAACACAAGCATAGGCATAATAAACTTACCACCTTCACTTTTTGACTTTACAAGTTCTAAATCCGATGATTTCCACTAGCAGATTAGAGTCAAAATTGTTCATCAAGTGTTTTTTTTTTTTTTTTCTCCCCTTGAAACAGTCACTAGCGGTAAGTTGTCATAGCAAGTTAGCAACCAAATAACCACATTTTGGCTCTTTAGTGTAAAATTGTAAATGAAATTTGTTGGGTTTATATTTTTCAATAGACGTTGCAATGGATGAGGTTCCCGCCATTGTGTAGTCGGGAGAGAGTTAGATGTATATAGCCTTACCCCCGTCCCCTTATTTTCCATCAAACACTAAACATTTGTATAGTTAATAAGTCTCCATTGAACACTCAAACATTTCTCTTTATTTCTTTTGCCAAAAGCAGAATCCTTCTTTTCCTCCTGTATGTTTTTCCTATTATCAAGACTTGCAATATTGACATAGGCTTATTCTCTCTGTTATTGCCCTTCCATGCAATATTATTGGCTTTTCATTCCATCCTATAAAGCAGACACACCATTTTGGTTTGTGGCACGGCATGTCGGACACAATACATTGACAACATGTGTCCGCCATGCAAGTGTCAAGTCTATTTGAAGAAAAAAATTCAGCTCCTACTTGGCTAAGACACAGTGGGACACAACTAATTGAAATTTAAAAAAAAAAAACGGTTGGGTCTGTTTTAAACTTTTAAATTTTAAGCAATTTTTAATAATAGGAAAGAATAAGGCAGGGATGCTTTTTGCTTTCCCCAACTTTACAATTGATTTTGGCACATATGGCATAAATCAAGATATTGCAAATCTTGAACCTTAAATATATGATATTACGAACTATGAAACTTTTTCCTTAAATTTTCAATGATGCACACAAAAACACACATGCACACACCGTGTTTGTGTCCTACAACTTTTAGAATTTGGTACATCTCCATGTTTGTGCTTCATAGATTCCATCTTATCTCCCTAGACTGCTTGATGAGCTTTAACAATACTATATCATCATGTGTTTACCTTATTTTCTCACTATCTGTATCATCTAATTGAAATTTTAGTGGCCAGATATGTCATTGTTATGGCCTATAGCATGGTGTGAAAGCTCCATATCGGCCTTCTGATCTTTGAGAATTTTTTAATTTGATGAGAGTACTATGTTGGACTTTGTACTGAACCAAAACCAGCAGGAGAGGGCTTTTAGGCTTTTAGCCCTCTCATTTTGGAAACATGTATGGAGATCTCGGCAATCTCTATGCATGTTTATTTTTTGCATACACTGGTGTGTGCTTACCTGATTCTGTGTCTTTAAGTGATTAAATTGTAGATACCATGTATTTGAACTTTGAACCAATATTTGAGTCAACATGGTACTGGACACAGTTTTATTTTGCATGAATTGGATTTATTATACACACTTTTTATCCTGTTAAATCTTCATGGTAAAAAAGCCAAAAGTAGCATAAATACATACATACATACATCAATGTCATCAATTCCAGATGGCAGTCAATGGCAGAAAGCCAAAAATCCGCCATACAATATGGCAGATGGCTTTGTGGACAAATAGTGGAAGCATGGCAGCTGAATTAAAAAAATATATAATACACATACACATACACAAACACAAATATCTACTAAATAGTAAATACAATAAATTATAAAAAATAATAACATATATGAAGATAAAAAATTTAAAAACATATTCTATGAAATAAAATTCATCAAAGTCTCATAACATAAGCATAAAATCTCATAACAAAACTAACAAGAAAAGATGAATGCCACACAACTAAAAATGTCCTAGAAGTGAGAAGGGAATGATGAAGTAAAAAAAAAAAATACATATCAGGAAAATGAGAAAAGCAGAAAAAAGGAGAAAAACAAGGTAGTGAAAAAACTGAAGAAAAAAGATGGTGACGAAAACATGATAAAAAAAAGAAACAGAGAAAAGAGATTGTGAAGAAAAAAGAGAAGATTAAGAATAGAGAAGAAAAAAAAGAGATGAAAAGAAAAACAAAAAAAAGGGGAAAATGAGATTTAACTAAGACGGGTTGCCGGAATTTGGGTTGTTGGAGTAGGAATTGCCAGTGGGTGATGGAGGGAGAGGATGAGTGGCAATTGTCCAAGGAAAGAATGGGAGAAGATAACACGCAGAAGAGTGAAGGAAGGCTTTAAAATCCCCATTCAAAACTCTTTAAAATATGATTAAAAAAAGGATCCACATCTGCCATGGCAATGTCATCCACAAAACATGAAATAGCGGAAGGTGCTTCAAATCAAAGTGGGTGGCGAATGGTGGTGAACATCAAAATTATGGTGGGGTCATACCACCATTTAACAACTATGACACACACACACATATGTATGTATATGGCAATATTATTGATTAGGAAATACAAGCAGTGCTCATATCTGAACCCGAGAGTATGCATATATGTACAATAAGTCAATAACAAAGAATTCACTCATTCTTTTTAACAAACCCATTGGGAAGTCCCAAAGCTCTCTCCAAGATCAAGTATTTTATTTGGACAGTGGTATCTAACAGGATTAATACAATTATACAAATGACTTGTTGCATATTCATAGGTCTCACACTTCCCTCTCTACAGACATGTCTGTCGTAGTGTTGTGTGTGTCTTGTTCAGAAGCAGTAGGTCCCTTTATTCTTGTTTTGTTAGGCGCTCATTTTCCTTTGGAGCAACCTTCTAAAGGTTTTGGGTGAGCATTGGTTGTGTGTGTGTGCATCCTACTGTATAGTAGTTTCTGATGGCTCATTTTAAAGGTTTTGGTAAATGATATCAGGCTAAAATTTTCTGGCAGTATGTAGTTGATACAGTCCTTTTTCTGGCTGAATGGTTGCATTTTTAGGGTGTCTTTTTCCCTTTAACATCATGTTTGGGGATATGATTATGTTTTTGCTTCTGGAGTTTTTCTCAGCTGTTTCAAAAGAGATGTTATTCTGATATACAGACCGAGGGGACAACCTTGTTTTGGTCAAGTTTCTTGTTGTTCCCTATTCTGCTTTTTTTCTTTTTAAGAGGATATCTTAATTGCCCCCTATTTGTACTTTCCCTCTTTCCTCTGTTAACAAGTTTTCTTTATCAATACAAAATATTTGTTTCGCATTTATTGCCAAAGTGTATATGGTATAATAGTAGCCTTTATTGATGTGCTGTTTTCTTTAATTCTTTTGATTTTTCTTTTAGATGGAAGAAGTTTGTCCGAATATTGAGCCACTTTTTGATGAAAGCGAAGAGGTTGATGCTGAGGGGAACTCTTCTGTAGCAGAACATGATCTTGAATCTTTAAACTCACAACCGAAGAACTCTCCACTTCCAACTGTGGGTCTGGAGTTTGATTCCTTTGAAGAAGTTTACAACTTCTACAATATCTATGCAAAGGAAAAAGGCTTTGGCATCAGAGTGAGCAATTCATGGTTTAGGTCAAAGAAAAAAGAGCGCTACAGAGCAAAACTTAGCTGCAGTAGTGCTGGTTTTAAGAAAAAAAGTGAAGCCAATAATCCAAGACCAGAAACAAGAACCGGTTGTCCTGCAATGATAGTGATTAGAATGGTCGAGTCCAAGAGATGGAGAATAGTCGATGTTAAGCTTCAACACAACCATCAAGTGAGTCCACAAAGCAAACGGTTTTACAAGTCACACAAGAAAATGATCCTTGAAGCCAGCAAATCACAACCACCGCCAGAGCCTGTAGCAGAAATACACACCATCAAGTTGTATCGAACAACTGTAATGGATGTTGATTACAATGGTTACTCAAATTTTGAAGGAAGTCATGACACCAATTTTGATAAATTAAAATATTTGGAACTTAGAGAAGGGGATGCCAGTGCTATATATAATTATTTTTGCCGAATGAAGTTGACTGATCCAAATTTCTTTTACTTGTTTGATATTGATGATGGTGGGCACCTAAAAAATGTTTTCTGGGCTGATTCCAGGTCAAGGATTGCTTATAATTTCTTTAATGACACAGTTACAATAGACACAACTTGTTTGGCAAACAAATATGAGATCCCTTTAATATCATTTGTTGGTGTAAATCATCATGGACATTCTGTACTATTGGGTTGTGGCTTCCTTGGACATGAATCAGTGGATTATTTTGTCTGGATATTCAAGGCATGGCTTAAGTGTATGCTTGGTCGTCCTCCACATGTTGTCATTACTGACCAGTGCAAGCCATTACAAATTGCAGTTGCTCAGGTTTTCCCTCATGCTCATCATTGTTATTCTTTGCAGTATATCATGCAGAGAGTTCCAGAAAAGTTGGGAGGGTTGCAAGGATATGAAGCAATCAAAAGACAGTTGTATAATGCTGTCTACGAGTCATTAAAGATAGTTGAGTTTGAATCTTCTTGGGCTGATATGATTAAATGTTATGGACTGGGAGATAACAAGTGGCTTCAGACATTGTATAAAGATAGGCATCTATGGGTTCCTGTTTACCTGAAAGATGCTTTTTTTATAGGACTGATCCCAACTAAAGAAACCGAGGGCCTGACTGCATTTTTTGATGGATATGTGCATAAACACACATCCTTTAAGGAATTTCTTGACAAGTATGACTTAGCTCTGCACAGGAAGCACTTTAAAGAAGCCATGGCGGATTTGGAGTCTAGGAAAGTAGGCTTTGAATTGAAAACAAGATGTAATTTTGAGGTCCAGCTTGCAAAGGTGTATACAAAAGAAATCTTTACGAAGTTTCAATCTGAGGTTGAGGGCATGTACTCTTGCTTCAACACAAGACAGGTTAATGTCAATGGATCTATAATAACATACATTGTGAAAGAAAGAGTTGAAGGTGAAGGGAATGAGAAGGGGGTTAAAAGTTTTGAAGTTTTATTTGAGACTACACAATTGGATATTCGTTGCATTTGCAGTATGTTCAATTACAAAGGATATCTGTGCAGGCATGCATTGAATGTTCTCAATTACAATGGCATTGAGGAAATCCCATCTCGGTACATCCTGCACCGTTGGAAGAGGGATTTCAAGCAAACGTTTAATCAATTCCATGTCTCTGATAATATTGATACCTACAACCCTGTGCACTTGTATACTCATCTGTTTAACAATGCTCTTCCAGTGTTAGAAGTAGGGGCACAGTCACGGGAGCATTATATGGTTGCTTTAAAAGAACTGGAGGAATTGTTAGACAAGTTTGATATAGAGGACAATAACTTAATGTAAACAATTAATACAAGATCCCCTTTCCCCAGTTACAATGATGCTACTTCTAATTGACTGTTTTATAACTCTCTCCTGTGGATGGTTTACAGTTTTGTGCTACTGGTGATTGTATAAAATGAAATACCAGTGGCCCAGTGCCAATTACATAACATTTTCTTTTAAATGATTAGGACTGTGTTGATACTAATACACAAGCAAGCCTTCTAGCTTTTCACCTTCCTTTAAATTGTATGGGGCATTATTATAATCATCAACCTTTTTAAATTTCAGTGTCTGTTTATATGCAACCTGCATAAACATACCCCGAGAACTTTGCTAGTTTATTTATGTTTTGGGATAGGTTTTTTCCTTCAGTCAGTCAGCTTTGTTTTGAAGGTTTCCTCTACACAATTCATGATCGAATAGAGGTAAAGAAGTCTCTTTTTTCCTAAACACCAAAAAAATCATGTTTACTGTTAAGTCATTCCATGTCAGATTAAAGCTTGCATTGGCCTTTAATGGATAAAATGGTAATCAAAACCACACTGCCTTTATGCTGAGCACTATGTTCCGTTTCAAAATGATTTTACCCAACTACTTCTAAATATACATTGCATAATCAGCGAGTTGGTGTAAGACTAATATATTGATGCTATCAGACATTGAGAAGATGAGATTTACTCTGTTCACATCAAGTTATACGGTCAGGGCACGGTTTGGATTTTAATCATAAGAAAGTTTACTATTTTTATTTAAATAAAAAAGTTTTCCCATTAATATTTTTATTAAAGTTATCCTAAAACCAAAATAAGTTAAGTATTATGCTTGAGATTAAAATATCAGAAAAAAAAAAAGTTAATACTTATTTTAAGATAAAATTTGGCTTTCAAATTTCACTTCGTTTTTGAAGACATGAAAGTTCATGTTTGGTCACGGACTCACGGGCTAATATGTTATATTAACAAAACAAAAAAAATCCAAAAAAGAATAATGCTAGCAAGATGGTCTACGCTACATTTCTTTAACATACTTTATTATTATTATTTTGATTAAATTAACATACTTTATTATTAATTGAGACATGTGAGTCCTATTAAATAAAGGATGAAACCCACGTCATTTAATTAGAGACTTAGATTTTACCTAATAATAAAAGAGTGTGTTGAAATATCATGTCAAAAAGTATGTAGTGTAATTACCAAGTGTCTTTTATTTTTTTCATTCAAAAAGAAATGTTAACAATACATTTTTTTAGCATAAGTTTAATTTTGAAACACTATCAATGTAAAATTTTTTATATTATTAATTAATTAAAAATCACTCTAAGTATGATTTTTAAAATATTTATTATAAATAAGTATTTATTACATGGCAATTCATTATTAGGTGATAATATGATTTTTTTTATATTGTTAGTACATTTCAATTGGATTATTTTAACATATTTACCCTTATATTATAAATATTAGAGTAACCCACTAGGGTCAGCCTAGTGGGGGAGTTGGGATAGCTTGCATGAGGTCATAGGTTCGAACTTCAGTACCATCATTGTATGGCAAAAAGAAAAAAGATTAGAGTCCTCATTCTTGAAACAAACATTTTTAGATATATAATTTACTTCTTCATTAAGTCACGTGATATTTTTTTGAGTAAATTATCTGATTTTATTTTTTATTTATAATTTATTTTTATTTCAAACCCTATTACTTAAATCTAACTTCAATTTAAACTTGATTCAATTTTAAAGTGCTTTTCTTGATACAATATATCAAGTTATATATATATATATATATATCTTAGATAACTGAATTTTAAAATCACTGTAATTTTAACTAATCCTAATTTTTTTTTTTAAATTTTGAATTGACATAACATATCAATAAAAATGTTATGTCTTAATTCAAATATTTTATTGAATTTAATTTAAATATATTGATGATGTAAATATTTTTTACATTGTCATCTAATCATAAATTGTCGTATATGATAAACTTGTTAACTTTTGTAATAATTACTTTAGTCATACTTGTGGTGATTTTTAATTGATAGATAGTGCAAAAAAATTTATACTAACAATGCATGAAAATTAAACTCTATTTTATTTTTATAATTTCTTCTTTGATTTTAGAATTTTCATCTCTTTAATTTATTCTTTGATATTAAAATATGGATTAATAATATATGCACTCACAGTGTGAAGGTCTTTTACCTTATCATCCAATTACAAATTAATATATATGGTAAGTTTGTTAATTTTTATAATAATTAGCTTAATAGTCATACTAAAAATGATTTTCTATTTGCTTGATGATGTAAAAAATTTTACACTAATAATGCATGTCTATTAAACTTTTATTATTAATATTTATTATTAATGATGAAAATATTTATTTTTAAATTTATTTTATTTAAATTTAACATTTTTTTTATGGTCAAGTGAAATTATAGGAGACTTACTAAATATGGAGCAAATCTCATATTATTTAGTAGCATGAATTTCAATTTTATTTAATAATAAAGAATATTAAAATGAATGGGTTGATACTAATTTTTATACAAATAACCTAGTAGAGTTGACCTAGTGGCGGGAAGTTTGAGTAATATGTATAAGATCCTAAATTCTAACTTTGTTGTCACCTTTATATACCAAAAACTTTTATATAAACAAAATTTAGATATTTTTAGCATTATTTTCTAATTATAAATAATTTTTATCTCAATAATCTGTATAATAAAATTTACATTAAATATCAATACAAGTTGTCGAAATAAAGTTTGTATTAGACTCTGTTTGATTTGTAAAATTAAGGTACTAGACAGCACAAAGTGTAATTGTTTCTTATTTGATTTTAAAAAAGATCATGGGATAGCACAAAGGAAAAGAATATGGATAGGACAAAAATTCACTTTTTTGTCACTTAATAAACCATGGGACAACTTTTTGTCCTAAGTACAAAATAACAAAAATATCCATTTTATTTGTCATTTAATAATTATAATATTTTTATCTCTCTTGTCTCTCTCCCCACCACCATTGTCATCGCCGCCACCACCTTCACTGCCATCATCACCACCATCGTCATCGCTACCACCACCACCACTACCTTCGCCACCATCATTGTCGTCATATTAAGATAATTAATATGAATTGTATTAAGATATTTATATTAAAAAAGGTATTGTAGTAAATTTCACATTATTTTATTTGTGTTGTCCACTATTTACCAAACAATGCACATGATAAAAAGTTGTTATGTAACTTAAGCATTTGTCTTGTGATGTTCTCCTTGTGTAGGGGTGTTTATCGGTTCAAATCAATTCGACAAACTCAACAATCCAAACCGAACCAATTTAATTAGTTTGGATTTTTTATGCTGTTTGGGTCCCACTGAAATGAACTACGGAGACCCAATGTTGATTGGTTTGGGCATCAAGTTTAGATTTCCAAACCTGATGAAACTAGAACCAAACGATAGAGTGAACATATTTAATTTTTTTCCATATTTTTATTTTTCACATAGTACACACTTAACCAACTAAGACTAAGTTAGTAAGTCACATACTCTCAACTTCGTCACTTTCGAACCCTAACCTACGTCCCTTCACTGCTTCTTAGCTTCACCCAAACCTCATACTGGCGCTGCTTTCTTAGCTTCGTTGCTCGTTTTTTGGTGTCATCGACCATCACTCGTCATCACCAAGCCTCCTCCACCTTTCTTTGTCACGTCTCGTGTCATCCAGTCTCAACATCCTCACTCATTGTCATTAGACCACAGCTTGTCGTCATTTGCCTAACATTGTTATTTGCTTGGCCATCGTCGACATTGCTGCAGTGTCGTGAGTTTATTTGTTCTTGCTTTTTAAGTTGGTATTTGCTTGCTGCAATTCTGGTTCTGCCTAATATTGTTCAAATTGGTGTTTGCTTGCTGTAATTTTTGGAATTTTGAATGTTGACATTATTGCCTAACGTGAGTCTTTTGAATTTTACAATTTTTTTTCAAAAAGAGAATTTTGCATTTTTTTTAAATGATATGCATGATAGAACCGAACTAAACCAACCCATTCTTGATCAAGTTGGTTTGGTTCGGGTTGTGTGAAAAAAGTTATAGAAATCTAAACCAAATAGAATCGATGAAAAATGATTGATTTGAATTTGTTTCCCCCTAAATTTGAACCAAATCAACCCGTGAACAATCCTATCCTTATGTTGTACGTTAGTGTGTATCAAATGCACCAGAGTTTGTTTGATTTGTTCAAAAAATGGTACTAGACCTCACAAAAATAATTGCTCCATGTTTGATTTTAAAAAAAAGAGTCAAGGGACAACATAAATCAAGTTATGAAGGATAAGACAAAAGTTCATTTATTTGTTCCTCAACAAACCATGAGACAACTTTTTTGCAAGTACAAAATACTCAAAAAACAAAAATACTCATTTTTATTTCTTATTTAACAACTATATTTTCTACCACCACTGTCGTCATCGCCACCATCATCATTAGCAGCGCTACCATCGTCACCACCACTACCATTGTCATTGTCACCACTGCCACTCTGTCACCACCACCACAATCATCACCATTGACACAACTATTGTCACTGCCACTGCTGCTGCCACCACTATCGCATTGTATTAAGATAATTAATATGAATTATATAACATAATTAATATTAAAAAGGTATTGTAATAAATTTCACATTATTTTGCTTGTGTTATTCATTATCTATTAAATAATGTACAGGATAAAAAACTATTTTATCATTTAAGTGTTTGTCTCGTGATACTTTCCAAAGTAGATCTAAGTTTTCTTTTCGTAAAATAGATGAGTAATATAAATGTTAGTAAAAAAAATGTTAATAAGATATTTTTTGTAACACATTTTCTTGAATAACCTTTTTGTTATTAGTTAAAATTTATTAAAAATTATAAAATTTTGTGAATTTTATATCTTATTTATTGAACTTCATTCATATTTTAAGTTTATGATAAATTTAACGGTTTAAATATGTTTTCAATCTCTCAAATTTATGGTAAGTTTATTTTTGGTTATCTAAATTTAAAATTAATATTTTTTTTAGTCCTTCTGCTCAAACACTATTAGTAAATCTACCACATAAAACCTATCTATTAATGTATCTATTAATGAAAATATTACACTAAATCCAACTGATACTACACAGCTAACTCAATCTGCCTTGTCAATAATGTTACAGGTAGTTCTAAGAGACTATATAGACTTCTTTCAAATTAGAGGAACTAAACAAATTAACTTTAAATTTAAGAGAACAAAATAAACTTATTACAAATTTTAGAGATTAAAATCATATTGAAGTCAAATTTAACTTAACAGTTTAACTTACTAAAGAATGCATTAGGAGAAATGTGATGAAGATTGCGCGGATCGTTAACCTAAAAAAGTGACAAGAGTCCCATCACGTCCTTTTGTCTTGTCTGCTTTTTTTTTTCTTTTACTTATTGGTTGAAAGTAAGAGTGCGGTCTTCGTTGTTTTAGACATACAGACGCAGATGGGCGATGGCGCCGACGATGGCAGAGAAGAAGCCGAAAACGAAGATCGTGTGCACGCTGGGACCTGCATCGCGCTCCGTCCCTATGGTCGAGAAGCTTCTGCGAGCCGGCATGAACGTCGCTCGCTTCAACTTCTCCCATGGGTCCCACGAATACCACCAGGAAACCCTCGATAACCTCAGAACCGCCATGGAGAACACCGGTATTCTCTGCGCCGTCATGCTCGACACCAAGGCACGATCCCTATTTTATAACCCCTCCCCCTTTTTATTTGATTTATATTCTCATCGCCGATTTTATTTTATTTTTTTATTTATTATAAATCTTATAATTTCTTTCATAATTGCTATTGTTTCTGATTCTGATAGAAATAGGTTGTAAGTGGTTGTTATCATCTAATCTAACCGTATTTGTGTGTGTGTGTGTGTGTGCAGTATAAAGTGAAATGTGAGAAAGGTTAAGATTGAGCACTTAAGCTTGTATGAATAAAATCTAATCTTAAATTGGATGTTGGAGAATCGAGATTATCTAATCTCTTTTCACCTCTCACGCCCTTACCGGACTGATACGCTTTTTTTATGTATGTATCCATAAGGTTTTAAATTATGGTTGTGGTTTAGTCCCGACCTTTCATATGAGATTGCAGAAAATTGTGAACAAATGTGACGGAGACTTCATACGCCTTAAAAGTTCATAAGATAGTGAGAAAAGAGATTTTTTTTTTTTTTTTTTTTTTTGAGGTCCCTATACTTATCACGCCTAGCATTGAAGAGAAATGGATATTCACCTTATTAATATCTAAATCAATGATGGATTCTATTTTATGGCTAAACCCTTTGTCTTGCTATTGTTCTCTAGTTTTGTTTCTTAAAATGGAGTAAGACATTGATTTCTTATTAAGACACACTCTTTTGATTACAAGATGGACTTTTGTGAGAACAAAACAAAAAATTGGTGCTCGTGTAAACAAGGTGCTCTACCTAACTGAGCTATAACCCTTGTGCTTTTGATACATATTTTATCATAGTATGTAGATAATTTCTTGTTAAGATGAATATTACATGATCCAATCCTTTGGATTGGTATTGCTTCACGGAGCATGTAAACAATTTTATTAAAACTTCCATCCACAATCAAGATTATCTTTCATTTTATGTGACTATCTACATTGTTGTAGGGGCCTGAGATTCGAACTGGGTTTCTTAAGGATGGTAAGCCTATCCAACTGAAACAAGGACAGGAACTAACCCTTTCCACTGACTATAGCATAAAGGGTGATGAGAAGATGATTTGTATGAGCTACAAAAAGCTGGCTGAGGATGTCAAGCCCGGGAGCGTCATACTCTGTGCAGATGGCACCATATCGTTTACAGTTTTATCATGTGACAAACAATTGGGTTTGGTTCGATGCCGGTGTGAGAACTCTGCTGTTCTTGGCGAGAGGAAGAATGTGAATCTGCCTGGAGTGATAGTGGATCTCCCAACTTTGACAGAGAAAGACAAGGAAGATATCTTGGCCTGGGGAGTTCCCAACAAAATTGACATGATTGCTCTTTCTTTTGTACGAAAAGGTTCTGACCTGGTGCAAGTTAGGAGAGTTCTGGGAAAACATGCTAAGAACATTATGCTCATGTCTAAGGTATGTTGTGTTGTGTTCTCTTTTATGAAAAAGATAAGTGATTCCAGATCTGGTTGAAAAATGTTAGTGTTCTGAATCGGTTGTGATATCCTTGAGATGCCTATGACGTCCATGCTAATGTATGTTACAGCATACCATCTAATAAATTTGTGATGTGTTCTTTAAAGAAACTATCTTATGAGTTTCTAACAATATTTGCTATCTCTAAATTATGTTATATTTAAGAGGAATGCTAACAACACATTCTTTGATACATTTTTTTTAACTCACTATTATTGGATGAAATCGATGTGGATCCTAATAAATGATGTGGTTTCACTTCATATTTAATGGGTCCACTCCTTTATTTAGTGAGTCTCACATGGATTTTGTTCAATTATGAAGTGTGTTTTGAAGAGAGTGTGTTTACTATCATTTCTTCTCTATATTTACTTGTTTCTGGTCACTTATTCTGTCCATTACTTCAAATGCATGTGGCAGGTTGAAAACCAAGAAGGGGTTGCAAATTTTGATGACATCCTTGCAAATTCAGATGCATTTATGGTGGCACGTGGTGACCTTGGAATGGAAATTCCAATAGAGAAGATATTCCTCGCCCAGAAAGTGATGATTTATAAGTGCAATATTCAAGGAAAACCTGTTGTTACTGCAACCCAGATGTTGGAGTCAATGATCAAATCTCCCAGGCCAACCAGGGCTGAAGCTACTGATGTTGCCAATGCAGTTCTGGATGGCACAGACTGTGTGATGCTTAGTGGTGAAACGGCTGCTGGAGCTTATCCAGATCTTGCTGTTCAAACAATGGCTAAAATATGTATTGAAGCAGAGAGCACCCTCGACTATGGAGATGTGTTTAAGAGGATTATGGAGCACTCACCAGTACCCATGAGCCCATTGGAGAGTCTAGCTTCTTCTGCTGTTAGAACAGCCAACTCGGCTAAAGCGGCTCTTATATTGGTTTTAACTAGAGGAGGGAGTACTGCAAAATTGGTGGCTAAATACAGGCCAGGCATGCCAATTCTTTCTGTAGTTGTTCCTGAGCTTAAGACTGATACCTTTGATTGGGCATGCAGTGATGAGGCCCCTGCGAGACACAGCCTGATATTCCGTGGCTTGGTCCCAATATTGAGTGCAGCTTCTGCTAGAGCTTCTCATGCAGAAACAACAGAAGAAGCAATAGAATTCGCCGTGCAACATGCCAAGTCAAAGGGTCTCTGCCATAATGGGGATTCTATTGTGGCACTGCATCGTGTGGGCACTGCATCTGTCATCAAGATCTTGACTGTGAAATGATCACCCATAAAATGAGTTCTGCTGCTTTTTTTTAGCTAATTTTTTGGATGGTGCAAAAGAGGTCTCACCATACAATTTCGAAGCTACATTGGATGCAAACTTCAATTGAAAGCGTCTATGAGGGTGGGTTCCTTGTTTTTCACATACCATATATTTCTGTTTCAGTTACATTTGCCTTGTCATTGTGGCGAATAGCCACCTGTTTTCATTTGTTTAGATTTTGTATGATTGAGGCTTTTGGTAAACCAAAAACACTGGCCGACTTCTGGATTTTGAATTTTTTCGGTCTGAAGTTGTTTTGATTGAGATGTGTATGGTTTTTCCTAGTATTATTGGCAAAGCGAGTTGTGTCACCACCATCCTGCAAAAATCCAGCGGGATAGGTTATTCCGTTTTCTTTCAACGATGAATTGATAAAGCTAACCCATTGCAATTACGATGGGTTAGCAAATAAACTTTTTTATAAAATAAATTTTTTTAAAAATAGACATTAAACAGCTGAAAAAGGAGAAAAAATAAAGAAAAATTTACAGGATGAGAAACGATGAGAACTCTGTTTGTGCCTCGGGATTTGTCATTAGGAAATGAAATAGGGATTTTTTTTTTTTTGCTTAATTATGTTTTTAGTTTCTCAAATTTGAGAAATGTATTTTTTTAGTCTCAAATTAAAAATTTATTTTTTTAGTTCTTCAAATTTTAAAAATTCCTTTTTTGGCTCTTTTGTTTAAACATAGTTAGTGAATTTGTTACACAGTTTATCCAGTAATGTTCTTATTGGTAAAAACATCACACCGAACTTAATTGATGTTACACAGTTGATTTAATTTGTCTTATCAATGATATTGTAGGTGGTTTTAAAATATTAAAACAATATTTTTTAAAATTTAAGAGATTAAAAAGATTAATTTTTAATTTGGAGATTAAAAAAATACATTTTTCAAATTTGGAAGACTAAAAACATAATTAAGTTTTTTTTTTTGCACCCCTTTTTTTTTATTCACACACTCTAAAATTTTCCTAAATTTTATTTCAATAGTGTCCTTGTATTCAAATTTAGTTTCATTGTTTAGGAATTTAAATTTTGGAAATCTAATGTTTTTATATATTCCAGAAATAAAATTTCGGAATACAATTTGAAAGACCAAAAATAAGTTTCCGGAATTTGGAAGTTCAAAAGTCAATGGCAGCCGTGAAGCTCAAATGACGTGGTGCAGGGATGACTGAGACATTCTTCTGGAAAGGAAGCAGCCACCTTCAACAATTTGAAAATTGTTCCAGTCTACTCCTTTCTGGCCCTCCTTAATATTTCTTCTCTATTTGTGAATATGACTTGTTTGAAAGAATTCTTATGAATAAATGTGGCCTCAATGTATAGTGGGAATACTTCTCTGCTTTTCTAATTTGCATTCAAATTGTCTTCCGAAAACTTATTTCTGGTCTTTGAAATTATGTTCTAGAAACTTATTTGTGAATAAGTGAATTGTATAAAAAAATATTGAATTTTAAAATTTAAATTCTAGAACAATGAAACCAAGTTCGTTGATAAGGCATTATTGGGAAAAAATTACAAAAAATTGAGGGGGGCGTGAATAGAAGAAATGGAGATGCAAAAGGCAATAACCAATGAAATATTAGGGAAAAGAAAAAAGAGAAAACCCAACTCAATTGTTCAACCCGTTCTCAATCTGCTACAACTTGCGAGTTTAAGTTAATCCAATCTATTACTTAATCAGTAAAAAATGACAGGTTAAATGGCCTAACTTAATGATGACTCATTTCTAATTTTCATTTTTTAAATTATTTGAGGAGAGTGTATTGAATTAAGATTTTAAAATATTTTTTTATGATAAAAAAGTCTTGTGGTATTCAATCAAGACTTTTTAATAATATAAATAAGTTTTTTGATATTCAATTAGGACAATCAATATTTTTTTAAAAGGATAACAAAATCTAGTGGTATTCAATTGAGATTTTTTACAACCTATAAAAAATCTTTTGGTATTCAAAAATGTACAAATTTCAATGGATTATTTTGTAAGGTAAATTTCATGTGACTTTTCAATGGAAGGTATAAATACTATACCCATCCAATAATCCCACACAAACTCTTGAGACTTTTCTACTCTCTCATTCCTTCTTTTTCTACCGTTGTTAGACTTTTCTTTCTTCCATTACACATACTTCCTTCTCTCTTCATTGAAGGTGGTATCTAGACGTTGATACTATACTTGATTATCTATTTTTTCTAATCCTGCCTTCTCTGTAATTAGGTAAATAGGTAAAAAAACCTTTTTATTTGCCTTTGTCAACTTGTTTGGACGAATTCATTGTGTACATTACCAGAAAGACAATGTCAAAAAGGCATAAAAAACACCGTGCATCACCAATGCCAATCACACACTTGCACACTGATCCCAATATAAATTATAGGACTTTGTTGCAGTTTTGAATAAAATAGTGTGTTCTGCAACGTGGGTTATGAGGATTTTGTGTTCCTTAATATTATTAGGAATTTTTCTCCTATGAAATCATTAGGAAGTTTTAATTTTTTTTCCTTCTCATGGTGAAGTGCCTTATCTATTTGTTCTTAAACACTTCCTATTGTTTAGATAACAATGACATGTATTGGTTATACTTTTTTTTATCCAAACCTTATCCTTTTTTTTTTGTTATGTTTTTCATTGACTCTTGTAACTTTGAATGTTTTCTAAAAATTCATGAGGCCCTTTCAAATCTTGTAAATTCTTATGATATAAATCCATCAAAATCCAAACTACAAAATCTTGATTATAAATGTTCTTTAAAAAAATCTTATAAGCCATTACATTCCTACCTAATGTTTTAAAATCCATAAGATTTTTTTATGTCAAAATAGTCTTTTAAAATCTCAATCCAATACATGCCCCTTAATATCAATTAAAAATTTGATCTTTAAATTTTAATAAAATTACAAGCACACAAGTAAAAGAACATAAATTTGCAAAAAAAAAAAAAAACCTTTAATTGATTTTCTTTTTAATACTAGTTAATTGCATTTCAGTAAAGATTCCAGCGTAAAATTGAAAAACTATGGAAAGGAAAAAAAGTAACACGAGTAAAACAAAGTTTGTACAAAGGCTACGATGAGAAAAAATTGTTTGAGGGATACAAACCAAATTAAACCAGGTTAAACTTCACTTTGACTTGATAAAAATGATTTAGCTTGAGACTCGCGTCATGTTTTGATATGAATTAGTTTAAAATAGTTTCAAATTAAGTTCATGAACCTTTCATTTGGGCGTATGAAAACCGAATGTCATGATGAGATAATATGAAACCAAGCTAACTCATGAACATGTTCAATAACTTTATAAATGTAAAAAACCAAGGTCAAGTTTTTTGGTTTTTCTACTTTTGAGCTTGCCAAAAAAATATATCATTTTGAACCTTTGTTTTTTAGAGACAATAGGTATTTTTCACAGGAGGCTCAAAGTTAGGTAAAACCACTATGAGTAGCAAAATTCTCCCTCGATTATTTAATGTAATTGTATAGCCAAGACTTGAACTCGATGATATCACTAGTTAAAATTAAAACAATCTCGTGCCAATTAATCAACACGCTCAATGGTATTTTGAACTATTTTTAACAATGATTAAAAACCATTTTGTAGTCATTAAATAAAGGCCATTTGAGAGGCCCATTAAGGACAATATTGGAAAGGACCTCCTCACATTTTTTAACAGCTTAAGACTTAGACTGTCTTTTTGGTAGCATAACAGTAATATTGAAATTTAGACCTAAAATTTCATATAAATTATTCAAATCTCAGTCCCCACTAATTTAATCCTGGTGGCTTTTATTGCTTGAACATTTGACTTGGTCTTCAAACATCAATGCTCGTGAGGCAGAAATAGTAACAGAAAATATGCGGACTTTGAGCAGTTAGTAGTTAATTTAATACTCATAGCTCAAAGCAGGTTATCATGTGACCTAAGTAATAACTAATAACAATCATATTTTGAAGCAATAAAATAAAGACGAAAAGCTTAAGTAACTACTCATTACCATCAAAAGTCAAACCTCCCTGGAAATGAAATCCACCATGAAATGTCAAGTTACAGGCTTCTGGATTTGTCAATTTAAATTCTACATCTTTGTTTATTCTTAGTTCTCGTTGATCGATATGTTTTACTTGATCGGTAAGTGTTGGAGAATCGACAGTCACTCAAGTGCTGCTCAATTCAATTACAATATGAACACTAACTGATTTCAAAGGATCTTTAATACCGTATGTATCCTCATGGTCTAGTTTTCAAAAAAAAATGAAATGACAAAAAAAATTTGCTTGTATTCCCTTCGTACCTACAGATTCACTAACTGGCCGCCTAATCAATCACTGCAAAAGGAAAAACAAAAAACAAAAAGCGAAAAAGAACCCAGGAAGAAAGATAATACATCCCAGGCATCTTTTCAACCTATAGATGCAACATGAAAGCTAGAGTGCAGTGTGCTAAACTGCTTGCCCACTTGCAGATTTGTCAGTAACGTGAAACCCAAATTTTTTGACACGTAACCAGAATGGCTTCCTTAAGCTCAATTTCAGACATATTCAAGTACTGCTTCAAGGAAAAACAGGATATCATTCTTGTCATAAGATGTACCAGTCAGTGCGCCTCTCCTTTCCACCAACATTCACAATGAGAAAGTTGCCAACAAATTGCACATGGTACAAGACCCACTCCCATACAGGTTACTGAATAATGAAAAAGAAACTTGTACCAATACAGGAGTGAGAACAATGCTTTTGGGGCTCTATTTCAAACAATTTCCTTCTTGATTAACCCGTTCTCTTCCTGCAAGGACCGAATCATATTAGAAGTGACCAAGACATGTCAAGCAATGGGAAAACCACGAACAC
Organism: Spatholobus suberectus; assembly: GCA_004329165.1. Classification (NCBI taxonomy): domain Eukaryota; kingdom Viridiplantae; phylum Streptophyta; class Magnoliopsida; order Fabales; family Fabaceae; genus Spatholobus; species Spatholobus suberectus. The sequence continues at coordinate 44,774,578 of CM014733.1, read as the reverse complement.
GACATACAAAATCATTTGGATTTCAAAGATAACCTGGTCATATTTATAATAAGGAATTTAAGCATCAAATAAATAGCTTTGATTTTGGAGCATCAAAATGCCAGTAGACATCAAAATGAGAAGCCCAAAATCAAAACTTGAGCAAACTAAGAAGAAAATTGAAACATCAACTCCTTTCTTTGCAGCAAGAAACAAATGTCAGAAATATTAAGGGCAATGAGCTAATTCAATTGAAACTGTATTTGTGCGGAGAAAAAATATATGCAGTACTGGAAAAAAATTCTAGCGAGGTTTGAATAAATACTGCTTTAATTGTTCAATGTTAACTTGATTATTCCCTGTTTTGATAATGTCATTCACAGAAAATAAGAAGATAAATGCAACAATTGGAGGATGGGCACCAATAAAAGTTAGAATGATCACAGCTTCAGTGTAAGTCAAGTCAAAGTCTTGAACACCAGTGATAAAGTAGCCAAACCAAGCTCAAGGGAGTTGTTTTAAGTCAGTTACAGAGTTTGCACACCAATCCAAACTAAACTCCCAGTAACAAAACCAGTTTGTTCTCCATATAAACTCATTCCTATAAAAATTTTATGTCAAGTTAATGACAATGCCAATGTGAGAAAACAAACACAATCTTAGCAACTAGAGAATAAGTGTCACTATAGTCAAGGCCAAAATCTAACATGTGGTAGTGGCACCACATAAACACCCATCAGCAACCAATGGTAGCTTTACCAGCCAGATTGGAAACCAAATCCCACATACTATTGGGATTGTTAGGTTAGGGGAGACTAAAACACGGGGAGATCTCCCTTCATCAACTTAGCAAGGAACCACATTTATAGGCTTGACACCATATCTTGACCAAAATCTTGAGGAATTAGGTCTATAGGTCATTTTGAGAGAGTCTTGGGTGCTCTTAGAGCAAGAGAAACCACTTGCTTTAGAACCATTCAAAGTGTACCATTATTTCTCCCACTTCAACTATATCTTAAGACTATAGATGAGGGGGTACATATTGAATGGTATAAAGGAAGAGCTGAGACACCTGATATTTTGAAGTCATTCCACTTATATGATCTTCACTAGGTTCCTTCCTTCAATTTGGTACTTCATTCATGCTTGAATTACCAACGAGCTGAGATAGACATCTAAGTGATCATAGCCTGAAACCAGCCTAGATAGGAAAGAGCTTTGCCAATGGTCTTACAAATGGAAACATAGGATAGACACAGCAAAAGTAAAAAGTTTATAACTGAGAAAAACATAAATAGGATGAAGTTAAGGTAGACTATTTACTTTTTTAGGGCCAAGGTAGAGAGGACTACATGCGAAGGTGGTGAGAAATTGGAACACCCTCAGAAACCAGGCTAGCACCAGACAGCAGTCATGGTCATCATTGAAAAGTAATCGAAGTGGAGAAGCAAAAATAGCCATAGGACAAAACCTTTCCTGAAGAAGAGAGTATTCCAGGAAACAGTTGACAGCATTGGCAGTGAACTTACCTTTACATTGAATAATATTATGAAGAAAACTAGTACAGTGAAAAATATAAAGAGATGAAGAATATATATTAGTATCGGGGAAACAAAATAGAGTGGGGAACTTGATCCAATTAGAGGGTGTGCAGCTAATTAAATAATAAGATTTAATATTATCAACCCAAATACAAAATGGAACATTCATATGCAAGAGTAAAAACCAAATCTTTTATGTTTAGCCATTCCATTTTGTTGTGAAGTATTTAGACAAGTTGTTTATAAGATTCAATGTTTGGTCGTGAATTCATAAAAAGGAATAGAAATATATTCTTGTACATTGTCACTACGAAAAAATAGGAAATGTTGTACAGAATTAAGTACTAATTTCAGCACATAATTTTTTTTAATTTTAAAAATAATTAAGAATGATTATTGATGAAAAATATCCAAGGGCAATAGGAATAATTAACAATAAATATTACTACTGAAATCCAAAACTAGAATTGACACAATTCAGTACCCTGTGTAGTCAACTCAATAAATTAGAAGACAGCAGAAAAGGACACAAAAAAGCACTTTCCTTTTTGACAAGACTCAATCTAAAAAAGTAGAGTGGATGCAAAAACATTGCTAGAATAGAGGCACAGATGGAAGACTTGCCAAAATTGAGACACTAAGAAAAGGAACTTCCAGAACTGAGGTAACCTAGGGAGGGACCCTACGGGTCAGTGGGCACAACGGATCTGAAAGTTATGGTCAGAAGACAGATGGGTTGAAATTCACTCTGCTACCAACTTGATTCTGATATTAGAAAGCAAAAAGAGTATATTGGAATTGTGAATATAACACAGACCACACAAGGTATATTACACTAGTATGGTATTAATTACAGTCATTGTTACAATTGTAACTAACTCCTAAAATCACTCCTTAGTTGGAGCACTCATTGACTGTATTCATACACAAAAATGTACAAGATATTTTTATAATGACAACTTTGCATTATAGGAACAAACAAAGAGTAAAACAGTAGTTGCAACCAGCCTAGAAATTAAGATATGGATGGAATGATCTACACGGAGTGCCTTTAATCAGTTTGTGAGGATGCTGTAATGTGCACGGATTATTTATGAACTTTGAAATAATAACCAAATATCAATTTGTTAATTGTAATTGTTGTGCTGAATTCATGCAAATATAGCATACTATTGCAAATCTGTATTCTCCTTTCTTATATATAATTATTGACCAAATAGACACACAAAAAAAAAAAATGAAGCCATTGCTGACTAGAGATGAAAAGTTGACATTCAGTCTTTCAATTGCAACAACACATTGCAAGCTAGAGCTTTACATAGCCTTCCTATCAATAACATTAACAGATCATTCATTTAATCAAATTAAGTTTAGTAGACCAAACAAAAGGCTCCACCTTAGACCGAGCCTTAACCTCTTCCAGAGAGAATTAGCAGAAACAAACTTTAATTAGCATAAGACTGCTTAAATAACTGAAAAGAAAGTTTACCAGTAAATAAACCAAAGGACTGTCAATTCTTCTATCCAAATCTATAGGACAATAAAAAAATTATAACAATATAATCAAATAAAGAGGAGAAAAAAGCAATGAGATCAACTTTGAAGTCTCCCTATTATTTGGGTTTGGTCCATGAAAATTCCAAGAAGAATGGAACCTTAAAATTTAAAAACAACTACAATCAAACAAAACATCAATGAAAGTAAAATTACTCCTTCAAAAAGACCATGTGCTTTACACCAAGTAGAGGCCAATCACCTAACCTTATCCCAAATCAACTAATGATCCTAAGAAATCTCCTTAAAGATGCAACCTGGAGCCCACTAGGTAGAAACTCCAGAATAAACCAGGACACAATTATAACTGAAAATATAAGTTGTTTCACACTGTATACATAGCAGGATCTTTTATAGGCATAATAAAATCACGATGACAGTTAAACTATTCCTCTAAAAGTATCCTAATAGGATACTAAATCTTACTATATTTACCATAAAATTATCTACACAAATAAATAAAATCTCCAAAAAAGACCATTGTTGAAGTTATATAAACATCAATATAAATTAATAAAACGTTACACCCATCTCCACTATTCTGTATAACACTTATCTGACTGAAATTCATGGTAATCTGTTGTAACTCTAGTTCTTTGCAAATATGTGAGCAGAGTAAATTACTAAATGAGGTTCTAGACAAACTAATACAGATTGAAGATGTCGTAAAAGGTTAATAGACTACAAAAGAGCACATAATAAGCAGATACTTACATCCGCAGCCTGGAAAGATCTGCTCATGGATGACTTCTGAGAAACTTCAGCAGATGATGTTGAGTCAATTTGGGTAATGTCATGTATCTACAACCAAATGAAATGAGACAGATAAATCCTAATAAGATTTATCCAAATAGAGAATTGAATAGATAAAAGAATATGATGATAAAATGTGAAATCAAAGCCTTCCCTATAATTAAGGCTCCTTCTTAGAATTTGTGCTTTAAGACCTAACTCCATTTCACAAAACCAGCTTATAAGTTGAGAACTACCAAAGCTTTATAAGAAGGACTACATTAGCTATATATCTGTGGTCAATGTGAGACTAAACACACCCCTTCACACCTTGCACATTGAAGGTGCTGGAGGCTGCAATGAAGGCAGCCCAAGGAGGTCGCAACTAAGGCAGCTCAGGGGTGACTGCAATTAAGGCGACTTTTCAACACACCCCCTCACACCTAGGGCTATGGCTTAGAGCATGGCAATACGGGTGACCCCAACAATAGATCTAGGATAGACTCTAATACCATCGTAGAAAAAAACTAGCTTGTAAGGTGAGGACTATTAAAGTTTTATAAGGACTACATTGGTCACATCTTTAGTCAATGTGCAACTAAACACTCCTTGCAAAATGAAGGTGTTGGAGGCTGCAATGAAGGTGGCCCAAAGAGGCCACAATTAAGGTGGGCAAGGGGTGACCACAATTAAGGTGACTTCCAACACTCCTAAAAAAAAGATAAATAAAAAAATTCCAAGAGATATCAAACTCTTCCACAGTCTGAATTAAAACTGTCGGTGGGAGCAAAATGCATCTCTGAAACATGACAGAGACTAGACTAGTAACAATAAATGGAGCTCCCCTTGCCACAAATCGTACAATAGGGAGGGAAGAAAAATAGATTTAAAGTATGAAATTTCATTATTTGGATGCATAATATTTGTCTATTTGACCACAAGCTGAGGAATAGATAAAAATTAATTGGTTTGACAAAATGGACATGTAAGGCCGCTGGAAACACCAGTGAGGAGAGTAGATTGCTTGTTTTAGTCCTGTGAAAAGAAGGAGAAGGAGACCAAGAAGGACACTGGAGGAGGTTGTCAAGAGAGATCTCATGGCAAATAATATCTCTGATGTTTTGGTTTTTAACCGAGCTGAATGGCATCATGTGATTCACGTAGCCAACCTAACCTAATGAGACAAGGTTATGTTGTTGTCGGTTCGACAAAATGGACAGAACATGTATCCTAGGGAAAAGGTGAAATACAAATATCAATGCTAAGAAATAGAAAACTTGGAGTTCACCAGCAAAACCTAAATCATTGTCCTAAAAAAATTCTTTCTTTTCTTCTATCCAAAACTTCACGAAATTGGATATTTGTTTACAGGGGATCCAAAAGACACATAGAGTGACAACTGCTTACTCTTAGCAACTTCCAAAGAAAATATTCCCTTATCTAGCAAAAAAATATCCAATACTGAACCCTTCATTAAACCAATGAAGGCACTAGTTTATATCTCACTAGTCCAACCATGATTGAACTGCTGTTAAACTGGTGATAATTAAATATATTTTTAATATTAAATAATCTATTAAGTATAACTCACAAAGGGAAGCCTTGACCAGTTGACCCTTGATGCAACAGTTAGATTTGTTGCCAAGTGACTAGGAGGTCACAAGTTCAAGTCATGGAATCAGACTCTTGTAAATGCAAGGTAAAACTGCCTAAAATAGAACTATAATGGGTCCAATCCTTTCCTGGACTCTGCTGTGGCAGGAGCTTTGTAGCACCAGGTTGCCCTTTTTATTAAGTAAAACTTAAATCACAAGAAATCTAGTTAGAATTTTAAATTAATATAAAAGAACCATGTTATATGTCCTGCAAGATAAAAGTTTAACAACAAATAATAAAAGGCTATATAATAGCAATCCACAAGTGGACCTTTATTTGCCTTTTTTTTTTTGAACAATTGAAAAATAAAAAAACGAATTAAAATTTTAAAAAAAATATATCAAACCGGTTTATTTTAGTTTTTTAGACTCGTGCAGTTCAACTGATTCTTCACCAGTTTTTTGCTCCTCTAGTTTGATGAAAATTCTGAACCGCGCTGACCTGAACAGTTCTTCAGTTTTCTGGTTGGATTGACCAGTCCTATTTTTTTAATTCTTGAAAATATCCTTAATCAAATACATTATAAAGTACCAAATGTATCACTCTACAAGAATTCTGTACTGGGTTAGTCAACTGAACAGTTCACAAAACGACCAAGAATAACTTTGTACACATAGTCAATTATTTTTATATCATAAAAAAATATATCAAGAATGATATTCTATGCAGTAAAAAAGTATACGGTGCCCCAAAGTGCAAATTAATCATGACATATTGTTCTGGGCAAAGTTTAGCCTACCCCACGTGAATATTTGTTTTCTTGACCATCTTCAAATAGGGATGAGTAGTATGATGGATCATAAATAGAGCCTCCAAGTATCTCATTGGAATCAGAGCATTGCCTAACTACTGCAGGTGTCACAGGACTCAAAAAACTACTCCTCAAGTCAGAATCTGCTGCTCGGGAAGCTGTATCCACATGGGAAGCACCCAACCTATAAATTTGAATCCATAACAATGAGGATGATAGCCTCACTATGAAACCAACAATTTGCATAGCCAGAGTAAGTTTCACTGAAAACGTGAAATATGCTGTGTAATCCTCAGTAGAAATGTTCCTGCAAACACGCATAATGCTTTTCATCAGATATGAATGAAAAACACAGTCATGAATCATGATCATTTGTTTGATTCTTACAAAGCATAAATTGGTTCGTATGAATATGTATACTCTCTTCACTACATACAGCAGCGACTTAATATTGTAAAATTAACAAATAATACTAAATGTAGGATGCATGTTGTTGAACCTCAAATTAAAGTTTACTAAGTTTTAAGCCTGTTACAAACAGACAATTTAAAAAAGAAAATAAGCTTGTTGCATACAGTGGGCTCCATGAAACATGGATGGAATAACAACTCAAGAATGCAGGAGATGTCATGGAGACAATCACCATAGGAAAGATAAGTTAACAACACATATGATATGATCACAAGGCTAAAGAGTTGGTTGTAATATTTGCATGACCAAGGAAGAAGACACTTCATTGAAAAGTTGCTCAATGGAAATTCCCTAGCAAGCAATTATACACCATGGAGACTAAAACTTCTCCAAGTTCAAGAACAGCATCAGAAAGCTTCACCCAGCAAGAAAATATAGGAAACCCAATAAACTTGGAAATTAAATTTCGAGAATAAAATCCAGGGAAAATGGACAAAAAACAAAGTATAGTAACAATGCAAGTGGTTTCAAACACAGCTTTAACAAGAAAAGAGACATATCCCATCTCAATCATTCTGGGGCAAAAGGATAATCCATACTTGCTCTTTTATAACCTAAAGTCACATAACACGATAAAGACAATGCCACAGTCAATGCCCCTCCCTTAGGGGCAAGAATCATTACACAAGCAAACCAAAATTCAACCATTTGGTCTCAAGCAATATTATATCGAATAAATTATATTATATTTGTTGAGAAATACAAGGGGGTAAAACACTAGAGAAATCTGCATGAATGGTCCACGAGCCAACAACCAAAGTAAACTTGACATCACATGCAACCCAAAACTTAAGGCATCAGGTTTGTGAGTCTCTCACTTATATGCTCAACATACCTATCTCTATCTAATATGAAACTTCTTGTTCACACTTGCACTCCAACAATATTATATAAAAGAAAAGAAGAGAAGAGAAAGAAATAGCAGGACGCACCAAATTTCGTGAGCGAAAAGAATGAACCAAGAAATATCGAGCAATATGGCACAAAAGAGAAGAAAGGCGTAGGTACGGCCAAGGCTCTGACTGCTACTCTCAATTGCCACCAAAGCGAACAACGAGATTGCCAGATTTATCAGCAACACACCATTGTACGATGCTCCCAGCGATCCAATTAACGCGCACCCAATCTGAAACCATTTTCGATTTTCGACACGCGCATTAATACAATATAAACAAATATTCATTATATAATAACAATGCTGAAATAGAAGGGTCGGTTGGTTGGTTAGTCGGCACCTGAACGTAAATGAGGATGACAGCGAATGATTGGAGCCTATCGTAGTCGCGCAACCATGGCCGTATTCGGTCTCGCAAATTCAGACAAAATGAACCACAAAGCATCATAAAAGCCTGTGACCGATTTAGCCTTCAATCTAAGTCAATCGGAGGAAGAGCGTGAAGTGAAAAAGAAGAATGCGTCATCCCCTCCCTGAGGTTTTCTTTTCTTTCTTTCTAACAACTGCGAACGTGTTGTGTTGTGTCGTTCACACTCTCGTTTTGCATTTTTTCTGTTTCTTTTCTGTCCTTGCTGGCGACTAGCGAGCAATTGCCATTTTGGGGAGGCGAATCCACACAGCGAGACGATGCTTTGGGGGGCGATATGCAACTTATATTGTGCCCCCTTTTCTCTCCACTCCTGTAACCAACTTTTTTCTCTGTTCTCGCTCCACACCAATTCAATTATTTTATTTTATTTCCCTTGTTTTCCATGTATATGTATGTGGTGACAAAATGTTTTGGTTAAAATCATTTTTTCACTGCTTCTCAATAGTTTTACAATTTTTATTATTTTAAAAGAGTTTTACTCTAATTTTTATACGACAAACAAACATTATTTACTAAAAAAATTTTAACGGCTGAGACAAAAATAAATTAACAAGTAAACTTTTAAAGTTATTTTGTATCAGAATTTTGAGAAAAAGGATGAGTAACACCAATACCTTGTAGCCACAACATAAAGCTCAAAATAAAGAAGAGGAATATCATAGAAATGTATTTTGTAATTGATTGAATAAAAGATACAATAGAAGTGTGTAAGTGTTCTATTTACAAAGCTTATTAAAGGTAATAACTTTCTAACAAACTAATAAAAATTCTAACAAACTACTCTTAACAACCCCCGCAAGATGATAAGTGGAATCACCACAATCACTTGATTTACAAACAACAAAGAAAGAGGGGGGGGGGGGATACTTTTTTTAGCATATACTTTTATGAGACCTAAACAACAACAAATCAAAAAAAATGTACCCCAAGCAAACTAAAACCCAAAGTGGCTAATAAAGCGTAGTCCAATGAATTGTAAGAGTCCAAAAATGCTACTAGGGCGTATGCAACACAATAGCTAGAGATGTCACTAATAGTGGTAGCTTCATAGCGACAAACGACATTGCAACAGCAATAATTCTAGACGTGCCATTTTTAAGCGTCTTGCTCAATCAGCATTCTCGCACACACTAAGAAATTAGGGTCAATGGCAGAAAGACCAACAAATGGGGCATCGCAGGAGTTGATTGATGACATTTATGCATGACGAAGTTGTTTTCACACATATTAGGAAATTCGCACCACAAAGTTGTTTTTGCATCTATGTAGATGCCATCGAGGAGGTTGACAAGTGTTTCGATGGAGATGTGTTTCTCGCCAAGGTAGCAACGGTACAACGATGAATTGCTAGTTGGGAATGATGGCTGAAACGGTGTTTCTGACGTAGTACGGAGGAGATGGAAGGAGCAGAAAGTGGTGGTGCAAATCCTAAAACATACAAGTTCCTTCTAGATCAAATATCATGATGCACACACTTGGTATAGAGCACCAGTATAGGGTGAGATGGTGGAGAGCAATGGTGCCAAGCCTGAAACCTATAATTTCCTCTTAGATCAAATATTACACTCAGGATCAAAATTGAACTACTACAATTGATGTTTTGAAACTTGTGATAGCCACATTACAAGGAAGAAGTTGCCGAATAAGGCTTCTTAAGCATAAACCATGGAAAATTGATTGAATCTTGTGTGTGGAAGATGAGATCAACTGTGGCAAGGGAACTACTCTGTTCAACAACGAGATACTTCGTTGTTTCAGTCTTTTGCAATTCCATTGCCTCAAAGGCCTTTGTTTCATCATTGTTGCAAATGAGTTCCTCCATTGTTTCTTGCTTGAATAGATCTTCAACAACTGTAATTTTAGTATTCATCTCTTTCTCTTCTACATTCATAGTGGAATCATTGCTCTCTCCATGAGAAAACTCTGATACCATATCAAAATTTTAAGGAAAAAGACAAGTAACACCAACATATTATAGCCACACACCATAAAGCTTGAAATAGAGAAGAAGAGTACATAGAAATACATTTTGTAATTGATTGAATAAAAGATACAATAGAAGTGTGTAGGTGCTCTATTTATAGAGCTTATTAGAGGTAACAACTTTTAACAAACTAATAACAATTCTAACAAACTACTCTTAACATTTTGTATTCTTCATTACCAAATTTATAAGAAATGTTGGCAAAATTAAGTTTGGAACAACTAATTTAACTAAGGATGACAATGGGGCGAAGTAGATACGGGTGATAGTCCTTTGTCACCCACTTGTATATGCATGGATATCCATTAAACGAGTATCCATAAATTTTATAAATATCCGTATAGGTATCCATTGATATTTATAGGGGTCCGATATCTATAGATATTTGTGAATATTTGTTAAAATATAAAATTTTAAAGAATTAAAAAATAATTAAATTAAAAATAAACAATTTGAAACATTTATATATACTAAAAATAAATAATTTTAAAACATATATATATAAACTAAAAATAAATAATTTTAAAATATGTATTTATACTAAAAATAAATTAGAGTAACTTACTTACTTTGTATATAATAAAAGCATTTAAGTGGTTTCAAATTGCAAGTACTTGTAGATATAGGTACCTTACTATCCACTCATGTCCCATTAATAAATAGATACCCATTAAGTTATTCATTTTCAACCCATAGCGGGTTTTACCCGCGAATATTAACATGTACGGGTTTTTTTGTTATCCCTATGTTGAACTAGTTGAATCAACCTAAATAGATTATTGATAAAAATATATGTATATTATAGAATTAGTGTGATTGGTGTGATTCGATCAATTTTTTAAGTAAACTGCTAACTTAGTTGATCAAACAAGTTGATAACTAGTTTGAGTTTAATAATACTACTTATAAGTAAAAGTAATACATACATACATACATATATATGGGGAGAGATTAAATTACACTAATGTAACTTTTACCAACTATTACCTCATTTAATAACTTTTAATTATATAATGTTTTCTCAATATTTACCTTTAGATTGAAAGTTCTTTTTACATAGATTGTATACACAAAATTTTATATTAATCCAAAGTTATTTGATACATCATTCATATAAATCAAAATCAATGTAATATATACTTTTCAAAATATACTAAAATTTGAATCATTTGATTACTTTTTTATTATTCTTCAATTTTGACAAAATTTGATACAAACAATCATGGTAATATAACGTTGTAATTCAACGATTGGATTATAATTCACCTTATATATATATATATAAAGAGAGAGAGAGAGAGCATATCAAATAAGAACACTTCTTATTACGAGAAATGAGAACTACAAATATAGACTATTAGATCATATTTGAATAATCAAAATTAAAAGAAAATGCATATAACTTTTATAAGTGGTTATGTTACCACTACATAGGTGTAACTTACACCATTACATCACCAATAACTTTATATAGAGTGTGAAATTTATTGATCAAACCATTGGATTATAACTATATATTACATTGATTGTTTATGTCAAAATTGAATAACAATAAGAATGTGATCAAATGATTCAGATTTTTTGTATATTTTGAAAGTATATATTATGTCAATTTGAATGTATATGAATGTGGTATCAAATAATTTTGAATCCATATAAATTTTGTAAATGTGATCTACGTAAAAGGAACTTTTAATCCAACTCTGAGTTTTGAAATAAAATTATTCAATTAAAAATTATTAAATGATCTAATAGTTAGTATGAATTACACCGGTGTAATTTGATCCCTCCCATATATATATATAGGGGATGTATCTAGCGAGAGGGTTTTTTATGTGAGGGGGAGAGGAATAAATATTGACTAGTATATGTTGAAACCAAAGACGTATGAAACGTCTATTCCCTCATATTTTGAAGATAACAAACTTTTTAAGTTTTAAGTCTCTATTGTAAAAAATGTTTTCTGCAGCGTCTAGTGCATGTCTAATATCAAGGCCTCCAATGCGCCAATTCTTTAACAAGCATCCAAAAGACTCGTATATGACAACCGTCCAAGCGTAAGTCTATCTCAAGTGACTAAGTGTTTAAAGCTTGTCTATGTGGTTTCTCACATGTATATCTTGAGGACTAATGCCTTACCTATTAAAGTGATCTAACATTTAAATATCTAAGCATTAATTAAAAGACAAATACATGTTAGTGTATAAGCGCAGTGTTGCAGAAAAAGAAAGTCAACTTATCAAGCTACCAAGCCGGATAGATAAAGCTCAAAAAAGTAGACATCCAACACAATTCTGCACTTTCTGTTTTAGTGTAAGAACAAAAGTCACTTTTCTGTCTCTACTGAAAGCTCGATACACACGCACTTTCTTGAAGACTGAAGCAGAATATTTTCAACAGGTTATTTTCTAAATACTGTATTATACCAACTTGAAAGAAGAAATCAAAAAAGAAAGAGTAATATTAAAAAGATCAACTACATTTACTGGACGACTCTTAGAACATCTCTAGAAACTCTCTATAAAGAAACTTGCCTACAGTACCTAAACTTTCATACTCTCACAACTACATTTTCTGTTGTGAAAGCCTGAGAGGCTTAGGTGAGAACGAATACTTGGGTGGTTAAGGAATCTAGGTAAATTTCCTTGTAAAGCCTAAAGATGCCGAAGGAGAATACTTGTGTATAACCTAAGATTGGTTAGTAAACACCTTCATGACGAAGGGATTGGACGTAGCTCAAGTTTGAGTGAACTAGTATAAAAACTCTTTGTGCCTTTGTTCTTTCCTTATCCTTATTTCAAACTATTTTTTGAACTCGTTTTTTATTTAAGTTAAAAGAAGTTTTTAAAACGCACAATTCAACCCCCCTTCTTATGCGATCTCTGCTCTTTCAGTATATATTATCATGAATGGTCTAAATTAATACACAAGTCAAGTAAGTTTTTTAAAAAGTCATATTAATTTTTAAGAGGTCATATGACATTAAATTTTGACCATTCATGTATAGTTATATGGTCCAAATTTACTCATCCCACTTGCATACAAAAAAGGGTTCTCTCACTAAATATGCCTTTGATATGTGTGCATGTGTGTTTCGAATTGGGCTTTATGTCCAATCCACCTAACGTGGCACCTTGCCTCAAAAGAATGGTTTACTCGCCAAATGTTAACCAAAGTCAACATTACTACCCATGAACAAGAATGCTATGATACATTTAGGTATAAGAGGAACCTACCTCGGGCCAGAGTAAACTATAATGTTTTACTCAGAATAGGCTAGCATTGTCCTTGGAGGCCTTAGGTCCTGTGCTAGGGGAATACAGCCCATTTCATTTTCTATAAATACAATCAATGTTAATAGTGTCAAATATGCATTTATTACACACCATTACTTTGCCAAAATTATCATTGGCTTAAGTGTTGGAGTGCCTTTTGTAGGTGCCCTAACCCCTTCCATCAATTTGGTTATACTCAAAAGTAATCATTGAGAAAGTAATATAACTCTTGTATAACTAATTGCTTTAGCATTTGATCCATCAAAAAGGAAAAGGGTAATGATATTTTCTAGTAGCTTGATTAAGTCTCCGATAATTAATGCACATGCTCCATCCCATGACTACGTGAGTTGGAATGAACTCATTATTCTCATTTGTGATCCTAGTCATTTTGCCTTTCTTTTAATATGACTTGCATTATACTAACCCACAAGCTATCCAATATAGGATGAATCATTCCAACCTCTTTCATGGTAGATTTAGCTTCCTTTATGATTACACAACTGGTTCATAGTATTTTTCCAACAGAATCTTCTACATATATAACGAATTCTTATGGACCATGTAAGTTGAAGACCATACAAAAAGTACAGCATTAAGACAAGTGGTGAAGCCACAGGAGCCCCAAAAACCAACTGTCCAATTACCAAGAGAGTCCCTAATAAGACCACCATACCTTGAGTGCCCAGTATTGCCTAAGAAGCTGCCATTAGTGTTAAGCTTGAAGGGTTTGATGCAAGGTGGATGCTAATGAACATCCCTAACCTGCTGCAAGCGAACTAGTTTGAAGACATTGTGGACTATAGAATGCAGGTTGGTTATTTGATTAACCATAAACCAAACACTCCAAACATGATCCTGAAAAATAGTAGCATTGTGAGATTTCCGTATTAAACAACACGTAATCGCAAAAAGGATGCCACGTGGACCATTAATATGGGAACGAAACCAACTGGAGCTATCTAAGGAAGATGAACCATAGTGAAATTACCAAATTGAGAGCATTCCAAACGTTGAGACTTTGGATAGTCTTGATAGAGATGAAGGATAGATTCCTGATGGTGACCACACCTGTGACAAGAAGAATCTATAGAAATATGTCCATACATAAGGAAAGAGTTAGTAGGTAAGTTATTATGATGTATGAGCCAAAGACAAATTTAATGTTCTCAAGCAAAGGAGGAGCCCAAACCTAGGATTCATTCTCAACCGAAGTACCACAAGTGATACATGCCCTTGTAAGCTAACGGTAGGCGGAGTTGGCAGTGAACAACCTGCTGAGAGAAGCATCTCATACAATGCTATCAGGACAATCATCGTTCAGGTAGAAACTATTTATCTTTTCCTTAATCCACAAAGGAACTAAGGTAGCTATTTATAAGTGATATGATAAATTTGATTAAGATTCCACTTGAAAGCCTCTTAATAAATATTAATTAAATAATTAATATTTTAAAATGTATTCTATGTGATAAGTCCATAATTATTTATTTTGAAAATTTGAAATTAATTAAATAGCTTATTATTCTAATATTATTTTCTTAAGTTTAAAAATTAATTTCAAGAGATTTACAAGGTATTTTGACTTCATTCTCGTACAAAAACTCTAAAATATATTAAAGTTCTAGAATATTACACTTTTGAATTTTATAAGAATTTTAGATGTGACGTGACTATTTTACCCATAGTTTTTATATTTTGACTAGTTTACTTGTAATTAATTTATTTTAAGTCCAAAATTTGCTTTCTCTTCAAACCTGACCTAGAAAAATTTATTTGAACTAAAATTAATTATTTTAATTTGATTTGGGTGAAATTACACTTCCTTAGTTAACCAAATTTTTAATTTAAGTCTCAAAACTAGTCATAATTAGCTCCTTTTTAATTCAAACTTTTTCTTAAGCTTGCTAATTGATTATTAATGACTTTTAATAACTTAGATTAAGTTAATCTCGCTATGATAAGTCTTAAAAATTCATTTTAGCCATTATTTTTACCATACCTCCCATTTTATGAAGTCTTCTTTGGTAAAACCTAACCTAAAATTACTAGTAGTTGGATTAGGGTTATTAATCCATTTTAACGCTTGAACTTAGCATTTTATGGTCTATATACCCGCTATCCTTGCATGGAAATATGGTTTCGAGTCTAAGTTTTTATTTTGTCCATTAAAGATTGTTGAGGGTTAAAGTTCAAGGCTTTAGGTATCCAAATCATCAAAAACTCATACCAAAGCAACAATTCATCAAAACACAACTATAATAACATATTTTCAGTTAATAATTCATCCATAAACACATAAAAATAATAATAAATGTTGTGGAGCAAAAAGAGGCAAAAGCATAATAGATTCACACTTTATCATTCAAACAACATGTTTTCACCAAGAACATCTCTATAGTTATCTCTATGTTAAGTTTTAGTCGCTATAAAAAAAATATGTAAGTTTTAGTCCCTACATATACATAAAAGTTAAGTTTTGGTTTGTCATTAACAACAAAGACAACTTTTTGATAATATAAAATCGCTACAAAAACTTTTTGGTGGTGATAAACCACTACAAAAATTTGTGTAAGGACTAATACTTACACTTATCTTATATAGAAACTAAAACTTAAATGTGGACAATTACAAAAACCAAATGAATAGTTTAACCCTACATAAATTTTATTCCTACATAAATTTTCTTTTGCAAGAAACCATCAACTTCTTGTTTTCTCGACAAAATCTTTATAAATTGAATGGTTGAATTGTTTTAAACATTTTTAATTCACTTAAAACTTACTAAAACTTACTCCTATTTTATAAACTAGAATATACAACTTGTAGAGCGAGTCTCTCACAATCCACATTTTGTCAATTGAACATTTTTAATATTCTCTCTTCTCTTTTTGGTTGTGTATTTTACACATTACTTCACAATTAATTAATTTTTTTCTCTCTATCACCTTAAACTATCTTTCTTTTATCCTTATTTGTATATTTGATATTCTTAAATACATGTCTCTTTCAATTTATCATCTTTTTATCTTTATTTTTAAATTAAGTTTCAATAATTTTTTAAAAAATATCAATAATTAAAATTAACTTTAACTTTATATTACAATTTAAATTCTTTATTATAAATTTAAAATATAATATATCTATTTAAAAATATTTATTATATAAATTTTAATTATAATATGATTTACATATTTAAAAAACATTTATTTATTATAAATTTGGAACAATTTTTAAAATTATATTATTTCAATAATCAATTATGTGTATAATCGATTATTGTTATAATTGTTTATAATCAGAATTAGTTTTTGTTTGGATAAATTTGCTGAAAAGCAAATTTGAAATACTTAATTTCATTTGAATACAAAATAAAAAAGCTTTTTGCATTATTAATTGCGAAAAAAAAATATATGAAGCTAAAAGGAAAAAATTGTTAGAAAATTTTGAGATAATTTAAGAATAACATTTTTTATGAAAAAAAGCTATTAAAAATAATTATAAACTTCAAATTTTAAATACATAAAAATAATTAAAAAAAATTATTTTAACAAATTTTAGCATTTATTTCAAACATACTAATTATTATATTTTTATTATTATTTTTATAAATTTCAGCCATCCCAAACATATAAAGTAAAATACAATTAAATCACAAGCAAAAGAATAAGGTTATTCTGATTATTTATTCGGCATTTAATTGGTAAAGGGTTCAGCCAGAGAGTGCAGTGCAAGCCACGCCCGATTAGAGAATGGCAAAGGCAGATTCGTCGTCCTCTTCAGATGGAGACGCGTCCTCGGAGCCCGCACCTTCGCTGGCGTCGTTAGCGGAGAATCTTCAGCGTTCTGCCATTCAATCTGCTCGAACTATGCAACATAGCTCTTCCACTCATTTCCGTGCCTTTCAGGTTTCCTCATCTTTCCCCGTATTCATTTTTGTCTGGATCTTGTATATTATTTGCGCTATACGCAATGTAGATAGATAATAATAATATTCCTTATTTATTTGCTCAATTTCTTTTTTAATTGGTTAGAAGGTGAATGCTGAATTGAGGGTTCCTATTCCCCTTCATGGGTGGAACTATGCAATGTTTTTTGTTTGGTGTATTTAAGTTATATTTAGGTGAAAAGAAAAATATTCTATGAAAATTTCGTGGATTTTCATAATTATTTTTAGAAGTTTGGGGGGATGTAATGGCCCTTGAATTATTTGGAGTTCCACCACTGCCCCATTGTATGACATACTAATACTATATCTAACACCCTTTTTCAAACAATGAATGTGGATAGATTGTTTGATTGCCATTGATTGATATTCTGTGATGGAAAGTTCCTTGGTGAGAATATCTGCAATTTTCCTGCTGATACCACAAGCTCATGCTCAATTTCTTTCTGAACAAGCGTGAGCAAATAGTGTAGGGCACCAAACAAGCTTCCGTGGCCATATCAGTGGAGCTGTTGAGTTTAGAGGAAGATAGAACAGAATATTTTAGAGAGAATTTAGAGAATGGGAATGCTGAATTATTCAAGATAATGTAGTAGTGTACAGGTTCTGCTTATCATCGATATTTATATCTATAGCTATCTATCTATATATCTTAATAGACTTAGTGGAGATTATTTCCTAGGCTAATATTAATTAAGTTTGCTAAAGCTTAAAAAGCTTTAAGCTTGTTACAAATAAACCCTCTGTTTTATTTTCATAATACGGGCTCCATCAAACATGGATGCAAAGGGAACAAACTTAAAAAACCACTGAATACTTTAACAACAGCTAGAAATTGATGCTGGTGGAATAGACATAGCTGGAGCTGGAGATTTGATGCAGCTGATGTTGGAGAGACCATGGCTAGACAATGACTCAATCAAACTAGGGCCAGTGTGTTTGGGAAGGCCAAACACATTTACTGTGATTGCTAGCCCAGCCTGGCATGGGTTAGGCCAGGCTTACCTCCGAATATTGAAGAATGAGTACACAATGTTCATGCCAGAGTATCTGCTAGTATCACCACTAAATTTACCTGTCACTACTCACTATGACCTTGCCACCATAGCCACCAGGCCCACCACTACTACCACAACTGCCAACATTGCCTCTACCATCTTCGCTGCTGTTGCATCCACTTCAATATTGCCACCTCTACTAGTACCAATGCCAACACCACCATTTCTACCATCTTTGTCATTGTTGCTGCTACTGCTAATCTCACTTTATCATCATCATCATCATCAACATAGTATCCTTTGCCACTGCCACCATCAACCCTGCTGCTCATGTTGCCACAACCATCACTATTATTTTTACTATCATGATTTCGTTGTGAACCATGACTGCCACCTTATCTCTGTGTCCATAATAAATTATTAGTTTGTTAGTTATATCTATTTAATTTTAAAATTATAGTATAGACTTTTAAAATGTCTAGATTATTCACTCAAACATTAGAATTAGATTTATAATTTCATTTCCTGATTCTTTGTATATACTCATACATAAAATTTGAAGCTCTGAACTAATTGATTTTTGTGAGAAAAATGAGAATTGAAATTATGATTTCAGGCTTGAATTTCACATTGGTTATCCAAAGAGAGTCTAATACATATTTGATCATATTCAATTCAGGATCCTTGGATCAGATTCAATCCCTAAACATCTAATAACATGTTATCATATGGTTTAACCTGCTAAACCTGTCTAAAGTTATGATGCATGATTAGTTTTTATTTGACATCATACAAGGTCTGCATTAACAATATATAAGAAAATAGTAAACAAAATCAAATCATTTTATAGATCAAATCTAAGTTATTTCATTATATTTTTGAAATATTGTACATAAGTTGAGGCTCTATTTTGCATTTCCTTTTTATTTTCTTTTATAAAAGGTGGCGGTGTACTCCTATTTTCTTTCCTACTCTTGTTTATAGAAAATAACCATTTTTCTAATGCCATAGCATCTTTTTCTGTTCTCTGATTATTTTTTTCCATGTTCAATCTTATATGAATTTGGGAAATTCCTGGCCATATGTAATCCCTTTTTTATCCCTCAATAAAATATGAATGGCTCCAAAACTTAACTGGTTATGCATGATTCTTTTGCAGAATTTTTTACCAGAAGCAGTATCACAGTATAGAACATATGAAGATGCCTTCTTCAATAAAGTTAAAGGTGATAAAAAATTGATGGTATAAATCTTGTGAGTGTTGGCTGTGTCCTTCAACTTTTATGATCTTTTCGATGGTTTGGTATAAAGGTTTTCGCAAAAGTAAGGTTAAATTTTTATGGCAGTGTATAATTTATGTGATCATTTAAAAAAAATAAAAAATTGATTGGAAATGCTTCGCATTTCTTCAGATTGCTCTTTGTACCTATGCTTGCTATGACATAGGATTATGTTTATGGCCTCTATTTGATGTTCAATTCATAATTGTTTCTTCAACTGTTTCCACTTACTGATTTGCAGAAAGATCATGCACCCTTGCTATATTTGAGCCTTTTCATGATTTTGTTGTATTTAATTTTTTACTGTTTGGTTGGTGATTTTTCTTCCCTAGTAGTAAAGGACTCTTGAGTCTGAGGATATCTGTCCTGAATTTTATTTTTTCCTTAAGAAATGGATGTTAAATCTTATTTTAAAATTCTTTTTTCTTAGATGAATTAACACACTGAATGTTATCAATCCTCAAACAAGTTGGTGGCCATAGAAACAGCAGAGTTTTTCTGCTTTGTGGTAATCTTTTATATATAGCATTGGTTTATATTCTTACCCTTTTGCAGATGGATTGATGACTGCAAAGGAACATCCAGCTTTATGTGCTGGTTTAGCTATTTCTGCTGCCCTTCTGGCTATGCGAGGTAATTTTTTTCCTATCATTTGCACATACAACTAACAAATTTTACTTTGGCAGCTCAATTTTTCTTAAAAGGCTTAATTCAATATTTCTGTATCTTAAACAAATTCTCTTGTGATAGGCAATTTAGTGTTATCATAATACAAGTTATTATATTGTGGCCAAACTTGGGAAACTAATGCAGGATCACTGCTCTTTTCTTTATGTATTGTGAATTATTTCCTTGTTTTTCTTTTGGTTTTATTTAATGTAGTTTCCGTTGTACTAACTAGTCACATGACTAGCATTTGAACTTTTAATAACTGGAAAGCTGTGTTTAGATGGGACTTATATAATTTGTCTTGGACTTGGTAATATATAATTAACCTGGTATAAATAGCCCTTAGGACTTTGTATTTCAGCTTTCATATATTTCTGTTAAGAAGCTGCTATTTTCTACATTCCTTGCATCAAGTGGTATTAAAGACACGGTGAGGCTTAGAGTAGAATTGGAATTGTTTGGCATATGCTTGAAGATTTGTCATGTGTAACACATGCTTCACAGTGACAAGCATCATGTGGGAGCCTGCACTGGAAAATAAAGAAGACAACCTCGACCTTGTAGGCAGTCTGGAAGGTAGTCTAGAGTAAAACATCATTGTAGAAGGGACTTCTCCACCAATCTATAATATCCTGATGAATTATAGATCTTCAAAAGGAATCTGATTCACCACACGAAGACTTAAACAAATAAATTGGTTTTTAGTTGACAAAATCAAGAAATCACAAAATAAATGAAAGATATGCCAAATCAAAGATAAAAAATTAATCATAATATATTCCAGAAAGTTTTCCTCTTGAAAAATTTCAACAGTATAATACAATTGTTTAGACACCTGAGCTTTTAGAATTTTCAGCATTAGAAATTATTGATTTATTGAATCAGATATCAATCTATTAATGGTGCTAGTGGAAGGGATACTAATTGCTAAAAATTTGGAGGCCGAGACAGGAAATAATTTCAAGGTTTTCAAATATTCAAAATTTCAAAATATCTTTGAATATGGATTGGAAGATTTCAAGACCGAGCTAAAAATTCAAGTGCAGGGGAACTGATGTAAGATAATAGGGGTCAATTATAAGACCGGAGAAAACTGTAGAAGAAACCATTAAAAAATAACTTTGCTTGAATTGGTTTTTGATATAGCCCAATGGCATTGATCGATCTGTGTAGCTGACCCATATAGCGAGGTATAATGTATGTGTTTTTGTGGCATATCTTTCTTGGAAAATGTGATCATTATGACTATTCTGTACTATATTGCTTATGATTGAAACCAGTTTTTTCAATGCCGTTTTCTGTATCTCAACTCTCAACTGAGTTTGTATTTGTTTTAAACTGAAGTATTTTTTGTTTTTACAGCTCCACGAAGGTTTTTGTTTCGTCATACATTGGGTCGATTTCAGAGTGAGGAGGTATTACTCAGTTGACAATCAAGATGCATCCCTTACCTATGTTCTTACGTACTGCTCCTCTCTATTTGTGATGCATAACCTGTTCTTTCCTGATTTTGTAACTTAATTTCTTAAGATCTTATAAAAGTTGTAATATTTCATTATTTCTCTCCAGTGCTTATTCTGTTATTTCTTTCACCTTTTTACATGAATGTTTATGAAGGCACGATATGTTAGAACTGAGAAGAATGTAAAGGACTTGAACCTTTCAGTGGATTTACTGAAGAAGGAGAGTGTAAAATTGCTTCAAAGGACAGCTCTTGCTGAGAAAGAAATGAAATATGGGCACAACGAACTAGTGTATGTATTATCAGTCAAAGAAAAGATGTAAATTATTTAATTGCTGCTGAAGTATGCCTGAAGTTTATGAATTCCAAAAAATGTATAGGAGCGCTGGAACCCAATTTCAACAGCTGGCAAAATCAGCATACAAGGTTGAAGCCCAAGCTGCTGGTATGCTATCTATCTTTCTTTTAAAGAAAATCACTGAAAATTAACTTGTGATAAAATATTTACCATCATACAAAAATATACGTAATCTTTCTGGTACAAAAATTAGTCATATTTTAGTCACATTTTTTATACACAAAATTAGCAAAAAAATTTATCCCCTTTTTTTTTCTTTTTAAAAAAAAAAGAAAATCAGGAGTTGCTTTTGTAGTTCTTCCTTTCTTATCTGTTTTTGGTATGTGGTATCTATTGTCGCCTTGGAATTTACCCTCATTTATCATGCTTTAGATTTGCTAGACAAGCTGCGGTATATACCTAGTCGTGAAGCTCTGGCACTTCGAGCTGAGGCAAGGCAACTTTAACTCTCTGTCGCCCAAAAGTTCAGTAATGTTATATTTCTCATTGTTTTCTCTCTGTCTCAAACACGTGATCAGATTGCTTCTATGGCTTCAACTTTGAAGCGGCAGAGATCTGCGCTGAACAAACGGATAGTGAAGATCAACGAGTTAGGGGTTCCTGTGTGAATGAATTAATGGACAGGTTGTGGACCTTCTCTTGATGCACACCCATCACCCCAGTTTTCTTGAATAAATTCTCTTGTTAAGTAGATAGTTGTACGTATAATGCAGACCCATGTTCCGGGGCATCTCCTTTTTGTTTTCAATTACTCACAGTGTCTTTTATGCAATATACTATTTTTAACAATAAAACAAATTATGTATTACATTACATTAATATATCACTTTATTTATTTTCGTTTGTGTTAAAAATCAGAATCATATATTCTGCATTTATTACGTAGCGGTTTATAGGCAATTCATATTTAGTTTATAGGAAACTCATATTTGATTTAGAGGAATAAAATCTCTTTTAATTATATGCATTTATTGTAATAAACCTATATAAACCTAGCTCTGTGGTGTAATTCAAACACACGAATTCATTCAATATTTTTTCATTTTCTCCCTTTCAACAGTTTGTTTACCCAACCAGACAATCAAAAAGAAAACTTTTCTCTTTTACTTTTTCTATCAATTCAAACAACCTAAAAAATCTACTTATATTTTACTTATTTTCCCCTTTCTCTTATTTCTTTCCTTCTTTTGACTTCCAAACATACCATAAAAGAGGGATTAATTCAAAGGAGGGGGAAAGAGAGTTTAATGAAGGCGAGGAGGGGAATTTTTATGAAGGAGAGGGAAGAAATTTTAATGGCAGAAAGAGAAGGGTTCTCCCTCTAGCGTAGACAAACAAGAAACGGGGAATTTTGATTCTTATTTTTCTTTCCTTCTCTTTACAAATCTTTAAATCAAATTAGAGAAGTGATTAAAATGTTTTTCCTCTCCTTTATTTTTGAATCAAATGAGTTTTTTTTTTCCCTTCATTATTTTTAAATCAAACAAGGGAACTTGATTAAAGTTCCTTTCATTCTCTTTCTTTCATTTCCTTCTAGCCAAATATATAGTAAAAGTATTATATAACTCAAATTATAAAGAGAAAATACTTTATGCATTCACAATTTAAAATGATTTTACACTGTCATTCAATCACAAATCGATATGTATGGTAAGTTGGTTGACTTTAACAACAATTATATTAAAAGTCATGCTTACCGTGATTTCTGATTAATTGACAGTGTAAAAATTTTTACACTAACAGCGCATATAAATTAAGCTCAATTATAAAATAATATTGCACAATCATAATGATATTGCACAGTGCATAGTATGCATCTTCATCAACTCTCAAACTTAATCATGCTAAAAAAGTAATTAATTTAGCTCTTATTTGGTTAGATGACTTTTGTTTAGTTTTTTGGTCTTCATTTTATAGATGATTAAATTTTAATTTGTTGTTTATATTCCCTGAGTTTCTTTCTATTTGTTCCCCTTTGAAAGATTTTATTTATTTATTTGTCTACTTAGAAGTTAAAGGCAATTTTGATTATTATTATTTTTTAATTATGTGCTTATCTCTACCCAATTCCTAAATACTTTACACATTTATCATAAATGGAAGCAAAAAAATAAAAAAAATTATATTAAGAAGTTAAAAATAATTTTAATATTAATTATATTTTTTAATGTGCACTATCATCCTAAGTACACAGATAAAAACAAAAGGTGAGTATTTATTTAATGTTTTCTATAAGGACTTCTAAGTTAATTTTATATTGAGCGATAAAATCAAAAAGGGAAAATGATACAATTTTCAAGAAAAATTTTTTATTAAAAATTGATTGGATCAAACGAAATTGATTGAAAACTAAGTTGATTGTGATTATTTTGGTTTGATTAACTTATCTAATCAAAGCCAAATCAATTACTTACCAATTGTAGAAAACGATTGGTTTGACTAAGGCTTTTTTTTTTTTTTTAACTAAAGTTATATAAACCACAAACATCCTACCACTTTATAAGTTGAATGGATATTAACTAACCATGTGTATGTAGTAGGAATAGTAATGGGTAGAGTTTGAACTGAGTATTGTAATGTTTGTCTCCATAATTGTATTTTAAAAAATACCTAATTTGAGGAGACTGAAAATATAAGGCCTACACTTGAATTTAGGGATATCTCTAGTGAACTACTACTCTGCTTATGGTTGAGCACAATGGATGAAAGTGATTATTCTTTTAAAGACTTTAATGTTCAAGTTAGTGATAGATCAAGCAAAGTAATCATGTATTAAAATGAAGAAGATGCCAATTGTGAGGAGAGTTTTGGTATTTATATGTGTGGGATGTCAATGAAAGTACAAGGCAACTACCAATCAACACCTCATCTAGACATGATAAGTAAGGAGCTTTTAGATCATGCAAGCATGACCTTGGATCGACGGTCAAAGTTGATCCTTCACTTTGTAAGTCACATAAAGTGATAAAGAGTAGATAAATATTGTAGGCAGAGGTGGCTAAATAGGTCAACTTGACCTATTTGAGGCTTGTCTGTAAACCCACATTTATAAAGTGTTGGCCAGATTTGGTCTGCAAAATAAATAGGTTATATTTTCTTGGTTTCTTTCTGTTCTACATAGTGCATAATTAAATAGGTTGGGTTGTAAAAAAAAAATTGAAAATAAGTAAAATTAACTATAAAACAAAAAATTAACTAAAAATTTAAATTATGAATTTTTATTTTCCTTTTGTAATATGTCGTTAATAATTGATAAAATTTAATAATATTATAAATATATTAATAAAGCATAAACTAAATAATTAATAAAAAGTCAAAATAATTAAATAAGACAATAAAAAAAGAGAGAGAAAATGACATTACCATTTTTCAATGACTAGCATTACCAAATACTTCTAACACATCAACCAAATACTAAAATAAAAAATAATTATTAAAATCAATTTCTATAATTAAAAAAAAATACAATGGTCTATGTGCTAACTTGTTAACTTGTATACCAAACTTGTTAAGCCCACGAGATACATGAGCTAGACTAGAAAAACTAGCGTTTTAAATGGGTCTCATTTTAAATGAGTTGCAACCCATATACTTAGCTCTAGTTGTAGGTGATGGATTGTGATGCTTCTAAAGGTACATTAGCCACTTGTATGAGTGATTAGACTAGCCTCGTAATGAGTGTTCATGTGAAAAGGGCTACAAAGTGGTTCAAATTAGGGGTGTTCATAGATTGGTTTGAATCGATTTTGAGTCAAAAAGTCATCTAATCAAGATTAAAAGAATATGTAGTTTGATTCGGTTTGGATTATTTTGTTAAAAAAATCCAATCCAATCTAATCCAATCCGATAAAATGCGGTTTAGATGATTTGGTTTTTACCGACACATCCTTACTAAGATTTAAATTTCCTATTACTCTCCAAATATTGAACATTAATTTTAAAATAAGCATAAAAAGAAGTATGTCAATCAATCAATTTATTATCTTACAACATGGTTTCTTTTTTCTAAGGATATATATATATATATATATATATATATATATATATATATATTCAAAATAAAAGCCAAGGAAAACAAAGTATATATAGTTTTACTATGTTAATTGGATACATGAAAAAAACATAATAAAAATATTGGTGAAATACTAAAAAGTATAATAAAACGTATAGAAGTTACATGTAAAATGCCTAATAACATATGTGTATTAGAAAATATCGATTCAGTTTGGATTGGTTTGGTTTTGCTAACACCAATTGAAAATTGATTCGAACTGATTGGTTACGGAAAAATATGGTAAAAAAAATCCAAAGAATTTTGGTTTTTATCAGTTTTCGATTTTTTTAGATTGGTTTGCATTTTATTTTTTTTGAATTGGATTGGATCTTAACACCTTTAGTTCAAATCATCTAAGGCATCTCAACTTAAGGCCAAGTTGCCTCAAAGGCCTTGAGTGGGTTGATGTATCTTAATTACGACAGAGATGCTTAGAAGGTCAATATTGACACACATATCTACTAGATACATTTCGGTGGTGTCAACTGCTCATTATGTCAAATACATGTACGTCAGAATAATAATTTATGGTTTTGGAGAGTCCTGACCCATAATTGGACCTTTTTGGGAGCTCATTCCAGAACAATACCTGTACCCAAATCTATCTTAACATGAGTAATAATTTCAATACTCATACCTTTATCAATTTGATACTTAAGATTTGTTTGATTGTGTTTTGAGTAAATTACATTAACACTCGTGATTTCGTCAAATTTGGCCTATGATATCCCTCATTTTTTTTTACTCCTACATTAACCCCTTAATTATTTGATAAACATTACGCTGAAACCCCTTATATATTATGTTAACCCTTTTGATTGTTTGAAAAAATTATGCCATATACTCCTATAAGGGAGATTATTATAAATGTTAAAAAAAAAAAGAGTTATGTGCAATCTAAAAAAAATTCAGGAGGTGTCAATATAATTTATTCTTCAGTTTTTGATCCCTAGTTTTTAAAAATTATTTCATAAAACAATTTTCAAAAACGAATTTCTAGATAGTAAATAGGAAAAGAAGACGAGATAATATAAGGAAGAGCATGAGTAATAAAAAAATAAAAGTAAAAAAATCAACACAACTTAAAGATGTTCTGATTTTTTTATTCTAAAAACTGAAAGTGGTATCACTTTTGAAAACAATTTGGAAAAATTATTCTTATCAAGCGAGTTTTTTTTCTTCTTATTTTTAAAAACAGAAAATAATTTTCAAGAATAGGACACAAACTAATTCCTTATATTTTTTGGGTACATAACTAAGTCGTTATATACTTCTATACAGATCGTTATCAACATTTTAGTTAACTTAAATGTGATCTCGATCTCATTATGTGTTTGTTTGATAAACTAAAAACAAACATGAATACTATTATAATACTAATATTAAGGATGAAGAACTAATAAAAAAGCTTTGATTAAAAGTATATGTAACTTAATAAGAGAAAATATTAAAAAACAATCTAATGCTTAATTACTAAATATTACATATAGAATTCTTTAACTTGATTAAAAATTATTTTAAAAAATTTAATTATTCATTTGATCCTTATACTTGTATTGCTTTTGCATTTTAGTTCCTACACTGAAAAACTATCCATTTTAGTTTTTACGTATGCACTGTTGATATCGTTTTGGTCCTTACTGTCAAGTGTGTCTTAACTCTGTTAAGTAAAATTGCCACAAAATAAAAATTGCTAATGTAAAATTGCCACAAATTTTCTGGCAATTATTAAATCGCCATAAATTTTATGCATTTTTTATTTTATAAGATCAATTTGTGGTAGTTTCATAATTGCAAGAAAATTTGCCTATTTTGTGACGGTCTTGCTTAACAAAGCTAAAACACACTTAACAGTAAGAACAAAATGATATCAACAGTGTATGTGTATGGACTAAAACAGATAGTTTTTAAATATAGGAACCAAAACGTAAAAATAGTGCAAATACAAGGACCAATTGAGTAATTAAATCTTTAAAAAAACTTTCAATTTCTAGTTATAAAATATAAAAGATACCCCCCTGATCCTTAATATAAGACACTATCTAAAAGGTATTTATGGTATTTTTTATAAGGTATTTTACAATTCCTATGAAAGCATTTAACTCTTTTTTTTTCATTATTTGTCCTTATTAAAGACTTTGAGTATTTGTGTCCTTATTTGATAGTGGTGCATAATGCTTTCAGACTTTAATGTCTTCACATCACTTACAACAAGTAAATAATAATTAATAAGAGTAAAATTGATACGTTATAATATTTTTTTAAAAAATCAATAAAAGTAATTAATTTAACTATTTTTATTAATTTGTATAATTCTGTTACAGATACCTTATATTAAGAGAAGAGATGGAGTATATTATAATTATATAGTTATGAGTAAGGTTGGATAGTATAATACTCATACCCATACCTATACACGCAAATTTCTGTGTGTAAACTTATTTATACTTAGACTCGTACTTATTTGATGGGTAATTACCCAACTTATTTATTGTGACTAATTTTTATAAATATCCATTAAATATGGGTCTAATTTTCATCAATAGTTAACGATCTCACCGGATGCCTTTGTTTTGACAAATAACGTGTCATAGTCGTGTTTGTTGATAAAAAAGACAAAAGCAGGAGGGGCAAAGGGTTTATGGTTATGACGAGAGACCTTGAAGCAGCAACCGTTGCTCTACTTCGTGGAATGAGGATTTGGAAGGTGGAAATGGTTGGATTATTACGGGATTGTCTGGTATCATATTAAGAAGGAAAAGAAGGAAAATGATTGGAAAAAAAAATAAAGAGAAAAAATAATAACGGAGGAGTCCTCACTTTTTGACTTGGTATTACCTAATGGAAAAATGATAAAGAGATTTCTTTGTTCATTTTTCATCAAAGGAAAAAAAATATAAATATATATAAATAACTCCTTTATTATTTATTTAAGAAATTGATTAAAATGAAGGAATTTTATAATAAGTGGAAAAAATGTGAGAGACACATGAAAATATTTTCTTTAAGTAAAAAGACAATATTTTGAATTATATTTGTATCGCCGGGAATTCTTCATTCATTGTACACATGATTAATTTTTTTGCACAATTATTTACATAAATTTGATTTAATTGAGGCTTGTATTTTAATTGATTGATTAAAATTAAAAAAATTAACTGATTAATTAGTATAAATTATGTCAAAATTAGCATAATTATATATATTTTTTTACTATTTATCTTTGAAAAATTTTGTAAAAAAAATTGTTAATAATTTATTTAAACAATTTACTCATATGATTTAAATAATTAAATTAACTTAAAAATTAATAGATTTATTATGATAAAACATGTCAAAATTAGCATAATTATATATATTTTACTATTTATTATCAAAAAATTTTGTAAAAAAGTAATCTGTTAATAATTTTTATAAATAATTAAAGCAAAAAGTTAAATTAATCAAACAATCAATTAAATCAAATCAAGTAATTTGATTGGTTGATTAAAGATAACTAATTGATTCTCAAAAAATATGTTAGTGTTACTATATATATTAGAATATTATAAACCGTAAGATTAATCTGTATTAGCGGTTAAGATTTAGTGTAAGTCTTTAAACTTACACCTGGTGTCAATGGATGCCGTTCCATATATATATATATATATTCTTCATACATAGTTAACTACATGTATAAATATAATTAATTTTTTCTCATACATAGTTAAGAGTAAATGAATGTGACTGTATGCAATTATCAATATATACTTGTGACACTAATAGTTAAGGGTCAAGATCGTTGACATCAGGTGTAAGAGTTAGTCAAATTACACCTTCAATAACTTTTTGTATAATGCAAATTGAACAAATCCAACCGCTTGAATTTGATGTTCTTATTAATTAGATTAAGTATACAAAATTTCATATAATTTTAAAATTATTTAATAGTTCATTAAATTACTTTATTTTAACGTACAATGTGATATTAAAATATATGTAAATATTCAATGTTAGATAACATATTTAGAAAAGTTTAAATGATGTGAAATATGATATACATAATCATGAAGATAATATCATCAAATTCAACGGTTAGATTGGTTAAATTTAAATTATACAAAAAGCTATTAAAGGTGTAATTTGACTAACTCTTACATCTGATGTCAACGAATCCTGATCCAATAGTTAAATATGTTTTATGAGTAGTTAATAGTGTCATGAAGTTATTAAAATATTTAATAATGATTAACTTTTGGGACTCGTTTGATGGTCAAAATAGGATAAGATAAGGATAGGATATGAAAACAAGATAAGAACAGGATAGGATAAAAGCAGAATAAGCTATAATTTTATCTAATGTTTGGTGCACATCAAATAACAAACCAGATAACTGATAAGATAAAATATATATTTTGTTTAAATGACAAAATTACTGTTTCATAAAATTACCTATAATTTTCTAAAAGTAACTTTTTTTTTTTACAAAAATTACAATTTTAACTAAACTATATAATATTATTTTTTATTTATGTAGTTATTTTTCTTAAAATTATAAAAAAATTATATAAGATTTTTAAAATTATAATTATTATTCAAACAATTTTATTTAAAAAATATTTGAATAGTAATTATTTAATTTTTAATATTTTAATTAATAATATATTTTAAATTTACATGTCTAAATTATTATATATATATATATATATATATATATATATATAGAGAGAGAGAGAGAGAGAGAGAGAGAGAGAGAGAGAGAGCTTATCCTATCCTGTTGCTTCCTAACTCAGCTCCTCCCTTAGGATAAGAAATACACTGGAGCAATAAGATAGGATGAGGGATATGATAACATTATCATATCTTACTGACATGACAAATAACGAACTACAGCAGGATCTTGTCCACCAAACGGGTCCTTAGGGTAATTATTATCAAAGTCAACAAACTATCATACATGGTAGTTTGTAGTTAGATGACAATGTAAAAAAACTTAGACACTGTTAGTGTATATATATTTTTCTCTTACCAATATGTACTTGTGACACTAGTGATTAAATATATCTTAGAAGTAGTTAAAAGTGTTATAAAATTATTGAAATGTCGAATGATAATTAATTTTAGGCTCAAATATGCTTTTGGCTTTTGTAATATACTGTTTTTTTGATTTTGGTCCTTATAATTTTTTTTTTTAAAATGGTCCTTGTAAAATTCTTTTTTTTTGATTTTGGTCCCTATTATTTTGTTTAATCCTTGTAATATATTTATTTTTTTTCGTTTTTGTCCTTATAATTTGTAAATAATTTGCTTTTAGTCCTTGTCAATTTTTTTTTCGAAGGGACTAATTCAAATAAACACAAAATTTTAGGGACTGAAACAAAAAAATAGATATATTAAAGGGATTAGAACAAATAAAAGGACCAAATAATTTTTTTTACGAGGACCATTTTAAAAAAAATAATTTTACAGGGACTAAAAACAAAAAAGTGATATTTTATAGAGATCAAAAGTATATTTAAACCTTAATTATATCTTATAAGTGGCTAAAAATAAATGAATGAGTATATATAATTATTAATCTATACTTTTGTACCTTTTTGATTAACTATACTTTTCATATATTAATCTATAATTATTATTTTTTTGATTAACTATACTTTTGTACTTTTGTAATTATTAATATATATTAATTATAACTATATTGAAATGTCTAATAATAATTAATTGAGTAAATTATACTAACACATTCTGAGTTTTTTTATATTGCATACGATATATTTTTTTTATTCTTACACTAACTTCTTTAATTGTTTGAAAAACATTACACTAATGCTCCTTTTACATTACACTAACATTCCTTAATTGTTTGAAAAATATTACATTGTATATCTATAAGAGAAGTTGTTTTAAATATTAAAAAAATAAAGATATTATGTGTAATCTAAAAAAACTTAGAGAATGTTAGTATAATTAAAATATACTTCGGTACTTTTGATTCTAATGTCTCACAACTGATTAATAATTAATAATATTATAGTTACTAAAATGATTAATAAAGATTAATTTATGCGGGGAAAAATTCCTGAATAATTTTTTATTAGACAAAATTTAGATATAATTAATTAGTGCTGTTGATGAAAATTAAAATTTTACCTGAATAATTTTCACAGATAAAGATATACAATAAAAGGTTATAAAGGAAAACTCCTTTTCTAATTGGAAAAACACCAACAATTTATATCAAAAAAACAAAAAAAACACCAACAACAATTTATCGAAAAAAAAAAAAAAACACCAACAACAAATAAAGCAATTAAAGAACCCCAAACCCTCAAATCCTTACATTTGCTTTGCTTATGCCCTTAAACTCCAAACCCTCACATCACACTTCACTTCACTTCACTGTATCTCCTCGGTGGTAACTTCGCAAGCTATTATTTCTAGAGTGTGCAAAAAATGGATACTTCAAAAAACTGATTCAAACCGAACTGAATCGTTTTGTAAAAAGCGGTTTGGTTAACTGAATCATTTTTTAAAAGTAGTTCGATTTGAATTTTTTTTAAAACGGTTTGGTTTTTTTGGATTCAGACTGGATTGGTTCGGTTTGGTTATCCATTTTATACACATATATGGATCAGTTTTTCAAAGAACTGAACCAAACTGAACCAATCCATTTCATGAAAAATGAATCGGGTAACCAAACCATTTTTAAAAAGCATTTCGGTTCGGTTTTTTTCAAAAATGGATCGGTTTTTTAAATTTAGATCGGTTTGGTTTTGGAGCGGTTCGGATTAGTACCCTAATTATCCCCTCGATTTCAAGTCTTTTTTGTCTTCTTCAATCCCTGTTGCATTTCGATTTCATTATTATTTTCTTTCTTTTTGTTATTTAGGTATCAATTTCGGTAGTGGAAGCCGTTGCTGCAGAGCCATAGAGCGAGGTTTAGCCTTTGCCTAAACCACCAAAGCATTAGCCCACTCATTAAGGTGAGTTCTTGGGGGGTGTCTCATTTGGCTCCATTTTGTGCCAATAGACTGTAATGTGCGGTGTTTGTTTATTAAGTGCAGGTGGCAAAGCTGGTTTATCAGAGCACGAAGAAGAGGGCCGGTGGACCCAATTGCCCTGTTACCGGAAAGAGGATTCACGGGGTATGCATTTGGTTTTTTTATTTTTCGTAAAGGATCTTTAAAATTATGTTTCTTTAGCTGTTTTGCTTCACATACACTAACATTTGAGTGAATTAGGAATAATTTATAGAAAGTTAATATGCTTGGGAAACATTGGTTCGTGCTTGTGCTTGTTTCCTTTTGTAATTGGAATTTTAAAATTGTTAGTGCGTAGATCAACTTTTTGATTGGTCAAATCAGCATGATTTGTTGGGTTAGAGTGAATTTCTGATGTGTTATGTAATAGATGTTTAATGTTTTTGTATCAAGGTATACAAGGGCAAAAGGCACCTTTAAGACACTAGGGGTTTGTTTTTTTATTTCTGTAAGATGTATGTTTTCATCCCTTAATGGTTTTAGTATTAAGTTCTGTATTGGCAATCTTAAATTATGTGATTGCTTCTTACCCTCCTCTTCCACAACAGTAATGTGAGCTGCGTCCCTTGAGATTGGCAGAGGTAAACAGGGGACTTGATTGCCACCATTGGAGAATTCCTTAAGCTGCCCCAGAGAAGGTATGAACTATCTCCCTTGCATCTGTTTTTATGCTGTTGGTGGATGGATACTGTTGACTTTGATGGTTGAATAGCATAAGTGAAATTTCGGAACTGTTTCTGTAATTATCCTCTCTTCAATCTGTGATTATGAAAATAGTATTATAAGATTTGTGTTGGTGAAAACAGCTTGCTGATGCTATATGCACGCCATGGTGCTGTGGATTATATATATGGATTTTGATACTTAATTATGGTTTTGGCCTTTTGACACTTCTTTTTTCTTTTATTTGGTTTTTCTGATGAACTGTTGATGTATCATTCATTACAAGAGTTTCTATGCATTGGTTGTTTCCATTCAAGTCCAGAAATTCAATATTACATAAGAATCACTCAGCAAGTGTGTCTAAATGGAATATCTTTTAGCTTTCTAACAAATTATAATTAGTAACTACGAAGGTATTACCATTCATCATGATATGAAAATGAATATTTGTAATTGTTTTATTTCTATCACTTTATATTGCCGTTCTGGTTCTACAGATATAGTAGATTTGTAGGGATCTTATGATGTAAAGTAAGTTGCTGCATAATATTAACACATCATAGGAATTTCTACCAAAATTTGAGTAGCCCATTTTTTTTTTTTATTTTGCATATAAAGATGTTTCGCTGAATAGTCAAGCTTGCTAGACTAATGCTAACTGATCTGTGCATCTGTTTAACAATTATTATGTTCTTTAGTAATCTGATTTAAACCTTAGCAATGTTATCAACACTTTTTCACATATGAATTTCATGTGACTATGTGAGTCCATAAAAAGAGAATCCTGGGCTCACTATCATATTAGGTGGTATGCATATGTGAATGGTTTTATTGCATCTCTAATACACTCACCCAAAACCCTTTGGGCTTGAAGTGTAAATGTACGAGCCCAGCCCACCTAACCTGAGTTTGAATTCAACTTTTTATTTAGAAAAATGGGAGCTTGTATCATGCCATGAACGAGCTCTCTTAAAAGCTTAGTCTATTAGATGAAGGCACATAGAATGGTTTTATCACATCTCTAAAACCAACCATCTACTTTTATCTACCAATGCCTTCCTCCACGAAGTTCAATATCTTAATGTCACATTATTCTTCTGTGTCTGAGTAGCGAAGAAACCTCTGGGACCAACCGGAAATAGAGTAGAGAAGAAAGAGGATAACAGAACAACATTGTCTTACGTTGCTTTTGCCAATTCCGAGTGTTTGATTAGTGATGCTGCCATGAACCCCACCAACACCGTCTTCGGTAAGATCCGCATCCTGTGCCTTCATTTCATCACCATCTGAACTAAAGTAAAAGAGTAAAACAAGTAATTTCAGTTGTTGATAAGGATAATATTCTAACACTCATTTATTTATGTATACATAATATCAATAGTTGATTTTGTAGTTAATATTAATAACTGAAATTGCTTACTTTCTATCTAAACTGAATTACTTACTTTAGAAACACCGGAGCCTTTATCTTTTTTATTGGACAGCAGTGTGGGTAGAACGTTCATAGATTTCTAGAGGGTAATTGGCACCTAGTTTCAACCATAATTCATCTATTGATTTTTTTTTTCCTTTCTCTTAGAATTTTGGGCACTCTGCTACAATTTCAACCAATTAGATTGTGGGGTGTTTGAATTCGTCAACAAAATCAAAATTTTATTTTGAAATTTCACATTTTTCTTATTTTTCAATGGTGCAGCATATTTGGAGCACCCTGTATCAGAAGATACCCTTCAGTTACTCTTTGAAGTTTCTAACTCTTCTAACTTGGAAAAGTCCTTAGAGATTCTCATTCAGGATGCCAAATCCGATTCCGGGCGTTTGGAACTAGCTTCTAAAAGGATTCTCCCTGCAGTACTTAACATTGTTCCCTCACTCACTCATGCTTCCCATCATCATCATCGTAATCATATTCTTTCTTTGTGTTTCAAGCTCCTCAGAAACTTGTGTGCTGGAGAAGCTGCAAACCAGGGGTCTTTTCTTGAGCTTAATGGGGTGGCTGTTGTTTGTAGTGTTCTGAGGTCAGAGGCTGGTTCTTCAGACCCTGATCATGGATTGGTTCGTTGGGGTCTGCAGGTTCTGGCAAATGTTTCTTTGGCAGGGAAACAGCATCAGCGTGCTATTTGGGAAGAGCTCTATCCGGTTGGGTTTGTATCACTTGCTAGAGTTGGCACCAAGGAGACTTGTGACCCGTTGTGTATTGTGATTTATACATGTTGTGATGGAAACCCTGAATGGTTTAAAAAGTTGTCCAGTGATGATGGCTGGCCTGTAATGGCAGAAATCATTAGAACTGTTTCTTCTGGTGAGTTAGTAGTTTTATGTATTTGCTTTGTGTACTTTGCTGTTTTCTGTATGTTGTCCTGTCATCTGGGGTTATGAGTTTTTAAGTTGTAGCACTGATTTTATTTAATTTATACTAGCAGAAAGACAGAAACTCATTTTTTATTTTTTTGGTAAGATGAGGAGAATGAGAGCAATTAATTTATAACATAGCACTACTTCAAAAAGGAAACTGAAGTTGGAGAGTGTGCAGTTACAGTGCATCAATAGCAGTTGAAGGGTAAAATTGGCCAAGAAATGTGTAGATTAAAAGTTGGTATTGCTTTTATATATTATTATAGATGATATCCTTTTTCATTTGTTTATTCCCTTTTGCTTGTATAGTAATTATTTTCCTTGATTTAATGATCATTTTGAAATGTTGATTTTTTTTTTTTTAGAACACTCAATGGCATTTTGTAATCCATATAGCTGACCTCATCTAGTGGGACAATGCTTATGTTGTTGCTGCAGCATGTTGCTTTCTTTCTATGCCATAATGAGTGTCAAATGGGGTTATGATAGTTTTTATATTTGTAACACTGTTCTCTTTCTTTTTTCTTCTTTTTCTTTTTCTTCGTTCTTTTTTTGTTTTTGGGCTCTTCTCTTATTCATTGGTTTCTACTGAACCAGCTAGTTTTGGTGAGGATGGGTTGAAGTTGCTCCTTTCAAGAATCTGCCTAGAAGAATCTCAATTGCCTGTGTTGTTTTCCAAATTACAGTTTGTGGATGTTCCTGAGGGTGAAGTTACTGAGTCAAAAGATGATCAGTTTTCATTTGAACAAGCATTTCTTCTGCAAATCCTATCTGAAATCTTAAATGAGCGGCTTAGAGATGTTACTGTTTCGAAGGATGTTGCATTGTTTGTTTTTGGAATATTCAAGAAGTCTGTTGGGGTTCTTGAACATGCAATGAGAGGAAAGTCTGGTCTTCCTAGTGGCTTTGCTGGGGTTGATATTCTTGGCTACTCACTTACCTTATTGAGAGATATTTGTGCTCAAGATGGCATGAGAGGTAATACAGAGGATGCAAATGATGTTGTTGATGTGCTACTGTCATATGGCATCATAGAGTCACTTTTGTTTTTGCTTGGGGCCCTTGAACCTCCAGAAATAATCAGGAAAGGACTCAAACAATGTGAGAATCAAGATGGTGCTAGTTGTTCCTCAAAACCATGCCCGTACAAGGGCTTCAGGCGAGACATAGTTGCACTTATTGGCAATTGTGTTTATAGAAGGAAGCATGCACAAGATGAAATCCGGAATAGGAATGGAATTCTACTGCTATTGCAGCAGTGTGTTATGGATGAAGATAATCCTTTCCTGAGAGAATGGGGCATATGGTCTGTGAGGAATATGTTGGAGGGCAATGATGAGAACCAAAAGGTAGTTGCTGACTTAGAGATTCAGGGATCTGTTGATGTGCCTGAAATTACTGCACTCGGTCTCCGAGTGGAAGTTGATCAGAGAACTAGACGTGCAAAGCTCGTAAACGTCCCATGAAAGATCACTATAACTTAGCTGCATCTATACATCTTGGTCTTTACTAGTATGTTGATATGGTCTCTTGGTTGGATTTTAGGTTGGGATTCCGCCCCTCCCCTTTCTTTTCTTTTCACTGTTTCTATTGTCACTGGAAGCTCAGAAGAGATTCATATTTAGAATAGAAAATTATAGATTTGAACAATTTTGGAGAATTCCGGTCAATACCCCGGACAATTTATCAAGTAATGTCAGATGGGAGAGGGGGAGGAGGGGGAGGACAAAGTGAAAGACCCATAATCACCAAAGCCAAACAACAGAACAAAATCAAGATATTGATTTTTTTTATTTTTATTTTTTTAAGTGGACAGGCAGTGATATTGTTATACTTATATCATATTTAGTGGCACAATAAATTACAAAACAAATTGCTTTCCTCATTGTGAATGAGGTTTCTTGGTGCCCCGGATTTTATTGCTTGAAGCAGTGGACTCTGTTGTTAATGTTCTACAATTTGTAAAGTAATCAAAGCTATGGAGACTTGCAAGAGATGGGTCAGGCAGAACAAAGACTATGTCCACTCCTTGAAGTCTTTGGTCAATGTAATCTTTATTTTTTCGTATATATTATTATATTATTATTAATAGTAAAGTCATGGTTTTTGTTGTTTTAGCTGTTAAATTGGATTGGAATTGTGTTGTGCCTAATTTTGATATGCATAATGTCAATTAAATTTTGGGACAATCTGTTTTCAGTGTTTTTATTATAGAAAATAAGTTTATTTGCGAAAAGTTTCTAAAGTACAAATACATTGATACACACAATTCAACTCTTGTCTGGTGTGTAACCCTTTTATTTTGAAGGATCCATTCTTCATTCTCTAATTGGGAGTTGACATCTAGTTTTTTTTCCCTCTCCCTCTCTAGGAGCTCTACGGGCACAAGAAGGACGATTAAGATAGAAGCTCACATCTCTTCAAGCGTCAATGAAGTTCTATCATTCTTTCCTTTTATCTTTTATCTTTTATTTTTTTATGTATAGGTAAATTTTTTTTGTTAGAGTTAGGTGAATTGTTCTGTAACTTATGGATATTTGATTTGGGAATTTTAATGAAAGTTTGTTTTTCATATCTTTGTGTTTGTACTCTTTAATGCTTCTTGAGATTTGATCACTGTTAGGAAGATTTTTGATCTATTTAGTGAATAAAAATTTGCTTTAAAGATATGCTCTAGTATACCAACCTAGCAACCCTTTAGGCTAAGGATAGTCATTGGATACTTGTTATTGTTGGGGATTTTAATCTTAATGCTTATTCCTATTTAATTTTACCTAAGGAATTAATGTTGTTAATTAGGGATAAATGTTTAATTACTTAAGAAATTGAGATTTGAATAAATTAGAAAATTTAGTAGATAAAGAGAGAAATAAAATTGAATTAAAAACCTAAATTAAGAATTATAGGTGAAATAGAATGAACTTTAATCCTAACATTTTTTCCTAATTGAATTAAAACAACTTTCTTACATTCTTGCATGTTAAATTAGAAAATCCAAAAAACAAATCTTATTGCTTTCTCTTAATTGTAATTATTGTTTTTTCTAAACTAATCAATTATATATCATCATTTTTGGTTCCTTTTAGAATTGCATTTGATAAATTGCAATTGCAAATCGCCCTTCAATTCCTAATAACGAACTTAATCTCTTATTGCTTTAATTATTACCAACAATGACTCGGTACATTTGTCGAGATCTTATCACCTTCCTTATTTCAATTAACTTATATTTTCTATTATCTTCACTCTACTTCTTTCCTTTGTACCTCCCCCCCTGCCCCCCACTCTATTCTCTGACATCCAATAAGAGCTAAGTTTTTTTTTTTTTTAAAATGAAAAATGAAAAATTTGTTTATTTCTAATAAATATCCTCTATTATAATAAATTTTTTGATATAATAAAATAAAATAATAGATTTACATACATTTAATATCCTAATATTTTATTTATGTTTATAAACGTGATATAACTCAATTTAAAAAATAAAAAAAATTGTATTTCTTTTCTTTTCACAACCTTCCTTGCAAACATATTCTAAACTAGGATTTTATCTCGTGTATTGCATTGGAAAAATGATTATATTTTTATATAATTAAAACTCCTAAAAATAAATTTAAATATATAAATTATATTTTAGATTTATAATGAATAATTTAAATTGTGATATAAGGTTATTATTAATTATTGATAATTTCTTTTAAAAAAGTTATTATAATTTAATTAAAAAGGAATAAATAATTGAAATGATCAAGTATACAAACAAAGATAAAAAATAGGGTAATTTGAGATGATTGAGCGAAATATTTTGGTTAGTTACAAGGATAGTATGATCCTATACCTCCAAATAAGAAAAGAGAGAATATTAATAATGTCTAATTGAAAGAGTAAGAAGAGTGAGAGTTTCACTCTACAAGTTGTATATTCTAATTTATAATATAGGAGTAAATATTGTATTATATTAGGGACTATTTGGATAAACTTCTCTATAAGTACTTATAGAAAAAAAAAATAAAAAGAAAAAATGAAATAAGTTTTTCTAAAAACTAAAATTAACTTATGCATAAGCGAATTTGTAAAAGTTCTTTTATATTAGCTTTTTCAAAAATTAATTTTAACTTATGTATAAGCTAATTTTAGCTTTTGGAGAAGTTTATTTTATTTTTTTTTTTTTCTTCTTAAAAATGCCTAAGGAGAAGTTTATCCAAATAAGCTTTAAATAAGACAAAATTAAAGATAAGACTTTTAAAATGGAGAAAAAATTATGAAAATAAATTATTAAAATTGGCACACATCATTTTTATTGACATGGTATGTCAAAATGTAAAATTAAAAATTAAATTTAAATTAAGATGGATTAAAACTATAATAATATTAAAATTTAGTTTATCCAATTAAGAAAAATATCTTTAATTTGACTACAATGCATTAAAATTTAAAATTTAAAAAATATATTTAAAAAGAATAAAAAATTAAATTTAAATAAGATTTAATACTCAATACATTATATAGAACAGGCCACATAATTCAATCTTAAAAATACTCTTATTCAATAATTATTTAGATGTATAATAGTATAGGGGTATAGATAAGCATGTTTCTCAGTGGATATAATTAAGCCTTTGAATTAAATTCTATCTCACACGTCCATTTTTCATTTACAAACTTGCGTATTGTTTGCTTTTGTTTGACTTTTGGCTAAATTGATGAATTTATGATGAGAAACTTGCAAATCCAGTAATTACTACCCATTGCTACTAATTGACTCGTGCGGTGAAAAGATCCCATCAGAATGGATCTGCGAAGCGAGAGAGGCTTTGTTTAACCAACGTCTATCCATCGGAGAACAAGTCCTAGTAACCCGAACCAACACCAGAGCCCAACCCCGCACTGTGCACTCTCCAATCATCTCAACCCGCGCGATTCACATGAGTTCGTTGTAACCGTCGACGACGAAGCCGTTGTTGCTATTGCCGCTCGTTGTTGCTGCGGAACTCGCAATTGCAAACCCGCATGCGCGGTTAGTTATTAGCCAGATCTGTCGCGACATCGAAATTGGTTATCGGCGGAGATGGAGGGGAACTCCGGTGGGGGCGGTGGCGGTGGCGGGGGCGGAAACGACGTCGAATTGCTGTGCAAAACGCTGCAGGTGGAGCACAAGCTGTTTTACTTCGATCTGAAGGAGAACCCTCGCGGCCGTTACCTTAAGATTTCTGAGAAGACTTCCGCGACCAGGTCCACCATCATCGTCCCCTTCTCCGGCATTTCCTGGTTCCTCGATCTCTTCAATTACTACGTCAATTCCGACGATCAAGACCTCTTCAGCAAGGAATTGCAGCTCGACACCAAGGTAAACCCCTATCTCAACACTCTTTCTCGCTTTGGAGCATTTATTTGATTCCTTCATTTATTTTTCAATTTCAGGTTTTCTACTTCGACATTGGCGAGAATCGGAGGGGACGTTTCTTAAAGGTATTTTAAGTCTCTTTCTCTGTCTTTCTCCTATGCTCGAATTTTAGAATAAACTCTCAATTTGATTCCTAAAGTATTATTTTCTCTCCTAATTGGTCCTTAAGTAAGAAAATTATATAAGTAATTTCTCAAGTAGTAAAAATCATAATAAGTAATCCTTCAGGTATTAAAAAATCCATCAAATTGGTCCCTCAACGTCAGTAAAAAATACTAACTCAGAGACTAAATTGATGGATATGTAATAGTTAAGAGACTACTTATATAATTTTATTACTTTAGGAACTATATAGGAGAGAGGGTAATACTTAAGGGACTAAATTAATGGTTTATTCTGAATTTTAATTGCCTCCCTTGACTTCAAATAGCTATAGGTTAAGGTTTTGTGTGAATTGTATAACGCTTTTCTCCTAAAATTATATGCTGTTTTGGTATTTGTGGCTGGAATATTTTTGGTGAAAAATGGTTAATAGGAGTGTGTTGGCTGTGTCAAAATAATGGTGTCTTCTTGGAATGCTTTACTTCTCTTGTCAATGAATTAGAATAGGGGTGTGTCTTAATCTCTGTTTGAGGTTAAGGTAAGTTATGGTTTTTTGGTTTATATAGTCTCATATCTGATTACATATATAGAAAAGCTTTTCTATTTTGTCGTAGAATGAAGGTCAAAGTATCTAGGCTTTCTAGAGTTTTCAGTTGGCTGTTTTAGCATATGTGTGTTTATGTGAGA
This sequence comes from Spatholobus suberectus, assembly GCA_004329165.1. Lineage (NCBI taxonomy): Eukaryota > Viridiplantae > Streptophyta > Magnoliopsida > Fabales > Fabaceae > Spatholobus > Spatholobus suberectus. Next base: position 44,732,310 of record CM014733.1, on the reverse strand, counting down.
GAGAAGGAAATTTAATGGTTTAATTACCTTTTTGGTTCCTATAGTTGTGCGAACTTTACCTTTTGGTCCTTATAGTTGAAAATAATCCCTTTTAGTCCCTATACATGCACTTTCGATACCGGTTTGATCCTTGCCATTAAGTGTGTCTTAACTCCGTGAAAGAAAGCAATCACAAAATGAAAATTGGCGGTGAAAAACTGCCACAAATTGACATTTTTTGACGTTTTTTATTCAATTTGTGACAGTTTAAAACGATAGGGACCAAACCAATATCAAAAGTGCATGTAAGGGACTAAAAGGGATTATTTTCAATTATAGGAACCAAAAGGTAAAGTTCGCGCACCTATAGAGACCAAAAGGTAAAGTTCGCGTAACTATAGAGACCAAAAAGGTAATTAAACCAAATTTAATTATGACAGTGAAGCTGTTGGTCAAATGAGGAATGCTACCTGAGGAAAATTTTAATGTGTTTACCTTTTATAACTTGTTTTATTCATGAGGATGAGCCTATGCGTAACAGATTGGGGCCTTAATAACATTATGGTTTTGAGTGAGGATTGTTGTTATCAAAAGTAGAAAAGGGAAGCAAAAATTATAATTTGGTTTGTCTGTTCAATGCCAGGCATCTTGTTAGACTTTTCCTGATGTAATTGCTTGAAATGCATAATGTTACTGTAAGCTCTAGAAATTTCTCAGCCTTCCTGGTCACAATAATGATGCATAGAGAGAATAAGTTGTACTTTGCAGACTTTTAGTTGAATTACTATGATAGCAGTAGAAACAAAAACTTGCATACTAACAAGTTAGATTTGTACGGCTTGGACTCTGCAAGTAAAGCCCTGTTTACAATGAGAAAAAGAGAACACAATACAAGTTAAGTTTATGTAGAAATCATGCCATGGCAGAATTTCTGATTTATCTTGGGCTTTGACTTCTGAAGCTTAGTTTAAATGTTTGATTGATAATTTTGTTTGGCTTGCTTCTTAGGGAATTTTTTTTATGCAAAAATGCCAAAAAATCATCATCAACTTTGGCCTTCTTCTAAAGACACTCCCTCAACCTCCAACTTGTATAAATCACATCAAGTACTTATATTATGCTTACACAATTGTTTAATCTGTAACTTCTATGTTCAATACATCAACCCTTTATTGCCCTCCTCCTCCTTTGAATCCTATTCCTCACTTAATTTCTCTTCTAACACCAAGATAGAATCGGAAACATAGTTACTAGGTTCACAATACTCTCCGGTACATGGTAAGAGTATGCAGTATGCGACCTTACGAAGTATTAGTACATGGAGGGGTATATGTAGTTGGTACGCTATTTGGGTTAGCGGTACATAATCTAGTATTAAAATATTAATTGATACACTACCAATAAAAAAAATTCATCTATTAATGTAAAATATAAAATATCATGAATAAAATTTAACTTAAACTATTAAATAGGACGTAATCTGCATGAGAGTTTCAATATACTTAAAGTTCATGTAAAATATAAAATAAAAAACAAATATGCTATCAAAGATAGACTCGAAAAAGAAAAGATAACACCAAAGGTATAATTTAGTTATAAAATATTATCAATATGTAATGGATGATTAATCTCCTCAAAGGCCCAAACTGATGGCCCAGTTTTCCACTCATCTATCTTCCCAAATCCCACTGTCATCTGGTTATCCCTTTCATTCGTCTTCCCTATCATTACCAAAATCAAATCTTTTGTCACAGCTCTTTCTTCAAATCACTGGCGGGTGTGGCAGACATGGAATCCCAGAACAACCTGCAAAAGAGAGGGTTCCTTAAGTTGGAGAATTCCATCTTCAGCCATAGGTTCATCACTTCTACGAATTACATAGGGAATTGGCGAGAACCAATTCACAAAAGTATGAATACCAATTCGTGGTTTGCAAAGGGGAGGAGCAAATGATGTTTTGCTGGTCCGAAATAATCAAGGAATTCTGCACATGTTTGGGTTGGATTATTTTGGGGAAAATAGTCATTTTTTTTTCTTTTTCAAAAGCTCTTTTAGGATGCCGAAAAAAAGGGTTTATTTCTCCAAAATAAGCTAAGTCAAACATGCACTTGCTCCTTTATTGCCCAGTCCACTATTCATAGACATCAACCTTCTATTTTGTTTGTGTAAAATCTTCTGTATTCAGTATTTAAGGAGTATCTTCTATGTCCCCTTTTATTCTTATTGCCAAATTGTTGTTCACATCTAATGCTTGCCCTTAACTGAAGTGCCTACAATGTGAGTTTGAGGTTAGGAAAGGTGTTGAAGACCAGATAAATTTGTATTGGAAGTTTTGGGAGGTTAGTATTGTTGGGTGCTGTCTGTTTATACATGTACCGTTACGAAATGAAAAAAAGTTTGTATTTTTGGTGTGACGGCATTTATTATTCACCTCAAACAACTAGACAAAAACAAGGTTTGCAGTATTCATCACTGGGGAACATAGGAAGAACAGCAATTTGCACTACCAGACAGTAGCTATGCTGTCAACGACTATATTCTGTAATTCCTTTATCTTCTATATTGGTCCCTGTTATTAGATTTGCATTTGAATTTGGCAAAAGTCAACCCATAAGTAAATCTGCACAAACTTCTGCAAAAAATTCTTGTAATTGGTGCTTCGTATCAACAAAAAATGTTTTAATGAAGCTACATGAAGTCCCTCAGAAAAAGTTGTTACCTGTTTTTCATCATTTTGGGCTTACATATTTACATTTATTTTGAAATTTCTATCTTATGAAGAATATTATCTGTATGTATACTTTGTTTCAAGATTATGATTCTTATTTTTTTTTTTTTTTTGAAGGTGTCTGAAGCTTCTGTCAGCAGAAACCGTAGCACTATAATTGTTCCTGCTGGGAGCTCCAGGGATGAAGGATGGGCAGCATTCAGGAACATTTTGGCAGAGATCAATGAAGCCTCAAGGCTTATCATTCTACCCAATCAGGTTTCCTTCTTTTGCAATCAGTCATTTTTTTCCTGCTTAGCCACAAGAATTGTTGAAGCTGTCATTTTTTATTTTGTTTCATCTTATTTGCTTGTTTGCATTCCACAATAGCAAAATTCTGAATCCTCAGAGCGTCTTGTTGGACTTTCGGATGATGTTGGTGCTGGCTTCATATCTGGTCATAGTAGTCAACCTGCCACTTCTTCTGAGTTGAATGTGGACAGGTCTGTTGATTTGCCGGCTCAGGATGAAATTGGGAACTTGGGGGTCTCAAAAGTGATCAGGGCTGACCAAAAAAGATTCTTCTTCGATCTTGGAGCAACAATAGGGGTCATTTCTTGAGAATATCTGAGGTGTGCTGTCATTATCTTTTTGTCCTTTTCCTTTGTTTTGTATAGTGTAGGAAGAGGATTTTCTGCCGTAAATTCTTGTTATTTCATTGCAGGTTGCAGGTTCTGATCGATCCTCCATTATTCTTCCCCTGTCAGGGCTCAAGCAGTTTCACGAGATTGTTGGTCACTTTGTGGAAATCACAAAGGACCGAATTGAGGGAATGGCAGTTGCTAATGTTCGTACAGTTGATCCCCCTCAAAGATGAATGCTAACTTGGCGTATTCTGAGACAATAATTAGTCCCTTTGCCAAGGTTTCAATGGGATAAGAATGGGTGTTGTCTTTGAGTCTGATTTGTGCTATTTTATTTTATTTTCCCTCAGCCTCCTTCTCCTTCTCACATTGTTCTTCCATTAATGCTTTTGAAATAATGTGAACTCTGGTTGGTCAGCAGAATAATTTGAATTGCTTGGCAAGGTTAATATGAATAGGAATAACGGAAGAAAAAAGGATCAGAGACTTGTACTTGTTTGGATAGTTTGGCAACCAAGCTACAATCTGTAATAATGTTTGTTTATTTTGATCTGCTTGCTCAGATTTCACATGGATTTAAGTTCTCATACATGCTGAGGTTTCAACCACGCATGCCTACCATATTTTAGGTTGGTGATTTAGCTATTTTGTAGGGTTTGGTTTCCATCTAGCATGAACTTTGCTTTCATAGTGATATCTGTTTTATCGTCCTTTATCTGTTTCATCTGTATTAAACACACCCTTGGAGAAGGAGAGATGCAGGGAATGCTTTTGGGAGGGAAATTAGTTGTTGCATGAAATATCTTGTTAGGGAACGGTACTATGGGAGGAATGAAAATGAGGAACATATCAATTTGTTCCCAACAAAAACTGATTTTGACCTTTGGGTCATTATGTAATTTACAATTTTTATTTCATTCGTCTGACGACGTCTAAAGAGAGGAAAAGAAAATTTTTACATTTTTTTTTCTTTAGAGGCTTTGTTAGAGCAAATTTGTTCAGAAATATTTTGAAAGGATTTAATATTGTGAATCCATTTACATTATCTAGTTTGGGAAATTATGGATATGAAGGATGAAAATTATGAGAATATTTAGTACATACTTATAAATCGTAGACGTGGCGGTCGCTATCACGGCATCGTGACGTGGAGCAGGCATGGAGTGCGACAAAGTGTATGTCGTATTGTGTTTTCAAGTAGTGGACATAGCAGCCATTATCGCGGGGGGGGGGGGGGGGGGGGGGTGGTTATGGCTGTGATCGTGCCTCCGGGGCATAGGGGTGTTTGTTTCTTTGAAGTTGAGATGAAAGTTCAAAAATATCTTCACTTTTTAGTCGTTAGGAAGGGTATTTTAGGGTTCTTAGTTGCCTTATTAGCTTATGACAGTAGAAGCTTTTTGTGTGTATTTTTCTTTTTGCCCTAACTCTCGTTGCTAACAACGTTTCGCGTGTGTTTTTCATCTCTATCGATGTCGTCTTCTTTGTGACGTTCGTCTTCTTCGGCGACCCTCTTCGACGACATTCTCATCTTTAAGCGACCTTTTTTTGTGGCGACCTTCTTATTTGACGACTTGTTTCATGTTTTTTTCCCTTTCTTTCCTTATTCAGTTTTTCTTTTCTTATCTTTTTTTTTTCCTTTCCGTTTTCTTCCTCTGCCTTATCCTATCCTGTTCTATTTTTTTTGTTGTTGGCAACACCAGAGCAGCAACATTCATTCTTTTTTTTTTTAATTTATTTTTTGCCTTTTGTATTTTGCCCAGCAATATTCATTTGACTTTTATTAACATCCACTTTATGTTTTGCATTAGGTACTAGGAGTTTTTATTGTTAATGATTATTAGTGTATAAAATTTAAGTAATATTTCTCCTTTTGAACTTACACACACACACATATACACATATGTATATATACATAGGGAGCGACTTTAGCAAGAACACTTGCTTATATAAGAACATGAGAATAACAAATTATAACCCTCAAATTAAATTTAACGGCCAAGATTACAATCCCAATTAAAAAGCGCATGTGACATCTAATTCTCACTTTCTTCCTTCCTCGTGTGCCAATTCTCGCGCCTTTGCTTGACTTTGGTTTTCTCCCATTCCCCTTCTCTTCCTCCCTTGGCGACTCCCATTCTTTTTCTCTGTTCCCACCTTGGCTATTTGATTTCATCACGATCCATATATTTGTTGAAATGTTTTGCTCTTCTAGGTCTTTGTTTCCTTCCCAAACCTTCGTTAGTGTTCTCCATTGCTGACTCACTGTTGCAACTCTATTTTTGTCCCTCTATCGCGCTATATGCTTCTTTACCTGTTACCGTTCTGATCGTGATCGTTACTTATGTTTGATCGTTGCATTACATGATTGGTATGTTTCCCTTATTCCCAATTCGCCTTAGCTCTCTCCTATTGAATAAGAATTGTATTAAGATATATCAAGATTTATAAGATAATCTTACTCCTAATTCAGTTACTTCAATGGCAATTATTCAAGACATATCAAGAAATTATCAAATTTGCCTTAGCTTTGGTGCCTATCGTCACTAACACCGTAAGCAACGATAATTGCTTGGATTTGAGGTTTTTTTCACTATAATTGATGCTTAAAATTCAGTAGCTATTACATATAAAAATTAAGACCATAAGTTTGATGTTTATGCACTCTACCTTTGCAGGTCTTATTTTTTAGTATTTGAAGTTGAGCTCTTTGCATTTTCGCTATATGTTATTGCTGTATTATTAACAATCTTGTTACTTCTATGGAAAATAATATGATGAGGTTTGTATTTCCTTATTTGTATTAGTTTATTTCAATTTCAATATTTAATTCGTACATGTTAATCTGATGTATGTTTGCTTTCTTTTCCTCGTTAAAGTTCAGGTCATAATATTGATGAACTTGGACTTGGCAGCACACAAGATTTTCCCATGCCACAAGTAAATATGATGAGGTTTGTATTTCCTTATTTTAATTATTTTATTTAATTCTCAATGGTGTGTTTTTACATGTTAATTCTAATATTTATATTCTTTTTCTCTCTTTACTGAAGTTTGAGTTATAATTGATGGTGAACTTGGACTTGGCACCACAAAAGACATTCCCATGCCACAAGTAAATGAATTTTTTACATTGACTATTAAATTTAGGTATTTTTTATTTGTTACTTGTTGTAAGTGATTAGAATATTTTAATAATGTATTTGGTTCTCTTAGAGGTAAGTGAATGGGTGCGATATTGTGATGAAAAATTAAAGCCTAAGGTAGGGCAGCTATTTGATACATTAGAAGATGGTGAAAATTTTTACAAAACATATGCACACAATGTTGGATTCAATGTGCATCGCTCATCTAAAAGTAAAAACAAAGGTGGAGCGAAGCATTGGAAGTATTTTGTTTGCTCACAAGAAGGTTACACACTAATTAAAGAAAAAAGTGAAGAACAAAGTGAGTCAATGGTTAAGGCTAGAAGAAGGAGTCTCACAAGAGAAGGATGTAATGCAAAGGTTGGTTTCAAACTGTTAGAGGAAGACAAATATGAGCTTGCCACATTTCATAAAAGTCATACGCATGCACCTACTTCACCTAAAAAAGGACAATTTCTTAGATCTACAAGAAAGGTAAACCATATTCATAGGAGTTTATTTTATGCATATAATAAAGCAAATATCAGACCCTCAAAGACACCCCACTTAATAAAAGAACAGCTTGGAGGTTATCAAAATGTTGGGTGCACACAAAAGGATCTCCAAAATTGTTTGAGAGATTTGAAGACCTTGATTAAAGATTTTGATGCATATGTGTTTATTGATAACTTTAAGAGGAAACAAGAGGCAAATTCATCATTTTACTATGCATATGAGGTAGATGATGAAGGTCGACTAAAACATGTTTTTTGGGCGGATGGTATTTGTAGGAAAAATTACTCTTTGTTTGGGGATGTGATTTCGTTTGATAATACATATGAAACAAATAAGTATTCAATGATTTTTGCACCATTTACTAGATCAAACCACCATAGACTATTACTTTTGGAGTTGCCTACTTAGTCGATGAGAGAGTTGATTCATTTATTTGGTTGTTTGAAAATTTTTTGGAGGCAATAGGGGATCATAAACCAAATCTTATAGTAACAGATCAAGATCTTGCCATGAAAATTGTGATAGAGAAGATTTTTCATTCTTCTTCTCATAGATTTTGCATGTGGCACATTATGAAAAAACTTTATGAAAAGGTGGTTGTTTCTTTGAATGCCAATGATGAATTCAATAAAAGTTTCAAATAATGTGTTTGGGGTTCAGAGACGCTAGATAAATTTGAAGCAACTTGGAAATCCATCATGATTAAGTTTGATTTGCAAAAGAATGATTGGCTCTCTCTTATGTTTGACATTAGAAGTATGTGGATCCCAACTTACTTCAAAAACCTATTTTTGGGTGGGATATTGAGAACAACATTTATATTAGAAAGTGAAAATTCCTTCTATAGTAATTTTATGAAATCTAATGTTTCTTTGGTTGAATTTTGGATGAGGTTTGAATCTGCCATAGAAGCACAAAGGCATAAGGAGTTACTTGCTGATAATGATACACTACATTCTCAACCAATACTAAAGTTGGATTGTGATTTAGAGAAGCATGGAAGAGATGTTTATACTTGTGAGAATTTTTATATATTTTAGAAAGAGTTATGGAGAGCATTTACAGATTGTGGAGTTGAAAATAAGAAAGAAAAATATTGTAAAACATAGAAATAACACAAGAAGGGAGAGTTGAATTGTGTTATTCAAAATTTTCGCAAAAACTTATTTAAGAACGTTTCGTCTAAAGGGTTAATCAAAATATTTTTAAAAGATGTTTAAATAAAGACGAAAGAAAAACGCAAACCAGAGAAACACAAAGAGTTTATACTGATTCATCTCACCTTAGAGACTACGTCTAGTTCTTGGCAAACTACCAAGTTCCACTAACTTAAACAAGTTACAAGTATTCTCAAGTCTCTTCAGGCTCAACCCAAATAGTCTTTAACTTGCCTCTCCAAGCAAAAACTCAAGTATTCTTTGAATCAAAGCTTCTTCAGGCTTCTACCAATTTCTTAGAGAAATGGTTGAGTGTGAGTTGTCTTACTTAAGTTAACGTCTTATCAGACGAATGTACAATGAAGCTCAAGGAAGCATTTACATGTATTGAATTTAGAGATTACAGAATGAGAGAGTTTTTCAACAGTTCCACGCACTATGTATCTCATTTTTGAGACTGGAGTCTCTTCTTCTATTTATAAGATTTTCCAAAAAATGTCTGTTGTGAGTGCTTCAGGAGACATCCTTCATTTGGCGTTGCAAAGCAAAAAAAAGTTGTTGAAGCATTAAATGCAGCATTTAATGCCTGTCACCAACCAGTCACTCTAATAAGATAAAAAATTTACTTATCTAGCCTTTCTCGTCCTCAATCTTGTTGTAGTGGGCATATTTGCTTTCTGCATTGACATCTGCACACAAATTTCTTCTTTTATGCATAAAGTAGACTTTTCTCGAGGATAGGTACATAGACGTCTTTTCTTTCGAGGTGGTTTACGCTTTTAAAAACTTCAGAGCTCAAATTAGTAAAGCATCATCTGAATGAAGTTAGTTATTGAATATATATATGTAGTGAATAGGACAATAGTGAAGTTATGCAATACATGCAGGCAATCAGACGATAGTTCTTAAGACTATTTGTTATTATCAAAATAAATGAGGGTCATAAATTCGTCCTTTGTCTTAACAAAGATGGAATGGAAATAATACATATAGTTGATAACAGTGAAGTCAATAGTAAATTATGTGAAATGGTTCATAATGCTTCTGATCATAGTGCAGATTCTTCATGCAAAATGTTGTAGTCTCAAGGCATACCATGTAGACATATACTTTGTATTCTAAAAGGGAAAGGTTTAAATGAAATAGCAAGTAATTACATTGTTAATCGGTGGAACAAGTTGGCTACTAGTAAGCCTATTTTTTATGTTGATGACAAGGTCTTGGAAAGGTGTTATGAATCAAAAAATGAGAGTCAACTTATATTAGATGCATGGGATTACTTATTTGCTTGTATGCATGAGGCTGGACAATTGAAGGAAAAATTGCTTCTTCTAATAAATGGAGCTATTAACATTAAAAAGCAATTGATTGAATCTAAAGGTGATTCTATACAAAACAAGACAAAAGAAATAGAGACTTTCATTGGATGCAATATTCCTAAAGAAGTTGAAATTCATCCACCGAAGATTTCAAAGACAAAAGGAAGTGGTAAACGAATTAAAGGAGGAAAAGAGAAGGCCATTGAACAACAACAAAAAGAACAAGGCTTTGTAAAGCATGTGGCCAATATGCATGTCATGATAGCCGTAATTGTCTAACAAAATTAACTCCCTAATTTGGGTAAGAAATCTCCTTCTCATGTACATAATTGATACTTATAATTTGTGTAATGTATATTCATTCTAAAGGTTTACTTAATCACATATTTATTATATTTTGATTTGAATGTAGGGAATGAGGAACATGCATGAGCTCCAAGAAGAACCACCTAGTTGGAATTAGTTGTGGCTTTGAAAGGATGAATTTTGTTTCTATTAGTAGGAATTGTTTATTTGCAAGTAACTCATTTATTTTGTTTTACAAATAGTTCAGTTTAGAGTATATTATAGTCTTTTCAATTTTATAATAGATTAGTTTGATTTTTTTATTTTTTTTGTATTTTCAATATTTACATAATTTAGTTTATACATCTCAATAGAATTTAAGAGTTTACTGTGTTTGAACTCAGTAGTTCTTTTTCCATGTCCTTTTTACAATTCATACTACACTTATTTTCAACATGAAGTAAAGGGCAAAAGAAAAACAAGACAATATATAAAGTCCGCAATAAATTGTGCACAAGCTTTTTTATTTATCAAATATAAGTTGAGACAATATATATAGATCAAGTACATCATGCACAATGATAATAGGCCATAGTACAATACAAGTTACGGTACAAGTTGATGCTATAATTTCCTATCCATCATATACAATTTTGTGTCCATACTAGATGCCTCTATTTATCGATAATACAAGTTGTGTAGACTTTAGTAAAGATTCCTTTTCTGCTATAAAGAGTCTTTTCTGAAATCTGGTGTAGGCTTTAGTAAAGAGTCTTTTTTTGGAATATGGTGTAGACTTTATGCAGAACAGTATGCTCAAACAAAAGTAGGGGCTAGATATCCTATTTCTTTTCACCTGTAAATGCCAAAGGCAATGAAACAATTAGCACCGCAGATGAATATTTCAAATAAACAGATGAGTTTTCAATATTTATATATTTCCATAGGTGGTCATCTTGAGGCAGTGTAGAGATGTAGCCAAACTCAATGAGATAAACTAAGAAACAATTTGTAGTCCATTGCATCAGTCTAAACATTACAACTAATGACAGTCGTTAAAAATTACATTGAATGTCAACCTGCCATGTTGTAGTCGCCATACTGGCTGACTGGTACAAGTTGTAGTTTTCAGATGCTTCCATTTTTCTAGTTAGATAGTCGCTCACTGAAAAAATTAATATAACAATCTTGATTGTCAAATTCTTTGATAAAGTAAGGCTCATGTATGAAGATAAGGTAAAACTATAAGTAATTTTCATGAACAAAATGGATCTCTAGTTCACTTAATAAAATATCAGACACGTAGGTGAAAGCTTGATGTGATTAAAGGTGAAAGCTTGATATGATTAAAATAAATATTAATTCTTCCACCACATTGTGTCCACACCACACCTTAGAGAAACAAGTACAAAGCAACTTGATTGGATTTTAATATTTAGGACTTTGAATCTTGGAAGCATTTTTCAGTACTCCATTGGTTGCTGAAGAAGCTAGAGTAAAGGCCCTTCGTACCTTAAAGACTTTCCAAGCAGTGTTAACAGCATGTCTCGCAGTTGCAAACACATGCTCAATAGCTTCCCCTGTGTTTTCCCCAAACCTGTTGCCCAAGGATGATGTATGAAATTAAATTTAAACCAATAACATACTAATATACAATGCAAAATTATTACTAACAACTAGGAATTCCATTCAATTTTTTTTTCTTTTTGACCCTTGTTTTGGCCACTTGAGAGTTATACCAAGGGAAAAGGGGAATGAAGCAACAGTCATTGCCTATATATTGGCGTATTTGATTGGACTCAAGGGAAAATTGGAATCTTGTCATTGGATATAGCAGAAAGAGTTTGTTTTTCAGCAGCTTCAGCTGCATCCAAAACCTTGTCTGTAGCATTAGAAGAGAAACAAAGAAGTGAGGATGCTGCTAGTTATTTGAAAGAAAAGTAATGTTATGAAGTGTTTGACTTGGTTTTACTTACTGATTGCATCTAGGGAAGCCAACGGCACCTCCCCTGGAAGCATCCTTAGGAATGCCTGTCCTGTTTGGGATTTAACCACAGGAGCCATCACTGATCCACTAACTTTCCTGTCATCTTGGACAACTTTCTCACACTAGAATGCAAATACAGGAGACATGCAATTAATAGTAACTTATTCATATGTGTACCAAGTATTGTGATTTATGTGTCCAATGTAATTCTTTGAATACCGTTTAAGGTTTTTATTAATGTTGTTCTTCTTTGAGGCAGTAAGTTTGAAAGAATACGATTATTTATTATTGAAAAGAAATTAGCTTAATAACGAGAAATAAATAACACTTGCAGTGGTTTTAGCAATCACCCATCTTATTGAGACACAGATTTTATCAAACATTATTAATACCCCTCTTCAATAATGAGAATTTGGATGGCTTACAACAATTATACCAAACAACGTGAAGAGCAGGTTTCTTTCATTCTGGCTAGCCATCTCATATCTTCACTGACTGTTATTCCATTCGAATGTTTAATCTGAAATCCTAAATGATATCAATGTGCTAGTTATATTTTTGATATAGACATGATTGTTTGCCAAGGCCTTGCACATCCATTCTTTAAAACGAAAAGCTCAGTCCAGTATTATAAATTCTCTAAAGCAACACCTCATGGCCCTTTGCTCGATACTTAGAGCACTTGGAAGTTGGAAAACATCACGATGCTGCTCTTTAATTGCTTTTCATTGTGCTAAGTAAAAATTCAGTTAAAATGTAGGAAAAGTACAAGCGTTTACACATGGTGCAACATTTCATATTAAGTTAAATAGTTGAAATTAAAAAATAAAGAAGCATTTTTATTGAGTCTCATGACAAGACACTGATCTACAATTAGTCTAGCAAACGTCTAGAAAGTTCATTGCAGCTGCTACTATTTTAAAATTTCTGGCAAATTTCTTTATCTGGGATAATGCCATATCATACAAAACCAAAGACTATTTATGTTAAACTGATAAAATGAACATTAAAATTTGTGACAGTAAGTTTGAAAGAATACGATTCAAAATTACCTTTTTGCCAAATGCCAAGACAGATAACCCATCATCTGCTTTCACCCCACTTGCAATTGTCATTTGGGCAATCTAGAACACACAGCACCCCAACCTTATTCTGTTGCACTTTCAATGAAGTCACTCATCCGACTCTCTCGTTAATACTCAATGGCTTTCGCGGACACCCAATCGACGCAGGCAACAACGAGGAGCAACCCTCACCCGGTTCCAAAATCCAAACAAAATCTGATTCATGTTGGAGGAACCCGTGGCCAGTTAGATCAGGGTTCGGCAGAGAGGACATGTGGAAGGAGAGCCGAACCACAGGTCAGATGCAATAAGCGTGAAAAGTGTGAGTTCAGGAGCACGCCACCTTCCAAGTTGGGAGCTATTTAATCCAATCAAGTACTTCAGGGACAATTCCAGTGAGCCATGCTCAAATTCCAGCAAATATATGGATGGTGGCGAATTCGAATAGCCAAGTTGGAATCGGAGGAGTCGCCAAGGGAGGAAGAGAAGGGGAATGGGAGAGAACTACTAGAGTTGTGCGAAGGCGCGAGAATTGGCACCTGAAGAAGGAAGAGAGCGAGAAATGTCACGTGAGATTTTTAATTGGGATTGTAATCTTGGCCGTTAAATTTAATCCGAGGGTTATAATTTGTTGTTCTCATGTTTTCGTATAAGCAGTATTTCATCGGAGTCGTTCTTTATATATATATATATATATATATATATATATCAATTTTTTAATATATATAAAAATATTACAATAACAGTCATCTTGCAACCCACTATCCAGCTATTTCAGTTTGGGAGCGGTTTGCTTTACATCGCTATCCAGAATTGATAATTATGATTAAGCATTAAATTTTATCAAAATTGTTTTTCAAAATTAGAAAGCGAAAAAGAAAAGTCAATTATTTGTAATCTAAATTATTCAATCGTCATTCTTCTAGTATAATCTAATACAAATTAATTTAAATTATAGACCGCACACGAAATTTGCTCATTTCCATATTCATTTTCATGTTTGAAGCATGAAGGTTGTTTTTTTTTTTTTGGTTACGGAAAATGGTAGCAAAGTGTGTAAACCATTCGAGCGGGAAGGGACCGCATAGGACGACAAAGCTTTCTCAACAAATGCAGCTACATTCTCAAGCCTCGAACTGAGGACCTTGGTTAAGCTAGAACAGTCCCTTGTCACTGATCCACGTATTTGTTGGTCGTGAAGGTTGTTTTTGTAATATGCAACACTGAATTTTGAAAATTGACAGTTAACGAGGTTTTTTAGTTAATGAAGAACTATCCAATATCCATGTTTGGATCGATAGTATAAATAAAACTCCTTGTACTGAAAGTGAAACCTGACCTGGCTAAACTTCGAGGGGATTACAAAGCATTTTAGTATGTCAGGCCGAACTTGAGGATGGCGATTCTTTTATCTTAAAATTATGGTGATTAATTGGTTCTAGAAAAGTATGATTCACTTCACATTAGTCTCTCGGTGATTTTAAAATCATCTATTGGTCCTGGAGAAATTACTCTCTTATTCGACTGAGCTCAATCAGAAATAGATAATAGATTATTTGTGCTGTTTGGTTAGCCTATTTTAGAGTACTTAATCGTTTTTAAATGTTTTCAAAGAGCTGTGAAAAATAATTATTTATTTAAAGTAGATAGATATCCCAACCAACGTGGAAGCAGTCTAGTATACCAACCAGACAATCATGTGTTACTCCCAGACTCATTTCACAACATGCAGCTGATGGACTTGGGCCAGTCCACCCTATCACTGGGCCCCTTTATGGAATGCACAAATTTTGCCTGCGTGTCTTCGACCCACAACCAACAAAGCCTACGGTTGGAAGTTTGAACTTGGATTGGACGAAAAACAAATTCAGAACTTGAAAGCGCCTTACATTGCATTGATTTACTGGTTGAAATTTCATCTAATTTTAGTTTCGTTGCAGTGCAATTTTGCGGGAAATAGTTTGATAGAAATAGATTGAATCTTCTCTTTTTAATAAATAGTACATTTCATTCCGACCTTTAATCACATATATAGTTCTTTTTTCTCTATCACTATTTATCTTCGAACAATCATATGTTTTTGCTTTCATAATTTTTAATTGAGTTTCTATCTGTGTTAGTATTTTTTTTTTAAATCTTTAGATTTAATAACACAAATTTAATTAATTAGATTCTTATTTATAGAGAGTGTTTTGCTTTGTGAAAAAAAAATTGTATAAGAATTTTCCTACACTCAAGTTTTTTCTATCATTTTTAAAAAATTAAAGAAGTTTAATATAAATAATTTATGATAAAAAGATATGACTAAAGTTTATTATATGATAAATTTATTATTATATTTTATTTTTAACTGAATGATACCATATTAAAAATAACTTCATTTCTTAAATACGGAAATTTATAACAGGTAACTTTTAAAATTTTAAATCATACGTGTAACTAATGAAATTAGAATGGAAGTTGTAAATTTAATTTCTCGTTTTAACATTATAAAATTCAAATTGATATTATAAATTATTTTACTTCCATGTCTCGTATCTAAAACCGACCTTAAGTTTGTATTTTGGATGAAACATTTTAATTAATGCATGGACATTTAATTTTGCTTCAATTGTTTTTTATGTAAAAAAAAATATTTCAATAAAATAACCATATAAATTCCATTTATAATTTTTTATTTAAATAGTCAAATTTGAAAAAAAAAAACCTTTACTATACAAATAAAAAAGTATAATTGAGATACATAATTTCAGGAAATTTAAATTAGGGTTTTTTTTTTTGTACAAGCTGAAAGTAAAAGAACAAACAAAATTAAGAAACGCAAGGTTTGGAGAACTTCCATAGGAGGTTCTGGCCACTCCTGCGAAGCTAGCTATGCTGTGTTTCAAGCACCACCCAGCTAACACATTGGCAGCACGATGAATATGCTGGATACGCAAGCTCCAACCACGCTGCAACAGGTTCCTTATAATGCGAAGGACGTCCCCATGCCGATGCAGGCAAATCTGCCTATCACTCCAAGCACTTTCACCAAAAATTGAAATTCCTTTATTTAAAAATTCTTATTTGAATAAATTAATTAAATTACTTTCATTTCAAAATGAACTTTGCTGTAAAACTGAATGATTTATTATATTTAATGCAGGAGCCACCATAATAAATTTAACTAATGTGGCACGTTCAAGTTTTTTCTTGCAAAACAGCTTGTTATTTATATTAGTGTTTTCTTTTCTTTAATTTTTTTTTTCATTTTGTTATGGAAGCTGTGGGCCCTACTTGTTGGCTAAATCCTCTTATCTGATGAGAAATTATTAAGTAGTCTTGAGCTATTATAGTTTTCATTAATCTTTTACATGACATGTAATCAAGTCTTATTTATTCATTCTTGTAACTTGTAAAATTTAAATACAACACCGGATTTAATTATAAGCAACAAAAAGAAAAAGTTTAATAGAATAAATATAAGCAAATTTTAACTACTTTCATCCTATTTAATGATATTATCCCAAAAATACCTTCCAATTAATTGAGATTCTATTTCCAATTACACTTTTTTATTTTTCATACCAAGTTCTAAGAAAGGACACTTTAGGAAAAAAGTTTATTTTTTTAAAATGTAGTTAATAGAATTAAATAATATTAACTAACTTTCTTAATTAGCGTAAAAGTCAATTTTACTTATATTTGAGTCCAAAGAGAATACTACCTTTGTTTCTTTTTAAGTGTTATTAATTTAAGGCTTTTATACACAAATCAGAAAATGCAATAATTATTTTTTTTCATAAAATAGTTTTGAAGTTTTTTATTTTACTCTTTCTTATTTCTACTTCACAATAAATACATACTAATTGTAAATATATACATTAATTAAAGATTAGAAGAGAACTAAGGATATAATTGATAAAGAAGTAATTAATATTATCTCCAACTTTAAAAATGACAAATAAATAGAAATATTTTTTTTTAAAAAAAATGACAAATAAAAAAGAACAGAGAAAGTATTATTTAAACATTGGTTATGACCATAAATACTTGTTAATCTTAAATTATCTAATAATTTTTCCTAACGTAAGGTTATTATTTATATTATTATTTTTATTATTATTATGGTATGGCTATTAAATTGCCGTGAGAGAGGGAAGAATGCATGCCCAACCCAAACTGCCAAAAATATCCAAGGAAAAATTCTAAATCGGAGAAGGAAAACAGAGAGTCAAGGAGCTACCCACGAGATGCGGAGCGAAGCGCCATGCAAGGTGCACCAAACAAGTATCGTGGCGAGAGACAACTTCGGAAAACCGAAAAACGCACGTACGGTGGAAAGCGTTATGGCATTGGGTTATAAAGGGGCAAGGTCCCGGGTCCAGATGAAAAGCAGAAGACAATAACTATCTTCTTCCGGATAAAAAAAAGGAAGGAGATAGGAAAGGGTTGACTTAAAAAAAAAAAAAAAAAAACTTGGCAAAATGGGTAAACTATCGATGATAGCGTTGATGCTGTGCCTCGCGGCAGCATCGGTTCGGGGCGAGGACCCCTACCTATACTTCACGTGGAACGTGACGTACGGCAGCGTGGCCCCGCTGGGCGTCCCCCAACAGGGCATCCTCATCAACGGGCAGTTCCCGGGCCCCGAAATCAACTCCACCAGCAACAACAACGTTGTCATCAACGTCTTCAACAACCTCGACGAGCCCCTGTTGTTCACGTGGAGCGGCGTCCAACAGAGGAAAAACTCCTGGCAGGACGGCACACCGGGCACCCAGTGCCCCATCGCCCCCGGCACCAACTTCACCTACCGCTTCCAGGTGAAGGACCAAATCGGAAGCTACTTCTACTACCCCACCACCGCCGTGCACCGCGCCGTCGGCGGCTTCGGCGGCCTCAGAATCAACAGCCGCTTGTTAATCCCAGTCCCCTACGCCGACCCCGCCGACGAGTACTGGGTCCTCATCGGCGACTGGTACGCCAAGACCCACAAAACCTTGAAGCAGTTCCTGGACAGCGGCCGCAGCCTCGGCAGGCCCACCGGGGTCCACATCAACGGCAAAAACGGCGGGCTCGAGCCCGTTTTCACCATGCAGCCCGGCAAGACTTATAAGTACAGAATCTGCAACGTTGGGCTTAAAAATTCCCTCAACTTCAGAATCCAGAACCACCCCATGAAGCTCGTCGAGATGGAAGGCTCCCACGTCGTGCAAAACACCTACGACTCCCTCGACGTCCACGTCGGACAGTGCTTCTCCGTCCTCGTCACCGCCGACCAGCAGCCCAGGGACTACTTCATGGTCGCCTCCACGCGCTTCACGAAGGAGGTCCTGACCGCCACGCGCGTAATCCGTTACCCCAACGGCGCGGGCCCCGCCTCGCCCAAGCTTCCCCCCGCGCCCCAGGGCTGGGCCTGGTCTCTCAACCAGTTCCGGTCCTTCCGTTGGAACTTGACCGCCAGCGCCGCAAGGCCCAACCCTCAGGGCTCTTACCACTACGGGAAAATCAACATCACCCGCACCATCAAGCTCGTTAACTCCGTCGGCAAGGCCAACGGAAAACTCCGTTACGGAATTAACGGCGTCTCCCATGTTGACCCCGAAACCCCGCTCAAACTCGCCGAGTACTACGGTGTCAGCCAGAAGGTCTTCAAGTACAACCTCATCTCCGATAAACCCGCCGCCACCACCGGCGACCTCACCGTTGCTCCCAACGTCATCAGCGCCACCTTCCGCGACTTCATTGAAATCATCTTCGAGAACCCCACAAAGGTTCCTCAGTCTTACAACTTGGGTGGTTACTCTTTCTTCGCCGTCGCGTAAGTCTCTAAATTATTTCATATAATGCCTTCTTTTAAGTTTAATTACTCATTTCACAATTTTTTTTTTCTTTTTTTTTCAATACTTAAAAATATATTTTTTTAGTTTTCACACATTATTTTTATTCGCTTTTAGTTTCTACTCATATTATTTTAATTCTTTTTAATTCTTACTAAGAAAATTAAAAGAAATTAAAAATAATGTGTAGGATCTAAAAAAAAATGTTTTTAAATATAAAAACTAAAATATTTTTTTTTTAATTATAAAGACCAAATAAATATTTAAACCCTTGCTTTATATCTTGGCAAAACTTCCATACAGTTTGCTGTCAGCATTATTTTTCAATTAGAGTTAGAATTTCACTTTTGTAATTTATGAAATAAAGATTTGAATTAAAAAAACTATAATTATGTAAATTATTAAGATAAAACTCTAATTTTAATTGAAAAATAATACATAAGTAGTTTTGTCCTTATATCTCTTTGTGAATTGTATTAATTTTTGATTTGATCGTTGGGAATAAATGTAGCATTGAGCCTGGGAAGTGGACACCGGAGAAGAGGAAGAACTACAACCTTCTTGATGCTGTGAGCAGACACACGATTCAGGTGTTCCCCAAGTCTTGGGCTGCAATTATGTTGACTTTTGACAACGCTGGCATGTGGAACTTGAGGTCGGAGGTGACCGAGAATCGTTACCTGGGACAGCAGTTGTACGTGAGTGTGTTGTCGCCAAACAGGTCCCTGAGGGATGAGTACAACCCCCCAGATACCCAGCTTCTTTGCGGCGCCGTCAAGAATTTGCCCAAGCCTGCACCATACTCCATGTAAAGCGTTTTCTTTTGCGATCAGTACTGCCGCGTCGCTCCAAGCGTTCATTCATGACATTGAGACGACATGTTGATTAGCTCTAATTAGTTTCTCTATTGCGTGGTAGCTGATGTATCAACCCTTTCATATGCAACTACTTCTCAAGATCAATATCACATTATTCTATATATAAAAGTCTCCTTCCTTTTCCTGATATCTCCCTCTTTCATTCTATATATATGCAGTTTTGACGTGAGAAAATATACACAACAACAATAACAATAATAGAATCTATATATGTAGAATATACATATCATTTTTACTATCTTCTACTTCAAAGCGACAGAAAATAAATGTAACTCGAAGCTAAGTATCTAAAGCCCTTAATGGTTGCTAACCTATTTGAAATTAATGAGAAGAACGACTAAAAAAGGATTGATTCGCACTGAGAAAAAGGATAATGCTGCAGCAAAGTTAAAGGTTGTTTAATTGCTTGAGCTCTTCAATTAAGATATCAATTAGCAGAATATGTTAAACAAGAAAAAAAAAGTCTAAACATTTAGTAAATAAAATATATCACGTGAAAAAGTAAATAAATATATATTTAACCAAAGATATTATTATTGAAAGAGCGATCTTTCCATTTTTATTAAATTATAGTATGTATTTATTAATTAGATTATCTGGACTTCGTGTCATCACATCTCTATCTATCTTATCTAGCTATCTCTTTTTCTTTTTTTTATATATATTAATTAGAAATCAAGCAAAAAGAAAAAAAAAATACAATACATAATCTTCCGCAAACTTTAAAATCATGTTAGAACATCTTGATCCTTATACAATTAGACAAGAGTTGAGCAGTTTTCTCTCACTTATGTGGGTCTCATTTTCGATATGCTATTGTAGCTTCATATAAGTAACCTTTTTTATTGCAATACTCTTTTTCTTCCACATTAACAACTTTAACCATGTAACATGGTACACAACAGTTGTTTATTTTAAGTAATGCCCATTAAAATTAGTCTCACTAAAAAAACTGATACTGCAAGGATACAAAACGTCTAAGAATTAAACATACTAATCGACATTTAACGCATTTAATTATTAAAATAATAAAAGTTAGACTAAAAAGCTAAATCAATAAAGTAAGCATATTATAAATATAATTTTATCCGGATGTAAACGCAGCAATATCATTATTAAAGCAACACTTTATTATAGTTTTAAACATTAACTCCTAGAATTTGGTTTCTACATTTATTACAAACACAAATTACCATTATATTATGGCATATTGTATGCACAAATGACACCAAAACTGTTTCATTGCTCAAACAAAACCAAGTAAAATACAAATTATAATAATCTCCACTTTGTAAAAATAACACCCAAAACAAAGTATCTACCATGCATGTGTTTCTGTCGTGTGTTGTAAAATTCACATCACCTCACAACAAACACTTATCTCGAGTGTCAATACCAATAAAGTATGAGAAAATAGGTTATGCATTGACAACGTAAAACAATTTTACACTATCATGCAATCACAAGCCACCATGTATGGTAAGTTTGTTGACTTTTATAATAATTACTTTAAAAATCATACTAATAGTGATTTTTAATTGATTGATAGTATAAAACTTTTTACACTGACAATGCATAACCATTAAACTCATAAAGTATTATCCACAAACTAATAAGTAGAAGTAGAATGACTCCATGGTAAAGTGGTATCAAATTAATAAAGTTTTACAAGAAATACAATATAAATAATATCATTACAATTAGTCTCTAATAATATCTACAAATTCATGTCCCCTATTTACAAATAAAGAGTTAAAAATGTTGTATATGGCCTAAATGTGGAGTTTTCCATGAACAAGCATCATCATAACATTACAAAGCAATAGGGGACAATGGAACTCCATCCTTGGAAATAGCAATTAAATAAAGTCAATGAACCACATATTATAAAAACTATTAAAATTGCTAAATAATAGAAGAATTCAACATCTTATACCTACACAAAGTGACCATCGTGAACAAACTCAATGGCAATAATACAGTGATATGAAGGAGAAGATGGTTGACCCCTAAAAAGAAAAAATGTCATGCTTCCTAGCTAGTGTGGATAAATGGACCAACACTACGTTATACTAGAAAGCAATAACATAACCAATGTTTGGAATGGTCATTTATTTATCAGGATGTACTTGTGTGCCCTTGTTAACACACAAAGATGTCTTCAGTTCAAACAGTTGTTGCTCTGTGTCAAAGAGTTGAATATATTCAACATGCCACCATCCAAGTTCTCTAATCAAATCATCACAGAGTAGAGGCTAAGATTCTCACTCTTACTAATCATAATAGATTAGAGGCCAAGATTCTCTAATAACAGATAAAGTGGTTGAGGAGGCAAAACTGAAAAGAAACAATGTCTTATTCTTAAAGTTGATTATGAAAAGGCATGTGACTTAGTTAGCTGGGGATTCTTGTATTATATGATGGAGAGGATGGGGTTTTGTGATAAATGGATTAAATGGATCAAGAGCAATATTCAATTGCCGACAGTATTCGTACTCGTTAATGGGAGTTCGACAAAAGAGTTTGGTGTCCAAAGAGGATTGAGACAAGGGGACCCAATAGCCCCGTTTCTTTTCCTTATTGTTGCAGAAGGCCTAGCGGGTTTGGTGAGACAAGTTGTAAGGAAAAGCCTTTTTTCAGGATTTAAAGTGGGCAAGGACAGAGTGGACAGTTCCCTTCTACAATTCACGGATGATACTTTCTTTTTTGTTGAAGCCTTTACACAGAATGTGTTGGTAATGAAGAGTATTTTGAGGATTTTTGAGCTAGTTTTAGGTATGAAAATCAACTTTTATAAAAGTAAGTTGCTAGGGATACAAGTGGCAAAGAACACATTAGACATGTATGCCTCAATGTTAAACTGTAGGATAATGAATCCAAGGTGAGAAACAACATGGAAACTAGTTGTGAAAAAATAAGCAACAAGCTAGCCTTATGGAAACACAGACAATTATCTTTTGGTGGTCATATCTGTCTTATCAATTCTATTTGTTGGAACCAAAGATGCTAAAACGTCCAAACCCTCATATTTTGAAGATAACAAACTTATTAATAAGTCTATGTTTTTCCAACTAAGGGATTTACAGCGTCCAATCTCATACGAGAGTCCAATGGACTCATTTATGATCGTCCAAGTGTAAGTCACATTTATGGACTAAGTGTTCTTACTCTTTAAACAACCACACTAGCTGCGCCCAGACACAAGCTATTAAACGGCTAAGTCTTTTTTGTCCAATCTTTGTGTTCTTCTTATATATATCGAGACTAATGTCTTACCTTTTTAAGATCTAACGTTCAAATATTTCGAGCATTAAATAGTAGACAAAAACTTTCTAGTGCAAAAGCGCAGCAAGACAGAAAAAGCAAGTTAACTCTTCAAGGTGCCAAACCAAATGCAGAATGTTCAGAAAAGCAGACCTCCCGCACAGAGCTGCTCTTTCTGTTTTGGTGCAAGTTCAAAAGCAATCTTCTTTGATATGACTGAAAGCTTGATACGCGCACCTTTTCTTGAAGAATTAAACTCAAGTCTTCTTCAACAGCTCTTTTTCACTGAAGACTATATATATCGAGAAAGAAGAAGAAGCAAAACATAAGCGAACAACGAAAAATCAAGCATGAACATAAAAACGTTGATTGCTTTCTTACGCATCCACTAGATGATAGTTTATAAATCTCTAATACATTGTGCTTAATCCTCCATATCCTCACTGTGTGAGTTGAATTTGTTTGTAAAACAGCCTTTTTGTTGTGAAAGCCTGGAGAGGCTTAATGAACAAAGAATACTTTGGTTGGTAAAGCAATCTAGGGTGATTGCATTGTAAAGCCTAAAGAGACCATGAAGAATACTTGCAACCAAAGTTGGTTAGTGGATACCTTCTGGGTGAAGAGACTGGACGTAGCTCAAGGTTGAGCGAACTAATATAAAATTCTCTGTGTGTTTGCCTTCTCAATCCTTTAGCTCAAAAACATTTTCGAACTTGGTTTATATTGAAAAAGTTTTTATACACACAATTCAACCCCCCTTTCTTATGCGTCACGTGCTATTTCACTGTTTTGACATCTCTCCCTTTATTTTACTTATCTTTCTTTAAAATACCTGAATGTGTATGTAAAAAACTAGAAAGTATTCAAAGAATTTTCATATGGGGAGGAGGGGAAGGAGAAAGAAGACTAGCATGGGTTAAGTGGGAAAATGTGTGTAGACCAATGGAAAAGGGGGATTGGGAATAAAGAATCTACAAACCTTTAATATGGCATTTCTAGGAAAGTGGAGGTAGAGAATGATGAATAAGAGCAACAAATTGTGGTGTAGGGTGTTGAAATCAAAGTATGAGATAAATAAGAGTTTGAAGGACGAAAAGATTTTTAGCAAGGGCTCTTAGTGGTGGAGGGACTCGAGGAAGGTGCGTGGGTATGGTAGTCAAGAGAGCTAGATTGATAAAAACATTGGTTGGAAAATAAGGAATGGGATGGGGGTAAAACCTTGGCTAGATAATTAGGAAGGAGTGAATAACTTGAAAAGGAAGTATAATAGAGTGTACCTTAATTTAGAACAACAACAGTGTTACATTAGAGAAATGGGGAGGCGGGAGGAAGGAACTCGGATTTCGGATCTTAGGTGGAGAAGATAATGGTTTGAGCGAGAAAGAAGTGGAGTGGAAATTAAGGTTGATGCAAAATATCAACACCATACACCTCAAACAAGAATCCAAGGATAAAAGACTATGGAAACAAAACAGTACAGGTGAATCTATTGTAAAATCTGCATACATTGCTTTGCAGCCAACAATTGAAGAAGCTGACACCTCATTTTATCGGTGTTCTTGGAGCATTCCAATCCCATCAAATGTTGCAACCATTGCATGGAAGGCAGTAAGTGATAGGGTACAAACTAAAGAGAATCTTAGGAAAGAAACATCAATATACCAAACCAAGACTACAGCTGTACTTTTTGTCATTTGGAGAATGAAACCATTGCTCATTTACTATTCCAATGCAGGTTCTCATATTTGGTTTGGTCATATTGTTATAAGTGGATTGGGGTTCAATGGGCATTTCCAATGGAATCTAAAAGTCATTTTTTACAGTACAGTGGAGGGCTCCTTGGAAAGAAATTTATGACAGCATGGTGGTTTATCTGATTTGCATCAGTATAGTCCCTATGGTTACACAAAAATAGTATCATTTTCAAAAATGAGGACTCTACTGTTGAACATGTCTTTGAGTTGATTAAATTTAGAAGTTAGTCTTGGTTATCCAATGGAATGAAGGGCTTTTCCTTTTCTTTTTATGAATGGTCATCAAATCCTATTATTTGTTTGAGGAGCTTGTAAATCAACTACTAAACTTGAAGGAAATATACAAATACTACAGGGGGATTGTTCATTTATGTAAAAGTGGGTTAAGTTGTTATGAAGGATTGACTAAGTTGGTTAGGGGTCTGATACTTAAGCAATTATTGTTTGATTTATGTAAGAGGAAATGTTGTTTGATACAATTGCTATAGGTTGGATAATTATGCAGGGATTAGACTATACTTGTAAAAAGGTTGGGTACCCATTGTATCCCATATCAAATAAATATTGTTTGGCTGATATAAAAAAAAATAATAGCACAATAATCGCATTGTCTGTTTGCTTTGCCAACAATAATGCAATCAATAAAATATGTCTCATGCCTTGTGGTAACTCAAGTTTGTTCTGATGAGATTATTGTACTTCAGAATAAACCATCCTAATATAACTATAGTGTAGGATTCTAATCACTATTTATTAACTACAACTTCTATATTTCTAGATCTTGAACTTCTTTGATGAAATGTGGGTGAGAGTCACTTTGATTGTATATGCTTCACTAGAGATCAATTTCTTGATCATAGCTCAAATCAATTTTTTTTATAGGCCGACTTTCTTCAAGGAAGCTTCTATGAGATTGCATTTAGGCACCTGAGTAATATTTACTAAAATTTTAAGTACTTTTAGTTAAGCTTCTAAAGAGCATATATAGTGAAAATTTCTACTAACTATTTTGCATACTCTTTATTGTATTTTGGAATTTTTTTTCTTTTTAATACACTAAAAAAGAATCATCAAAATCTTCCTTTCATAAGGCTTACTGATTGGTTTAGAAAGCTTGTCATAATTAAAATCACATGATTTTGATCTCATTTTTTGTGATGACAAACTATTGAACAAATTTTAAGTTTATGAATGAACTATTAATCATAAAATCAAAATGATATTTCAGTTAAGTGTAATTTCCAAACTCCCCATGAGTTAGTGCATTTTTCATTTAATTAGAATGTTCACAAAAGTTTATTAGTACAAACATATTAGTCAATTTTCTGAGTTATTAACAAACCTTCAAACTCTAAGTAATTATATGCATCAGAATCATAAATGTTATGCTTATATTTAAGAGGGAATATGACAATTAATATATGCATCAAAACAAAAAAAAAATCAAACTAAAGATCAGAGATTCATTCATATCAAAGTTAATATGAGTATTTTAGCAAAAACAAGACATTTTTCTTAGTCCCTAGTGTAACACCCTCACTTTTAGTTAATTAATTGTTTTAATTATTTATTTATTCTATATATTTA
The DNA here is from genome assembly GCA_004329165.1 of Spatholobus suberectus. Lineage (NCBI taxonomy): Eukaryota > Viridiplantae > Streptophyta > Magnoliopsida > Fabales > Fabaceae > Spatholobus > Spatholobus suberectus. The sequence goes on along the minus strand of CM014733.1, from coordinate 44,706,225 downwards.
ATTCTGAAAAATCGGGAAGGAATCTAAAAATTCTGATCCCCACGGTTAAACTCAGAATATTGAAAATTATCTAATCGTGATTTTCAATAATTTTTCCGAGTTGAAGCCCGGAGAAATTAGAAAATGACGATTTTGTCCTTATTTGTCAATATTAAGGGCTGACATGAGAAAAAGATTCAATTGATATTAAAATGTCAAATTGAGTTTAAAATCATGTCATATGTATTAAAATATAATTTTGAAAATTTTATGGGAATTTTCTGAAATTCCTGTATAAAATGACCAAAATATCCCTAGTTGTCAAATAACCAACTCAGTATTGGTTTAACATCCAAAAATGATGAAAATGATATTTTTAGTACATTTCTAGGTAAAATATGTAATTTTAGAATTTTCATAAAAATTTGAGCATTTATTGAATTAAAATGAATTTAATATGAATTTTCTAAGCTTAAAATGTATAATATATATATATATATATATATATATATATATATTATAATTCGAAAAAAATTAAAATTTATTTTTAGAAATTATTTTTGATGAAAAATATTACATTTGTTCAGATTTATATTTAAATTAATTATTTTGGTATTAAAAGTTAATTTTTTCAAGTTTAGGCGATTTTATCGGTACCGGATAATTAATTAACAGTCAAAATTTATACTGAGATTCTTTGGGACAGCTGCTATCCCACATTTCTGATCTACCAAGAGGTGATTCACCACCTACTTATATATGTGTCCCTAATTTTCAATTAAACATAAATCAAAAATTGTATTTTTGACATCATGGATGATCTCATCAATGGACACCTAGGTTCATTTTTTTTCCTATAAATAGCCATCACTTAGAACTGAATTCTTCATCCCATTCCTCCTTTCACCACCGTAAGCCTCCATAGAGAAATTCTCTCTCTTTAGAAAATTTTCTTTTACTTTGTTTTTATGCTAAAATTCTACTAGTTTTCCAATAACTAGTAAAATTCCTCTTCCTAGGAGCTCTATACCAACAACTTCACCAACTCTTTGAGGTAATGGGGGGAGTGGGGTTGGTTATAATTTTCAATTACTTTGCATGTTGGTAGGAAGGGTTTTCTCCTAAACCCGTTTAGGCTTTAGTTTTACTATTAATATTATTGTTATATTATTTGATGTTAAACTTTAAATTTTGCTAAGTTATTATTTTGCTCAAATTTAAATTATTAAATTATACCAAGCTGTTACTCTGCTCAATTTTAGAAAATTAAAATGCACTTGCTAAACTGTTACTCTGCTCATTTTTAGAAAATTAAAATGCATTTACTAAGATGTTACTCTGCTCAATTTTAGATAATTAAAATACTATTATTAAGTAGTTATGCTGCTCAAATTTAGACAACCATAATATAATTATTAAGTTGTTATACTGCTCGAATTTAAACAATTACAGTAGAATTACTAAGCTGTTATACTGCCCAAATTTAGAAAAATATTTTAGCTATTATGATAAATAATTAAATTATTAAATTATCAAATTTTAGTAATACTCAATTAGTTTAGCAAAAATAGTAGAAGAAATAAACCATAAATCTCATAATATGAAACTAAAGATAGAAATTATTTTATGAGCTATTTATGAATTTATTTTTAGAAAACTACTATAAAAATTTCAGTTTAAGTTCTTATTGTTCAGGTAAGGTCTAGACACACTAATAGACCATCTGTAAAAATTTCATAAATTTTAAAGCTTATTTAGTACTTCTAATTGTGCTCTATAAGTGCCTGTGGACACATTTTTCTTAGAAATACTAAATTTCAAAAAATTTCAAAAAAATTCTAAAAATTCATGATAAAATTCTAATTATTTTTCTAAGTTTAAAAATTATTTTTATGGAATTTTTTGACCATTCTATGATTTATTTCTTAATTATCAGTCTTTATTTTAATTTGTATATCTTTATTTTTATTGAATTATTGCTTATGTGCTTTAATTTGAATTATGACTTATGTGAATGATATGTATGGATCAAATCTTTGTAATATAAGGTAGAGATATTAGTAGAAATTATACTGGTGCTCAAATACTTGAGACCAGAATGAACCTTTAGAAATTAATATATTAGTGAGTAATGTAAAGCAAGGGACATGCAGTGGCATGACACCCTGTTAGGGAAGCTACAGTTTGGTACGCTGAGGAATGAAAGACAGGGACCCATTTGGGAGGTCTCGGGGGTAGGCATCGAGTGGTGAAAGTCCTAATAGCCAGGGTAGCGCCCGTGAGCTGGGATATTCACCTGACCAAGCTCGATAACCCCAACAACTGCTCAGCATTCTGGGATTGGTTCGAGAGTATACCTCTATAAATGGACGTCCTGACTGATATTTGTTCCTCATTGATGATGAGGACTGTACCATGTGATGGTGTTGATGAAGTATATGTACTCCCAGTCACTTCCCAGGTTCTGTTAAGAACTATTACTCACTGATGGGAAGTATGGATCCATACCAAGTCAAGGGTAGTGTAGTATAACTTAGAATAAACCCTAGGTTCCCTTCATTAATTGTATTTAAATTCCTACCATACATGTGAAAGTGATTTAGAACAAATCACCTCACTCCATTATTTTCGTTATGCATGTTGAATCGTGATTATTGAAGATGATAACAATGCATAACGATGCTGAGGAAGAGCCAGGGGATACTTCTCCAGATTTGAAGACCTAGTTTATAATATTTTCTTAAGGGATAGGTTAGATAAACACTGCTCTGTATAGGATCTTTTTTATATGTATATATTGGGTTAGGTAGTATATGTCTTTTGATGTACTTTGTTTTCTCTTTGACTATTATGTATTACTCAAACCATGATGTACAATTGGATATATATATATATATACATAAGCAGTTTTTATCATTTCACTTCTATTTCTAAATTCTGTTTTGCTAGTATCGAAAAAAAAATTTACTCACATTTTCATCAACTTAAAGTAATAATTAAATTAATATGAATTATATTTAAAATTAAAGGAGTGTTACACCTAGGCTAGCAAACACTCCTAGGGTCCAACAATATAATCCAAGAACTTGATCTACTACTATCCCTTTTTCATGATTAACCAAAAGATAGAAAGAGAGGAGGTATGCTTTTGAAATCTAATCAATTCATTTTGAAGGAAATGATTCTTTAGAAGAGTGCTTTGTCTTGAAGGTGGTGGAGGATAGTGAGGCAATGGTGGAACTCTTGGAGCCATGGAGGGATGGGACCAATTCAAACTATCACTAGTGCAGAGAACACTTTTTAAATTGATTAAAAACAACTTTTTAAATCGGTTGATGAACCAATTTAGATATAGTCGATATAAAAAATGAGAACTTTTTAAATTGGATGTTGAACCGATTTAAAAAATATTTTTAACTTAGTTATTCCATAACCGAGTTAAAAGAGGGTTACCACAATCTGCAATCAAACACCATAACACCACAGCTCAACTAGCTTTTCCACTCTTGATTCATCAATTCATTTTTTACAAATAAGATCAAGCTTTCCCAATTCCGATTCATAATCCTAACTGCTAAATTTCGTGAACAAACACTAAAAGCAAAATCATAACAAATCTAACCAGATCCAAACGAGATTCAACAAATTCACAAAACAAAAGAAAAATCGCAACCACTCACCAACGCCATTCCCAAAGAGCGTAACCTTCCTCCGACTCCATCTCAGTTGGCGGCGAGAGCACTGGACCGTCGGAGATAAAAACGTGGAGTGATCGATGGTGACATTGCCATCGGCGGAGAAGGATTTTTTGGAACTTTAAAATATTTTGAAGTAATTGATACTATTACTTTGTTTTGACAGAGGTCGAGCAGTGCCTTTGAACTTTGTGTGATTTGAGATTTTAAAGAAGGGGGATTTGAAATTTTAAAAGTCTTTTTAAATCGGTTGCATGAGAACCAAATTAAAAAGAACTTTTTAAATCAGTTTTCATGCAACTGATTTAAAAGGTTTTACTTTTTAAATCGGTTACAAGTAGAATAGATTTAAAAAGATCTTTTTAAATTGGTTCTCATGCAACTGATTTAAAAAGTTTTCACTTATTTACAAAAATGCTACCACATTTTTTTTAAATCAGACTTTGAAAAATTGATTTAAATTCCTGTTTTAAAAACTGTTTTTTGTAGTAGTGTATTTGAAAGGGCACTCAAGACCAAGGAGCTAGAATTGAGTTTGTCTCTCCTACAAGAGGTTCTAAGTGACAATAACTTCCTTTTTTTTAACTTGAAAACTTCCCTATTGGTGTGGATTGATATTATTATACAGTGATATGAGTGGTTGAAAATAATGATTTTCTTGTATGGAATAATTAAAAACTGAGATCTAGATATGTACTAAAGATAGAGAGAAAATTTATTTTTTAGATTGGTGTACAAATCCTATGTAATGCATTTTGCTATATAGTAAAGATAGTTTGCTATGATATATATGTACTTATCTACAAAGGTAATATAATCAAGTGTCAAAATAGAGAGAATTGACATGGAGGTAATTTACAGTGAGGAAAGTTTGCTATGACATGTATCGATCTATAAAGGAAATATAATCAAGTGTCAAAGTAGAAAGAATTGACATGGATGAAAAACAATGTAATTAAGAGAAGGCTTCTTATCCTGTTGCTCTTATTTTGTGGACGAGGTTATGAATGTTATTAGATAATAAGTTTTAGGATTTAGTATCTCTTGTACTCACTATATTAAAACATATTTTGTTTATATAAAATATTCTTAGAGTATATAAATAATTTACATTTTAATGCTGATGAATAATAAATATTTAATACATTTACTAAATTTTATTAACTATTTAAAGAAGAAACTAATAATAAATATTTTTAAGTTTTTAATATATTAAATAATTTTTTACTTAATAATTTTTATCTATTTTTTCTTATCCCATGTCCAAAGATATTTATTAATTAATTTCAACTATTAAGAGAATAAAATATTTATCTATATTTATATGTATTAATAAAATTTTCTAGAGAAGTAGTTAGTGATATCAACTATTAATCATTAAATGCAAACAAACAATTAATAATAAAATGCATATGATTAAGTATTAGTTATAAAAATTATTAGTAATATCTTCAAATGAAAAAAGAAAGTAAAAAAAATATATTTTTATATAATAAAAAATAAGTAATCATCAAAGTAAGTTATAATAGTTTTTATTTTATTATTTATGCTACTTACATCTAAGTGTTAAGTTACATAAAACATATTTTATTAAAATTTTATCTAAGTATTATCCCAAACAAATAATACAAAGTGGAGTCATATAATTATTAAGTTTTAAATGTGATTCTTTATGTTATATTTTATAAATTAAAAAATATATTCAAGTGAGAATATTAGAACAAGGTCGGTCTTGGTTTAGGTTGGAGTGGTGATGACCTAAGGCCCAGGATAAGGGGGCCAAAAAATATAAACAACTTCGAAGAGGGAAAAATTCATTACCTAATTTTTTTGGTATTTCATTTTCTTGACTTCCCAACGGGAATAATTTGTAGTGTAAGTTTTCAAAACTCAATGCTTTTAAACTCTCAATTTTGTAGTATTTTTAATTTTTCATCTTGCTAATCATTTAGATATAATGGGTCGCATAGTTGTTTTTAGTTTTCTTTATGTAGTAAAAAGTTTGATGATTGTTAATTTTTGTGATAAGAACTCATTAGTTTTCCTATGCTATTTTTAAACAAAGAAAAAGTATTAAGATAAGATAAAAATATAATTTATCCATTTATTAAAAAGGAGTGTATCCTTCTATCCCATATATGCTTTATTTGGATTAAGAGTAAAATAATGAAGAAAGAAATTGAAAGGATAAAAATAAAAGAGAAATAGAGTAGAAAAGATGTGTTGTTTGGATGGATAGAAATGAGTAAAAAAAAAAAACTCCACTTGTTCGGGTGGGTGGAAGAAAGAGTGAAAATAAATAAATAAATTACATGAAAATATTTTTATATTAATTAAAATTTTTAATTTTCTTACTCTATTAATTTTTATTAATATAAAATTATTTATTATTTTATAATAAAATTATGTTATAAAAATTCTATTTAATTTTTTTTAAAAAAATCCATTTCAATAGAAGAGTTTTAAGAAAAATAAAAATTATTTCACACCTAAAGGAAAGCAAGAGAATGAGACATTAATTTTAAAAACTGAATTTCATGGCTATCTTGGATGGAACCTATTTCATGCAGACCCACTAAAAAGTGCATATTTCCTTTACAATTCAATCATAAACAAATAGAGGAAGTTAATAACTTCCATTTTACTTCCATCCTTCCTATTTCATTCCATCATAATTCTATTTAAACAAAACAAGGTGTTAATGTTGATATTATCATTAGTGATTTTTCATCTCATAATGTTCAAAGAAAATACTTTTTATGATAATTTATATATTTTGTTTTGTAGGTGATAAGCGAAAATCTTACGAGTAGAAAAAATATTTTATCGATGATAGACAATAGTATAGGAGTAAATTAAAGGAAAAACATGATATATTTTTATGAGACTTGTTAAAACTTTCACTTAATGTAATAAAACCTATGATTTTTAATGAACTTATGTGTCTATTTTCTATGAAATATATGTTTATATTTTAAAATACTTGTATATAAGAGGAGTTTATCTATTGCTTTGTCCTAAAGTCCACAAAATATTTGGACTGATCTTGTATTAGAAGAGTTAATATGTATGATACAACTAAAATAGATTATCAAAACAAGATATAAATAAATAATTAAATATAATATGTACTACCCCGATCCGTCCAAACAACCAAAGACGGACGATCAACCTAAACGATTACCTATCTGGCCGAACAAGCTAAGGATGGCCAATCGGCCTAATCGATCGACCATTTTGGCACTCGTCCTAAAAGCAGCTGACCGAATCCCCTCCGGGAATCATAAATCAGGAAAGTAGGAAATCAACTTAATAACGGAAACCAGGAGATAAATATGGGAATGAAGGCGAAGATCCTCCGTGACATAGGTAACGGACATCTGACATTAAAAAGGAGACAAGTGCACACTTTCTAACCCTAATTTGAATCTAATACTAAAGAAAAACCCTGCTAATCCTGGAGCCTCCCCTGACTTGAGTGTCAGAGTGTCTTTGCAAGTACCCCCACCACCCCACGGGAGACCAGATCACCTATCAGAGAGGAAGAGCACTGTCTTGGGAGGCGGAGACCAAGGAGGAACCACTTTTGAAGAGAACATAATATTTCTTAGAGAATTAGTTTTTCAATATGTAAATAATAGAAGTGTCGTGGCATGTAGTATGAAGTTAGCCAATTTTTTTAAAATACAAAAGAAATACACAACTAATGCAATTTTAGAAAAATTTAAACCATTCACTGAGATAATTACATGTGGGTGCGGAGTGAGCGTGGGATGATATACATGGGCCAGACTAGCTTTGTTCAAAGTGTCCGCATTCTAACAATAGGGTAGGCACAGGGAACGGCTTTGACAAGGAAGATGGACGTGAGAGGAAGTACGCATTCCAAGGAGCATAAACAAAGGGAAGTGAGAGATGTTATCGGAGATTTTGAATGGTTGAGAAACAACGAGTGAAATATATATAACAAGGTAAGAAAAGAAGGATGATGTAGTGTTCTTGTACAGTAATTAAATCGAGATTGAGTGAAGACATGGGTGGGGTAACAAAGTTCTCGTTAATGTTGCTATGCCTCTTTGCTGGGACGATGTCCACGGTGAAGGGTGAAGACCCTTACTTCTATTTCACATGGAACATCACATATGGCACCCTCTCCCCAGCGGGTGTACCCCAACAGGTTATTCTCATCAACGGCCAATTCCCGGGACCCAACATCAATTCCACCAGCAACAATAACCTCGTCATCAATGTCTTCAACAACCTTGACGAGCCCTTGCTCTACCATTGGTATGCACCGCTTTCTCAATATCCTTTTCCATTGCTAGTATTTTTAGAACGTATGTCTAATTAAAACTAGAGTTTGATCTCGATAATGGATGTTAATTAACATTTTAACAGAAACATTTATTATATGAATTAACAGATGAAACTCTAATCTGATTAAAGAATAACACCAAAAACATTTTAAAAATTACATGTAAGTTTGATCCATAATCATATTCATGACATTGATCTATTGATTCATTCAAAAATCCTTTTTCCATTGGTATAGTACAAATAACTAGAGAACAAAACTTAGCCCCTTGATATTTTTCTCCGGTGATTGTACTTAGAGCGAGGAGAGATAAAAATATAGAATTGGGACTCACTTGACAAATGGGTATCACCTCTAGATCCTTTATTTTTTCCTCTCCTCATTACATGGTACAATTGATAGAGAGATTCTAATTCTCAAAAGTTAGATCTAGTTTCTTAAATATTGTTTGCACTGTTCTTCTAATTAAAATTAGAGTTTCACGTTAATAAACACAAATTTTTGTTAATTTCAATTCTAATAAAAGAATTATATCATAAACACCTAAAAAACTACATCTAATTCTTGTCACACAAAATATTGATTTAGAACGCAGATCTTCTCCTGACTCTGCAGCAAAAATTTGGATCACTGATCATATTTTTCTTCCTTATTCAATTATTGTGCAATAACTAATTACTAATTAATTATTATGATTTAGCTGATATTGGCTGCACACAAAGTTACCTAATTGATTCATTTCTTTGACTCAATTTATACAACATTATTTTTTGTATTTATATCTCTCTATATTACATCATTTATTATATTTCAAAATTTTTTCTGATATTTGTCTTTTTCTTATTTGGTTGTAAAATTTGTTGTAAAAATATCATTTATCAAAATGGTTTATAATTTGTGTGTAGGGCTGGGATCCAACAAAGGAAGAACTCATGGCAAGACGGTGTTGCCGGCACGAACTGCCCCATTCTGCCGGGCTCAAACTTCACGTACCGCTTCCAAGTGAAGGACCAAATCGGGAGCTACTTCTACTACCCGAGCCTGGGCCTGCACCGCGCGGCGGGCGGCTTCGGCGGCCTGCGCGTGAACAGCCGCCTCCTGATCCCCGTCCCCTACGCGGACCCGGAAGACGACTACACCGTCCTGGTCGGCGACTGGTACACCAAGAGCCACTCCGCCCTGAAGAAGCTCCTCGACGGCGGCCGCGCCCTCGGCCGCCCCCAGGCCGTCCTCGTCAACGGCCGCAACGCCAAGGGCGACGGCACCGACGCCCCGCTCTTCACCATGAAGCCCGGCAAGACCTACAAGTACCGAGTCTGCAACGTGGGCCTCAAGAACTCCCTCAACTTCCGAATCCAAAAGCACCCCATGAAGCTCGTCGAGATGGAAGGCTCCCACGTCGTGCAGAACACCTACGACTCCCTCGACGTCCACCTCGGGCAGTGCTTCTCCGTCCTCGTCACCGCCGACAAGGAGCCCAAGGACTACTACATGGTCGCCTCCACGCGCTTCACCAAAACCATCCTCACCGGGAAAGGGATCATTCGTTACGCCAACGGAAAGGGCCCAGCCAGCCCCGAAATCCCCGCGGCCCCCGTGGGCTGGGCCTGGTCTCTCAACCAGTTCCGCTCCTTCCGCTGGAACCTCACCGCCAGCGCCGCCAGGCCCAACCCGCAGGGCTCGTACCACTATGGCCAGATCAATATCACCCGCACCGTGAAGCTCGTTAACTCCGTGAGTAGGGACAACGGGAAGCTCCGTTACGCGCTTAACGGGGTCTCGCACGTCGACGGGGACACTCCTCTTAAGCTCGCGGAGTACTACGGTGTCGCCGAGAAGGTGTTCAAGTACGACACCATTTCGGATAAGCCGCCACAAGACGTTGCAAAGAGTGTTAAGGTGCAGCCCAACATTATCAAATTCCAGTACCGCACCTTCATCGAGATCATCTTTGAGAACCACGAAAAGAGCGTCCAGTCCTACAATTTGAACGGTTACTCATTCTTCGCAGTCGCGTGAGTATTATATATTCTCCATCCTTCTCCATAATTGTCAAATTCAATTGATTGCATGCATGTTACTGGTAAATAATTGCACATAGTTATTTATATAATTAAGTGCGTGTTTGAAAATCCGTTGATTTTTTACTTTTTAAACGGTCGAAAAAGTTATGTGAGTAGTGGATTGAGTTTAAAGTGAGTTTATCCAACTGTAATCTAAACACACTCTAAGTTGTTTAATTCTTGTATTGTTTATTTGTTGAATGTGTGTATGCAGGATTGAGCCTGGGACATGGACTCCGGAGAAGAGGAAGAACTATAACCTTCTTGATGGTGTGAGCAGGCACACGGTTCAAGTGTACCCCAAATCGTGGGCTGCGATAATGTTGACATTCGACAATGTTGGAGTGTGGAACTTGAGGTCGGAGCTGGCTGAGAATCGCTACCTGGGACAACAACTTTACATCAGCGTTCCGACTCCTGAACGTTCTCTCAGGGACGAGTACAACATCCCACTGAACGCTTTGGTTTGTGGCGCTGTCAAGAGCCTGCCAAAGCCAGCGCCATATAAATAATTAATTAAATATAAAACCTTATAATTATTTAAGTACCTCTCGTAGCTTTCGCCCTCTGAGACTATATCAGGAAATGGGGAGCCACCGGAACTTGGAGTTCTTAGGATGGTGGTTTTATATATGGAAAAGTACAGAAGAATAACGTAGGGCCTTGGAGCATCGGATTTGTTGATCGGTTTGTGGTCAACTCGTTTAGAAATATATGCCATTTCATTTTTTGTGGGTGCACGCCTCCTACAATTTTAGATAAAAAAAAAAAATGTACTCCTTTTTTTTATTAAACTATTGTTGATTTTTCATAAATATTATTTATATGTTGTTACTCTTATGTCCGCACACATCTAACCATGTTACTCTCTTTCTCTTTCCATATTGCGCTTGCTCTTTGTACTCGTCTGTTGCGATGCCGCAAAAGCTCCAAATAATAAGAGAAATAATAATAGTGTGCTTGGTAGGTGGTTATGCACCTAAGTTCTAAACATATCAAGGAAATTAAGATAAAAAAAATAGAAACACCCGACACGCTGTCACACGTGACACGTGCGACACGAAAATCAAGTGTTTGCATGCTTAACCTACTGAATTTCATTATTTAATGCAAATATCAAACAATTGACATGATATTTAATATGTTATATATTATTTTTATCTCTTACTCATTTATTTCAAAATAAGTTATGTTTAAGGTTTTTTTTTTTATAAAGATTAAGAAAAATAATAACTTAATGAGTAGAATAATTTCACTAAAATTATTTATTCTGTCACTCAAAACTGTTTTTCACATTAATTATTTATTTGGGTTAAAATTAAAAAATATATTTAATACTTCATTAAAAACCTAAATCAGCACTTAATATAATTTTTTTAATATTAAACCATCACTTATTTTAAAATGGAGAGACCATTTTTTTATTTTTTTTCATATTTATATATTTTAAAACATTTTCTCAATAAGAAAAGCTCGACAACCTTTTTGAGTTAGGCTTTTAAGTTATTTAGGAATATATTTTCCTAAAGTATGAAATAAATATAGGTATTAAACTGCTTCGATATAAGATCGTTAATTAAAATGACTTTAATTTTAGGTGAGTTGTCCTTAATTTTATTTCTTTCACAACCTTTGACTCTAAGGAAGTATTTAGTATAAGGGAAGGTTTTATTTTCTCACAAATCTGAAGGTGAGAATGTTTATTTTCTATGTTTTGTTTATTATTTAAAAAATAACATTCTCAAAAAACATTGTTTTTTGAAAAAAAAAATTGTCTATATTTTCCACAAAATTGTTCCACTGAGGGAGATAAGAATCTAACTTTTTCGAGTCAGGAGAAAAGTTTTACTGCAGTAAAAATATCATGTTACTTTTATTAATTCATTTAATATGATAAATAATTAAATTTTTTGGAAAAGTTCTATTAAAATTAAATGTAAAAATCTTTAATTCTCAAATAACAAATATAAATATTTCCAAGAATATTTATGACCAATTAAATAGATTTTAGTCATTCTTAAGAACCATGATTCCCAAAAATCATAATTTCCGGATATGAAAAAATTTCTCTTCTACTAAACACACCCTAAGTGACGTCTACATATTCTGAAATCTGTGGTTTGAAGTTGCCCTTCTTCCAGCTCATTTATAAACTATTTCCTAGACTTGAATAGAGTCTTGATTGCTAAATAAATTCAAATAACAAGTTCAATTTTCTTTGTCCGCACACATGCTACTTTCTTTCTCTTTGCATTCCTCTTGCTCTCTGCACTCGACTCTTGGGTTACTGTAAAAGCTCCAAATAATTAGAGAAATAATAATAATGTGCTTACCGTAACATGATATCGACACGTCTTACTGAGTAAGAAACCAGCTGTGCCATAGCTTCACAATGAAGCTTTTTAAAGGTACTCCAAGCTCCTTCTCTCTTTTTGTCTCAGCGTGAATTTCTTTAGCGAGCCTTGTTCTTTGTACTCGCTAACTACAAGCGCTGTCTATATCTTACACTGATAGCTCAAGGAAAACCCTACTAGAGCAGTTTATAGCCATTTTGATCGGTTCTGTAAGAAATCCAATCAATTCTCATTAACTGCTTTAGAACGTGGCGAATCACCAGTTTTTAGTTTAACCGGTCGAGTTCGTTCTGGTGTTGAAGACTATGCACTTATTTCCAACAACATATTTTTAAGTAATTAAGATAAAACAAAAAATAAAAGCACCCAACACTCTGTCACACGTGTAACACGCAAATCAAGCATTTGCCCGTTAACCTATTGAATTTCATTATCTAACGTAAATATCAAATAATTGACATGTATATATTCATTTTTATCTCTTATTTATTTCTTATTTTTCATATGTATATATTTTAAAATATTTTCTCAAATTAAAAAAAGAAAAAGAAACTCAATAACCTTTTTGATTTAGATTTTAAATTTAATTAGGAGTATTTTTTCTAAAGTATGAAATAGAGGTGTTAAACTGTTTCAATATAAGATCCTTAATTAAAATAATTTTAATTTTAGATGAGTTATCCTTAATTTTATTTCATTCACAACCTATGACTCTTAGTGACGTCTACACATTCTGAAATCTGTGGCTTGAAGTTGCCCTTCTTCCAGCTCATTATAAACTATTTCCTATACTTGAATAGAGTCTTGAGTTATAATTGACTATTTTCATATTACTTGCTAAATAAATCCAAATAACAAGTTCAATTTTCTTTCATATTGCTTGAGCTATAATTCCTTATACATTTATTCAGCAATACGCCATATGACTATATCTGAAACTTCAAAAGAATAATGCGTAATTTAAATTAAGAATTATAATAACATTGTTCATAAAAAAACACCATAACCTTGTTTCATACGATTAATCTTAAAAGCGGCATCTATCAAGACTCAAAAGTGGTTGACAAGCACGTTTGAGGTTAAGCTCGCATAAGTTTTGGCGTTAGGGAGACCTCTGGGGGCCGAGTCCTCCTCACAGATATGATCAAAATCCTTCAGACATAGATGTCAACTTTCCCAAGTAGTAGTATCTCGAGTAGTTCCAAGATGCAATTCAATTTCTTAATCGAATATATAGGGACACGATTTCAAACAACTACGTCTATTAATGATCTGGATTAAAAAAGAAAATGCGTTCCACGTGCCAAAAAAGAGAAAGAATCAACAAAAATTGGATTTCCTATAAATCCTTACACTACCAGCAGAAGCCTGATTTGCTGCTCGATTGCTTCCAAAATTCTTCCGATTTGATTCCCTTGCAATTCTTGAACCAAACTACACCAATACACATAAAATAGAAAGACAAATCAATCACTATGCAAAAGAGTGGTAATTAGCCAAGCTAAATACATATGTGCAACTTTTAAACAAATTATAGCCATTGCCTTCTAGTGAAGTTGCATCCTCCTGCTATTATTTCCTTATACACAAGTTTATTTCTTCAAAAAAACAAAGTTTGTAAGAAAAATATAATAGGTTTTCACTATACTGAAGTTAAACATTTTAGTTCTTCGATGCAGCCCAGCAATAATAAAGCTCTATTGACATCTAACATGAGATCTAAGGAAAAGGCACTATGTTTCTGGTACACAAGTGAAATAGTCGAGGGCAAAAACTAAAACTGTCATAGAAACGAATGGAACAATTGTAACCCAAAAGAGGGGGCTAAAACTAATAATGAACTTAGAAACTTCATATTTAAAAATTGCAAACCCTCAAAAAGTTTATTTTTATCCTTTAATGGTTTTGCACAGCTTTAGAAATCCACTGTCCATTTTACATCAAGTAAAATTCAAGTGTGAAGTTTCAGAGATACACACCTGGATTGCACGTTTCGGCAGAACAGCTGATTCATATAAACCAAGCAATTCGGCAACCTTCAAGAAATACATTAACTATGAGATTTCAGTTTAGGAATCCCCTTTCCCTTTTGGGTCTTCAGACAGAAAAAGGTTTAATTTGGTAAAATAAAAGAAATGTTTGTCTACAAAATTTTGTTTCAGATGGAACATCAAACTCACAAGAACAAATCGATCAGTACATTATCTGCCAAATATAAGCAGAATTACTTTTGACCAGCAGGAGTTTAAGATTCTAGAGTGTGCATATTTTATTTTTTTTCTTTGGTGGGGGAAAAGAGGGGTTGTCAAATACAATCAACTGGTATTAATTTTCTTAATGGAAAATGAGGTCAAACATATTAAGGGAAAACAAATTTCCTGCCAGATCTAGACCAGAAGCTTTTAATTTTTCCCCGTATGGATTCAGTTCAGGCAACAGCACTTGTTTTAAGTCCTTGTTATTCATAACTCACAAGGCATATAATTTTGCTTGTTTTACCAAACACTCAGATCACTAGTTTGATTCTGCTCAGTTAAAAGGATCTTGAGAAAAGCGTTGGCCCAGTTAGCCATTAAATGGTCCGACCACTGTAAATTCAGACATTAGTAACTTTATAACAGTTGAAAACGAGGAAAGTAAAAAAATTATTCAAACTCAACCATGAAATAGCAATACCTCTCTTAAAATCTTTTTATCACCAATGCCATTAGGTTGATCGAGGTTGGCAACTTCCCACAATGGAATATTGAGCAAAACCCTTATAACATCCTCATCCAAGAATGGGAATCTAGCCTAAAGGTAAAATAGAAGCAAAACAAAAAAGGAAAAAAAAAATCAATAAGTATATGGTAGATCAATATTGATTTTTTATAGACTTAGAATACCTCCTTTCCACTATCAGCAATACATCTATCATCTCTCCCTAAATTTCTTCTCCAAATTCTTTGCATGTCGAGTCTCATTTCCTCATGAAGTCCCAGCCAACTGATTATGGAATATTATACCATCAGAATGCATTAAAAGATAACGCAAGTACATTTTACAGTTAATCAGTCTATTAAGTTAACAATCAGATTGCTTCTCTAAGTAGAAATACTAAACTACCACATTTAAAAAAAAAAAAAAAAAAGACGAATCTTCTAAATAAATAATCAATCAAGTACTTTCAGTTTGATAATTTTTTTAAGTGAAACCTATTTTCATTATCTAGAGATACAAGTGTCATTACTTTGGTCCTTGAAATATTGTGTAATCAATTTAGTCCTTCAATAATTTAAGTGCCATCAATTTAATCCCACGCAAAATGTTGTCAAAGTAGTCCCTAAATTAGGATTCTGTTACATTTATTTCTCTCAATCTAACAGAGAAAGCAATTTGATGACACTTGGAATACATGAGAAACTATATTGATGATAAACATTTTCAAAGGATGAAAATGATAATGCTTGCATCTTTGGACGAGAAAATTAGGGGTTTATTCAATATTTTTAGAAACAAAGTGAGCTGAATAACATTTTAAATCTGAGGAAATTTACTAAAGTATTGCAGTGTATAGTATATGGTTCATATTCTTTCCTGTGGAAAAGACAAACTGTCTAGAATTAATTCCATTCCAAAATTAAATTGCCCACAAATAAATGAAAGATGAAAGAAATTACAATGACATATGAACAGATCAAAGCTAATATTAACAAGGAAAAAGAAAAGTTTTATTCATTACAACACAGAATCTAACAGAATATTACCATTGTTAGTTGTTAACATAAGGATAAGAATAATGCTAAAATACGATTTACCATTATCATAGTAATACCTTCCTCGTCTATAACTTGTTCTATGTCTCCCATACCCAGCACACTGCTCATCAGCACCGGAACCAACAAGGAGAATCTTTGCATTCGACTTATACTTGATCCAAGCATGATTGTCATCATTATCAGACGTATTTGCATCAGACACCCATCCATCACCACCAGAAGCAAGCCATAAAGCAATTCCAATATTGAGGTCCTGAAAAGATATGTGCAAACCAATCGTCAAATTAGAAATACCACAGGTGTTTAACAACTTAGCTACAGGGGTTTCAATCTGAAATTACCATTTCATCTGTCTGGAACATTAAACCGATGTTGAAGTTTAAAAAAAAAAAGAAAAAGAATCCATTCAGCAATAAAGGAACTACCAATGTAGAAGAAGAATGCAAATAGTGGTCAGTGGCATCAACTTCAATAACTTTTTAGATGACAGATGTACTGAAATCATTACCGACTTCCAGTATTGTTAATGGCGGATGGTGGAGCATGGGGAGAGCCCAAAATCTGCCATATACATATGATGGATGGTGTGGTGGCAAATGGCAGACAATATATATATATATATATATATCTGAGTGTGTGAATTTTTTTGGGGGGGGGGGGGGGTGGGGGGGTTGTTGTACACTAAAAAAAATAGTAGATATAACAGTAAATATAAATAAAACAGACATTTACACAGCAGTAAAGGATCCAAAACAGATAACATTTACCAAAAGGTTCAAAACTAAGTTCTGAGTTCAAACATGATTAAAACTAGAGAAATAAAACAGATTATATTAGAAAGAACACTGTAAATTAAAAAAGAAAACAGAATATTAAAAAGAATAACCATATATAAAAAAAAATATTTAAAGAATTAAGAAAATAATTTTTTAAAACAAAAGAAATTAAAAAAAAAAACAGAGCAAGAAGGGCTTCCCGGAGATGGTGCTTGCCTGAGAATGGTTGTCAGAGGTGACTTCACCAGTGAGCATCACCGGCGCTGGTCTAGAAGTTGCCAGAGGTGGTCCAGAAGCCGCTGGAGAAGGTATGCGACTGTGCGTGCTTGGGGTTTTGTCAAAACAAAGAGGACACACAAGGGGGAAGAGAAGTGTGCACAACTTCTCTTTGAATTGTTTTAGGGTTTTAATCCTATTTGCTGAGCTGAGTCAGGTCAGGCTTCAAAGCCCATTCCCTTTTTCTTTTTTTCTTTCAGGAAAAACGCCATTTTCCACCATGGACACCATGGCCGCCATGAGCGCCATGCATATGGCACCCACCATTGTGAACCCACCATTTGATGGCATTCTATCAAAATCCCACCACTGCCATCTGCCATGGCCGCTATTTGACAACACTGCCCACTTCTTAAACTATATATACTTTTCTTTTACTTTACTTTTCAACCTTGTATGCATTGTTCGTTTGTCTCTTCTTTCTACAAGAAATTTACCAAATAACAGCTAATCCTTCTTGGTTAAATTAATCTACATGTGAAAGAGGAGAAAACAGACATATTTGACTGAAACCGTGTGTTTGAATACACCACGAAAATGCATTTATATAAGCTTATTACATTAATTGTACATAAATAGAGAATATTCAATTTCCTCTAAATCGAAGATTACATGCCTATAAACTACAATAAATACAGAATATTTTATTCTGATTTTCAACAGTCCACCTCAAGCTGGAGCATATAAATCATATGCGCCCAACTTGGTACTTATATAATCAATTCTTGGTCCCCTTAAAGACTTGGTGAAGATATCTGCGAGCTAGTCACTAGAGTTGATGAAGCTCGTGGTAATGTCTCCTGACTCGATCTTCTCCCTAATAAAATGGCAATCAACCTTAATATGTTTGGTTCTTTCATGGAAGACAGGATTGGATGCAATATGCAAAGCCGCTTGATTGTCACAAATCAGTGTCATTTGCATGAACTCTTCAAACTTGAGTTCCTTGAGAAGCTACTTCAACTACATAAGTTCACAAGTTACTAAAGCCATGACCCTGTATTTTGCTTCAGCACTAGATCTTGCTACAACATTTTGCTTTTTACTTTCCCAGGATATCAAGTTTCCTTCAACCAACACACAAATACCCAGAGGTGGTTCGCCTATCTCTGGGTGAACCGTCCCAATCGGCATCTGAGTACCCAACTATTTGAGTGTGTCCCCTGTCTTCATAGATGAGGCCTTTACCAGGAGCACTCTTAATGTATTTGAGTATTTGAATTATCGCATCCCAATGGTCCTAGCAAGGAGAGTTCAAGAATTGGCTTACCACACTCACAGCAAAAACAATATCTGGACGAGTGACTATGAGATAATTTAGCTTTCCAACCAGTCTCCTATATCTCCTAGGATCTGATAAGGACTCCCCCTGATTGGGTAGCAGTCTGACATTAGGATCCATAGGAGTGTCTACTGGCTTGGCATTTAATAGGCTAGTTTCTTCCAGGATGTCAAGAGCGTATTTCCTCTGAGAGATCACCAAACCATCCTTGGATTGAGCAACTTCGATACTTAGGAAATACCGAAACTTACCAAGATCTTTACTCTGAAATTGTTGGGAGAGGTACTGTTTCAAATGGAGAATGCCATGCTAATCACTGACTGTAATGACGATGTCGTCCACATAAACAATGAGATAGATGCATCCCTGAGGTGAATGGCGATAAAAGACAGAGTGGTTGGCTTCACTACGAGTTAAACCGAACTACTGTACAACGGTACGAAAGCGGCCAAACCAGGCTCGAGGGGACTGCTTAAGTCCATATAGGGACCTACGAAGCTGGCACACCATAGTAGAGGACTCCCCCTGAGCAACAAACCCGAGAGGTTGCACCATGTAGACTTCTTCATCAAGATCGCCATGCAAGAAAGCATTTTTAATATCAAGTTGGAAGAGGGGCCAATGGCGAATGGCAACCATAGAGAATAAGAGGCGGACAGACGGAAGGTGAGGTCGCCGGGGGGGGGGGGGGGGACGCCATGCCAAAGTCGCAGCCAGAGAGGCGCCGGCACGCACCAGTGAAAGGCACTGTTTGGCGCAAGCACTTGATGCACGTGAGGGCGTGTAGGATCTCGGATGGGGATGTCGTTGCCAGATTGGTGGAGATCGGCAAACAGCGATCCAGACAGTGGGGTCAGCGGTCGAAAAAGTCACTGGAGGAGCGTCGACAGCAGGCAGCGGTGGCCGGAGAGGACGCTGGAGTAGCAGAAAACGGCGTTGGAGCAGAGGGCGAACCAGAAACGTTCACGATTCGCCAAAAAAATTGTCTCCAAGGACAGGGGGTCCACCGAGCAGGCACAGTCCTTAAAATGCCTCTGTCAAGCTCTAGATACCATGTGAAAGAGGAGAAAACAGAGACATATTTGACTGAAACCGTGTGTTTGAATACACCACAAAAATGCGTTTATATAGGCTCATTATATTAATTGTACATAAATAGAGAATATTCAATTTTCTCTAAATCAAAGATTACATGCCTATAAACTACAATAAATACAGAATATTTTATTCTAATTTTCAACACTACATATCCCTATAGTTTAATCAAGTTTTTAATTAAGTTCTTATAGTTTAAAATCTTTTAATAAAGTCCTTATAATTTTAAAATTTTGTATCTAGATCCTTGGAGACTAACATAGTTAAATTTCCATTATTTTGACTTGTCAACTTGTACCTTTTTTCCTCAATTCTCTCCCTCTTTTCCATATAATTTTGCTTTCCCAAAATCATTTATCCCCAAAACTAAATGCTTGCTTGCATATAAAGGTGCTAGGCTGCTAGCTAATAGAAAATATAATTTTTGAAATATGAGATGTTAAGCTCGAAAGGAACCAGCAGATCTAACATCAAGTGATGAAGTACTAAAAATTAAGCCAGACTCCCTCTCATCTGCTCGTGGAACATCTGCACATGTAAATGTTTCTCTTTGTATGTTTCACTATAATAAGCATATTAATTCAGACCCATGTATTTTTTCACTATAATAAGCAAATAAACTCAGACCCATGTAAATGTTTCTGTTTGTATGTTTCACTATCAGAACCATGTATGTTTCACTATAATAACCAAAAGTGTGCTGGCATCGAAATAGCACTTTTGAAACGGGGATAAAAATCCATTTTCATACAAATGCCATTGAGCCAGGCAAAGATTTAACAGTGAATTATAATATTTAACATAGATTCAACAGTGTTAATTTTTAAGAATTAATAGTGGATTTCATTTGGGACAGTATAGTTCATCAAGCTTCTTTGTGGAGTCATGTCAAAGGTCTCTTTAAGGGGATTTCTTTGGCAGATATTCAGAGAGATTGGCCTGCTGTCCTACATGCATCATGCTCTTAGTTTATGTTCTTTTCACTTTTGCTTTAGAGGATATCTATTTCTAGGATCCAATTGCAAGGTATGGACTTGAGTCCCACATTAGTGTAAGGTTTATAAGGCTTGGGCTCTCCAACTACAATGGCTAGCTTTTGTGGTATAGTTCTTTTAAGGTTCTTATCACTTATCCTCATCCCTTTTGTATTTCTCCTCTCTTTCTTAATAAAATTCTTTTTTATATAAAAAAATTGTTCATTTTTAAGGAATTAATTACAGCATTTTAAAATTATAAGGACTTAATTAAACTATAGGTAAAATTAATTTAACCATCTCTTTTTAACAGGTGCAATTATAACTTGTATATATAACATGGGGCCCAACATTGCGGACACTTAAAATCATGGAAATTTTGAGTTTAATTCAGCGTTCATGTTAATATATTCTAGGGAATATTATTATGTGGCATTCTAAATTTTTTAACCATTTTATAATGCACAAAATATCTACTCAAATCACATTTTATTTATTTTATTAAAGAACTACTAGACTCGTTTGGCATTTTTTCACTAAGAAAGTTGATTGTCATTATGCTTTGATATTATAAATTTGTTTAACCTTTTTTATGCATCCCACATGTATCCTCCATAGAAAGCAATCCAACTCAAGATACAGTCAAACAATAAATGTGGACGTTATTCCCATAAGGGATTCAAATCGTGGTTCACTTTTTGGGAAACTAATCCTTCTACTAGATCCAACCCCAACTCCAACTCCCGTTAGTGAACATGGTCACAACTTGTTTTTCTATTTATTTTATTTTTGGTTCCTAAATAAATAAATAAAATAGACCCAGTCAAAATAGGGTGTTCACACACTATTAAATGAAAACAAAAATAATGCTGACAAGAATATTCTAAAGTAAGATTTATGGGTAATTTTGCAATATTGATGGTATCAATATTTAAAATTTTTAAATAGCTAAATTAGATTCAGAGATTAAAATGAGTAAACTTTTTATTTTCAATAGTACTATAAAAATCAGTCAGACTGGACAGGTTGGATCAGTTATAATGTAGACCAATTATATATATTTTACAAGATTAAAATACTTTATTAGTATTATAATTTTGAATAATATATATTTAATTTAATTTTTTAAATAATATTATGCCATCTGGTTCAGCCACGAGTTAAACTGATAAAACCAGTTGAACCTTGAACTTGAACCACTGTCCTTTATGGTTCGCAAGTTGAATCAGTAATCAAAATGTTGCTTTACAAAGATCAAAAGTTCAGTGCTAAAATATGCAGTTCGACAGTTTACATGTTCAGAATCTTAAAAGGACCTACTTTATCTGGTATTTTACCTTTTATTTTTCTGAACACATATTACCTTAAAAAGACCAGAAGGTAATCTATAATTAACAATTTAACATTTTCAAATGATATTGGCAAAATAAGACATGCATAAGCGTGATATATGTTATGACCTTCTAATGGGATGACATTTGCAGTTGGTTGATCATTCAAATCAACTTAAAGTAACTAGAAAGGTTTATAAATGACAGAATAAAAAAAAAAAATTACAGATCCAGAGGATAAATTAGTACCATGTAGGTGTTGGCAGGATTTATGAGTGACATAACGTGAATAGTTTCAAGCACCAAGTCTGACAAGTCGGCATCAATTTCCACAAGTCTCCACCTGAAAATATAATGCACTTCTGAACTTGATAGATGCTATAAAATATATTTTACATAAAGCACGCCCATTAGGTGCATGATCACGACAATATAACTACATAAAAATCCAGTTGAATGACAAACGATATATATCAAAATTCAAAAGCAAAAATAAGAAATTCATTGTAACAAAGCATGTTAGAAATACTTTAGAAGTGATGTATTTGATGTTCATGAAGCCAAGAAAAGGATAAGTATCTTTCTTTATTCTCCTTAATCCAGCCCAATGGTGTCATTTGATCCATGTAATGGACCTGTGTAGCAAGATTAGTCTTTGTTTTTATAGTTCACATACCTAGCATATGCTATAGCCTACATGTAACTAAAAGCTAACACAATAAATAATGGACTGCAAATCATGCTTAACATAAGCATCTTGATACAAAGTCATGGAGTATAAGAGTAAAGAATGAGGAATAGAATACGGATAGTATGATTATTAGGTATATGGAATAATATATTGGGTACGGTGGAAATTATTGTATGTTTGGAACTTTTAGTATTTTGGGATTATTAGGACATCCTTAGTAAATTAAGTCATTTGGGTGTTTCAGTAATTTAGAATTACTTGGTAATCAAGTTGAAATTTGCTCATTCAAGGATTGCTATGTACTAACTAACGTGCATCTTAATTTGAGATTGGATCAAGTATCAATATTTTTTTTCTCACATTCTGATCCATTCCATTCCAGTCTACTGTATGTCTCCCCCTTATTTTGTTGCTTTCTCCCTAGTTTTCCTGCCTCCCTTCCAGTCACCAACAACCCATCAGCCATGCCACTGTCATGAAAGCCTAAGTAGCAAGGATATGGGTACAAGATACCACATTAAGATTTGGTTGACTATCATTCTATTTGAAATTAGGTTGCAGTCATTTCGAGTCAACTCACGACATCAATCTCACTTGAAAGATATGTTTCAGACCATTTTCAATGCCCATAACAATGGAAAAGAGATTATTCTTAGAATTTAACAGGAAAAAGTTTACAGCTAAAATATTTAGAGTGCTAACAACACACTTTCTAACACACTCTTCCTAACACACTCTATTATTGGTTGAAATTTATTGAAAACTACAAAATCATGAGAGAGGGTCATTAAATAAGATGTAGAACCCATAAATTTTTGTAATTTTCAATAAATTTCAACCAATACGAGAGAGTGTGTTCAAAAAAGTGTGTCATAAAGTGTGTTGCTAGCATTTCTCAAATATTTAATATGATAAAAGTGTAACATGTCCTCTTGAAAATTTTCATCCCAAATTAAATTTATAAAAGTCAATATCATACAGCCTAAATTTATTAATACTCAATATATACTTGCAGAACAGACTAAAATTTATGTACATAAACCACGATTTAATATTAAAAAAAGTAAAAAACAGTCAATTTCAATATTCAAGCAACAAATAAATAAATAAACCGAGGAACAATAAAGTAGAAACAAAAATAAGCCCCTGTATTGCATACCTTCTGGAAGGCGCCACTCTTCTTAGTTCATTCAACCCGGCCTTGGCGGATTTTCTGTCAGGAGCTAACTGACCATCAAAACTTACATTAAGTAGATCGATTTCAACTGTCAATTCAAAAAAGGTTAAGAAATCAGCTTAACTGAAGGTTCCCAAATTAAAGTGTGTCAACCCAACAAACTCAACTACTTCTCCTACTTTATGCATTTTAAAACCAATCAAGGAACTTATTAAGATTGAATCATATAATCAGCATAGGAGTAGGTAAATTAAGTTAATTGGAAAGCACTAACAGCTGGGAGCCAGGCATTTATCCAATAATGCTGCAAGTATCATAGAGTCCAGGCCACCAGAGAAAAGAATTGCCACAGGAACAAATTCCTCTTGTCTGATACCAGATATCACTGCCTAAGCAATCAAATCCAAAGAGTCTTACCATGAGTCATACAAATATAAATAACACTAGCAAGTTTCCCATGCCCTGCACAGGTATTTTTAAATTTAATTAAAATTTATAGATAAAAAATAAATGAAAGAGAATAGTAGTATATGTTTTCATTATTAATAATAAACAATTTATTTTATTAGATAGGAATAAATTAAAGAAAGAAAAGACTACTTGAAAACTAGAAAGATTTGAAAGCAAGAAACTAAAAAGCAATTTTATTTCTAAATTCTAATATGATGATTACAAACTGAAGGAAATCACTCCTATATATAGACTTTATCACGTGTAATTCAGGAACCTCTTGAGGCTATAAACGTTACAATTCCCAAGAACCTAAGTCTTAGATTTTGGGCATAACTCATCCCCACAAAACTTGCTTGTAAGGTGAGAAGTGTCTAAGCTTTATAAGCTCTTGTCAAGCACTATCTCTAGTCAATGTCAAACTTAGGTTTTTCCCAATATATATATATTTTTTTTTGAAGAAAAAAATGTTTAGAATTATGAGTCACTCAAGCAAAATTTTTATATGATGTTCCGAGCAAATCAAATCTCATGAGTTTTTCTTTTTTCTTCCCCAATCATATTGTGTTTCAGTACATACAACCTTTCATATGGTTGTAAATTACAAGTTGCCCCCCTTAAATATAAAAGGGAAACTAATTATCTACTACAGTAGGAGCCATCTAACATCGAAATTTTAGCACTCAACCAGCAAATGTTGCCTCAACTCTATTCTCCTGCTCACTGAAAATTGATGCTGCCTCCTTTTCACTTATTCATTCTACCATTAACAATCTAGATCTCTGACTATAAAAATGATGCAGGTAGATGATTAAAACTGGACTTGCATGTAGTCCCAGTTAATCATAGCTCATCATGAACTTCGGGTTGCTCGGTAACTGTTTCTTTGTTTGTGCCATCTGAATTGATGAATCACTTGAAGAGGATCTATCAGTTGAGGTAGAATTGGAATTATCCGAATTCTGCCCACTGCTCTCAGTTTGGTTCTTTATAGGCTTTTGAACCTTAGGCTTGGGCTTGGGAATTCTATTAATACTGGCAACCTTGTCTTGCAGATCAAACACCTTTAAATAGACTTCTTCAGATGTAAATGCTGGCTTACTGAATCCAGAAGTCTTCTTTTGCCCAGCTTTTTTTTCATCCAACCAATTCTTCAATTTTTCAGAATTTTTTATAAACTCTTCTACACGTTCTTGTGGAAGCCAAGACTTGTTTGCTTTCCACTCTTGAATAATCTGTTTCAACTCATCAATGTATTTATGAGCATGCTCAACTGCTGCTGGTCAAACTGTAAGCTCTTTTAACCTGAAGAAAATTGGATCTCCAACAGCTTTCTCCCTCCCTCAGGCCAAAGGTTCTGACTGAATCAACAGTCTAGCAAATTCAGTAAATGACGCTTGTAAACTCACAGAGTGTAGTGAGTATTTGTTCACACCTTAGTAACCCACCCCGATAAAAAAAATAAAAAAATCCCAAACCCGAACCTGTTTTGTAACAAATTTGTAATCAATATTCTGATATGAAATAAGTTAAGATCGTTAATAAACTTTCTTGTAACAACTTTAAAATTAAATCAACTACTCTGCACGTATTATTAGAAGACTAAGATTACAATACTAACTAAACATAATTTTGGAGATACTTGTCATAATTAAAAGTGTAAAAATTTTATATTTTCACTATAATCAAAGCATAAAATGTAAAAAGATTAATTATTTTTATACATATAATATAAATGTGTTATAATATAGTTATATAAATATTTATTTCTTTAACTTAAATACTACAAAAATATTAGATGAATTCAAAGGGCTTAGTCTTTTATTTTTGATTCAAAATACAAAGATAAATTACAAAAATCTTGATAACATGGTTTCTTCATTCAATATAGAATTTAGAATTATAAAAAAAACACATAAATTTATAAATATTTAATCTTAAATTAAATTTTATAAAATAATAATAAGTATTTTAAAAAATACAATTATAAAAATCTCGTCAATATTAATGACAATTGTTAAAATCATTAATTACAACAAATAAACATATGTTAGAAACATTTTTAAGATTGAAACACTTTTTGGATAAAGAATTTGTTAATTACAATGTTGAACACAATAGATTTAGTTAAAAAGTTTTGAAAATAATAATAAAAACAAAGAACTAATTTTAAGTGAATCAATAAATTGACTAAACCCATTGTGACACATAAATAACTTAATTGCCCTCATTTTGGGCAAGAAAAACCACCACAAACCAAACCTTATTTTATATATATATATATATAGGATGTATCATATGAGAATGACATTCTTTGGTGAGAATGAGAATGGTCAATCTCAACCATTAGATTAAAATAAAAGGCTTAGACTAAAAGGCTTGCTTAAAACTACAACCACCATCGTCGCCGCCATCACCACTACTACCACCGCAATTTATAGGCATGATTTACAATTTAAGAATATTCTATCCAATGATAGATCTTAGGAGAAAAGCATATAATAAAAAGTTATTCAACAGTGTAAGAAATTTTACAGATATGATCTATAAGATGGGAACTAGTATCTAAAACTGGATTTTGCGAGAAAAGCATCTAATAAAAAGTTATTCAATCGTGTAAGATTAATTGTGATTAAATCAAGGGCAATCAGTTCAGCTCAGTAAGGTGCTTTGATTTTCACAGCAGCATGTGGTGTAATCCAGCCAGTGGCACTTCTCTAAGATGTAACCATTCAGGAAGCAACATATAAACTCCCTCATGGAAATTACATTTAGAGCCAAAAATTGTTACCAAAGACAAACCAATATGTAGACATAGACTCAGCCTCAGGCTGAAGCTAATAAAAAAATATAATTTAAGACTCAAATTCTTTCATCAAAAAGCCAAGAGATATCCCCACAGCTGAAAATGTCTTAAGTCTTAACAATATACAGATTGACAAGAACACACACTACCCTTGATGTCAGCCAAAAATCATAGAATACATATTATCAGTGACATACGAATACAAAACTTGTAATCCAGTTCCAATTAAGTTGCATACCTGATAAATAGTATACAATGAAGTACGCCGTAACACAGATTCCTTTAAAGCATTCAGCAAAATATGAGCTGGCATTGAAATTGCAGGTTGAATAGAGCCTGTTTAATGAAGAAAAAGATATGTCACAGCCTAGTAAGACTTGAAAACTAGAATAGAGTTGCCAAACAATGCTAAAGGAACTAGAATGCACGGGAACAGTAATTAAAATATTGAATAACTAAATGGAGCATTCTGGCACTATTATACATTAACCACCTGTTTCATTTGGAACTGCCTCTAAAGAAGCCAGATGCATAGCATGTTGCCCCCTGGAAAACTTATGACAGAATGTCTGCAGGTCTCCAGAGCTTGGTTCAACAGAAATTCTCTCCCACTTGATAAGTTCATTTAACATTGAGTTTGTATATTCATGTAACTTGACTTCACCTACCAGATATCCACTTGAATTTGATGCATCCAGATACACACTATATATTCCACATGGTAGCTCTTCCCAGTAACTAAGACATCCTGTTTCATTATGTGCTTCATACTCTGCGGCAAATTAATATTAATAAGTCATTCACTTGTATTGTTCCAAACTTTAATTTAGGCTATACTTGGATTGGTGATAGTCTAGTAGAGGGTGGAATGGAGAGAGGTGGAGTAAAAGGGGAAGTTGTTTTATTGTTTGGGTCGTAAAAATAAGAATGGAACATAATGGAAGAAAATGAATTATGATCCATTCTATTTCATCACTTAATCTCAATTTTTTTCCCCCCAAATTTGAGGTGCACTTGATAGAACAAAACTTTCAAATTATAAAATGACTTTTTTATCTTTGTAAATTTTTTCTTAATCATCAATCTCTTAAGGATAATATATTTAAAATAAGAATAATATGAGAATTAAAAAGTTATAATTGATTCCATTCCATCCTTTTTCTAAATAAAATCTTTGTTCCGTTTCATTATAAAATATCCAAACAATAGAATAACATTTTTATTTCATTCCATTTCAATCTATCCTACTTCATTATATTTCGATCCATTTCATTCCATTCTATACCACCAATTCAAACATAGCCTTACAAATTAAAGAACTGACATAACTAACTATAGTTTTAAAACCAAGACCAGGCCAATGGATTTAAATGTGTTAAACCACGAAAATCAGGCCTTTTTTTTTTAATCAAACAAGGACATTCAACTTGCTTTTGGTGATTTTCTTTCCTTTTTCCTTTTTCTTGTCAAGTTGGAATTTTTAGCCAGACCAGCAGTCAAAGAGTTTACCTACCTAGCTTCCTTACTGATTCCTCCACTAGTCCAGGTTTACAAATTACAACTACGTAACCAGTAACTAACAACAAAAGCCAAATAATAGCTAGGGAGCATAAAACAACTCTATAAACTAAAACTAGAGATATAAAATCAACCATGACCCTAAATATAACAGCTTAAGCTTTAAGTTTAAGCAGAGTTGGTCCTTGACAACCAAAAACATATGAGAAAGAGGGGAGAGAAAAACATTTAAAGAAGTGATATTTAACATTTCTTAAAGAATACATGTATCAATGAATCAGCAACGTCTATGAATGTATGCAAAAGGGATAGCTTGGCCTAACTAGAATGGACTATGTTAACTTATAGTAATGTCCAGTTGACATATCAAAAGCCACAAAATGGGGACTGGATCCTCTCGTGTTAAATTTTAACATGACCTGTCATCAAAGGATCCCTTCCCTGCAAAATCAATGCGAAATGAAAAGAGACAGAAAAAGCAAGGCAAAAATGAGAGCAAGCAGGTTTAGGTTACATGTAAATATCTCTGATCTTGAAATAACAGCATTTTTATCTCATAGCCAAATTCTGTCATCACTCTCTCTCTCTCTCCAGTCTTTTTACTATTCACTCTCTATTGGGCCTTTCTCCCCAAGCTGTCAATCTTCACAGCTGGAAATTTAGTTAAGCTATACCAGTTTTTGGGGGTTAAACCCAGCACCTATTTGATAACTTTGAGGATATGCAAAGGTGGATTGGGATAAGGAAAGCCAGAAAATACTGATCTCTGGGCACTTCCTGATAGGGAGCACTTCTGCTGCATTTTTATTTTTTTTATTTATTTTCTTCCTATAAGATTTTAGTTTTTCTCTTTACCGCCATGTCCAATCTGTTTAAAACCAGTATCTATCATATTGAAAGAACAGGATGCAGGAGTCATCCAAGCAGAGCACCAAACAAGGAAGCACAAAATCTCCTAAAATCAGCCATACCCTTTTTTGTGTGCCTTTCACAACGACATATCCATGGACTTCAAGACCATACTGGATGCATAGTTAACAGTACATTCCCCCCAGCACTAAATTACAATAACGGTCAATAGTTTACTAAATGGCAATAGATTCTATTCATGGATTATACCAGAGGCCTGCTGAACCGGTGAAACCGGTGACACAGAAGAAAGCAGAAAGGTTGAATCATCTTCCGTGGGCCAGTGAACGAGGAGGCTCCGCCTACCAAATGCATCTCGACCAAACCAAAGAGTCCTCGAACTATCCTACAAAAGACAAAGAAAGAAAAACCTCTGACACCGCGTCGAAGAAAACCACACTGCAAAAGATTTTAACACACAGAAACTTACCACTCGGTGTTACCTGCCAATAGATGAAAGCCCAGGGACCTTTAATCGCAGAAAGAACACCCGGAATGGAACTTTTCCCACATTTAACACAGTAATCAGTTGAACAAGAACCACAGGAGCAACACTCCCCTAGAGTCCGCATGAGAAATTCAGTATCGCTGCAATCACTCGCGAGCTGAAGTCCTCCGAAAATCTCACCTAAAGAGCACAATGGAAATTAAAATCTAGAATGTTCCATGTTTCAAAACAACCATGACTCCCCGACAACGCTCTAAAATCTAACATCTGAAACAGAATACCGTTATACACGAGAACATTTCCAGACGCATCCACCGTTGGCTGAACGAGCGGATTAATTCCCCTGAGCTGCAAAGTTGCACCGATGAAATGAAGTTTCGCGGTTTGGGTGCCGTCTGCGTTGTCGCGTTCGGAACATGACACGTCATCGCCGTGTTCTGCGAATGATGAAATTCCGTTTTCCCCTAATTGCAGAAGAACTTTCTCGGCGCACACGCTATCGGGGCCCCTTCTCCGCAGAGCTGCTTTCAGATCATCTAAAGAGAACACTAACTGTCGCGAATAAAAGGAAATAGTAAAAGTTGTCAAACGCCCGCTTCACGGTTTCGGCCATTTTGAAGGGTAAGAGTTACGCTTACTTTCTCGGTTTTGCGAGTTGGACTTGTTGAATCGAATGGCAAAGATGAGGTGTCAATACGAATGCCTGAGACAATCAACGCAATTCCACACATCTTCCTCCCTTGCTCTGGCAGCTGCACAGAACCTGGTTTTCGTAGGGTTTTGACTTTGAGTCTGCTTCGTGGTCGTAATATAACTATTTAAAAATTTCTCTGAATGCTAACGTCAACTTCAGCTTCCGTAGCATAGTGGCAGTGCGTTCGCTTCGTAAGCGAAAGGTCGCGAGTTCAATCCTCGCCGGGAGCTTTCTTAAATTACGTGAACTTGACACAATGATGAGTTACTTCATCTTATCCAGCGCCAATTATTTCAGATCTATTATGTTTGCTTGATCAACAAAAGTAGGCTTTTTTGTTGTGGATTCCATTTTGTTGATTTCCTGTTCGGCTTATTGTTGTTTGGTATTGTCATTGAGTTCTAATTTTGGTTTAACACATGTAATATACATATGTTGGAGGCGAAAACAACACTTGATTCGTTATCCTTTCATAAATATAAATATGTAAAATTATCTATTTTCTTAGCTTTTCACTCTCTCTTACATTCATTTTTATTTGAATTTTCTCCTCTCATAAAAAGATGAACTTCACTCTCCTAATATGCATTTGGTATATCCTTTTATGTTTTTAATGACAACCGAACACTTTAACAAGTTGTAACTAAATATCAAAACCAATTTCAAATATATATATATATATATATATGTATATTTTATTTTCAAAATTCAAATATGCTCTAACATGCATATTATATTCCTTTAAGAATGTTTTTAACTATCATTCTTCAACGAGAATGTTTTTAGAAATTTTTCTTAACCTCTTATCTCCTTCAATCTATTATTTTCAATATATTTAGTTTTAAGAATGTATTTAGTTTTAATTTTTAATATTTTTAAAAAAATATCAATAATTAAAAAAACATTGTATCACAATATAAAGTATTTATCATAAATCTAAAATATAAGTTATATGTTCTAAAATATTTATTTATTACAAATTTTAATTATAATATAATTTATATATTTAGAAGTATTTATTTATTATAAATTTTAGTTGTATAAATTAAACATTTATTATATGCAATGCACATGCTAAAATACTAAAAGTATAATGGTCATGCACTGTCAGTGTAAAAAATTTTACACTATTAATCAATCAAAAATCACTATTGTTATGACTTTTAAAGTATTTATTATAAAAGTCAACAAACTTACAATAAATGGTGGTTTGTAATTGAATAACAGTGTAAAACTACTTTACATTGTCAGTGCATGACCTTTTTTCTCAAATACTAATTATTATTGGAAAAGCTCTTCTCAAAACTTCTTGTATATCAATGTTGCATCGACATGTTCAATATGTTTGGCAAAACAAAGAGAAATAGAATTGATGAAAATAGAGAAGAAAGAGGATTAATTTTTGGATTTTTTTTTTATTTGAGAGAAATAAGAGTGAAATTGACAGAATAAAATATTGAAATTTCTTCTCACTTTGTTTGGTTTTGTTATAAAAAGAGGAGAAAGAAATGAAATTAAGTCAAGAATTGTAATTTATAGTATAGGAATATATATGATATATGTATATTAGGATAAATTAAGTTACACTATTTATGCTTCAATTACATCTTTATTTGATAAATATTATATAAATAGAGATTAATTTAATGATAAACCGTTAATATATATAATTCCTTGGTTAAATTAATTCGTAAGTCCCTCAACAATTTGGAAATTTTTAATTAGGTTTCCAAACTAAAAAAATTTGTAATTGAGTCCTTGATCTTATAAAATTTTTGTAATTAAGTCTCTGAAGTCTTTAAAACAGCTACAAATTGTCATTTTTTAGCAGTTTTAAGCCGCTATGAACTAACATCAAGGATCCAATTACAAAATTTTTGCAAGATCAAAAACCCAATTACAAATTTTTTTTAGTTTGGAGACCTAATTAAAAGTTCTCAAATAGTTTAGGGACTTACAAATTAATTTAACTTAATTCTTTAAAAATGAACATTTAAATTGTATGACAATGTATCCTTTGTCATTTAACGTATATTCTTATCACTTTTGCAATTCTACATGAAGTTATTGTAGTGCGGCTTTATATATAGATTTAGATATAACTTCTTTTAAAACAAATCACATGAAAAAACTTAGAGGTTGTTTGTGTGCTACATAAAATCGTGTTTAGAGTTTTATCAAAGGAAAAAAAATAATTTTAATTAACGAAAGTTGCAAACGTGTAAATAAATAGGGCTTTTATGAGTTCATAGTTGTTATTTTATTGATCCCTTCTATTTTTCTAAATTTTGTACGTGCATATATTTTTTCTATTATAAACTACATGTGGTACGACACCAATCACTAATCTCATGCACAACAATGATTATTCACAAAATAAAATATTTTACATTATAATTCACACAACGACCTATAACATTGACGTATAATTTTTTTTTTACTTTCATGCATTATTGTTAGGTTCATAGCCATTTGGCTCTAATTTTTACAAACTCTGTGAACCAATTCAAAAGCTTTCTAAATGAGTACTACTAGTAAATCTTTTTGAGAATTATGAAAAGGAACAAGATTCATAAAAGTGATGAGGATCAATCACATCAATATGAGAAAACCACATTATAATTGATCAGACAATTAAAATGTTGCTCAAAAAGCTAGGATAACCACTTAGAAAGTTAGTTTCCTTGATCAAAAAGTCAATACACTTAATCAGATAGCTAGAGAGATTCTATAATGGGTCATATCTTGAGAAGATTAGTGTCAATAGAATCTAGCAGGCAATTATGAGGTCTTTTCATTTCTAAGAATTCAAGCAATGAGTTTACTATTTCAGAAAGGTTCCCTATAAAGCACATTTTGAACTCACTTGCCAATATCAAAGGAATAATTTCATCTTAAGAAGTTTGTTTTACTTGAGAAGGAACATATGAAAGAATTAACTTTCTCATAAAATCAATCATTCAATTAGAAAGCAACATCAGAAAGTTGTCCACACACCAAGGGAAAATATGAATGAATACTTTTATATATGAATGAGAAACCATTTACCTCAAGTTTTGCATTACAGTTGATTTCAAAAAAGAGATTAAGGACCCATGAAATTAAAAAACCATAATTTTATGTCAGAAAAACAATTATGGTCCGCCAATTTAAATAACCTTAATTTAAAATCAAAAGAAGGATTCAAGGACCACCATCAATTGAATGAGACCCATGGGGACCACTAACATGTCAAACCCTAAATTAATGGAATGTAATGTTACCTGAACACATAGGTTTTAGGGAATTTAGTCCTATCCCCCAATAACTCATGGTATCTTTAATGGTGTGTCAGAATCTTTATCTTGCATGGATTGGACTTGGTACCTCCAATGGTGTTTGACAATTTCCCTCTTTTCTTCCTCGATGGTAACTTCATGAAGGTGTGAGAATGATTGCGAAACTCCATTTTCAGAAAAACTAAAGGTTACCTTACCTACAACACCATTTTACTTCATTTTCATGCTATTATTGATTATTTTTTTAAATCTAGCCATATCACTTAATAGCAAATTAACATTTAAAAAATGCCATGTAATGTTATAAATCCATGTCATAAGCCATGTTATAGTGCTATGTCATCACACCATTTACAATTTAATAGAGAGCTAACATTTGGACCAAAATTACAAAATAAATTAGTAGGGAGATTGAATTCGTAGAAAAAAACAGATTTAAAATTCTCGAAATGTAAAAAAAAGAAGGAGACCAAAAATGTAATCAAGCCATTAATTTATCACAACATGATACTTTGTATGTAATATTATTAAAAAAAAATTAATTGTTAAATTTACACTCGCTTATTAGTTAAATTATTCTTTATATGTTTTTGACTTTCATTAATTTAATTTAATAATTTATAGAAACAATGCCGATCAACTATTATCATGCTCATATCTACATTCATAAAGTTGCATTTATATACTCTTCACGTATTTTTTTGGTATATAATGATGATATTAAAGTTAGAGCTTATAACTTCATGCAAACTATTCCAACTATTACTATTAGGTTGACTCTAATAGATTACTTTTCACGTATTTTTATATAATTTATAATTTATTGAATAACTGTATATATTGTTTGGGTCATAAACACATTTTATGTAATTTGCACAATCCGTTCTTTCTTAATTTACTTGATTTGATGAATATCAAAGACTAATTCAAGATCAAATTTGATTTTCTTTAAACTAGAAAGGATCTTTGCTTTTAAAAACAAATTATATACAATAAAAAACTCACATCTAATCTAATCAAATCTAATTAAAAGCGGTAACTCCATGAATAGAGGAGATTCAAATCATATCATACCTTTGAATAATCGTGCGATTTCTTCAAGACGGTCCCACCTCTCATTGAAAAACATGCGGGTGTAATGTAACACGCAAGCAAAGAGGAGCACGAGCAGGGGAATAAAGAACCTTGAACCAAGAACGTTGGGCCTGGTCGTCGTCCTAGGCCAATAAACCACAGGTGTCAATAAACCGGGCTGTTGGCTCATCCAAAAAATCAAACCAAACCTTTTCTCCACGAGCAAGAAAAAACATCATAAAAAGGTCGCCTCTATATATTCAATATTTTCGCCTTTGCATTCGACAGAGATCTCACTCCACTCAACCGCCTCCACTCTCACCAAGCCTTTCTTCTCTGCTCTCCCTCTGAGCCTTTCATCGCTCCCTCGGAGGTACCTCTCCCTTTCTAAGATTCTTTCCTTCCACTTTTGTTTTTGTTTTAAATAACTATTTATTAAGTTTCAGTATCGTGTTTTTTTTTATTATTATTCTTATTTGATCGATTTTTACTTTCCCTCGGTGATTCATCTTAGTTGCTTTTCTCTCTCTGTGTCTGTCTTGTTTTTATTATTATCCGGTTTTAGTACACTTCGTGGTTGATTAGGGTTTGGTTGTTGATGTGGTATGTTTGGGATTTAGGGTTTTGAAATAAAAGGTTTAAAATTAAATAAAAATCATGGTTTTTAGTTTATTTTAATTACTATTATTCTAGTTCTTGGTTTATTTCAAAGGCAAGGTTGAGTGTTCGAATGGTTTGTTGACACATGGCCGTTTCGTGTATTGCGTATATATCGTACTTGTCTAAATTGAAGCCGTTTGTTTTATTAATGAAGGGCTGAGGTTAATTGCACTTTGGTCGTGTGTGTATAATGTATTCTTTAAATGAGTGTTTATTGTTTTCTTTAATTGGGTTTGGAATAACTTAGTATGTGTCGTGATTAGACTAACATGTGTGTGTACGCGCACGTTCGGTGCTGATGTGTTGCAGAGATGGCAGTGTCGGATGGATCCCCAACCCCTCAGATGGTTGGCAATGCTTTTGTGGAGCAGTATTACTCTATACTGCATCAAGAGCCAGACCAAGTTCACAAATTTTATCATGAGTCTAGTGTCCTAAGTCGACCTGAAGAAGATGGTTCCATGACAATGGTGACTACCACTGTGGTACGTACAAGCAGTGGACTGCTATCAGTTATTGCAAAGACATGTGGAGTCATATACATGCACACTTAGCACATGTTAAACGGAATATGTTCTAAACTGCTCTTTTAATTTCTCATGTTCTGAACTGTTAATGCTGAACTAACCATTTGTATTTTTTTTAATTAAAAAATGGTTATTTGTTTAAACATGATTCAGTCCAAAATATATGGAAAGCACCTTGGATTATGTGCTATTCATGAGAAGAGTGGTGTCATATTTTGAAAATTTTTAGTATATTACTAATAGCATGCATAGTCAATAGGCAACATTCGTTGGGGAATATACCTAACTACCACCCCTAGCCTGATTTATTATTTTGTAGTCAAAGACCAAAATAGTAGGTAACATTCTTTGAAATATTTGAAATCATGTGTCTATAGTGTTAATTGCCATTCATATGCTGACAATCCTTTTTTTTTCCTGCCAAAGCTCATGTCTATCTGAGTTTATTTGGGCTCACAAGTCGAAGTATTTTTGTGTTTTTATTACTTTGACTATTGTGTATGGCAACAAATGATTTAACATTTGCTGAATTCAATGATCTTACTTTGCTGTGGTACAGGAAATTAATAAAAAGATACTCTCTCTGGATTATACAAGCTTTAGGGTAGAAATTCTGAGTGCTGATGCCCAGCCTTCATACAAGGATGGGGTAATGGTTGTAGTGACTGGCTGCTTAACCGGAAGCGATAATCTGAAAAGGAAGTTTACTCAGTCCTTTTTCCTAGCTCCACAGGACAAAGGCTACTTTGTTTTGAATGATGTTTTCAGATATGTTGATGAATATAAGTCAGTGGATATTGAGTCTGTGCCAGCAAATGATGCTGATGAAAGTGCTCCAACAGATGCTTTTACCCCAGAGTCTGGTAACTCTTCTATATTCATCTTCTGGTTATAAATTCATGCTCCTATTCCTGTTGTTTTTCATTTTTTTCCTCTAACATTTTTGCTTTTCTTGTTGGAAGTTGGGGTTTTAAATGTTTGATTGTGATTATGAATACAGAGGCCATTCATGTTGCTGAAGATGTTCCACCTAGTCAAACTGCCGTTGTTGATAATGACATTAGCGTCAGCAAAGATGTGAGTCAACCACTGGAGAATGGAAAATTATCAGTTACTGAAAAGGTGGTTCCTGTTAATCATGTTATAGAATCCAGTCACCAGGAACATCATTCACATGCTGAGAAAGCTGCTTCTAATGCACAGGAAGATACTCCAAAGAAGTCTTTTGCATCCATCGTAAGTTTTATTTATTTGTTTATGCCTACAATGTATTTATTGTAGTGTCTGACCACATGTGACTATTCTGCATTTATTTATTTCAGGTGAATGCACTGAAAGAAAATGCTGCTCCTTTCCATGTGAGGGCTTCCCCTGTGAAACCTGTAGAACAACCACATGTATCTAGCATGCCTGCATCAGAAGCAGCAGCTCCTAGCACTGACATTCCATCAGAAAAGAATAATGAGAATGGAGGTGGTTCCCATGCTGTGACTAGAATGGTTAATTAAGAACAGAGTTTATTATAAATTTTTTCTCATTTGATCTGGATGCTTCTTTGTAACTTCTGTAATTGATTTTCCACAGGCAAGGCTTATGCAATATTTGTTGCAAATTTGCCCATGAATGCAACAGTAGAACAGCTGGAACGAGTTTTCAAGAAATTTGGGCCCATTAAACATGATGGTATTCAAGTTAGAAGTAATAAGGTTAGTCTGTTACAAGCATTTCTGTCATCTAGTTTGCTGAATGTTCTTCAACAACTACAAGTATTGATACAATGCTTTGCTCTTCTTTCCAGCAACAGGGATCTTGTTTTGGTTTTGTGGAATTTGAATCTGCTACTTCAATGCAAAGTGCACTTGAGGTATAGCCTTGCCTAATATCTCCCCCGGTGGATTGCTAGCATTTCTAATTAGACTGTGTTCTTTTTGTTCATTTACTTTAGTTTCTTGATGATGTTGCTGATTGCTATTATATGCTCAGTGTTTGTCCATATGGAGGTGCTGTAGATGATGCATTACGTACAACTATAAATTATTTTTATTTTTGAAAGTCATTTGATATTCAGCAATCCTTTAGTTGTTTTGTTGGCAAAAACATTATATTGCAAGTGTTTTACCATTTGATGAGTTCCTTTCAAGTAACTATAGGGAAATACAGAAACAGATGTATGAAACATCTGCTTGTTGATGGGTTGTTGGTGTTTAGCAGCATATGTTGAATGGCATTGTTTCTTGAGAAATAATTTATGACGAATATGAAGATTGAAAATTGCTAATGATATCGTGTGACCTTTTTTAAATGCATAGTTATATGTAGATTGCTTG
The DNA here is from genome assembly GCA_004329165.1 of Spatholobus suberectus. Lineage (NCBI taxonomy): Eukaryota > Viridiplantae > Streptophyta > Magnoliopsida > Fabales > Fabaceae > Spatholobus > Spatholobus suberectus. The sequence goes on along the minus strand of CM014733.1, from coordinate 44,667,768 downwards.
ATGGTGGTTGATTTTCTTGGTTTCTTACATGTTGTGTATCTGAAATATGCTTTATGTACTTGTTTTTCTCATCTTTCAACTTTATTTTTCTCTTGGGACGGATCATTCTGTAACTGTTAAACTCCTTTGTTTCCTATACTAGGGTTGAGTTGATTTGTGATGGATTTCTTGATATGTTTTCAGAGACATGGGGAGGGGGTTGGGTTACTGGGAGTTGAACATGTAGTAAATCCTGGAAATGATGGTCCAGATCATCATGGGTATGCTGTGTTTTTGGTGTTCTTATGGTTCTTAGTTAAGTTGTGAGCAGTGGGTAGTTTAAATGAAGAATGTGAAATTTGTTTTCTGGGATTAGTACTCCTTGTTTTGGATTGAGTAAAACAGATACATAGACAATGTAGTCCAGATTTATGCATCAAGAGGTGGTTTTGAGTTGTTCTGTTTCTTTCAGTTTGTGCACACTGCAAAGGTTCCTATATTATTGGGTCAAACCAATCATTAGGTTTCCAGAAACAAGGCAATTTTCATAGTTCTCTGATTTATAAGATGAATAGGTGCTAGACTCTGCTTCTAAATGTCGTGCACTGTTGGTTCATAATTTTTCCCCTCTAGGACAGTTTTTGACGGACTTGTGCTAAAACACATCTTGTTAAGATTTGCTTGCACAATTAAAGTTAAGTTATACGACATCACAATGGAGCTAATGTTTTGTTAGGCCCATCTTATTCTGCTGAGTGAAGTTACTGCATGCATGTTACGAGGTAAAATTTGTGCCCTTTTAGATTGTGGTTTTGTTACTGTATTGGTAGTTGCTAGTGGCGTCAACAGTGATTGTGATTGCTTGGGCATTACATCTAAATGCTAGTGCTAAAATAATTTGATATTACAAAGCCGGTGCTCTTTCCCCCTGATCTTCGGGATGTGTTGCTGTGTGCACTGTTTCTACAAATGAATGTAATTTGATTTTGATATAGCTTGTGTCGTGTGCATTCCATTACACCTTTTTGGCTAATTTTGCTTGTTTTTTATACTTTGAGCATTGGAATTTTGTATTGTTTGAGTCCTACATTGATCAGCCATATTTCCATGTACTGTTTCAGGCCTCTCCTCCTGTTATATTGGACAACCGTAGACTTTCAATTGAAGAAAGGCGAGGCAAGTTAATCTTGCTTTTCTTGTCAATTTTAAACATTTTTTAAATTAAGTTGGCAAGTTTTGTTTATTATTTCCCGCGACTTCAATGTCTGTGACTGATTTATGCGCTAGATATGCTGTATAACACTTTGTTACGTAAAATTTTGCACTGATAACGTGTATTCTTGTTTATTGCAGCGAATAATGATCGGGTGAGATATTCATCAGGAAGGGGTGGATACAGAAATGACAGAAATGATAACTTCAGGGGCCGCGGCAACTTTGGTGGTGGCCGCGGTGGCGGTGGTGGCGGCTATGGAAATAGGAATGATTTTGAGAAGCGAAGCGAGTTCTCTGGCCGGCCTCGAGGAGGTAATAATGGTGGGCGTAGCAATGGAGACGCTGCGCCGAGGAGTTATCAGAATGGAGGAAAAGTCACTCGTCAACCAGTGAAAGTTCAGTAAAGTGCTCCGTTTTGTTGGGAATTGAGTGACAACGGGATTTTCTTATAGATAGCGGCATCTAGGGATTTTGGTTTGCAACTGGATTAGAGTCTTTTTACTTTATAGCTGTCATGATCCTTTCTATTCCTTTTTTGGTTAATTCACATTATTCCCCATACCTACTTCCCCCCTCTACTTTCTTTTATTTTTTCCAATTTTGTTACATTTTGTATCTAATATTCCGGAATAATTGTTTTGGAATCGGCCACAATTGTATGCCATTTTTTTTTAAAATTCCCATGCTATTTGCCTGTCTGTTATAAGTGAATTTTCTTTGTTACATGTCATTAGGTATTAATAGGTATTGAGAGTTTCGCATTTTCAATTAAATTACATTATTGGGGAACAAGATTTTAAAAAAAGGATTTTGGAAAAAATTAAAATGTTTAGTTGTTACATGAGTTTCTTGAAAATATGTTTACAGGAGAAAGTTAATTATTGTATAGTCAATTATAATGGAAACTTTTTTCTTATCTATCAAAATGGGAAAAATTTGTTTTTATTTAATAATTTAATATTTTTAGAAGTGTGAGTAGTATTTTTATTCTTTTATCATGGAAAGTCTTTATTTTTATTATTTTTTCGGAAATATTAAAATACTTTTATAACAAATATCACGTAGCAATGAATTGAATGAATTTTATTTTTTTTTGTCATTTACTATCGGTATGTGTGTGATCTTCGTCACTGTTACCTTGTTAAGGTCTACCTGTTTTCGATAGAGCACCTATATTTTGTAGGAAAAGGATTTCAAAAATCTTAATTGAAGTGTCATAGGTTAATTCGTTAATAGCTATTTGTTTTGTCTTTTAAAAAACATAATAGAATCAAAGAAAAAATCTGAAGCTTTATCAGTACTTGTTCAAATAATGTTTGCAAATTTTAATTCGTAATTTCTGATAAATATTGCTTAGAATTTATAAAGTTCTGTTTGTGTAACGCTACTCTTTCTTTCATTAGACCAATGCTACTTAAGTCGAACTTTTAAGCACACTCAAGTTCTTATCAAATTTTCCGTTGATTTGCCCCTGGATTGCACGAGCACGGAAAGTTATGCTAAGGGAAGGATCTGGTGCTAAGGAAGAAGTATACGCTTGGGAGAGGATTACAATCTAATTCATGTGGAAAACAATTATTGTGAGGATTTCTTAGAGATGTAGTGGAGTAGTAAGTAATAAAATGTGTAGACAAAATGAACTACTCAAATGATTAGTAATGGAGTAGAATGATTATTGGACCGGGTTTGCAGGGGGGGGAGGGGGAGAGACAAAGGTAAGGAGGGCAATGCGTAGGATGTGAGCGGATATGATAATATCTCCATTTTCATACTCACATTTAAAAAAATACCTAAATCTTAACTCATATACGTGTGATAGTATTTTTATTATCCTTATCCTTACCTATTTGGTATCTGATTTCATTATGTGCATTTTGGTTAGGAGAAATTCCAATTTTAGTATTTAAAATTGTAAACATCAGTTATTTTAGTCTTTAACTCCATAATATGTCATTCTTTTTAGTCTTTTCTACTACAAAATGGTAGTAAAGAATGAAGTAAAAATAACTAAAATGAATAACTTTTTGTAAAGTTTGAAATTGAGGTGATTGACAAATACAATATGCGAGGCTAAAATGAGAGTTAACTCATTTTTGGTTAACCTTAATTTAGTCTTGCATTTTTTTGTCTAGGATCACATAGAGGGTAATCATATTCAACACATGAATATTAACAATATAGTAGTACTAGCTCTACTAGTGGGTTGGAAGGAAGCAGGGGAAGGGGGAGGGTGGGGGCCGGGGGGCGAGGTTTCATATATAAGATTCAAACTTGCTACCTTTTACGAGGAAAAATTAGCATGTACCATTTAAACTAACCATATGTTGGACACATAATATAATTGTTTGACAAATTAGTAAAGGGACAATTAATACATGATGTCAAACTTTTACACTTACACTATTTAATAACTTTTTCTAGAATATGAATTTAATCAATTCAACCGTCGAATCATTTGACATTTCCTTTTTGATCATGTATATGAAATTTCACATTATTTAGACATTCCTTGATATTTTATTTATCAATGAATGTTTACTTATATTGTAAATAACATAGTATCCATCAAAATAAAGTAGTGCAATGAAGTATCAATTAGTTTATGATGTGCATGAAATTTTATAAACTTAATCTACTTTACATAAAATTTTCAACGGTTGTATTAGTTAAATTTATATTCTAGAAAAAGTTATTCAGTAGTATAAGTGTAAAAGTTTGATACCTGATGTTAATTAATCCTATCCCATTAGTAGCACATGAACTCTATTCTAATACTGACTTTACAATGAGAAAACAATAAAAACAGAGCATTAGTTAAAGTATAATATATATAACTTAATTAAAAAGTTCAATGATAATTTAATTTTTAATTATAAAACATTGCAAACAAAATTATTTAAGTTGGTTAAAAATTATTCACGAGTCTTTCAAATTCTATTTATAAAATATAATAAATATGTTATGCAAGTGTGATAAGGTTAGATATTACTATACCTATAAAGTTTGTGTTGGATTTAGGCATGTATGAATGAAGTGTTAGTCTCAAACTTACATAAAGATAAATGATCTAAGGTGGTCTAATAGAGTTCGCCTCATGCTTATATAGGGTGGTTCTCCTAATGGATTGCTACTCTAATAATAGTTTAGAACAATGGAGTATGGAAAAAGGGATAATGACATCTGCAAGGACTTCAATTTTCAAGTTAGAGAAGAATTTCAACAGAGTAACAATGTGAAAAGGAAGAGACACTTGCATGAGAAAGGAGTCATGATATTCATAGGTGAGGGGTGGTTAACCTTAAAGCCCATGGCGATACTAACTTTGGTGGGTTAATAGCTACTTGTAGCCACATCTTAATGTGAAACGTGGGGAACTGTAGGATATTTGTATTTGTGTCTAGGATCAATGATCAGGTTGGGGGAAGGAGGGGTTGAATTATGTTATTCAAAATTTTCGCAAAAACCTTTTTTAAAATGTTTTGTCTAAAGGGTTAATCAACAGATTTTCAAAAGAAGTTTAATTAAAGACGAAAGAAAAACACAAACCAGAGAAACACAGAGAGTTTACATTGGTTCGTCTCACCTTAGAGACTACGTTCAGTTCTTGGCAAACTACCAAGTCCCACTAATTTAAACAAGTTACAAGTAGTCTTTTATCCAAGCCTCTTCAGGCTCAACTCAAGTAGTTTTTAACTTGTCTCTCCAAGCAAAAACCTAAGTATTCTTTAAATCAAAGCCTCTTTAGACTTCTACCAATTCCTTATAAAAAAGGTTGAGAGAGGTTATCACACTAAAGCTAATGTCTTTATCGGACGAATGTACAATGAGGCTCAGGGAAGCGTTTACAAACAAAGTATTCAGAGATTACAGATTGAGAAAAAGTTTTTCAAGAGTTCCACACACTATTTATCTCTTTGAGACTGAGGTCTCTTCTTCTATTTATAGGATTCTCCTAAAAGTGTCCGTTGTGAGAGCTATTGGAGACATCCTTCGTCTGGCGTTATAAAAGCAGAAAAAAATTGTTGAAGCATTAAATGTAACATTTAATGCCTTTCCCCAACCAGTCATTCTGATAAGAAAAAGCAATTTGTTTATCTAGCCTTTCTCGTACTCAATCTTGTTGTAGTGGGCATATCTACTTTTCGTATTGACATTTGCACACAAATTCCTTCTTTTATGCGTAAAGTAAACTTTTAGCGAGGATAGGTACATAGATGTCTTTTTGTTTGAGGTGGTTTTCTCTTTTTCAAAAACTGTAGAACTCAAATAAAAAATGCATCGTTTGAAGGAGTTAGTTATTGAAACTTTTAAGAGAAAGAAAAGAACGCGTAGACAGACGATAGCGAAGACGTGTAGTATTAATGAATAATCAGACGATTGTTCAATAAGACTATTTGTGACTGTTTGTTATTATCAAAAATAAAGTGCGGGTCATAAAATCGTCATTTGTCTTAACATTTGGTGTGACAAGACACATTGAGATGTGATAGGTAGAGTACTTAAAACCGCTAATGAATTTAGAAATTTTATGTTGTGGGACAATACTTATATACATAAATTTGTGGAGGCAATACTTATATTATGAATTAGTTTTTTATATAATATTTCAAACTATGGAGGCAATTTGTAATTACATACATATGTTATATTAACAAAATTTTAAAAGTTTGTGGGGGGCAATTGCCCCCAATGTCTACCAAGTAAATTCGTCCATGCTTAAAACCTTTTGATTAGACATTATTTCTTAAATGCGATTAGATTGACCTTATAATGTGTGTTCACATGAGGTTCATTAGGTGAGTTGAAGATGGGGTGATGGGTAGGCAAGGTCCAGATAACCTTACTGGCTCAAAGGTTCTTAGGGAGGATAACGTAATTGCCATGTCAGACTTATGTCAAATCATGAACTTCATAATCTCGAGAGTCATGCTCATAGGATTGGGTTTGCCTAAAGGTTCAATCCGAAACTAGAAACAATAACAGAGTGAAACTGAACTTACCATTAGTACTGTAAGACTGTTTATGGACAAGTTGTATTTATCTATCTATATATTTAATAAAGGAGACTTGAACATATCTTAACCGTTGATCAAAGCATAAATTTTACAATAGCCGTTGAATTTGATCAAATTTAAAAGACCTAATTGTATTTAATGAAGAATTAAATTGCTCTCATTAATGCTATTTATTATACAATTTGACAATTAAATATTAATTTTGATATTAAGTAGTAACATACTATTTATTATACAATTTTAATAATTAAATTTTAATTTTTAATAATTTTGATATTAAGTAATAACATTAAAAATTATATTTCTACTTATGCTCAATTTATTTTTAAATTAGTTACTTTAAAATATATTTGACGAACAATAGTAGTTAAAGGTAACGATTTTATAAATGTATAGTTAAATTTAAAATAATTCATAACGTGTTATTTAATTAATAATTATATAAGAAAAGAAATTAATAAATAAATTATTATGTATATATATATATATATATATCATTATAGTTTATTTTTAATTTAGTTATTAAAATATATTTCACAAACAATAATATTTTAAAGTAATTATTCTATAAATATGTAGTTAAATTTAAAATGATTATAAACCTATAAAAAATAGACCTTAAATAATGAGATTCATTGATGGATACTTATATTTTACAATGTTGATCGGATCTAATCAAATTTAAATGACCTAATTATATTTAACGAATTTAATTATATTAATGAATACATAATCATTGACCTAATTAGATTTAACTAATTTAATTATTATTTAATGATATTAAAACAAAGAATGAATCTGTTTTTAAATTCAATATTATTTATAGCTATTAATTAAAATTAATATTATTTAGTGGTTTTTGATTTCCTTTTCTATTTGATGGTTTACTTATTGCTATATCTTATTTAAGCCTGACCAATAAGCATTTTAGTTATATCATTGCTTAACTTTATTTTATTGATCAACTTTTTTTTTAAACAATTTAAAGTGATTTTCTTGGTATCAATTTATTAGTATTTTGCTTAATATATTCTTTTATGCTATTTTTTTTATATTGCTTGTTTCAAAGTAATTATATGTATGATATCATAGGAAGAAATATTTGCACGTAAGTTCAAGATAATTTTGTAAGAAGAAGTATACATGATTGAAAATTTTGTGATGTTAAAGAATAATGACAAATTTATGTAAAATGTATATAGCAAATTCTATTACACTTTGAGACTATCAATATAAATGAAACCTTTTTTTTGTTACAATTTTTTTTAGATTGCAACTGGATGAAGAAAAATCATGTGATAAGGAGCAAAATGAATTTTTGAAGTTTTAGATGTATTAGAAAAGAAAGATTAATTTTATAGCAATTTTTTTTTTTTAATGTTTATGCAACCAAATACATTGTCCAATTGGTAATTTTTTTTACATAATTAAACTCAATTTAATTTACGGGAATTTTATTTCATTTTACATATTATTTTTTTGCATTTATAAAATTTATTTCAAAATTCAATTGTTGAAAAAAAATATTAAAAACATATAAATTAATAAAAATTAAATATTTATTAATAAATTAAAAAGAATAAAAATATAAAAAATATTACATAAATATGAATTAATATTTACCAATAAAAAAATCATAAGAACTATTTACAAACAAATAATGATCAATTAATTAATATTAAAATTCATAAATAGTAAAATATATCTTTATTTATTATTGTTCATAAAATAAATATTAAAGTAATAAAATTAAAACAGTAAAATAAACTTAAGAAAAAAATTAATGTAGTTTTTAATGCTATTAATGTATTATTTTTGTAAATATATAGATAAATAGTTTTTTTCTATATTATTAATTATTGTATGTATTTATTAAGTATAATACATAACTAATTTTATGTTTTCTTTTTGAATAAAAAGTATATTTCTATTATAAGAATAAAATTAAATACTCTATTATTGTAGTTATCACTATCAATTTATATATTATTTTATATGTATCTTTTCATATTATCTGTTATTTTTACAATAAATATAGTTAAAATTTTTTAATTATAAAAACATAAAAAATACATGTTAATATAGTATCTACAATAACAAAAATGAACACTCAATTTTTTATATTCTCAAGGTTTAGTACTTTTGATAAAGAATTAAATTGATTACATTAACAATAATCATTACATAACGATGATGATGATGATGATGATGATGATAATAATAATAATAATAATTATTATTATTATTATCATTATCATTATTATTATTATTAGAGTCTTTTCAAATTTATAAGAGTCGATAATAGTATAATTTTTTATTCTTATAAATTCAAACCTTAATAATAATAGTAGTAGCAGTGCATTAAATTGATCAATTAAATATTACATAATCTACAACACTAACTAAATTTAATATAAAAATAATATACAAGTAAGACAATAACAACAACAACAACAACAATAGAGTTTTTTCATAACAGTCAATTATAAGACATTATGATTTTTAATTCTTATAAATTTAGACCCTAAAAAATAATAAATACTCACTACATATCAGAAAATAAAATAGTTGTAGAGTATGCAATAATAGTGAAGTTATTATTATTAATAAAATTGTCTTTTTGAGTTCGAGAAATAAAAATAGTAACACATGAAAAATAACATGTAATAATATTAAAAATTAATAACACATATAGATAATAATTTTTATAGATAAATAATCCTTATAATAATTAAATTATCATACATAAAATTTAAAACATATAGTAATCCTTATAGATACGTAACTTTAAATAGTAGTAAGTAATGAAATTAAAATCAAAGAACAATAATAATAATAATAATAATAATAATAATAATAATAATAATAATAATGTCAGAAAAATCTCATTGCACTAATCAGAAGTGTTCAATTTATGTCACGATGTCGTTAACCAACTCAACTTCAACAATATTACATAATTGTAATTAATATCTTCAAAATAATTAAAAATATAATTTTACAATAATTAACAACTATATCCATTTAATAAAAATCACACTATTTCAACAAACGCAAAATAAATTTTAATTTTTACAACATTAATTTTAAACACATAAAAATCAAGTACATGTTAACATAATATTCACAATAACAAAAATGAATACTCAAATTTAAATAATTATATATTATACATTCCTATTTATTATATTTATATATATTTTTTTGAATTTATACATTTCATATAAGTATTGTATCACTATTATTACTTAAAAAAAGAACAAATTATAATATTTTAATGTAATTATATTTAATATAATACTAAATATGTTAAAAAATGATACTTTTATTGATGTACATATATTTTTAAAAAATACTAAATATAAATAGTAAAAAGATATAATTTAAATAAACCCGTGCGAGACACGAGTTTAAAATCTAGTTAAAATGTAAAAGAAGATTAAGTTTCTATTATTATTGTACGCTTTCACTCACTAATGGTATTGTACAATATAGGTATCTCTACAATTCTAAAACACAAATACTTACTCACCCATTAAACAAAGTCTTTAGTTCTTGTAAAATATGGCTATCTAAACAATTCAAAACACATCAACACTTATTCACCCAAGTGACAAGGCACATAATTTCCATTAAACAAAAGTCTTTAGTTCTTGTTAATGAATAATAATAAAAAAAAGCATCAAGAGAACTTTTCTCCCTCGTTTAACTTGATTCTAATTAATCAAGATCTAATGTATCTTTTGAATATTGAATGTCTGAAATCAAACAATTCAAAACATGAATTGGAGAAAATTTATGAAATTATTTCGTTTTATTTTATTTTTCTTAATAATTAACAAAATGCATTTTGTCTGAAATGGAAACAAACATTTCCACAAACCAATTCAAACACACCCTCACCACCTTAGCAATCCCATTCTCTTTGTAAAGTCATAATTTTGATCCGAAGGCAAATATTTTTTTTTTCCCAATGCACAGCGTTTTATCTAAATGCATTACCAATAATACGTATATGAAACCTGACGGTGCAAATAGTAATAGGTGATAGGTGTTAGGACAATAAAAGCCAGCTCGTACAAATGAGAAAGTGTAACGGCTTTAACAAGAAGCTGATGTAATTGTCCTTTATGCCCAGCTGTATCAGTTGATCTCTGATTGTATGAGTTTTCCAGTTTCCACCGTATCAAAAGGGACGGCCAATTATCTACATTGCCCCCACACAAGAAAAAAAAAGATTTCGTAAAACTCTTTCATTCTCATTGTGTAAATGTAGCTATGAAGATATAATTCCTCTCCAAAATGTTGGTAATGTGTTTGAGTCGTCTGAGCTCAGACCACTGTCAGCTAAGAATTCAGATATCTGCTTTGGCCGTTGGAGCTGTCCCTCTAGAAACTTCATGAATGAAGTTTCCAAGCAGCCCCTGATCCAAAATCATGTTTGGAATCTGGAGAGCAAACTGAAATGTCAAGTCTGTGCACAAGGACAGACAAATATTGACATAGCTGGGAGAGGAAAGCAATACCTTGTCACCAAAGAAAATCTTCGTATTATTAGCAATGGCCTCAATAAATTTAAGTTGAAGAAATTCAGGGGTGAGCTTCAACCTGTTTGCTTCAGCTTCCTTTATTACACTTGATATTGCAAAAACAATAAAATTAATCATTTTTTTTTCCAAGACCATAAATTATAATATCTTATTCATAAACAACTTTCATTCAGCAAAGACATTAGGAATAGGAAAATCTCACCGGTAGAAGTCTGCATCTGCTAGGCTCTTTTCACGTGCCAGGTACATTGCATTCTCTATTTCTTCTTGTCTTCTAGCACTATCCTTTTCCAACAATTTTTGCTCCATAAGAATCTTGCTAACATTGGCATTCTTCTCAGCCTCACTAATGGCCATCTTCTTCATTGTCTCTGCCTCCTTCTCGGCTACTTTCTGTTTCTCAATAGCAATTAAGACCTATCCCATAACATCCAAAGCACCTTGCTTAACATCATTTAGAAAAGAGAATAAAACTAAAGTAAAATGGAGGGTCTAGCATACAAAATCCTGCTAGAAGCATTTATAGGACTCAACAAAAGGTACAGAAATGACAGTGCAAATCAATCATAAGGGGGAAAAAAGCACTGACATGTGCATGTGCTCACACATGTTTAATAACCGTCTCCTTCAAATGAAATTATCAACTAAGTTTTACCTATATAGCTCCACAGATATTAACAGGAAAATGACAGCTCTTCTTAATGAAAATATACCTTAGTTCGCTCCTCTTCCATTTGTTCAAAATTGCGTCTTATGCTATCTGGAATGGTTGGCTTTGTGACACGGACACTAATGATCTCAATTCCTGGAGCATAGTGGGTGCAGTCAACTTGAAGAGCATCTTTCATCTTTTCATCAATCTGAAAGGACCTTAATGATAGCATTGTTGACATATTTATTAAGACAACAAGAAAGAAGAAAACCCAGAAGCCGAAAGATGCATATTGGGGTAACTCATCTGGTACAATGGAGGAAAAGAATCACAAGGTATGGAACAATAAAAACTTGAGACTTGCATAAACTCCTTTTCAGTGGATGACAATAGAAGCTACAAGTTACTAAGCATACATCAAACTGTTTCATATCAAGTTCAACCATCATCTTATTCTTAACAATCATAGTATAAAATGGGAGGTACCAGTATAAAATAAACTATGGCTGTAAAATTACACTTCTAAAAATATAAAATTTAACCTGATCAAACACATCAATATAGACTTGTTGAAGAGTATGAGAGCTGCAGAACTGATTGATCTCATGATGAATCTTGTCATATATCCATGTCTTATCATAATGTACACCATAGTTGAGCAATGTCTCAAAGACAAATTCCTTATGGAGTCGATTAACAACCTAAAAGAAGAATACACATCACTGCATTTAAAATTATTAAAGACGTGAAAGAAAAAAAAAAACAGAACACCAGTAAATGTAAGAGTTACATAAAGAAAAAATATTTGCTATTACCTCAATCTTCCCAAAATTGATCATAACACCTCCTTTAGTACCGCAGGGTATATCAGTCACCTGCAATAGTCACCATAATTCAAAAATCCGAATTATAGAGCCAAAAGAAACTCAAATTCCCATCCTGAACTTGCTCTAATCGAGTTACCATATCCGTCTGAAGTGTCACTTGAACAGGTTCATACTGAGTTATAAAAGGTATCTTTAGATGGAAACCTGGAAAATTAATACCAAGAACATGAAGCAAACCTTTGGGCTAGTACACATAAAAGAAAACAGAGGAGCATTGAGAACCTGGCTCTGTAATTGTTTTCAGAAGGGCACCTCCTCTCCAATATACCCCCACATGGCCTTCCGGGACTTGGTGCAGAATGGATAAGGTATTTTGGAAGGATGGTGATGCCGAAGGAACCAAAACCTGTACATGATATCACATGTTTTTAAGCTTCAAAGGTTGAGTAAAATCAATTTATATATTTTCCAATTGTAAGAAATAGTACAACAATAAGAACAATAACTAAACCTTATCCCACTATGTAGTTCGGCTACATGGATCATCATCAAAAACTAAATTTTTATGAAAGCCCAATTAATTCTAACATAGTCAACGTTGATACACAAGTCAAAAAAGCAAATTATAAGCAGAACATCTTTATTCTCAGAACTAATCTTCCGAAAAAATAGTAGGCAAGAATTAATGCCAAAGCAACAACAAATCAAGACAAATAGCCTATTCATTATCATTTAACTTCAGTAATTTAGAACTTTCCACCATTCCACAATCTAAAAAGTGTAAGCAGATAATTGAATGTTTATATCCCAGGCATTCACCTCATGTATGTGCAATAACAGATCATACTTAATGCAAAAAAAGTTATCTTACCCATGCGAATGTTAGTGATAACATTCACTTTGTCAAGATTACCACGTCATTACTAAATGTGAGGCCTATAATAAAATTTATCCAAAATTGATCAAACAAACCATTTAGTATATCACGTTTCACTCAACAGCTAATACAACTCCACCTTGCTTGTTTCACTAATTTTAATCAGCGAGATGAATGCTCGTTACACTTTTAGCAAATAGCACATAATAAAATTAAAATAACACAAAAATTTGTACAAATATTCGATACACATTTGATACAAGTTAAAGAAACCATCAAAATCAGAGGGAGGCAAACCAGATAACCAAATCAGACAACCGAGGCAAGTGATTAACGAATTGATAAATGGTTATATATACGAATGAGATTCAGCGCAACATCATTGTAGTTCTACGACTTTAGATGTTCCCAAACGACGTGAAACAACGACGGTGCAATAAACTCTGGCATTGTCGTTTATCGACAAGCAGAAAACGAAACCGAGATTGAAAATATTTTGGAATCGCAATGATGAGAGAGATACCAGAGCGGCACTGGCAGAGAATAAGAGAAAGGGGATGAGAATGGCGGTGGAATCGCGGCCTTGCCGCGACGGAGGAGAAGTGACTGTTCGTTGCTGCGAATCCATGGTGGTGGAGAACTTTTTTCCTTTTCTTTTTCTTTTTCTTTTTTTACACTTAAGTTCGTCCTTTATTCTTTGCTTTGTTTGGGGTATGAAAAGAAATTTGGCCTGCTTCACTTGCAATACTTCTTGGGGGCAATGTAGAGTTAATCGTACCCCACCGCTTCAATCACAAACCAGATTGTGTACTCGTTTGTTCGGTCCAGTTTCTTAAACCGGTAGTTCGAAAAACTTCTGAACTACCACATTTGAATTAAATAGGTTTAAATATTTGTTGGTCGTTTAAATTTTGACTAAGTTTTTATCAAATTTAAAAGTGATTTTTATTTTCTAATTTAAAAATTGCCTACTTTTGATTGTTATCAAGAACTAAAAAATTCATAAAATAGAGACAAAAAATGGATAGAGACTAGGGTGGTGCAGTTGCTTAAGTGGTTTACGATAAAAAAGTAGATAATCATCACTGTATTTATTATTAGAATATTATACAGTTCAGATGCTTTCTTTGCAACCTCTTGAACTAGTAATTAGAAATAAAAATTATTTTTATTTGATATTTGTTGTATTGCTCGAATTTGGTACCCCCATGGTAGGATTGAGCAAGACCCGTCTTAGGGAGCTTGACATCGCCACATTGGTCCAAGACTAAACAGCCACCTCGGGGACCAACCAAGGTGGCACGCCAAGCACATATCGGTCAAACATAAATAAGAAAACAAAGCCTATTATGCATAATCCTGAAAACTAAGGTCGCGATCCTGGCATTTATGACAAATAAATCAGGTAACTTGGTTAGATTCACACATCCATATATACAATCTAGAGTCCTAAACCCTACAACACTAATGAGATCGCCTTATTTGACTTGAGCATCAGAATGTCTTTGTAAGTCCCCTCGGTGCAATTTAGAAGCGTGGAAGTAGGAGAGCAACCAAGAGGGAGAAGAAGTAAAAGAAGGAAGGAGATTGCCTTAGAGGAAGAAGGAGGAAGACTAGCTTTTGCAAGAACATTTTGGCGCCCACCGTGGTAACTGACAATGGAAGGCAATTTGTGGACAAATCTTTAAAGGAATTCTACAAAAGGCTAGGGATCCGACACTAAGTCACGTCGATGGAGCACCCCCCAAACTAATGGCTAAGTCGATGCTGCCAATAGGGTGATCCTCGAAGAACTAAAAAGGAGGCTAGGGAAGGCCAAGGGAAGTTGGGTAGAGGAATCGCCGAAGATCTTATGGGCATATCGTTGTACACCCCAATCAACCATGCAAGAGACACCGTTTCAACTAGTATACGGTGTTGACGCCATGGTCCTAGTAGAAGTGGGAGAGTCATCCTTTCGCCAAATAGTGTTCAACTTGAAAAAGAATGAAGAGGCCCTAAAGGTTGAGTTGGATTTGGCAAAAGAAGCTTGGGGAGAATGCACAAGTACAAGAAGAAGCATGCAAGCGGAGGGCCCCTTAGAGACATAATTTGAAGTTGAGATCAAGAAGCTTCAAACTTGGAGATCTAGTCTAGAGGATGTTGGGAGAAGCTTTGAAGGGGATAGGGGAAGGAAAGTTAGCAGCTAATTGGGGAGGCCTATTCAAGGTGGTGGAATAGTTAGGCAATGGAGGATATTGTTTGGAGCACTTGTCTAGCAAAAAGATTCCGAGGATGTGGAATGCGTCCCGCTTAAAGTTGTATTTCAACTAAGAAATTGTAACGGTGATGTACTCTTTTTCCTAACTCAATTTTTTGTCCCAAATAACAAAAAAGGCATGGGTTTTGGCTGGGGAGGTATAAACGAGGCACACCAAAAACAATATTAATAAAGTATTCGTTCACCATATGACTTTCCTTACGCAAAGTTTCTAAGCCGACCCACCAAGCTTGAGAACATTTCCCACTAAAACCTTTCTAAGTCGACCCACTAAGCTCGACGACTTCACGATTTTGATCCATTGAAACCTTTCTGAGCCAACCCATTAAGTGTTATGACTTGATAGTTTTGACCTATCGAAACCTTTCTGGGTCGACCCACTGAGCTCGATGACTTGATGGTTTTGACCTACCAAAACCTCTTGAGCTGACTCACTGTGTTGGACAACTTGGCAGTTTCGACCCACCAAAACCTTTCCGAGCCGACCCATTAAGCTTGACGACTTAACTGTTTAACGGTTTTGACCCACCGAAACCTCTTGAGTCAACCCACTGAGTTCAGGGAATTAATGGTTTTAACCATCGAAACCTTCTAAGCCGACTTACCGATCTCAAAGTCTGGGATGATTTTCATCCACCGAAACCTTTCCAAGCTGATACACTAAGCTTAATAACTTGTTGGATTCGTAGCGTCAAAATCAAACTAAGATGAGTCAAAATAAGCAACGATAATGAAGTTAAAAGGGGAAAGAAGTAATAGAGTATGTAAAGAAAGAAACTTTCTTTCACTAAGCGGTAACGCTAAATACATTACAGGGGAAATTTACATTAAAAAGGTCATCACAAAAAAGAAATGGTCCTAAGTCCTAAGAAATAACTACGTTGCTGGGCTGGGTAACCTTTTTTTCAATGGCCAAACAAACAAAAAGTGAGCCTCCATATATAGGAAGCAGCATAAAAAGAATATTGCATAAGAAGCCATGAAAATGAGGCGTTAAGCTACAAAAAAGCTCACCCAATGTTGACATTGTCCTCGACTTGTTCGGTGGTGGAGGTTGGAAACGCGAAGGCTCCCCACTTGGACTTTCTCCTCCTTCTAGTTGAGATCTCGACCACATCCACCAGCACCCTGCCTTTAACATCTTTCCTTACATCAAAGCTTAAGCAGTTAATGACCGGGAAAGAAAGGTCAACTGCTGGAGAGCCTTTTGGAAACCCTTAATATGCTCCTCCATGATGGCCCCTTGGCGTCCTCCAGGTCGAACTTGAGACGCTTAACTAGGTCGACATCGCTTGTTCGTTCTGTTTATGCCTCGGTTAGCCCTACTTTGAGTCATAACACTTCAGCTTCCACAGAAGTCTTGGCCCGAACAACTTGATTTATCAAGGCTTCCCTACAAGCTTGGGCCTCCTTAAGCTTAGTCTTTAGGTTGGATACAACTTTCCTCGCCTTTCTGGCCCTAAGCAAAAGGGTGTCGTTGGCCTTGGCAGCTTCAGCGAGGCCGATCCTCGCCTTCTCTAACTCAGCCTCTTGACCTTAGCATCTTTGGCCTCTAAGAGTTGTTTTGCTGATCGAGATTGCTCTAGCTTGTTCAACCATAATTGGGTGATCCCCTAAAAGCGAGCTTGGAAGACAGATAGCGCCTCCAAGGCCATTTGAAGGCCAACCACTCTAAGGGTCTCCTAGTCGGCCTCGAATAAAGAGGCAGGGCCTAACAACTTCTATAGGCCGAAGTACTAGCCCTACATGGAGTTCAGCCTCTTGGAGGCAACAAAGAAGGTCAGATAGAGTCTAAAAGCTAAAGAGGAATCCTCGACTAGTTTGTCAACAGGGGCATGGCAAGTCTGCTTTGGGGGAGGACTAGCTGAGTGAACCTCGATGACTGGAGGAGTCATTTGTGTTAGAGTAGGGGTCGGTGCATGGGAGGAGGAGAGTAGAGTCAGGGGGCGGGGGGCAGTTTGGCCAGCGAAAGTGGCACCGACCTTAACAAATTTGGCTTTCTCAACCCTCTCATTATGGAGCTTTTTGAAGTTGAACTTGCACATAGGCACTACAAAAGAAAAAAAAGAGTTAGAACACGAAGGTAATTTCCAAACAAAGAACACCCACAACACTCACACTCCATGTCCTTCAATGGCTGCCTAGAGTGGAAGAGCCCTAACACAAGTTGGCAAGGAAACTATTGAGGAAGCTTGTGTAAGTCGACCATATTGGCCCTGTCCTTAGTCAACATCTCTTCCATTTGCCACTCAAAAATCTTGTGGAGGTTCCTCATCTAGTAAAGCGAGAACTACAATCGCCCCTGGGCATTGAAGAAATCGAGCATCCCAGTTAGACCCAGACGAACGTGGAAGAACCCTTTCGAAGTTTTTGTAGGAGGAAGTGAAGGCGATAATTAGGGAGAGATCACTAATCCCGGACAAAGAGACCCAACCACCCCTCTCCCTCACCTTGGCCAAATAGTGGTGGAGGAACTTAGGAGCTATTGGCGTCATATGGAGGAGGTTGCAAAGAATGCGAAAGGTGCCATGGCCGCCCAACCATTTAGGTGAAGCTAAGTCGGGGCCTCATTCAGGGCCTGCTACACTTCGACCTCAAACCAGTTGAAAGGCTCTGTAATCCTGAGGTAGTGGAACAACATCTCATAGATGAAAGTAGTGGGCTTGCTCGAGGACGGCGGTAAGGAAGACGTATTCATCCGAACTGCATGACTCTACCACCACCAAATCCTTTTAGACTGAGTGGGAAAGGGTGATGGACTTCAAGAGGTCGGATATTGCAGCTTCAAATTAGAACTTGGAAAAGTACGCCCTAACCCTTCTAGTAACCCACCTATACCTGGGCAAGGTAATCAAGGGAAAGGTCTCCTTGGGTTGCCTCTTCCGGTGATGATCGACCAAGGGAAGGTCGAGAGTGGCCTTGGAAGATCGATATTCCACTTGTATCATGAGCCTCTTGAACTAGTTTCCCAGCATCAAATGCGTTTGCTCGGACTGTTGGCTTGACCTAAGGTTGCTCCCCAGCTTGCTCGTCTTCCTTCTCCATGAAGGATGTATGCACGGAGGAGTTGGAAATCTTTGGCCTTCTTGCAATGACTCTCCAATAGCTAGCACCTCCGGTAGTAGCATTCTTCCGAACTTTAAGTTGGGGGACCTTCCATTCTCTTGAGACGATGCCATGGAAGGAGAAGAAGGAAAAGGGAGAAAGGCGTACCTGACTAGGTTCGGGAAGAAATATGGAGGATGAGGTGGTAAACTTTGCGAAAGGGGAATTTTTCAGCGTAGAGGTAGAAGGGAGTAGGGGGATAAAGAACTAAAGGAATGGAGATAGAGAAAAGGAGTGGTAGGAAAGGGTGAAGAACCCCCTTTTTATAGGTGCATGGGGGCTCGGTGACCCAAAAGCCTAACTCTTCACGACCGTTAAATCATTGCCTTCCCTCTTACATCGAACGACTTGGATGGCGTGACAGTTTAGATCCCTTAGGCCATCATTAGCCTGCTTTGAAATTGTCACCTAACATTAAATGCACATGGGAATGTGCGTAACAGTTCACAAAGGGAACGTGACCCTTTGATTACCTCATTCCCGCGTGCCTTTCCACTCTCAACTCATCACCCAAAATCTAGAAGGCTGACTTCGAGTTTGGCTCGAAACACCACAATGTTGTTATATGGTCGTTTGAAGAACTAGAAAAATGAGTGCCTTCGAGCGGATGGGCATTGAAGCTTTTCCACGTGAGTCAAAGCTTGGGGGGACTTATGTATCGCTAAGATTTGGCACCCTTATGGTAGGATTAAGCAGGACTTGTGGCGGGGGGCTTGACATCGCTTCATTGGTCCAAGATTGAGCAGCCACCTCGAGGACCGATCGAGGTGGCATGCTAAGCATAAATCGATCAAACATAAATAAAGAAACAAAGCCTATTATACATAATCCCGAAAAATAAGGTCATGATCTTGGCATTTATGACAAATAAATTAGGTAACTTGGAAAGATCCACATATCCATATATACGATCCAAGTGCATTCTTTCTAACTCCAATCTCAATCCTAAACCCTACAACCCTAATAAGGCTTCCCTATCTGACTTGAGCGTTAGAGTGTCTTTGTAGGTCCCTCCTAATGTAATTCAGAAGCATGGAAGCAAGAGAACAACCAAGAAGGAGGAGAAGAAAAATAAGGAAGGAGATCGCCTTCGAGGAAGAAGGAGGAAGACTAGATTTTGCATGAACATTTGTATTTGACACTTTTATCCTGGTCGGCATCTTCTTCCACAAAACGCAAATGCAAACTAGAGAACTCAATCAAAATAAAAATGTGATGCTCACACATGCACATGATAACTAATTTTAGGCCAAATTTCTAAAAGTGCAAGAGTTTTTAATTTATAGAGTGTCCATGAATCAAACAATCTATTCTTAATAACATCAAATTTGATTTTTTTCATCACCGTAAACAAATGATAAAAAATATAACAAAAATTCTTAGGTAAGCTTTTACATGCGAAGACTTGTATCCTACGCATCAAGCTTCCTTCGATCACATCGTCGTCACCAGAATTAGCCATCAACCAATCAAGATGACAAACAAAAAAGAGAAGAAACAAACCATGAACGAACCTCCACCGTTGAACCCATTCCATGTAGATGTGGGTTTTGTGGATCTGAACGAACCTCCAATTAGAAAAGCCATCAACAAATTGAGATGACAAATAGAAAAGAGAAAACGTCCTCCGTTGAACCCACTCCATGTAGATCTTGGTTTTGTAGATATGAACAAACCTTTAATCGGAAAATCGCGTGCCCTTTGTCGCTAATGAGGACCATCCATGCGTCGACGATAAGGACCATCTGGATTCGCCAACGACATTGTTCTGGCTCTCCAGCGATGCAGAGTACGATTGATGTGAAGTCTGAGTTCATGGTTGGGATTTTCTCATATTTGAATCGAAAAGGATTGAATTGATGGAATTTTGGTGGCTATGTTTTCTTCCGGCAACACCAAGCACTCAATTTACTTTAGCATTTCTAGTTTTTATTGTTCTTTAACGAAGGTCAATACCATAATTTCATAATTAAATAATTTAATTATGCTAACAATTAAAAATAAAATAAAAATGGGGAAACTTATTAGCACCGATAAATAAATTGGTTCACGATAAACTACATTCTCACGTGGTCCATGGGAAAACTCACCTAAAAAATGAGCTATTTTTAAATTAAAAGAATAAAAAAATCACTTTTAAATTTGAGGAATTAAAAACAAATTTGGCTCAATTATATACTATTATGTACTAATAGAATATGCTATAACTTTTATGCATTATTTTTTATACTATTATGTATTATCTAATTTTATATATATATATATATATATATATATATAATAGTTATTTTAAAAATTATATCAAAAATAATTTCTAATTCATTCACAAGTACAAATTTGTACACTTTAAACTCATATGGCATATTAGTTTTTGAAACTATAAATAGATTTAATTTAACTTTTAAATTAAAAATTATTTTCAGTTTTTAAAATTAACAAATCACAATCATTTTAGTTTTTAACCGTATTATATGACGATAGTTTTATTCTCTACAATTATCATAATAAAAACTAAAATAATTAATATTTGATAATTTTAAATATTAAAATGGTATTTTCATATAAAAATTGAATAAGTTTATATTTATAGTTTTAGAAACTAATTCAATATATTATTAAAAAAAAAGCAATTCATGATCCATTAAGTTTTATCATACAAAAACTGTGATTTGTTGAATGAGGAGTTCTGATAACACATTTTTAAATATATTCTAACACATTTTTTTATTAACTAAAATTTGTTAAATTAAAAATTACAAAATTATGAGTGAAGTTAATTACAAAAGTGAATTAAAAAATGTGTTGCTAACATTTTTCTTGTAATTTGATGACACAACAAAGTTCTCAAACATTTATGTGTGGGCCCATGATATTGATGCCCCTTTTGAACTTTGCACCGCTACATTTTTTTTGTATTTTTTTAGATAAAAATACTTTTGATGGAAACTTGTTTCTGTTGTATATATGGATCAAATACACAATAAAAACTAGTTCCCATTGTGTATTGTAAGTTGACACCTCCCCTGTGACAATTAATTACACAACGAAAGTTGTGTATATTAGTTGAAATATACAAAGAAAACTTGTTTTCATTGTATAGTTTATTTTAAATACAAGTTACCTTTTTTAAAAAAGTTACCCTTTTTAAGGTAATTGAATTAATTATAATACAAATTATCTTTTTTAATAGTAATTGAATTAATTATAATACAAATTATCCTTTTTAATAGTAATCAAATTAATTACGATACAACAAAAACTAGTTTACATTGTGTATTTTGAATTAACTATACAACAAAAATAGGTATCCTTTGTAATTAATTTACTTAATTTTACTTTAATTTAAAAATATTGACGCAGTTCACACAATAAACTAGCTAGTTATATTATATAATATTCAAAAGGAGCAAAATCTCTTAACATTTTATGTAAGTCTCAACAATCTTATAACTTTAATTTATAAAAGGTAAAATTCATCACTTTAACTGTTGAATAATTAATGTGATATTTTTTTAATGTGTTTGATAAGGCAAATAAGATAGCTTTTAACTCATTTGACTATATTAAAAGTTTGTTTGAACAAATTGGATTTCTTTGATAAAAGAACTTATTTCACTAACTTGTAATATAGGAAAATTTAGAAGGAGATGATACCTCATTTCAAGGAAGAAAAGGCCTTCAAGCTCAAAGAGTAGTTACAAAAGTATTTACATTTATCTTATTTTAAAGAGATGAGTGGGATATTATATTTATAACTTATAAGCTCCTAACTTATTGTTTTTTGTTCTTAATTTTTATCCTCACTATCTTATTATAATTCTTTCTTTACTCTTCTTATGTTAAAAAGCACTTAACACTCTTTCACTCTTACTTTCTCTCACTTTCATCAATGATCATTTTGTTATAGTATAAAATTGTAAAAAATTATAATATAAATATATTTATATTAGTTTATTTCATTTAACAAAGATATTTAAAAATAATAAAATAATATTCTAACTTTTTAGATAACAAATTATTTGAAATATGAAAAATAATAATTATTTAAAAATATATATAGTTACCAAATTTTAAGTTATGAACAAGTAATTAAACATATGTTTTTATGTCATTTTACATTTATCGATTAATTTAACAATTATTTTTACCAAACACTTTCAATTTAATTAGTTAGCTTATTAGCTTTAGATAACTTATTCATTAATTTTACCAAATATATTCTTAATTTATATGCTTGGCAAGAGAGTTGAGTAGCTTATAAGCTAATACTTTTGACAAAAAATAAGTTACTAAAAAAGTTAGGTCAAAGAGCTTTTTGAAAACACTACAAATTTAAAATTTCTAATTTGATAAGTTAATAGAAGTAGTGTATATGACTTCCAAGTTAAGAAATGAATGACTTTTCTCGATTTGGTCCCTGTTAATTTTTAAAAATGATTTTTTTTTATTCTTTCTTATATAATACCTTTATTTTCAATAAATTATATGTGCATATTTAGCAATTTCACTTTTTAATTCTTTATGAAATACACACATATAGTTAACTTTTTAGCTAGTTATGCTAAATAAAGTCATTGTCCTAAGGGGGCATTTGATATACAAAATCTTTTTTTAATCCTGAGAATCATGTTTCTTAAGAATTAATTATATTTCTTAGGAATCATGTTTTCTGGAAATGTCATAATTATAAAAAAAAAAAAATTCCCCTTTCATGGGAATCTTGGATTCCCACCCTCTCTGGGAAAATTTTAGTGAGAAACTTAATTAAAAAATGATTCTTAAGAATGTTAGATTCTTGAAAATAATTTTTAAAATTCTCATACCAAATATAACGGTTTTGTATATCAAATTTTATGTAACTTTGACATAGTGTGTGTGTGTATGATTCCTAAGAAACTTAAAAGATTCTCCCTACCAAACACCTCTTAATGGTTTTGTATATCAAATTTTAGATAACTTTGACATTTGCAAATATGTAATCAAACCGTGTGTGTGTGTGTGCATATTCATGTGTGTGCATATGCACAAAAGATTTCCAAAAGATTCCCCTTACTAAACACCTCTTAATGGTTATGTGTGTGTGCATGTGATTCTTAGGAAACTTAAAAGATTCCTCCTACCAAGCACTTCTTAATTGTTGTGTGTGTAATTCCTAGGAAACTTAAAAGATTTTTCCTACCAAACCCTTCTTAATGGTTGTGATTGTGTGTGTACATGCGTGTGTGCATGTGTGTGTGTGTGTGATTCTTAGCAAACTTAAAAGATTTTCCCTATTAAACACCTCTTAGTGGTTATGTATATCAAATTTTATATGACTTTGACATTTGCAAATATGTAATCTAATTGTATGTGTGTTATACATTGAAATAAAGGGATATAATGTAATATTATTAATTATTGATTCATATGAAATTTTACAAACTTGATCATATAGATTGGATTACAACCTAATTAGATATTGTTTGATATTTTAATTTCATAACTAGGCTTTTAAATATAAGATTACTTTTTAATTGATGATTTTATCATAAATTAGAATAAATTATTTTTATTTGCTTTGTCTTTTAGATTTTGTGCATGTTTGATTAGATTTAATTACTTTTTATTATGACTAGACTTTGTTGATCTAGATATAGAGTATAGACCTTCATTGTAAACTTTGGGAGTTTTTCACTATGTATATTTGAAGTGTATTTAAGCCAATATTGCTTCCACAACATTCTTAGCGTTTTTGTTTCCCTAGTCACAAGATTATTGTATTTTGAGGACTTTCATTAAAGTTGGAGGCCGGAGTGAAATTTGCTAAAATTGAGTGTTCTATGCAACAATTCAAACCTTCTTGGTAACGTTAATAGTATTTTTTTTTTCATAGCACATGTATCTTTTAAAAGAAATAATCCTGTTTGAGTCAGGTAGAATAACTATGAACGATAAAGTTCTCATTTTGATTATTTAATACAATTGCATACTCATAGCTCAAACTCGAGACTACTAATTAAATTAGAACAATCATTTGCTATTTGATTCACATAGTCGGTGATAACCAATAGTTGTTACCATTATTTCACACATTTTGAGGTAATATTTAAAAAATTGTCAACATTATTAAACATGAAAACATCTTTTACTGCTTTTTGTTTCTTCTTCTAATATGTAACTTTACTATTATTTAACACTTATTTTATATATTTTAAAATTATTAAATTATTAATTATTTTCAATTTTTTATGTTAAGATTTTTTTTCTCTAAGACATTTAATCTTTTTATATTAATTTTATTAATCTTAAATATAAACTATTTACTAGTGGTAGGGATTGGGATAGTTTGTATGAGGACTTAGATTTTATTCTCATTGCCATCATCTACACACACAAAAAATAAAAATAAAAAAAATCAACTGTTTACATTTTCAAATTAATTCTTTTGAGTTTATTCTTTTCCTTCTAAACTTAAGTTGACATTTTTACTTATTTATTTAAATTAATTATATATATTTCTCTTATAATATCAAATATTAGTTTATTATATATTTTCTAATTCAACTTAAAAAATAATCATATAATAACAGCTTCCAATTAGAATTCAATGACTTGAGCCCTGCTCCTCACAAGAAAATATCAAACTCCATTGTACTAATCTAATGCACTTTCAATATTGACATGTTTCTTATTTTAATTTAATATATGTAATAAATAAGTTATGATAAATGAGTTTGGAAGAAGCAAAACCTACTACGTTTTAAAAGAATTAGCATTTGACTATCAGTTAGAGGATATCTTTAATGCACATAAGAAATGAGTAAAGAATCAAAATGTAAATAGCTTTAGCATGATTTGATTCTTTGAGCTTAATACTTACACCAAATGTGAAATTTTTGTAATTTTTTCAATATTACATTTTAAATATTAAATTTAAGTTAATATTTATGTATTTCGTTAACTATATATAATGTATATTTATTAATTAGTTTGTTTTTTCTATGTTATAAGACATATACACTAATTTAAAATTTTACTTAATTTGATTTGTTGTAATTTTATGCTAATTTGTTATTTAATATGTTATATAATATTAAAATATATATTTAACTACGATTAAATTAATGAACTAGTATTTTCATTTATTCAATGACTGTTGTAATTATAAAATAATAATGTAAAATTATCCTACAATATTTTCCTATATATTCTCTTACTTTCTTTGTACAACAAATATTAAATACATTTTATATTTTAAAACATTAAATACATTTATTTTTTCATTTAATACTTTATAAAATAATAGATGAATTTATAAGAAGGTATTTTTTATTTTTGGTTACATCTATAAGAAGATATGTGATTACTTATTTCAAAAGCATTATAACAGTATCAAAAACAGTTAAATAACTTTTTGGGTATTGTTCTCAAACCAAAAAAAAAAGAAAAAGAAGAAGGCACTTTTTGTGTATAACCTGTTTTCTCTTATTATATTATTCGTTATCCTTAACATTACTAGAAGGGAAGTGCGTTACTGCCACGCAAGCAAAATGGAGTGAAGTTAATGCTGAAACTGACGATGAACAATGAGTGGCAGGTACTAGGAGCAACATGGGAGAGGACTACCATACGTACATCCACTCACACATGCCACGTGCACCTTAGCCTCTGCCTCTGTTGTGGTTTCAATTTCTGTTTTTTGCCATGCTATTGCTATTACCACCTCAGTTTGCTTCGCAAACGCGCTTGCCTTTTCCTTTTCCCTCCACCGTCAAACTCAAGGTTGTGTCCGAAGCTGATGCCTTCCCTTCATTTCTTCCCAAAGAAGTCCACAGAATCAAAGACCCTTTTGCGCGAAGCCTTGCTATGCGAATTCAGAGACTTCCCGTTTCTGTAACCTCTGCATTTTATCGATTCTAGCTTCCTATTCATTTACTTACATTATGTTATTTATATGTTCCTTCCTATTTACTCACGCTGTTAATACACTATAGAATTTGTTATTTAATATCTTTTTCTTTTAATTTAATTTAATCAAACGGGTTTTAGTGGACTGGGAGCTCTCTGGAAATGCACACGAATTTCATAGTGTTTCTTTATGTGCTGGTGTCACTTTTACATTCATTATGCTTGTAGTTCAATGCATTATGCTAACATGTTGAGTTATCCAAGAATGAAATTGAACCGGGTGTGTTTGGATTGATGGAATGCAATGACAATAATTTGGAATTTTGGATGGTTTAAAATAGGATGGGATATGGAATGGAACCTATGGATGGTTCACTTTCCCAATCAATGGAACCTTTTCCTCATTTCATTATAAAATATCCAAATAATGGTATGACAATCTTGTTCCATTCCGTGACATGTCATTCTACCATCATTAGCTATCCAAACATAAGATGTTAGGAGGAACTAGATTTGGGGACCCAGAGATTGGATTTTTAATTCATTGAGTATTTATTAATGAAAGATCTTGGGCACCTGAGATTGGTGATGGCTATGTTAGACCTCCAGTTAAGGAGTCAGTGGGAGAAATAGAGTTAGGCCCAATTCATGCGGGCCTGCCTCTGATCTGTTAATGAGGTTTTATGACAGGGAAAATTAGTGAAGGAAGTTATACTGCTATGAATAAGGAAGTGGGAAAGTGAAAGAGTCTGTTATAAATAAGCAAGCAGAAGAGAGAGAAGAGTCTATTATAAATAAAGAAGTGGTAGAAAGACGGGTCAGTCTTGAGCATTCATAGAAGTGAGGAGGAGAGATCAGGCTCTCCAAGTTCCTGGAATGCTTGTTTTTTGTTACCTTTTATCTCATCTTTCTGTTTTCTGTTGGAATTCTCTGTTCCAGAGAAGGAGTGAGGGTGTTATCTTAAATTAGGACTTTCCATTCTTATAATTTTTATTATTTTCTGATCCAGTTCCTAACAGGCTACCCATTGTATTATGGTCCTTTAAACTGTTGTTTCAATTTCTCTGTCAATCACCAACTCTTAAATTGAATAGCAGCAATGATTTTTCTAAATAATTATTTTTTGTGGGTTCTTGAACATATTTCTCCCAAGTTCTTAACCTAACTTAAAGGGTTTTATGTTTGTAGATTATTTCTTTTCTTGTATGTTAGACATGAAGCATAGACAAGGTCACTGCTTCATTGTAGAAGGTCTTTATTTCACGTGCTAGGTCTCCAGGCTCCCTAAGATTTTGTAACCAGACCTAACTTCTTAAACCTGTAGAATTAGATTTTCGCTCCCTAACATATATGAACTTCATACTCTCTTCCTTCAAAATATAATTTATCTTCCAAATTTCCAAGAGTAGCAAAAAAGTTTGGCAAGTTATTTGAGCTTGTTCACTTGAGAAAATTGCTCAATATTTAAGAAAAATCTTGTTGAACCTGTAGGCGGTCATCATGGTCACTCCATGGTGCTACGTGTAAGCCCACTCTGTAATAATTTTTTATTGATCATAAATTATTTATTCCGTATTTTCTATATGACCCAATCAGGTTAGGTTCTCTGAAAATCCTATCATGAGTAGTTTTGTGAAGCCATTGACGCAGAACAAGGCAAATCCAGTTGTCCTTCTACATGGTTTTGACAGGTGCTCAAAACATGCAAGAGACAGAATTAGTTTGTACATTTTTATGCTCAAGTTTTCTCTGGATTTCATTTCACTCCTTCTCATTGTTCAGCTCATGTTTAGAATGGAGATATACATATCCATTGCTTGAGGAAGCTGGTTTTGAGACATGGGCAGTTGACATTCTTGGTTGGGGTTTCTCTGATCTAGGTTTGCTTTATTAATTTTCCTATGTTATGTTCATTCCTTTTCTTCTTCACTTTAATCATTCATGCTTCTCTTTTTCTTCTTATATCCATCAGAAAAACTTCCTTCATGTGATGTGGTATCAAAGCGTGATCACATATATCAGGTACTTCAGTGTTAATTAATGCATCTCGTAGCTCCTGGGCTTTGCAATGATATTTTTTGACAGCTTTGTTGCCAGTGTGGCCATTATAATGTTATATATAATTCTAAAAAGTATACTTGTTAAATTGTTATCCTTTTTTTTTTTTTTTTAAATGAATGAATTGGAGTAAGAAATCATTTATATTGTAGGTTTTGACTTGTTCATCAGCCTATCTTCTGAAGAAATGGTTTTCTCCACAGATTGACAAATTTCTTTCTGCACCTCTTTTGTTTTACTTCCAATTGTTTCACTATGTGTTGGGGGTGAATTGGATTTATCTACCAGTTTTGGAAGTCCTACATCAAAAGGGAAATGATATTGGTTGGTCCAAGCCTTGGCTCTGCAGTTGCCATTGACTTTGCGGTCAATTATCCAGAAGCTGTACGTGCTATCCAATAATTTAACTTCTCGATATTTAACCTATTTTGTGAGGAACTTTTTTTTATTAAAAAACAATTCTATCAAGTGATTTTGTTGTGATCTGGTCATTTATATGCAGTTCATTTTTTCAGGTGGAAAAGCTTGTTTTGATTGATGCTAGTGTATATGCAGAAGGAACAGGAAACGTAGCAACCTTACCTAGAGTGGCAGCCTATGCTGGGGTGAGTATATCTCCAACCTAATAGAGTCTTGGGCCATAGCCACATGTCACTAGCAATTATCTAGAAAATCATGTCTTTATCTATACCAATGTTCTCTAGCCCAAGCTGGATAAATTCATGTGTATATTTAATTATCTAGAATATTCTTTCATATTCTGTCTATAGAAATTTATTTGAAACAATTCATTTTTACCCTACTAAAATGAAATTCAATTGAATTTTTATTCATTTTATTTTTGGTTCTTGGTATACCTTCAAGTAAATATATCATTTCTTAGTATGACATTTAGTTTTTGGAAATGACATCTCTCTTTTTCTTAGACATTGGTTACTTTTGTGATGCCATCTTGCAAGTATATATAATATAATGAATTGAGCTTGGATGGCTCATGGCCTCTTTGAATGAGCCATTACTCATTTTGGCCCAAAATGAAGAGCTGTTGACTTTATTTCAAATTGAAATATACTTACTGAAATTATAATAAAACTCAAGGAGTAACTCTCCTTGTAGAGAATAAGTTCTACTCACAGAAATGGAGCAGAATGAGTTAAAAGTAAGCAAGAAAATGAACAATCTGATTTGAATTGACAGATTCTGCCCTCTCTGGCCTAAACCACCAAACCCTCTAAAAAATTGTTAGTCTCTGCCCTCTCCCCCCCCTCCCTCCATATTCACATTTTCTTTACTCTGCCATATCATTGTAGAATTTTTGTCAACAATTCCCTGCTGCCACTATTACAATTGTTACACTCTCCCTCCACTGCTTCCTCTTTACTCATAATAACATTATACACATGTACCAGCTCATTTCACTTTTTGTCCTCTTCTATTTTCACTTTTTATCCTCTTCTATACATATGTTAAAGCCCCCTTGCTGGGCTATGTCTTCTCTTGCACATTTTGTCCATTGCAAGTTTTTTATATCTGCAATTGATACAGATCTCCCTCTTACTAGATAGGAACTGATCCGTATCTTAATTTGTATATTGTTCATTGATTCTAATTCTATTTCTACACCCTTTCAAGTTTGGAATATATTAGGTTGATGAACCAAGCTTGCTACAAATATTATGATTTTGAGGACTTCATAGAGCTTTTGTGAAAAACATCTGCCATTTAATCTTTAGAATTGACAAAAGTGGTAACATTGCATCCATATATGGTTTTTTCTTGGATGAAGTGGCGGTTCACTTTTATATGTTAATTTGATGAAATATCCATTACAGATTGGTTGTCACTGTTGGAACATATTTGACATGTGATAAATGTGATGTGGTGTATTTAACATATGTTATTTGTGCATCATGTGTACAAAATAATTTCATGTAATTTTGTTTCCGTTGTATTTTTTGTAATTATGATGGCAAGATTACTTCCATGTAAATACTGTTAGAACTAGTATATATATGCAATCCCCCTGTACACAGTTAATTAGAAAATATAATATTCACCTTTTTCTAATTTGTCGAGTGTCCCTTATTAGCTGCTTTGTCTTATGTTCTCCAAAATTTAATTCCTGAAGCAAATGTTTTATCCAAACAACTCGTGTTGTTAATGTCATGGCTCAATATTCTGCTTCTATGATTGATCTTGCAATGACATTTTCTTTCTTGCTTTTCCACAATATCAGGTTGTCTCCAATTAGCACACAATAACCTGTGATTGATTGTCTATCTAAGGGAGAACTGGCCCAATTTGCATATGTAAAACCCACAATCTGAGAATGACCTTTGTCTTCATAGAGAAGTCCCTGTCCTGATGTTTGTTTGATTTGTCTAAGTATTCATAGAGAATGGCCTGATGGCTGATGCAGCTAATGCTTATCTTGCATATGCCTCCGTAGTGTCTCCTGAATTGCCTTTCCAACTATGGTATACGGATGCCACATTATATTTAGGTTAATTTCTTTAAGTATATATTTTTTTTTTTCAACAAGCTTAGAGATTAGTAAGCTTTATGTTGAGTGGGTGTTAAAATATTAGGAATTTAGAAATATTATTTATGTTTGGATTTTTTTACGTCAGTAACCTTACTGGTTTGAGTTTGTGCTAGTAGTACTACACTAGTACAAGCCATAATTATTAGTATAAATAAATAGATGTCAATGCTTGTCACTATTATGCATCTCATTTCAATCTAATCTCGTATTGATGATTATTCATAGTCCTGTTTTCACTCCTTTTTCCCACCTACACCTAATAATTGCAATAGATATCTTAAGTAATGCTTGTTTAATCTCTTCTCTAGATTCTTTTTACTTATTTTGTCGGGGAGAGCTAAGAATGATAGCACGAGATTGTTAATGTCTTAAATGGTGCAAATTCTGCTCACCATTGACTCTATTTTGAATCAGGTATATATATTGAAGAGCATTCCATTACGCTTATATGCTAACTATTTGAGCTTCACTAACATATCTTTCAGTACCAGCCTTGATTGGACTAATGTGAGTTGCCAGATCCTAAAACTATCACTTTCTTTAGATAATGCGGTGCACATATTTTGTATTTATTTTTAAGTCCATAATGCATCGCTTGGCACATGCACACTTTGACACCTCAGCATCAAAAGGTGAAGCATATTATTGTTTATAGGATAGCCCAGAGTCCATACATAATTAAATTTGTTATAAAATTGTTAGGAGTATCATATGTGATTTATTAGATATTAGATATAATAGTTAATAGCTATATAGAGTGCATCACACTGAATGGCAATCATACACTGTCATCTTTAGATGTTGCAGAATGAAGTTGGATAACATGGTCTTCATATAATCTTATATAGGTGGGCCGCTTGCATTGTTTATTGCCATGGTGGGAGGATGCTACAGTTGATTTTATGACTAGTGGTGGTTACAATGTTGCCTCCCAGATAAAAAAGGTCTTTGCAGCATTACAAGTTGACAAGTGTTGTATTTGTTATACTCTATTTATAAGGCATATGGACTATAGATACCCTTTTAACATGGATGAATACTTTGAAATAATACGCCTATGAAGCATATACATTTTGATAATTCCATAAGCTACTGTGTTCCTATGACGTACTCTGCCCCCCTCCCCCCTTCCAAACTACTATTTTGTCCACTTCTACATATTTGTTATTTATAAATTATGTTCTCATCATTCACTAGTCATCTTTGCTGTAGATGAAGAATAATGTGATCAACGGCATTTTATGTCTTTAATTTCATCAATATTTAGTTCCACATTTAATTCTTTTATCTCCCTGATTGAATCGATTTTGCCATATTTACATTTTTGTTCTTCCCAAGTTTCAAAGGGCTTATCTTTTATAAAGATAAGATTTAAGCCCAAGGTGTACATGGCTATAATTTCAAATTTTTTATTTACAGGTCTTTATCTTATTAGGAACATGCTTATCAAATTTTACGATCACAAAATTTTTTCAGTAACTTTTATTAAAAAAGGTTATTAGATAAAGAGACAATTAATCATACTGTTGGATTGAAGTGCTATATGCACTAGTAGATCCCTTGGAAGGTTGTTACTTGTTAGCACTTGTCAGGTTTTTGTTCTTTGTTAATGATGATTGATGCATTTTGAACTCTCTTGGTAACTTTTATTCCTATGTTTTACTTTTTCACTATAATAGTTTCAATTCAAGTTAATCTCACTCCAGACCATAAACATAGCCTTTATTTTTGCTAGAAGAACAGTGTATTATATATATATATATATATATATTGAGATTGAAAGTGGGGATCCAGGTAGATGGAGGGGATCGTTTGCACTGAATGTTGAACAATTCCTCTAGTTTGTTAATGTCAGAAAACCTGCTTATATACTTGAAAAGATCAATCGAATTCGATGGTCCAACTGTTTGAAGTCCCTTATTCTTGAATGAAGTAGTTTTCTTTTCTTATTTGCCCCCTCAATTGTTTCTAGTCGCCTTTTTGGGGGCAGGTTCTATAAGATGGGGCACACCTTAAACCTTATTATTTCTTGAAGCTTGACTTCCTCCTGACCAAGATTTTCTAATATTGAATTTGTTTAACAGGTAAAGCAGAAAACTCTCATCATTTGGGGGGAGAATGACCGCATAATTAGCAATAAGCTTGCAGTGGTTAGTTAGTACATAGCACTCCACTTCTCTATGACATATGATGGTGAACACGAAAGAATATAACATGCTGGAAAATCTTGATTTTGAAATATAATTCTATTTTTTTTTTCAGTTGATTTGACTGCTAGGAGATTATATATTGCCTGCTAAATGCTTATACTATGACTCTAGTTGACTTATGAACTTCTACTCTTTCAGCGACTGCATTGTGAATTACCTGATGCCATTGTACGCCAAATACCCGATTGTGGTCACCTTCCTCATGTTGAAAGACCAGATTCTGTTGTCAAATTTATTGTTGAATTTGTTCAGAGCAAAACCAAGGCAGAGAATCAATGTGTTTCACCGGTATGACAAGGAAGCATACCGTGTCGTAGATGTGTTGGACACATATCTATGTTAGACCCTAAATATTCCTACTTGCATTTTATAATTTTTTTTACTTTTATTTTTCTCAACTTCAATACAAAATAGAAGTCACAAAAAATAGATATACTATGGCATTTTATTATGTCTTCAATGATTCATGCTCACTTTTAAAACATCAATTCTTTCTTTTGATTTAAGATTTGTGTTTATGTTAATTTTATACCAATTATATATGTGGTATTATAGCTGTTTTGTGTCCTATAATTTTTAAAATTTGCTATATTTCTTGTTCCTATGTCATATATCCATGTCCCGTGTTATATCTGTGCTTTTCTAGTATGAAAGTTGAACATCATTTTGCCATTCTCTATCAAAGAAGATAACAGAGCAGTTAACGTTTTGGAAAAGAAGCCAGCAGTTATAGAGCTAAGTATTATGATGCACAGATACGATATGTTTATCAGATACCATATGTATCTGATACAACGAAACAATTATTTTAAAAATATATAGGATACGACATGTGTAAGATACATATCTATATATGTATAAAAAATCATAAAACATAATAAATATATAATTGCAATTCTGCAAATCTAAATTAAACATACTTTTTGGACATTGCAATTCCTATTATTTACAAATAAGAATAGTACTATTAACATCATTCCTTTCTTGAAATCATGTATAAGGAGGACAATTTTTATTTTTGGTTCATCAAGGGAATGTGCTTCTATGTTCTAATATTATATGCACTTATATGTCTTATGTAACTGTAATGAATTTTCATAATTTTTTTAAGGCTTAAACACTTTATCAATATGTATCTATGAAGTATCCAAGAGTATCAATATTGAAAACATATCGGATACAGATACATAAAGCAAATTAGAGTATCCACACTTTACACCCCCTTTCCCTGACTAGAGTTACAGAGGAGGATAGCCTAATATAGTTGAATGGTAAGCTTTTGTCATGTTATGTATTTTGATCAATTCTTTTGAATGTTGATGAGTTTTTCTCGTTGACCCCGGAAAACTAAAATATGCCATATTGAAGAACATCAACTTCAATGCACAAATATTTATTAATTATTCAGAGATAATTCACACTGAGGAATATCAACTTTCAATGCATACGTATTGTTTAGAGATAATTCTTATTAGTTGTTTCATCAAGATTTTGTTGAGAATGACACTGCCATTCTCTATGTCACTAATTTGGACGAAACGAAAGGACCCTTGAAAGCAATCCGTCGTTGAAAATGTTTGTGATGGTGGCAACTGGCAACGTGATAATTGATTGATAAGATAGCAAAGTATACAAATTGCTGTGAGTCAGGCTTGTCTACCTTTAGTTAAATTATTCTCTGGCTAGGGTGTTATACAAATTTGTTACCGACTGTCAAATAGGTTGGAAATTCGAAGGAATCATTCTAAACACAAACAAGTACCAACCTCAATTTTTTGGAGGAACCATGCAGAGCATTTATATTCGGAGGAAAGAAATAGTGTGAATGGAAATAAGAAAGAAAAAAAAATAGACAAAAGAGAAACATGTAAGAAATATAGTGAAATTTTAAGTTGTTTGGTTTGAAAAAAATAAAAGGAAAATCGAGAAGAAATAATATTATAGAGATTGTTTGGTTTGGATGGAAGGAGAAGAGAGCAATTAGATTAAAAATAAAAATACTATTTTGTCCTTAATATACTTGCTTTTAAAACTAATTTATATTCTTTTTAAAACATTTATTTATAGTATAAGCACACAATCGATTATAAAATTTTTATAAACGTGCATTTAAAACTAATTTAAAAATTTTGTTTACAAAATCAGAACCGCAACACATACAATCGATTATATCAGCACATATAAATCGATTATAAAATTATAATCGATTATCATCTCATTTAATTAATGTACACAATCAATTATCAACTGCAGCATAATCGATTATCATTTGTCCATAATTGATTATGAGCTCAAAAGGTGTGTAGGTTCTTCTAAGAGGGAGAGTCGATTGTTTGAAGCTCTAGTAAAAAATACAGAATCAATCGATTGAGGAAGCGGGACAATCGATTGTGTGTGTAAAGTTACGAAGCTTGAGAATGGGAGAGGAGGGTTAGATTAGAAAAATAAAGTGTGCGTGCTAATTTCTAGTCTATTTCTCATTACTCCAGCAAGGAAATAAATCCGATGGGACCTACCAACTTTAAACTTCTTTCCTCTATATTTCACTTATACCAAATAAAACCATTTTTTAATCATCATCTCTATTTCCACTCTCTCCATTCAATTTCTTATGTATTTTGTACTACCAAACATAGTGTTAGAAAAAAAAAATGTAACTATTTGGTTAGAATTGTTTCACCTTTTGAATAGAAAACCCAAACAAGTGGATCAAATCTCTCTAATTTTAAATTGTTTGGAAAAGCTTATAAACAATTTATTTGAACTTATATTACAGGTACTTGTGAAAGTGTTTGAGAGAACTTATAAAAATATTTTATGACTAATTCATAAGATGTTTTTACCTTATTTTCATAAGATCTTTTAAGATAGCTTACAGGAATAGCTTATGAAAAGGCTCACTTTTGAATCTTGTCAGGGTCAAACATATGGAGCATGTGTATTTTTTATTTTTTCATTTCTTCTCTGCAAATTTGTTGTGACTTTTATGCATTGCATACAATGATTAATGAAATGACAAGTGCAATATTTTCAATACATATAATAAATAAATAAATTAATATAAATATTAATTTCTACACAAAACAAATTATAATTACTTGTTCTAGTAAATTTGTTTTTTTATATGTTTCTTTCTTTTTCCTAAAAAATATAATTTAGTTAAATAAATTTATATTTTTATATATTGCTAGTAATTTGTTTTATATGTTGCTAGTAATTTGTTTATATGTTTCCTTCTACAATAGTGAGTAGTGGTTGAATTTTTATAATAATTTACTATTGTTGTATACTTATATTTGTTTATACATGTGAATGGTGAATTTTTTAAGCTTATAACATGATTTTATGATATATATGATTTTAATTTTAACACATTAATTTATATTTTAATTATGTTTTGATTTTTAAATATTTTAATTTTTAAAATTATGGATGGGTGTATGGTAAATTTTTTATGGAACTAATTTTTAAATTTTTAAATTTATTATTCATAAATTTTAATGATGGTTTATAGTATGTGTGTGTATGTGCGCATGCGCGTGTGTTTGTTTGAGTATGTGTTGTGTAAGTGCATGTGTGTGTAGGCGTGTGTGTGTATGTGTGTGGTGTGTGCGCGTGTGTGGAGTGTATGCATGCATGTAGAAAAGGTGTCAAGTAAATTGTTTTTTCAAATAGACTCTAAGTATCAACTTTTTGGATAAGTTTTTTTTTTTAAAGGATAATACATTTATAGGTCCTTGAACTTTTTGGATTTTTTTAAATAGGTCCATGAACTATAAAAATTTGTCATTGAGGCCTGAATCTTTTTCAATTTTTATAATTAGGTCATTAGGGTTAATGGTCTGTTTACAAATCGTTAACTTATGCCTAAGGACCTAATTACAAAAATTGAAAAAGATTAAGGATCCAATTATAAATTGTAGTAATTTTTGTTATTCTAACTCAATCTTGAATTCTTGATATAGTAACATGATAATTTTACTTCAAATCGAGAGATAGTTTATTCTTCACATTGTATGTTAAAGGTCCTGCTTTTGAATGTTGACTTTGGTCAACACCTTTAATTATGAGCTAATGCAATTCTTCATGTAAAACTAGAGTTCACTATACAAATTGGGCCTCAAGTCCAGTCTGAAAAATTATTTAACATGAAAATTCTTCATGTTAAAATGGTTTTTCATTTTGAAATGAAATGAATAACATTTTTCAAAATAATTACATATAGAAAAATAAAAAAAAGGGAAAATATAACCCTTTCTAAAAATGAGAGCTGTCAAAATTGGTCTAGCCTGATGGCTTGGTGGGTTAGGCTAGGTTGGGCTCTTTATTTTGAGGCTCAAATATAATTGGGCCAATTTGGCTTGGCTTGATGGATCAAACGAGTCAGGCTAGACTATAAAAATGTTGGCCCAAAAGTTATTGAATCTATTTGGCCTGGTATTTTTTTTTTAGAAAATATATAAATTTATGCAAAAAAATAAAATGGGTAATTTGGCCCGACCTGTCAGGCCAAAAAATTCGTGGCCTATATGAAAATCATTATGCCCCACTTTTCAAGCTTTGGCCTGTTGCGCCAGTTCGGGCCAAGCGGCCCATTTGGACAACTAAAAACACAGCTTTGTCTTTGAATATCAGTTAATCTTTCTTATATAATTTGTTATATATATGGGTTATTGTATAGGGTGAACTGGTGCTTCTTTTAAGTTCTAGGACAGAGAGAAACCCTGAAAGGAGATTTATAGGGTGCGCAAATTAGAAAACATGTCTTCCATTATTAAGTTTTATTTAGAGATAATATATCCACAAGTCCCTGAACTTTCTGAATATTTTTAAATAGGTCCCCAAACTATAAAAATTTGTAATTACGTCTTTAATCTTTTTCAATTTTTGTAATTAGGTCCTTGAGGTTAGAAGGGAATAAAAAATATTCCATCAAAGTTAATGGTTTGTAAACGGACCATTAACCTTAGAGACCTAACTACAAAAATTGAAAAAGATTAAGAATTCAATTACAAATTTTTATAATTTAAGGACCTATTTAAAAAAACCCAAAAAATTCAAGGAACTAGAGGTGTATTATACCTTAAAAAAAAATTGGGAATAAGGAATAAGATATATTTGTTCATGATTTAATTTAATTGTAATTTTATTTATTTATTTATTCTAGAGACTAAGTATTTTTTATAAATATTTCCCTATTTTGATTCTGTTTGCAATTACAAAAAAATTGCCGATGAAAGCATGTCTATTATGTATTTCAGATTTGTCGGTTATGCATGTCTTGATGTCAAACCAAATTATGCTCAGTTGTTATTGACTTTTAGGAGCAATTGCGTCCAAGGAAAAAATTGTTCCACAGCACGAATGAAACGCCACAGCAGAAGGAGAAAGAGATAGAAAATTCACAAGTGATCTCATATTATTGATACAGAGACCTTTGAACTACCTTTTTCTTTTCATTAATATGCACTGGTCCTGTTGGAAGCTTTGGAATTTTCAAAAACCGCTTGTAGCCTACTAAAGTAGAAAGAAAGAGTATCACGGCCCCTAATTTTAACCGGATATATACAGCTTAATCATTTAAGATTTAAAAAATAAAAGGCAAGTAAGAAAATGCATAAATATTAAGAGTTTAATTTTTATGCTGTAAAAAAGTTTACACTTTCGTCTAATCAATTCTTTTTTTTCTCTTTGGAAAAAATGGTAAGTTTCAGAATACATTGTAACATTCAACGCATATACCTCAAAATAACATTAAAAATCTTACTAAATGGCTATACTGTAAGGTCCTACATAGTTAAAATAAAACACTTAAAATAGGATAGTACAAGAGCTTTTAATTGGTCTTCGCACACCCAACATTTTGTCTCACGAATCAAGGACTAAAACTAGAGAAAATGAATGGAAAATAATGAATGAACAATAGCGTCAAATGCAAATCAAGCAGCGAACAGTTGAAAAGGGAAAAATATTTGAGGGGCAGAGCAGTAGAGTAGCCAGCTCACATGAAATTGAATCATGAATAAAGTAGATTATATATGGGGTAGCCGGATTCCATTAAATTAAAAAATAGTGCCTGTCACAGTCTTAGATGTACAAATGGACAAAAGCCCCATTAGTAGTCATAATCAAAATAAATCACCACTAAACAAGGGACCAAATTCGCTACTTTTTCACTTGGAAGAAAAAAATACAAAAACGGGTTTGCTTGAATTGCTTGTGGATGATTCCCAGAAGTAAAATTACGTGAAAACCCCACGGGTTTTTACTAGTCCATGGTGGTACTGTACTTTCAGACCCTGATTGCTAACCACAAGGTTAGAACACAGAGCAATAGCAACCTAGAGTTGGTGCCTTCCAAATTAGCTCCACTGTCATTGATACCAGTTGTAGATGTTGGACTCATTCCAAACACATTAGGACTACCAGTTGTTGTGTTTGTGCCTGTAGTTGTACCTGTTGATGGTGTTGTGCCTGGTGAACCAGTTGGTGTTGTTCCTGCATTGCTACAATAGAGCCAAAATAAAAAGCACCTTGAAGTAAATATAAGGCGCATCAATAACCCATTTCATTTAATTATAACCCAATTTCATTAATTAAATATTATACATGAGTACAGACTTAGGAAATATTTATGAAACGTCCAAATCATGCCAGCTCATATTTCAACAGAATAAGCATGACATGACATGGCTAGTAAGATAACTTTTCTGCAAGCATGACATGAACCTAAAGAAAAGGGCTTTTAGCTTATGTATAAAACAAACAAGTTGCCGAGCCACATTGCCAGTTTTGAAATTAAAACAAATGAATCCCAGTTTTTCGATATGCCTTTTAGATTGTGCTAAGTGAAATTAGACACGAAATAAAATAGGGTAGGATGCTAAAAATGACCAATGCCTCCAATCACCTCAAAGAAAAAAATGGAAACTGGAAAAACAGACTTAAAAAGAATAGATAAACTGGGTAAAAGATGACCTTTACATCTATCTCTGTACGAAAAAGAAGGATTTAATAGAGGGTGGAAGCACCCAACATTCAACCATAAAATGTCCAAGAGAGAGGAATTTTCCTCAAGATTCCAACCTCACACTCAATAGACTCAAAACCCATTGAATTTCAAGAGAACTTATCCAATTCACTGGATGCATAACAAATAAAACAAAATAAAAAATCAAATAAGATCAATAATAATCAAGAAACATACCTAGGACTTGAGGGGTAGACACATCCAGATGATGTAGCTGTGGAAAAAATACACAAGGAAGAGAAAAACATAAGTAAAAAGTGAGATTCTAGAATATGTGCCAAAAATAGATGGGTTGGAGGTACACTTACTGGGTGGATTTTGACTAGTTGTGGCAGCACCTGCAAAATCACAGCTTCCCTGAACATTACCCTTTCTCTGGTAATAGCTATTAACCGCATAGTTACAGTGATCCTTCACAGTGTTGGGTTGATAACAAGCTCCGTTTTGGACAATAGGGGTACAATCAGCTCCAGCTCCACAAGCATAATCTATCGCTTTCTGAAGAGCTTGATCACCCACGCCATCTTTGCATAAACAATAAAGAGCACCTATTACAAAACAAATAAACCAGAAACAGAGAAAACAGTTAGTTCACAAATAAACCAGAAACAGAGAAAACAGTTAGTTCACCCCGTAATCTTATCTTACCAATTTAACAACATGCAAAGCATATTTTTCTATAAAAAAGAGGCCAAAATCACGGAAAAAAAAAAAACATTATTGAGAATTTCCTTTAGCCCTTAAAATTACTCTCTAAAGTCTTTCATCTTTGAGCAGAACAGTAGAGAATACCCCTTATAGAAAAACCCAGAATTAAAACAAGGAAAAAGCCTAAGAACTGCAACTAATAATAAAAACCCACTTCAGAAAATTAAAGGTTATTTCCTAATTTAAGAAAATAAACTTTTTAAAACAGATATTGAAACTTAAGAAAACACACACAAATCAGAGCAGGTGCTTACTGGAATGGTCAGTCAGAGCCAGGAAAAGCACAAAATACACCCAAAGAGCCATAACAAGCGAAAATTATTTATTTGAGGTAAATCGAACGAGCCTGATGGAGCTATTTCTGTCCGAAGCAGAGAGAATCAAAGATGAAAAGATAAGCGTTTGGAGAATACTGAGTATTTTCTGAGACAAGAAATGACTGATCTCTGTCTGAGACACTATTTAACTCGCTTGTGTTTTACATTATTAAATTATATATATATATACACATAGGTCGGTGGGGGGAGTGGTTTATGGGGAATTGTGTACATACCGCATAAGCTTTTTGGACTTCTTAGTTTAAATGACTTCTTTGTTTTTGTCACATTTTTTTTTTCAACCGGTACTATACACGTGTGGTTGAAAGTAAACTTTAGGTTGGTAATGTGGAGTGGCAATGGTAATGGACCAGTGCCATGTGGGACTTTGCATAAGGGTAATGCACAAGATCCTTTCTTCAAGTTGTGTGTTGGCTTGGCTTGCCAACGGCACTTCAGCAGCTGTACATTATTCTTTTTATATTTTGATTAGGTAACATTACAATTATTACTCTATAAAATATTACTGCTGAGTTTTAACATTTTTTGCGCTTGTTATTTGTTCAACCTCTTTTGGTAGATATTCTCAACCTCCAAGTCTTGAAAACAAATTTTATATTTACAGTATAATTTTTTTTACATTATTATCTAATTATGAATTATCATATAATTAAAAATTATTAATTTTTATAATAATTATTTTAAAAATTATATTTAAGTTAGTTTTTAATTAATTAGTAGTATAAAAACTTTTACACTAAAAATATATTAAAATTAAACTTATAATATATTATCTAGAAGTATACTAATTTGATGGACATTGTTGGGTGATAGTTATTTTGTTGTTGGCAAAAACTTTTAACTGAATATTTTTAAAACAAAGATAATAGAGAGAAGGGTTCAGGTCTATTACCGTTGTCAAATCAAATGAGTAAACTCCACACCCAAAAAATAAAATAAAAAATCAAATGAGTTAACTTAACGTGTTTAAGCGTAACTGTTATAGGTACGGTGTAAATGAATTGCATATTCTCAAGTTGCAGTTGCAGAAGAAGTAACCGATTTGGGTTCTATAATTAGTTTATAAACTAGTAAAAACCATTTTTTTCATATGTTTTTAAACTCGCATAGCAAAATAGCAAGCCAAAGCAAGCAGTCCTAATTTTTTTTTCTTTGACTTCCATTTAAAATGAAAGTGTCCTATTTTTAAGAAGACAAAATAAAATTTGCAATGTAGCTCCTGACTCATTTGATAAGTTTTTTCTTTTCTGCAATTAATTAATTAAATATACAAAAAGTCACAAAAAGTGATTTTTCAGATCAATAATTTTGTGACTTAGACTA
This sequence comes from Spatholobus suberectus, assembly GCA_004329165.1. Taxonomy (NCBI): domain Eukaryota; kingdom Viridiplantae; phylum Streptophyta; class Magnoliopsida; order Fabales; family Fabaceae; genus Spatholobus; species Spatholobus suberectus. Next base: position 44,625,189 of record CM014733.1, on the reverse strand, counting down.
ACATAAACTATACGAAAAAAAGGCCGGCCCTTGAACCTACCTTCTAACCACTTTTTCTAATAATTTGTGTTGTGTTATGTCTACCGGTATAAAGTGTCCCTCTTCTATTTGCATTTTGGACTTGGCTTTTGGGTAATGACATGTACAATTCTACTCTTCTTAATTAAAGACAGATATAGCTCCTATTATTAAAGAAAATCGATAAGAAAAAAAAAATCCACAAGTTACAAATATTATTCCATTTCTAAAGTATGACATGGACGTTGAGAAATTCGCGAACTTTTTCTTCCCCCATGAGCATACAATGCAATTGGTTATTTGGAACCTGAAATTAGCGCAACTAATTATTAATATCAAATAACTGAAAGCAACAGCAGGAACTATGAAGAATAACATAAGATTTGTAAACCGTTCACATTGTTTGATGAAATGTTACTTATTTTGATAAATATTTCACGTATAGAATGAAATTGTTGCTTGAAATCATTTAAAGCTTAGAATTGTAATTAAAATGTTTGGAATTTTTTATTTTTTTTAGAATTGGAATTACAATTTTAAGGTCCAATTTTATAAAATTCTAATATAATTAAAAATAACATTTCCTAATTTTTAACTCTTTTTCTTTAAATTATAATTCTTAACTCATCTTATGTTGTGCAATTGTTGTTTCTATTTTTATTGTTTTTGTCTCTGTCATCATTGCTTTCACTAGTCTTTTCTTCCACTACTATCATCACCATCTCTTCTATCATCATCACCATTATTATAACCACTGCTACTACTCTCACCCTACAGCTAGTGTTGCAATTGTAATTATTGTTGTTGTCATTATTATTATCATTGTTGTTACCACCGTCATTATTACTATGCAACTTCTATGTGTGTGTATGGATTAAGTTACTTCTAGAGTAATTTTTGGTAAGTTACTTCATTCAATAGCTATTGTATACATTAAATTTCAATAATTTAATTGTTAAAGATTTTAATATTATCTTGACAATTATGTGTACAAAATTTTAAATAAATCAGACAATTGTAGTTTGATAACCTCATAATTGACATTTAGTTGTATTTTTAAAAAATATATCATACATTAAATTGAATTTATTTAATAAAATATTAAATAGTTTTAAAATTTATCAAAATGTGTAAAGTTATAATAAATTTTAATTTAAAAGTTGAATTCTTGAAATTTAATATATACAAAAAGTAATAATTAAGAACTAAATAAATATATAAAAAATTTGTTAAATAGAATAACTCTATTAATCCAAATATAACTTTAGGTTAAATATTATTGCCAGTACCAATGCCCCAAAGTAAAGAAAGCACAACTAGTTAGTGCATATTTGAATTAAAGTTAGAAAGGTTCAAAAGTACTTTTACATTTAAAACAACAATTTTTTTCTTCTTCATTTATATCTTGAAATGAGAAAATACGTATTAGAATTTGTATAATTACTTTTCTAACTTTAATTCAAACGTAGCCTTAACTCATGTTAATATTGGCATGGCAATATATAACTTTTTCGGTTCACGGTGCTGACCATAACCAATAATAAGAAAATACATTTTTTCTTTCTTTTTTCCTTTTCGTAAGAATGAATATATATACTAATAAAACATGGTCAACTCAAGGAATAAAGGAATTTTCACCTTTTTGTCATGAGGGGTCATGGAAAAAACTACACATCTTGGTTGAACTTTTAAAAGTATATATATAGAAAATTCTAGGAATTATTACTTGGGATTCTGTGCTAGCTTGCTTTTTGATCATGTTATTAAATTTATGTCTCGAATTCATATAGAGATTAATTGGACCAAAGTTTCGAAAAGGTATATGATGAAGTGTTCACCCTGGCCCTGCATGTCCATGATCTAATTATAGATGAACCTCCTCCTTGTAGAGTTGATCCCCTGTGAAACACAAGTTGCTGTTTTACTAAGCTTCTTTCGCTACCTGCAGGTTTCTATAGTTGGGCGACTTTATTGGAAAGGGTTTTGATCTCATTAAAGACAAAGTTTGGTTACTTAAGTTTAATTCTTTTTTGGTTTTGTCGTAAGGATATTCTCCAACTAATAGTTGGACTAATTTCTTTCGAGATATAGAGTTTTTCATATACACGGCTAAGGAATCGAAGTGGGTTTTATCTTTCTCAACAAAGTCTTTTTCATATGCACAGCCAATGAATCGAACCCCTATCAACATGCTTAAGAAACTCAACTATCTACCAATTGTGAGTGTGTTGGACTTTGTTGGTACTTAAGTTTAATTCAAGTAAGTTAAATAAGCTTTGTAAATTTTAGTTAGAAATATTTAGGGTTCGGTTGTTTCAGATTTTAGTAAAATTGATTTTGAAGAATTCATTTTAAAAAAATTAATTTGTATTTAGCTATGATAGTTAATTTGAAAAAAAAAAGTAAATTTGGTATGATACTTTAAAATGAATTTAGAAGAATTAATTTCATTTGATCAGTAAAGTAAAATTACTTTTAAAATGTAGATAAAATATAATTTATAAGTTCCACACTAAAATCAATTCTATCCAATAAAAAAATAAAATTAAAAACCTTACTTGTCCCAATATTAATTCTATCTTCTATAGAATTGATTTTAAGATGAAAAAGTGTTGTCAAATTAAAACGAGATTTTTCATCTCAAAACAAACAAGCACTTAATTGCAAGGTTTTTGTAAAGACGTAGTTTAAGTTGGGTAGGCCAACTCAAATGAGAATAGGGGTTAAGCCTATTTGACTATTTGTTTTAAAGTTCAAATATTAATTATTTTAATTTCTAATGAAAAACACACATATCAATGTAAATATGTACTTGAGATGAATCTAAATATATATTTCAAACACATTCAATGGATCAAAATCAATTAATTTTATTAAAATGTAAATAAAAAGGCACTAATTGACTTAAACTTTCAGCTTATTCTAAATTCATTAATTTTCTAACGTATTTGGTACCGCTTAAATTTACAGAAATAATTGCTAATTTTTCAAATGCTTATTTAGCAAGCTAACAAAAATAAGTCTTCAAAATAAGTATCCTTCTCCAATTTTCACATCGATAAGATTCTCTAAAATGTGGTGTTGATTACTAATAATTGAAAAATTAATGGTTTATAAAAATAGTTTAAATAAAATTTTGGTCTATATAATTTCAACAAATATTTGGATTAAAAATCTTTTGTCTTTGTTTTTATTTTTTCCCCATTTTCTTTCCAAGTAAATGAAAATAACATAGCAAAAAAAGAAGTTTCTTTCTCCTAATTGGTGGCAAATTCTCTTTTAATTGTAAGCTTCCCCCCACCCCCAAGTTTTTTCTTGGATTAACCCGCTTGTAAGTTTTGTTCCATCTTTAATTGTACAAGACTCATTCCTCCATAACTATAAATTAGAGCTGAGAGGTATAAAGGTTAGTCATGTTGCTGGATCAAACTCTTAATTCACGCAATTACTAAATTCTTGTAGCTAAACATCCCTGCTGAACTTTTTTGCCGCCAAGGACTGCAGAGTAAGCAAACATTTTGGACAAAATCAATTCAAAAGTAATCAACAAAGAGAAGAGATGCTTTTAAGTAAAATATGTAAATTATCCGTTACTTCAATTGATGGCTTTACTTAAAATATACGAAGTATAAAGATAAACTTTGGTAATTTAAAAAAAAAAAAAAGCTGTGGATCAAACTTTTCTAATATTGGTTGGATCTAACGAGAGAACAGTAACTATGAAGTGGCCATAATTAGCATTTTTTGTCCAAATGAACTGCGAGAAATTAAAGCTGAAAATACTCTCTTTACAGAGCACATTAGATGTCTGACTCCATGGTCCAGGCAGCCGTATCCTATCAGTGCTGTAAACAAATAAAAAAAAAAAAATGTCAACAGAAATTTTAAGTAATATTACGGCATCAAAATTGTTAAGCTAGAAAATTATGATGGCTTTTTGACCAAAAATGAAAATTAATTGGTATTAATTGAAACATTGACTAACTGACCATCCCACGCAAGCCTCTTTTAACTGACTTAATTTTTGAGCTAGAAAATCATGATGGCTTTTTGACCAAAAAGGAAAATTACTAGGCGTTGATTAAAACATTGACCAGCTGAATTAACATGCAACATAAGCCTCTCTAAGCTAAGTGACACCCTTTTGTCATTTTAAAAAAGACAAAATTTGGGCTTGATTTTACATCATTCCATTTACCTTTGGATTCCAACGATTTGATGTAACACACACTCAAAGAAATAATGTAAAACGCAGGCGAAAGCAATTTCATATACACACCTCAGGTTCAGCCGGTTTGGCTTTTTCTGTTTTGATTTCGTCACCTGCACGAGTGTTAATGAGGTATTTAGAGTAATGAAGTGTTCATGTATCATTACTTCTATACAGCCTCACTATTGAGCAGCTCCGAGTGCATTTTATTATACAAACTGGATACAAAGAAACAAGATTTGCAAATAACAAGTAGCTCTAGAAAAAGGAAAAAAGAAGAAGATGAAATTCAAAGGCAAGTAGCTAATTCCTTTCTCTTTACTCTAATGTGATTTTCTTTCAAAGGTTCGGAGAGAGGCTGAGTAGGTGGGAGGCAAGTGTTGCGGTGACACTGTATATCAAACTCTTTCTATCCGTCTTGGACATAATCATTTTAGCAAAAGAAAATACACTTTTTTCAACATATTTTTTTTATTATTAAATAAAACTTATGTAAAGCTTACTAAATATAATTAGGACTCATTAAACAATATGTGTAATCCACATGATTTAATGAGACCTACATATATATCTAATAACAAAAATTATGTTGAGAAGAAAGTTGCTATGTTTTTATGGTAATATTATGAGGAACAACCCAAATGCATCTTATATCAAGCTTCAATCATCATTATACCTCCATCCTCAGGTAAATCGGAGGTCCAGAGAGTCAGGTTGTCTCTCAACAGCTGCATGATCAAAGTGCTGTCCTTGTATGACTCTTCACTCAAGGTGTCTAACTCTGCAATTGCCTCATCGAAAGCTTGTTTGGCCAAATGACAGGCCCTGTAAGTTTTAGTAATAACTAAATGTCATTAACACGAGAGCTGACAACATACATTAGCAATTGGACCCATGCAATTATGCAAATGATCATAGGAGTGTTGTGAAGCACGTGAGTGTGTAATAAGTGAAATCAGAAAGTCCCAGATTTTAGAAAAAGAATGATAATTTATAAACATGGATGGACCAAGACGCAAGGCTAATTATGTTATATAAACTTGATGACATGGACCCCCTCTACCCCCCAAAAAAATAACTTGATAGTATATGGCCATTTGGGTCAAATGGATTTAATTCACACCAAACCCAATACTTTCGGCCTCAAATGGCAACAGAGAATAAAATAACCTAAGTTTGTCTTTTTCTGGCCCTTTGCAACTACATTTGTATATATGCACCAAAAGAAAAAGAAAAAAAATTACCTTTCAGGAGAGTTCATTATCTCATAATAGAAGACTGAGAAGTTGAGTGCAAGTCCAAGACGGATTGGATGTGTTGATGGAAGATCTGTGTTTGCAGTGGCTGAAGCGGCCTAATAGTAACAATAGTTTGGACATCAAACAGCAGCACCAAATATAGATAAACACAAGAAATTATATATGAAGCAGTTCATTGCTGAAATGAGAGATATATTAGACACCAACCTCATATCCCTTTAGTGATTGCTCAGCTGCCTCCTTTCTTTCTTGGTCGGTCTTGAACTCAGCTAGATATCGATAATAGTCACCTTTCCTGGATCAAAATGAATTAATTAAGCACAAGGAAATCAAATACAGAACCAAAGCATGCTAAAACTAGCAAGAGATATACATCACACACACATACACACAGAGAGGCTCGAAATCTTTATTTTTTTTGTTACATCATATTATTCACCATTTGTGTATCAAATAAGGAAGATAACATAATATAAACAAAGCCACTAACATATTAATGGCATTGGACTCCTTGAAGAACCGATAATAAATTAGGCTGTATGCAGACAAACAGTACAAAAGCCCAAAAGGATAAATTCCCCTGCTGAATAGGTCAGGAGAGAGCTAGCAGGACAGGCCGCAAAAGGCAAGGGTTTGAACCTTGTCATCTCAAAATCCCACCCGTCATTCAATTAATTTCATTCTTAGGTAACCCCAAAGAAAATTAATGTCATTCATACCAATTCTCCCTTTCTCAACTGAGAGATCCACTTTAAAAGAAAGAGTATTATAGTAATTGATTCGGCTGAAATTATGATTAAATGTAAGTACATGCATGTTAAATTATATAACTTTTTAAATCTCAATTCTTGACTTCAATCAATAGTTATAACGTCTCATTTAAAGTGAATCCCTCACTTCAGAGAAGTGATATCTATATCTATCATATGTACACCAATAAATAAATAAATAAATCTATTTCTATCATATTATATTTCAAAAAGGAATAACATCTATTTAGAGGAAGTAAATATTTAATAATGAAAACGATAGAAATTAAGTAGAATAATATTCAAAAGAATTAAATAATATTGAACATGACTCACATCTTATAGTAGAAAACGGTAGCTTCTCCTGAGGTGGAAGAAGGAACGAGATGCTGGTCAATAATTGCGAGAATGTCACTGCAAATTTTGGATAGTTCATCTTCGACCTTTTGGCGGTAATTCTTGATAAGTTTTGCATTGTTCTCATTTCCTTTAGACTCTTCCTTCTGTTCAATTGAAGACATAATGCGCCAAGAGGCTCGCCGTGCACCAATCACATTTTTATATCCCACCGAGAGCAGGTTCCTTTCTTCCACTGTCAGCTCTAGATCAAGTTTTGCTATTGTCTTCATGCACTCAACCATTTCTGCATAATATATATGATGGATCAGAGAGATATAAAGATCAAGGTAAATATAACATTATTCATTTGTTTGCAATTTGTATGTTAGCCTTTCCCAATATGGTATGCAACAAAATAGTAATCAATCTGTCATAAGATTCTTACCATTAATTAAACAAAATCAATTATTGAATATTTAAGTTAATTTATCTGAATAGATCGTTTTTAATTTAGTTCTCCTACGTATACCCCGAGATGTTAGTTAATGTAAAAAGTTACAAAACAAATATTCAAGATTAACATAATACACCATTAATGTGATGTGTTTAATTGAATAGAGTAATAATGTTTATGATTAGAAGGAAACAAAATAGAAAAAAGTGATCACCATCATATCTCTCGGCTTGCTCAGCGAGCTTGGCCAAATAAACTTGGGTCTCTCTCTCCTTCTCCGTGGACATTGTTGTGATGTATCAGAGGAAAAAGCCTTTGAAAATGCGCAATGTGATTGTGGAGAAGAAGAATGCGAGGAGGAAGGGAAGGGTGGAGTGTTTATATGGATGGAGCAAGTCGTGGGGGGTGAGGGCAAGACTGAATGTAGGCCGTTGGATGAGAGATTTTGAAAGATGAAAGAAACGCGCAATTCGGATGGACTGCGATCATGTTTAGTTGTAACTCTTGTTGTACTCTCTTATTATTATATTTTGGGTTAATTATAAATATACAAAAGTTCGTTTTTAGTCCTTCATTTCAAAATTGTCGACTTTTAGTCCTCTATTTTTAAAAATGTGTCACATTAAACCTTCAGTCATTAACTCCGTTAATGTAGTTAACGGATATTCCACGTCAACACTGTACATGTGGACATTTTAGATGACGTGGCATCCACGTGGTTGCCATGTGGCAATTAATACTTTTTTTGTCCCTATAAATTTTTAAAAGTTCGATTTTAGTCCCTATAAAGTTTAAAGTTTGGTTTTAGTCCTTATAAAATTTAAAGTTTGAATTTAGTCCCCACAAAATTCAAAAGATTGGTTTTAGTCCCTACAAAATTTTGAAGTTTCATTATAACTCCATAAAATTCAAAGTTTGATTTTTGTTGCCGTAAAATTCAAAGTTTGTTTTTTAATCCCTATAAAATTTAAAGTTTGATTTTAGTCCTTAACTCAAAGTTTCATTCACTAGCACTTTGACCTCACCACCAACATCACACAATATCATTTAAACCACCATTATAGATTAACACCCTTTAATAGCTAACAAAAGTTCCAACAATTAGAGCTCTAATTCAATAACATATGCAAAACTCTATTACTAAAGAAATATGAGACCAAGTGTTGCAATGTTGATAGTTACGAAAGAGTGTTAAGGAGTATGCATTAGAGGTTTTAGTGTCCAATTTGGATTTAGGTTATTCGTTTGTCGTTATATAAGGTCACATGATTCCTCTTTGACCTTTGATGTTAATCCCTAATAATAGTTTGAACCAAGATTTTTAAAATTGGAACGATCATTGAATCAATGAAGGCAATGGTTCAAGGTTCAATGGTCTAATTATGATTGAATCATGGTTAAATTTGAATAATAAAACAATATTAAGCAATATTGAAAAAAATAACATAATATTCATAACCATAATATTATTAGCAAGGGTGAATGTGAGATGGGTTGAGATAGGTTTATATTTTTTCCTACTCGACCCAAACTTTGTTAGGGTCATTTACGTGAACCTAAATCGAATTCAATCAAGACTTGACAATATATGGGACAAAACTTGGTAAATCCAATTTATTAACTTAATATATCAATATTAACATTACGTATAGTTAAATTGTATAATAAAAGAAGTTTTATACAATAAATAATATGATTATAAATGTTGCCTTAAATATATTTTTGGTCTTTTATCTTTTAAAAGATTCATTTTGGTCATTTCATTCTTAAATTTGAGTCAATGTTGTTCTTTCGTTAACAGTGATCATTTTCGATTTTGGGACACGATTTTGAACCCTTTTTTGATTGATTCAAGACCTAAAACTTGTTCCATTAGATTCACCTACATGATAACTATGGAACCTAACTAATGTTCAAACCAAAAAGGGTCGTAAACATGATAAAAAACGCATGAAAAGTGAGTCCCATGAGCAACCAAAAACGAATTTGATGTTAGATTTTTCAGTTTTCTAGTTGCTTGTAGAACTCACTTTTCACGTATTTTTCACCATGTTTATGACCTTTTTTGGTTTGAATGTTAATTGGGTTCCATAATTTTCATGTAGATGAATTTAATAGAACAAGTTTCAGGTTTTGAATTGATAAAAAAAGGATTCAAAATTGTGTCCCAAAATCGAAAACAATCACTGTTAACGAAAGGACAACATTGACTCAAATTTGAGAGTTAAAGGACCAAAATGAATCTTTTAAAAAATAAAGGACTAAAACGAAGTTTAATAAAAAGATAAAGAACCAAAAGTATATTTAAGCCATGAATATAGTTTGGGGACTAAAATCAAAGTTATAAATTTTACAGGGACTAAATTCAAACTTCAAATTTTATAGGAACTAAAACCAGACTTTAAATTTTATAGGGACTAAAATCAAACTTTTAAAAATTTATAGAGACAAAAAAAATATTAATTGCCACGTGGATGCCACGTCATCTAAAATGCCCACGTGTATAGTGCTGATGTGGCATTTCTGTTAACTACATTAACAGAGTTGGTGATTGAGAGTTTAATGTGACACATTTTTGAAAATGGAGGACCAAATGTCGACGATTTTTGTAACATCCCGGGCGCTAACGAGGGCGGGGAGTGATCGTCGGTGCAAAAGAGATGAGGCACGGATAAGGAGCGGCTCTTGGCAGGCTTCCAGCGAAAGGGTTACATGAATGAATCAAATACACACTAGAATGAGAGGGATCCAAAGGCTGTGTAGGTATGAGACTGTCCAGTTGAGGATAGCTTAAATGAATTAATAAGTACTATTTATACCAACAAGATGCATTTATTTTTTGGTAGCCTATCACTTAAAAACTTCACAGTTAAGCGTGCTTGACTTGGAGTACTTTTGGGATGGGTGACCTCGTGGGAAGTTTCTTTGACTTGTGGGGATAGTTTTTGATCCTGCAAGTGGCCAGGCATTACAATTTTGAAATGAGGGACTAAAAATGAACTTTTGTATATTTATAGGGACCAAAAACATGTTTAACCCTTATTTTTTTAAAATATCATATTTTTAGCTGTGAAGATTTCATGTATACACATGCATTCATATATAAGATAGATTAAAAAATAGATAAGAACATGATAATTAAGGATTATTTGATAGTCAACATAAAATAAGATAGAATAAAAAAATAGATAAGAGTGTGATAGAATAAAATAAAATAAGATAGAATAAAAAATTAGATAAGAGTACATCAGATAATGTTTGAGGTAGTATATATATCCTATCTTTGTTTAAGGTGAATTAGATAATGTTAGAATATAACATAAAACTAGTATTTTATCCTATGCAATGTATAGGAAATATGTTTATTTTTATATAGATAAATTTATAATAAATAAATAATTTTGAATATATAAATTATATTATAATTAAATTTTGTAATAAATAAATATTTTTAAATATATAAACTATATTTTGGATTTACAGTAAACAATTTATATTATGATATAAAATTATTTTTAATTTGACAATTTTTTTTAAAAATTATTGACATTCAATATATTGCTATATTAACTTGAATCATCATCCTTGAATAAAACGTTTTTAAGAATTATTCTTGAATAAGAATGTTTTAATAATTTTTCTTAAATAAGAGCATTTTAAACATTTTTTTTCTTGAATAAGAATGCTTTTAGGAATTATTCCCACTCTCGTTGAGTCACTTGTCTTATCCTAACACCGGGGAAAAGAGAGACACTATGTGTTTCTTCATTTTAACATAATATAAAATAAAATAAAAGGAAGAGTGTGTGGTAGGTAGTTTAGAGAGTAGTTAAAAGATAAAGTAGTAGATAATTTAGAAAGTAATTAAAGGGTATAATAGTTTAATAAAAAATGGAGAGCAAAAAGGGTATCCTTTTTTATTATAGTTATAGTCTATATATTGAGTATTTAGTTTTTATTTTTTTTTCAATATATGTTTTTTAATTTTAATTTGATTTAACAATTAACTCAAAAAATTTCTTTCTTAACCATCTTAAATCACTCCCTCTTATCTTTTTCGCTATACTTGATTATTTTTTTAACCATTTATCTCTTTTAATTTACCCTTTTCATCTTTATTTTTAAATTGAATTTCAATAAATTTTTATAAAAAATTGCCAATAATTAAAAATAAAAATTTTCACAATAGAAATTATTTATCATAAATCTAAAATATAATTTATATGTTCAAAATATTTATTTATTACTAATTTAAATATGATATAATTTATATATCCAAACATATTCATTTATTATAACTTTAATAACATTTATCTTATGCATTGAACATTCTAAAATACTATTTTAGAAAGAAACAAGAAAATGGTAGAATGAAAAAGATAATTAGCTAAGAAAATCAATTATTTAGATAAAGATAAAAGGAAAATAGTTTGAGAAAGTTGAGAAAAAAATCTGTTGGACTAGTTAATAAATCAAATTAAATTTGAAATTAAATAAAATATATATATTTAAAATGAATAAAAAATTTAAAATAAAATTAAATGTTCCCTATGTAGGATTAGGACAAGATGTATGTCTTAATGAAAGTGAGAATAATTTTTAACAACGCTCTCATTCAAAAATAACTCTTAACAACTTGTTAACGTGGGTAAGAGCTTGGGTTGAACCATGGTAAACATTGTTCGTGTGCTTGCATGCAAGTTAACTAGTTCAATGTCGTGCGTGTAGGTAGGTACAAATTGTCTTAACATTGTGTAGGGACCCTAGCTAGTTGGGATTGGAGTTTAACTAGTTTTCATTTAGATTTGTGAAAATAAAACCTTCTTTAAAATAAATTTGTAAAAACCAAATAAATTTTTCACTTTTACTGTAAACTTGCGTAAGCATTTTATAAAATATGGAATCGGTTATAAAGGAACGTCACACAATACCCTCATATAGGAAAAACATAAAAGAAATTGGAAGCTTATAGTGACTGCGTACCACATGTACCTAATAGACAGTTCATATATGTATACAATTATAAATAAGCCTAAATGAAAAGGTGTGTACATTCCTTATTAATCAAAATATAAAATAACATTTTAAAAGAAACATAATGCTCATGTCTGTCAGTACCTGATAGTAGTTGAATATGGGGTATTGGGAATGGGAATTCTATGTCTTAAATACCATCAATAAAAGGTTCCATGCACAAAGTAAAATAGAAATAAGTACGATAGGTTTACAAATCCAAATAAAATGTGTCATGAGTCATCTAGATGAAAATAGAAAATACAAACCCAACTACAGAAACCACTAACACTCCCTGCAAGACAAGGTTTTTAACCTCCTCACTAGCCCTACTGGCTAGGTGTATGATCACCCTGACCCATATGATATGACAAGCTAGGGTCACTATCATATGGGGAGTCACTAAGGGAGTCCCTACCATCTCCATTACCATTTCTATCCTTGCCCATCTAGGCTATATATTCCACAGTGTCCTGAAGGGCTCTTGAGGACCCATTTATCCACGAGAAGGTAGGCATATGTAGAGGTGCAACCTTCTTGGCAGTCATATGAGTCTTGCCGTCTACAGGCCTAATGCCCGGAAGGCCCTATGGCCCTTCCAGACCATGGCCTTTCCTACGTCTCTCTGCCACAATTGTGGTCGCGAGGACCACAACGACTTTTCTTTGCTCTCTAGTTATCGGCTCCCTCGAAGAAGCAATAGAAGAGGAAAGAGTAGGGCCCAAAACTAGTAGGTCTTGCGGTCTACTAGCATCGATAGATGCAAATCATATACCATTGGCATTATTTGGTTAGGGTCATCACTATCAGGATGCCCATGCTAGAAGGTAACTCTCCTTGAAAATATGCTTTGATAGTTCATCCCATCAGGCTGCTCCTATGCTCTGTCTACTCTCTATCTCCGAGGGTAATCCATAGGTGTCTGCATTTGTGCATCCATTGCTTGGTGACAAGCAGGGTCACAGCCAAGAAATAAAAACAAAAGCAAAAGAGTGAGATGTACAGACACAAACAATATAATAGGGGAGCACAACAAGCTCAAAGGGTGTGCCATCATCATTGGCAGTGACCTACTCACAGTTACATGCAAGCATAAGATAACCTGGGTAGCACTACGACTATGATGAACTCATCCATAACAAGAAAGATCACATGCCAGAACAATGTATAGTCCCACAGTTTAACTATCCATCAAACCCAACAGGCACAACCATCACATCATAGTCATAGTGCATTAAGGGTGAGTAATGGACGGGTTAAGATGGGTCTATATTTGTTCCTACCTGACCTGAAATTTTGAACGGATCATTTATTCAAATTTGAACTTGACCCGATCAAGATCCGAAATATATAGGATAAGATCAAGTCAACCTGCCTTTCTAACACAATATATTAACATTATATATAGTTAAATTGTAAAATAAAATAAGTACAAAACTTAAATTAAGGTATATTTTGTAATATATATTTTAAAATAAATAATATTATTATAAATATAATATCATGTTATACAAAATCTTACTATTAAATTAAAATTTTTTATTACTAATACATAATTGTTCAAAATACTTATACTTTTTAAGAAAATATAAGACACCAAACTAGATTACGAGACTCGAAGTATAACTCGAACCTGTTCTTAAAATATACGAGTCTAATTTCAGAATCTAAACCCTTCAAAATCAACCTCAAGTTGGGCCGGTTTAGCCAATTGGGTTGGGTCATGCTCACCCCTATAGTGTATAGCATGCATAAACCACTGTCATACAACCATCAAGTAATCATACAAGATAATATCAACATCATGAGCACAATCATACCACACCCAAGTTTCAATGGGTTAGTCAAACAAGATGCATGCAATGCATGGCCAACTATTCATTCCTTCCTACTCTTTCATTAGTGCACATGATGCATGAGGGTACCCATAATCCTACAATCTGGTGCCATACACCCCATAATAGGCTATTTTTCCACTTCGTACAAAGCATTTTCACCCTATGGGTGTTTTAAACCTTCTAATCAAAGTGTGCACAATATAATAGTCCTTATGGGACATCCCACTTATTTACTAGGCATTTTTCCCTTTGGGCTTAGGAATCTATACATGATTCATGCTCCTCACAGGGTAGCAACCTTCCATGAATATCATGATGCATGGTGAGTTTATTACGTCTGTCCCCTTTATCAACATTAAGATGAGAGAAGTGGAGATGAATTTTAAGAGAAAAGTCCACCAACCCCTTCAAAATCACTTTTCTTAACCTTGAAACCACCCACACTTGATAAATTCACTTTCAAACTTATGAGTGTTTTAAAAGACGTCATTGAATCATTTGGTTGTTATGGGCAATTCAAGGAAAAGCTTTAGTTCCAAAAACTCCTTCTAAATAAATAATCCACGAAATTCAAAGGTGTCAAGAGACATGAGGGACATTCGGACTTCGTGCATAATTCTAGACATCAACCTCATCAAAACCATGCTATGTGAATTACAATTCAAAACTAGCCGACTGTAACGAAAAATACTAGAAATAACCTTTCAAAACTACTAATTTTGGGTAAGGAAAGCATTAAAATGGATTTTGACATAAAAGTTTTAGCCAATATGGAAAAGAGCTTTCTCATTCCACCAATTCAAATTCAAGCTGTCCATCCCATAAGATATAGCCAAATTGGCTTTTCAACCCCACTAGAAATCATTTTGGCATAAAACTTAGAAAATAATACCATATGCCTCATTATCCTTGGGTGTTTCATTTTTACCTTCTATTATGCCATTGGATGAAACCAATCTGCCTACACATAATTCGATGTCTCTATATACCATCGCAACAGGGAAAGAGCTACAACATTCAAGATCCATCCATACCATCATAGGATCAGAGAATTCATAACAATATTCACATATTCAAACATGCTGTAGTAACTAATTCATCATGACTAACATGTATGCCACATCAACATCAGTGATGCCTCACAACATGCACAGTCCACCATTAGAGTGCAAACAGAATAGATCATACATTCAATGTTAACATCTATATATCTACATCATGAATCAACCACCAAAATACCGCTGAAAAGGCATTGCCAATCATATACTAGCCCCACATAAGTCATTAAACATTAAAAACACAAGTTGTCCAGCAGAAAACATCACATAAACTAGCATAATTCAAAAATTCATTAAGATTCACACAAACCTCCAATTGAGGTGGGACCATTTTCATTTGAAAGCTAATACATGAAGCTATAGGTCTACCAAAGGGTTTTGGCTAACTCCTCCCACGTCAATACCAGTTTTGAAATCAAGACAGGTTTCATGCAAAATGTGATTTCAGCAATCTCTTCACAACTTATTTTAACTGTAAAGTTCATCCTAGACTTGGACATGGATTTAAAGTTGGACAAGGCCAATTCCATGCACCTTTTAGGTGTAGGAAACCAAGGGAAGAGTCCCCAACACATACTTCTACCACAACACCCCACACAACTAAGTGAAAATCATAGCTAAACCTTTAGTTGTCTTGCCTAAAATAGGTTTGACATCTTTCATGAGAAAATTCACCAGAAATTTTAAAAAAATCCAAAAATTATGAAACCATTGAGATTATAAAGAAGACACATGGGGCTAGATGCCCACAAAAGGATTTTATTTAACTTGCATTAGACATCTCACATGAGTTAAAAGAAAACAGGATAAGTGTTGTCTAATAGCTTTCAACAACCACACTCAATATAGTTCACAACCTCTAAAGTTTCATAGCCTTAAAACACTTAGCCATGGACATTTCTAGACTCCCTAACATGTGTGGATATAGAGGAATCATTCTCACAACCACTTTGTCACCTTAACCATCTCAAATGGACATAAACAGCTCACAAACCTAAAACTGCCCTGCACCATAGCAGACTAAACCTATCTCACCAAAATATTTGGCAAATATTGTATGAACCACAAAAAAAATACAAGATCACTTAAGTTTGAAAGAAGACATTTTGAACTACAATACCACCAAAAATCAAAGGCTGGTTCCTCAGAAACAAATCACACGAGCTCATGAAACACAGGGCAGAATTAAGCAAAATTCCAGTATTCATGCACACAATTCCTACAAGTTTCTTGACCTTGTAGTGTGGCCTGTAGAGTGGCTCAATGAACTACTCTACCTTATAGCTTCGTAGCACTTCGGGGTTTCTTTTTGAATCCCTAAGGGTCAACTCAAACATGCAACATCGCAATAACATATATCCATTCACAACCATTAGAATACAACACGTGAGATACAAGTGCAATATACATAAACTTATCGACTTGGAGCTATAAGTTGTTAGGAGCGGTGTGCTCCTAATTGACTCTACTCGTCTACCACTGATAGACCATCTCACTACTCCTTTACCTCAGGTGCTCTCATATCTCGTTCCTTTGCTCTTCTCGATCTTGCGATCGGTGCCATTTCTTCCTTAGTGGTCTAATCGATAATTAGGACTTATCTAATGGAAGCATGTAAGGCATAGATTATAAAAATGCTATTGTATGTGGCATTCAAATATCCAAAGGCCCACATGGAAAACCTACAAACTCGTTGAAGAAAAGAAAAGTTAAAGGATTTCTCAAAAACGTAAACTCATTGTGGTTCTCTATGTTGTGAAATGGCTTCTTCGACACAATCTAGACTTCATAGGTAGGCTTTGAGCACTTCCTCGAGCTCAAGCTAGTCTCAGTCCCAAGGGGAAGAAGGCAAAAGCAGCATGTAAAGTGGTTTGTGGGTGGTTTAATGATTTCTCATGGGTGAGGTGGTGGCAATTTGTGTTGGCTTGCGATGGTAGGGAGATAGTCGAGGTGGAGGAAGGACTTGTGTTAGTGGGTAGTGTGGTGGTGGTTGAAGTGAAATGAGGTAGTGGTGTGGCAAAGAGAGGACGTAAGGGGGAGGGTGGTGGTGTTGTAGTGGTGTCGGTTTGGTTGGGGCTTAAGGAGAGCGAGAAAGCGAACTGAGAAAAGGGGGAGAGGGTTTTCGTGGGTGTTAAGAAAGAATGGGGGGCTGGTGGCACGAAGAAATAAGGGGAGGGGGCGTGTTTCAAGCTTATGAAGGGAGGGGGTTCTTATTTATGTACATGTGTAGAGGGAGAGGTAAGGCTATGAAGAAGTAAATTGGGTTTAAGGCTTAGGCAGTGTCTAGTACTTGGCTTAGACGACATTCGTCATATAGGAGTTGTGGGTGGTTTTAAGTTTCTAATGAGATTAAAACTTAAATCTCACAATGGCTATTTTACGATTTTGATACTCATCTAAAATTGCCTTAACTCTTAAAAGCCTTGACATATCAAATCCCTCAAGGTTAGTTAGTGAGTAATCCCACTAACCACAACCATAATGTGTTTAGATGTTCTACATGTATATACTTGTAATTTAATAAAACTAGTTAAAATAAAACATACAACATACATTTATGCAAAGCTTGGGATTATTATTAAAACACTTATTTAAGAAGCTTTAATTTATAGAAACCTTATAGTAATATAATATAATTTAAATAAATCCATTTTAAAAGCTTTTATATCTTTAAACTCTCAAATTAATTGCTATAACAACATATGTATATATTTAAGAACTCATATTTATAAATAAAGCACTCATTTCGTGAGAACATATTTTTGAAATCCTTATAGCGACTTATTATTACATAAGAAGATTTATTTTAAGAAATAAATAAAGCACTCACATTTTAATTTTAGAAACACTTTTAATTTAATTATTTCAGTAAAGCCTCAGTTAGTCATCATAATTTAAAAGGCACAATCTTACTTATATGCCATAATATTGTTTTTATAAAAAATATAACTCACTGTAGTAATATTTCAATTTGATAAAACACCCATAACTGAAATATCATCTCTTTAAAATACCAAGGTCATATCTTTATTTTGTAAAGCTAAGCTTCAATAGCTTAAAAACCAAAATAATATAACTTCTCAAGAGAAAAGCCTTTTCCAACTAAACATAATAATTTGGAAACTCATTTATACTTCTCAATATATATAAAAACCAGGTTTGTATAGTAATGCAGACCAAATATGTATAAGCATGCACCTACATGAGCTCGTAATGATACAAGTCCTTGTGGCAGCAAGTACTTACCCCTCATTAGGGTACAAGGTACTTGGCTAGGGTTTGCTTTCAAGGGTAAAATCTCAGGATGTTACATATTGAATAGATTAGATCCAACTAAACTACACTTTTTTTGTTTTAACTAGGAAAATGTGTATAATCTCATGAATTACTTCTGAATTAATTAATTTTTTTTAATAATTTTAAAAAAATATTCAAGAACCATAACATTTCGTGATTTATTGGTAAATCCACTTTGATTCTACATTAATCAATAATTTTGGACTATTACCATGGGTAAAGTGAATAGTTTGAAGTTTAAATGTAGTGTAGTGTAATAATCTTTCTACACTATATTAATACAAAAATGAAATGATTTCAATAAAATTGTTACAATTTTTTTCAATATAAAACATTAATTGATGTTGATAAAATGGCTTGAATCCTCTTTACAATTAAAAAAATTGGAAAAACAGTGAATTTAACCCTCCTATTTATACAATGTGAGGTGAGGATCTTGCGTGAATGATTATATGTGATGCGAAGAATATGAAAATGTGTGATGTAGAAAGAGTATGTTTTGCACTACTTAGCAGTGTTATTAGAACCAGATCGGTCATCGATTCGGTCAGGGTTAATGAGTCACTGATTGAACTAGTGAGTCAATGGTTGAGCCGCATAAGTTAGTATAATGTTTAATATATATATATATATATATATATATTGTATGTTATCTTTCACATTTTACCTTTTGTACAATAGGACAAAATTCAAAAATGTAAATTAATGTGTTACACCAATTTTTTCAAATTGTTGATTTACCAGTTTTATCAGTCTGAGTCAAACTGAGCTACATTGATTCAAATGGAGTTGATTGCAGATATGATTGAATAAACGACTTGGATTGGTTATGTGATCAATTTTTGGTTTGACCGGCTAGTTTGAATTGAGCTAATAACACTGCTAATTAGTGAATGGTGAGTGGGGTGAGAAATATCAAAGCAATTGTGGAGAATATTTGGTGATTGTTTGTGTGTGTGAGTGAGGCGTGGGTACCCCTAAGGGCGGACCTATATAACAATGAGGGTGTGCAAATGCACCTCCTCACTTTGAAAAAATTATATGTAAATATCTTAAGTTTTTATATTTTGCCTTCTAATTTTATATATTTGAATCCACTGTCTCTAATTTGAAAAAATTACATGTAAATATCTTAAATTTTTATAATTTCCCCCTCTTAATTTTATATATTTGAACTCATTGTCTCTAGTTTTTCATTCATCTTCATATATATGATAATACATATTATTTATTTTTATTTTTTAAAATAGATTGTCCCCACTGACTTAGGGCCTGGATTCGCCTCTAGGTACACCAAGTGAAGTGAGATGAGGTTGTTAGTGATTTTAATTATGAGATAATCTCATAGAGTTTGTTATTGAAAATTGGCAAACTTGAATATAAATGAAATACATCAATTAACTCATCTATTTTCATGTTTGGGCATTCGCGAAGATGAACAAGTAAAGAATCAAATCAGACCTTTCTAATCAAGCAAGAGTTACATGACACAAACCTTCTTGAGAATGATAACTATTTCTAACAGGAAGGTAAGTATGACACATGAAAGTAAAAATAATAAGGTAGTAAAAGATTAGTGAAAAGAGTAGCACTAAAAAAAAAGTTAACAATACGCAGGAAGGGTCCAGTTTAATTTCCATTTAGGAACTCCTGCAGTTGAATCAAGTCATTAGAAGTGATAGTTTTCTTCATTTAGTGGCAACTTAAACATGAACATTCACTTTCTACATTCTTGACTTTCACTTTTATATTGAAATACAGGGATGTCTCCTCCTACGTTACCCCTGTACCATGTGAAAGTAGAGATGCAATTTTATAGTCATTTAGTCTAAATGCTACATGAAGAACATAAGCCAGTATGAACTAGAAATAATACATTGAGATTTGAAACCCAAAATTAGAAACCTCTATGAGTGACAACTATTTCAAAATAAGACAGAACTATTTCAAATTAGATGACATGACTATCTTCTCAGTCTTCCTTTATTCCCTTACAATAACCAAAAAAAAAAAAAAGATTTTACTAGCTCTTCCCTTATTCCCTTACAATAACCAAACCATAAAAAATGAATGGATTTTACAAACAACTCCCTCCTTCACCTCCTGCAGTTGATTTTGTTTTAGACATTGGTAAGGTAGTGCACGCTTCAAACCTTTTTTAATGACCGTTGATGTCATTCTATTAGTTATTTAGTTTCTATGATAGTTAATTTGTGTTTTGCATATGCAAATGGTATTGTGAATGCCTCAACTTGCATACACACTTCAGTTGGTTGTATTTGGAAATTATTTTACGAGTTTTCAGTGTTCATAACGAGTTGATCATATATACACTGTATGAAACTAAGGCTGATTAAGGGTCACTTTTCTCTATTTTGCTTATCATTTATTTGGGAAATGTCTAAAACATTGAACGTTTTAGTTAAATGTTTAAATTGCAGATGATAAGATGATGCAGGTCGCCTGCCGCAACCATGACACCATAGCAGTTGCAATAGCGAACAAAGTCATAATCGCAAATCAAAGGAATTCCACAATGCAATAGTACTATAGCACCACTATAACAGATATTTAACAACACTACTTAATCCCAATTCATCTAGAGAAGATGTGGCTTCTACTGTCAAGCCAGTTGAAGTTAAAACTAAAAAGAAATGTCATCTTATCTTTCTCGAGGTGTCATGTGTCACTGGGAGTACAAACATGAATTAAGTTTGTCACATGCTATATTCACTATTACAAGGGAGCAAAAGAAAGAACCGGTACGGATGGCATGCCTTTAAAAGAAGGATCTCTTGGAGGAAACAACAAAACCGTTATGATAGCAAGTGTTAGTCTTCCCGACACTAATGCTGAAGAGACACTGAACACGTTGAAGTATACTAACCGTGCTCGCAACATTCAGAATAAGGCAGTTATTAATCGTGACCTAGTTACAGCTTAGGTAATTAGCTGTTAGCGTTGAATCAAAGGCAAAAGATGCTATTGCAAAGGAAGATAGAAGAAGCTTCCTTGCTACAAAAAGGATAAAAGAACTTTTGGAATCTCAAAAGACTTCCTCACGAGAAACTACAGGTGCTGCATGTGGATGTGAGAATGGTCTAGGAATCCAGGGAAGTGATGAATTCCATTGACGCAAATATGAACATGTACAACGCTCATTTATTCTGCTTCATTTCTTTCGTTACCTGGCACCGTCGTGAAAATAGTGCTTCCTCGTTGGTGTACAATTCTCTCGGAAATACATTAAATCCAAAAGCCGTCTCACTTATAACAACAACGTTGTTGTTTCTACTTCGAGAAAGCATTCCAGAGACAATTATAGTTACAACATTAACAACTCTTTCTTGTTCCTCGGCTAAGATGTTTCTCTTTAGATCCAACAATAATAACTCGAAATCAAACACTTAATCATGTAACGAATGGAGAAGGTGAGAATGGAGATAGACGAAAAGCGGAAGAGGCAAGTGAGGAGGATAATTGAGACGATTGAGGTTGGTGTGATGAAGAAGTTGAAGGCAAAGGAAGAAGACAAAGAAAATTGGGAAACTGAATAGGGCTTTGGAAGAGAGAGTGAAGTCTCTTTGCATGGAGAATCAGATATTGCGTGGCCTCACACAAACTAATGAAGCCAGGACGAATGTTTTAAGGACAAATTTAGAACAGGTGCTGGCGCAGCACGGCGGAATGGTGTTCATTCGCGGGCCTATGTAGAGTTTTTGTATTTTGCCCTTTCTATTTTTATATATTTGAATCCACTGTCTTCAATTTTAATTCTCACTTTGTTGTCAAATATTGTCTTTTATTAGTTAGTTTCTTTCTTACATTTTAATCCATTTTTAGCTTTCTAGATATTTTACACTTTATTTAGTTGGATATTTTATTCCATCTCATGTTTCATTTCATTTCATGACAATAATTATTATTATTTATTTTTTTAAAACAAATTACTCCTATTAACCTAGGGTCCTGGATCCACTGATGGTGGTCGACGATGACACGGTGATGGATGACGTGCAGTCCTGCTGCGGGAGCACCAATGAGGATAACGAAGGAAAAAAGAGGTGGTGGGGTGGTGCATGTTAGCTGGGTGCGCAGGGGTAAAGGATAAGGACGAGGGTGGTTGCAGGAAAATGATGAGTGAGAGTAATGGCATGGAAAGGTTGTGCAGGAACTGCGTGAAGGAAGGGTCTTGCGTGCCAATTTTTCTATGCAGGCAACTATGTTTGTGTATTGTGTGTGGGTCTACGCTCCACGTCTGTCCCATCTGTAAATCCTCCAAGACTGCTAATGTTAACATGTCCTAAATTTGGAAAAAATAGGACTAGGAACCTAATGCATCAATCCTCATCTCAATCTCATAAAAAAAAAAAAAAAATCAATTTTTCATAAACGAAAAAGAGTAAAAAAACAGTTCATTTGATTCAAAAATTTTGATTTTTTTCGAAAGTTTAATTTTTTTGTATTCCTTTTCTTTTTGAACTTTATTGAATTAAAATTAAACCAATTGCATCTAGATGAAATTTGGTATTCACACGAATGAATAAAGGATCTAAACATATCCTAATGTACAAGGACGACTTTGAGAAATAAGAAAATTCAAGTGTAATTCATAATATAGAAATCTTATATTAAATAAAAATAAGTAGTGAACAGAGAAAGGACGTGTAATGAGTAGTTTAAAAAATAATTAAAGAATAAAGTAATGAATAGTTTCAAAAATAGTTAAAGGATATAATAGGAAATAGTCCTAAGAGTAATTAAAAGATGAAGTAGTCTAATAAAAAGTGGACACCAAAAGGGGATATTTTCTTTATTATAATTATAGATTATAGATTATAAATTATGAGTTTAATAGTCATGTACTAATAGTATAAAGTAATTTTACGCTGTCATCCAATCACAAACTATTATTTATTGTAAGTTTGTTGACTTTTATAATAAATACTTTAAAAGTCATATTAATGGTGATTTTTGATTGGATGACAATGTAAAACCTTTTACACTGACAGTGCATGACCATTAAACTCATAAATTATATTAACAATGTTGTCCGTTATAATTTTATGGTCAAAGTGACTTCTCATTCAAACATACTCTCTCTAATATGTTGTGTGTGTATAGTATAGAAATTTGTAGTTCAAGTTATACACATTCAAATATATATCATTAAGAATCCAAAATATAAACAACAACATAAATCCCCAACTAACTAACCATTTAAATTACAACAAATTTTTTTCAAACTGAAGAACTAGCACAACAAAACCATGATTAGAAATAGGATAAATATATGCTATTTAAATAAATTTACTTAAAAATATTAAAGGAAATTATAAGAAATTTGACCAATCATTTGACTTTGGATAAAAATCTAGAATTTATTAACTACATTTTTAAATATTATAAGAGTTCCATTTCGAAGTTTTTGCTAATTATTCTTACATATATAATCTTCCTCCAAAATGAAGTTCTAATAAAAGGACATTTCCAATCATAATAGTTGTAGCATTCCCATTTGTTGGGGAAAAAACCCTCACACACACTAAAAAATAGGAATAGTAAAAGAATACCAATTTATTTAATATGGTTCGACACTTCTTACTTACGTCCACGAAAACATTCTAATATTTATTCTTTCACTCAAATCACAATTTAATCCATTATAAATTTTCTGAACAAACTTGTGAAATCCTCCTTCACATAACCCCCCTTTCACTTAGGGTAGTGACCCCCTCTACAGGTTGAGTGGTTCTTCACATAACCCTTGTTTATACAACTTGCATCTTACTATTAAAAGAGGAAACAAATCCTAATAAAAATAATATTTTTAAATCTAAACAATATCTTAGAGATTTTAAATTAGAAATTTGAATAGTTTCCCAACAATTCTTCCCTCATTTAAAATTTTTAAATTTCCTCTTTAACTCTCGTTGTCATGGATACTTGTCACAATCATCTCTAATCTCACTTCTGCTCTACAAACTTTGGTATGTTCCCCTCTTTTGCTCTACAAATATTAGATGGTGACACTTCTTGTACTTGTACCGCCTTTAGCTATCAGGACACGCCGCTTAACTTCTCCATTGCTAAGAAGACTTTCGACATAAGAATTTGCATTGTTGTTAGTTACTAGGACACACCGCTTGACTTTCCATTGTCAAGAAGACTTTCTAAACAAGGATCCCACATGGGTCCACCATCAACTTCATCAAGGTTCAATACTCCTCCACTAATAGGTCACCAAGATGCACAACCATCAGTTTTGATACCACTATTGGGGAAACAAACCCCTTACATGCACTACGAAATAGGAACAACATAAGGACACCAATTCATTTAACGTGGTTCGGCACCTCTTGCTTACGTTCACGAAAACATCCCAATATTTATTCATTCACTCAAATCACATTACAACCCATTATAAATTTTTTAGATGAACTTGTGAAACTCTCCCTTCACACAACCCCCTCTCTCACTTAGGGTGGTTACCCCTTCTATAGGTCGGATAGTTCTTCTTATCTCAAGAAATCCTATTTATACAACTTGCATCCTAATATTAAAAGAGAAAACAAATCTGTATAAAAAAATATTTTTAAATCTAAACAATATCTTAGAGATTTTAAATTAAAAATTTAAATTGTTTCCCAACACCATCCTATTTTAAAAATTTAAAATCGTTAACAAAGAAAGGGTTCAATTTGACAACTCACTAAGGGGTATTTAGTATATGAAATCTTTTTTCAATTTTAGGAATCATGTTTCTTAGGAATTATATTTCCCAGAAATCATGTTTCTTGAGAATGTCATAAATATGTTTGATATGTCTAAAATATATTTGGAAATGAGAGACATAATTATCAAAAAACTTTTCTCTTTCATGGGAATCTTGGATTCCCACTAGTTCCATAGGAAAGTTTGGGAAACTTAACAGAAAAGTTTCTTGAGAATGTTAGATTCTTAGGAATGATTTTTAAAATTCTCATACTAAACATAAATTTAACATTCTCAACATAAGATTCCTAGGAAACTTAAAAAATTCCCTTACCCAACATGAGATGGTCCAAGTAAAAAATTAAGTTGAACTATATAACGGTTCCAACTGGCAATGAACTGAATTGATTGTTCAAGACTCGATTAGATAAATAATTTGTTAAACTTAGTTCATAAATCAAATGAGCCAAACTTGACTTAAAAATGGAGCTCATTAAATAAATGAGATGAGCTTAAGCTATATATAATTCAACTTGTTAGTTCATTAACTGGCTCCATTGGAGCAACTTTTGTGAAAACACTTGGTTATTCTGAGAACATGAGAAAAAATAATAAGAACCTTAAAATCAATATTAAAAATAATAGACTATTGAGATTAAAACCCAATTATGAACTTCTTATTAAACCACCAATGTTGTTGCACTGCCCCCACCACCTTCATCGCACCGCTGTCACTCCCACCACCATCATCGCCGCCATCACCACCCCCCACCATTGCCATCAACATTGCCCTATTACCATCGCCCCACCAACATTGTTGCCACTGCTATGACAATGTGGGCGACAGCAGCAATAGTGAGGTGATGGCAATGGTGACGATGATGGTTATCGTAGCAACAATAATAGTGGTTTCATAAGAGGTGTTCATAATTGGGTTTTAATTTCAGCTATTAACTTCAATCTTGATCAAAGGGCTTTTATTTTTATTCTCATGTTCTTACGATAACCAATTATTCTCACAGGAATTACTTTATATATATACTTATAATGAGAAAATGAGAACAAACCATAACAACTCTTGGATGGTGGCAGTGGTGGCACTTGAGGTGGTGGTAGCGACAATGATAGTGGCAATGACGATGATGATGGCAGCGGTGGTGATGGTAGCAGCGGTGATGTGTGAAAATCGCAAGCACATGGTTGTCATCAAGTAATAATTTAAAGATCATATCCACAAGGACTACATATTTAGTGATTATTGCTAAATATATGAAAATTAAATATAAGAAATTTTATTTGGAAAATTTAAGTTTTGGGCAATTGGAAGAGAATGCAATTAAAAATTGACTTGAGCATACAATTAAAATTGGATGTAATTCAATAAGAGAAGATTTCCAGGATTAGGGTTTCACACTACGATGCTTAATGGCTTAATCTCGCTACTTATGTGCTTCATTTGTTCTTATTGAAGGTGAACTAACCTAAGGTATCCTTCGTTCTTTTTCAAGATATGAAGGGTTATTTAACCAAATTTGCCACCTATTATCTTGATGGTTGTGTTCAATTAGACCCATTAAGTTCTTTGTTAATTCAATTATTCCTTGAAGGCTTTAACTTACTTTTGTGGTTTAGACCTAAGTTCCTTTCCTATAGGTTCAGTGTTTGGGTTCACCTTTCAGTACTTTCCTAAATCCCTAAGGTTATGAAAAACGTTGGCCAATTCGTACTACTTAAATAAAGCAAAAGAAGAAGAATAATAAGAGAACAAGATCAAACATTAGCAAACAAAAATTAATTCACTAAGACAACCATAGGGCTACGCCCAATCCTAGAAAAATAAGGTTATGCTCATACAAAGTCATGAGAGAACACTAAAAAGAAAAGATAAAAAACATAAAAACAAACCCAGAGACAATTGAAGAAGAAAAGAGCAATCCTCCAATTCTTCATGCTTCTAAAATGAAGTTCAATTAGTCTAATCCCCAAAAGAAGTAAGAAGCTTGCAAAATCAGTTAGGTTTTCCGCCCACCACCTAGTGGTAGATGCACAAGTGTAGATTTTATCATCAGGAGTTGTGCCACCGCATGGTGATGGATGCCACCACGTGGTGATGGACTCGCAGATGTAGATTTCAACATCAGGGAATGCGCCCATTGTATGGTGATGATTGCCAACGATGGCAAGGTCTCCAACAATTTTTTTTCAAGTTTTCCTTTTCCAAATGCTTTAGGATGACCTTTATGCTTTCCAAGTGGACTTGTAAGTACCTAAAGGTCTTTAAATCATCTAGAGGGCTTCCAAGTTGTCAATCTTTTGCTTTCCAAGCCTAAACAACCTACAAGATTTTCCTAAAACCATAGACAAGAAAAGAAAAAGGCGTAACAAGATACAAGAAAGGAAAAACATGCAATAAGACACATAACTAGTCCTAAACCATAAATGAAATACATGCAATCTAGTAATGCAAACTATGTTAAACATGTTATAAATGCACACACCAGGCGGTGGAAGTGGTAGTGGAGGCAATGACAGTGGTGGTCTCATAAGAGGTTTATAATTAGGTTTTAATTTCAATAGATTAGTAGTTTTAATCTTGATCCAATGGTTGCTATGGTTTGTTCTCATTTTCTCATTATAAGAGGTTTCTCATTTGAAACACCATATATATATATATATATATATAATTAAATTCATATAATTATTTTTCTCATTAATTTCTAATTAATTTTATTTTTTTATGAAATAAATAAGAACAATATGTACCAATCATAATTTTAAATCGAATTGGGCTAACGATCTTAACTGAGCCGTTCGCAAGCTTGAATGGAATCAAGTTCAAGCTGAAAAAAAGTTTCATATCGAACTTGAGTCAAGCTTCGAGTTGAATCAATTCTTATCTACTTGAGTGATAATTGCCTATTATGCTTACCTTTCTAGTGTACATTCAAGCCATTATCTACTTTTTTTCATAACTCAAGAGACTTGATTAGTCCTCTTTTGTGTACTTTTGTAATTAATTAGGAGTACATGCTTCAACCTCATTTTACTTGTTATGTGATAGTCTTAATGTTGTTTTTGTGTAGGAATAGAAGTAGGAAGCAACCCTTTTTTAAGTCCAATTAAAGGCCTAGAGTTGTCTTTCATGCTAGAGCAAAGATACCTACTTAGCACGAGATTCAAGACCGATGAGCATTTCTTCGTGTGGATGTGCTAAGTGGCCTTTTTATCACGCTTAGCGAAAAGGGAACAAAGACTCCATTTTTAGGCGCTAAGTGCATAATAGTTGTGCTTAGCGAAATATACTTTCCAGGGGACCAACATTGGACACACTAAGTGCTAAGACCTCTCGCTTAGTGAGAGCATGCCAAGGTTTCAAATTTGCATATTCGCACTTAGGACAAATGCATCCATGCTAAGCATGACATTTATGAGCTAGCATTTAAGAAAGGATGAAAAAGAATGCTAGGGTCCCATCAATCATATCAGTGGACCTAGGTTTTGAGTATAACAAGGTTTTTTCTCTACTTTTGGCTACTAGAGCTCTCCCACGGTGGCTTTTCCTACCTTTCTCATTTCTTCATGGATTTTGGCTCTCTACATGTCAATGAGTAATTAAATTTCCATTTGTTAGGGTTAATATAACTAAACTAAACTTTCATGTGTACACTTTGAGCTATTTATTCATCTTTATGCTTCATGTTTGTGTCTTGCTTCTTTGCTTAACGCTTGTTCTGGGTTGATCTCCATAGCTTGATGTTTTATTTGATTTATGATTGGAAAATACATATTGAACTTTGAACTAAAGTAAAACACCTAATAAACCTTGTATCTAAGAATAGAGCTTGGTTTATTAGTCATTTTTTGATCCTTAACCTTAAAGCAAGTTCCATTGTTAAGCTTTCAAAGGGATTAAGAGTTTAATCAAGGAACTTAGGCTCTTTCATCTAAGGAATTAGGGTTTGATCGTAAATCTATGGATTGATGTTAACATTTGAAGTATAAAGTGAATGGATAACCTTTGTGTCGCATGAGAGGAAGGTTTGGTGAGGTGTAACCTCAACATCTTTCATTCTATTTGCAAATCCTACTTTTTGCACACTAAGTATTTGATAAAAATACTAAAAAGAGTTTAGTTGTAGTTTATTTAATGTCTTGCAGAAATTAATGTTTACACTCATAACTTATTTCAAAACAAGCATTAATTAAATTGTCTAAATAGTAATTTATGTGTTGTATGTTAAGTATTACGCAAGTTCTCATTGGGAACAATACTTAACTCATCATTTGACCACTTGTACGATTTGGTACACTTGCCAAAGATGTAACATTGAGTCGAGCTAAATCAAGTTTGACTCAACTAATTTCTAGCCCTAGTTCCAACCATTTTAAATGAAAAATAAAGTGGTTGTTATTACACAATTTTAAATAGAATGGTTTCAGCCAAATTAGATAAGAGTATGATAGGTAGTATATGTGTTATGTTGTCTTGTGTTTGAAGTGAATTAAACAATATTAGGATGTAATATAAAATGTATTTAAATGATAATATTATCCTTTTATTAAAATTGTATAATAATTTTTAAAATTATTTTTAATATATATTTTTAGATATGTCTTATGTTTGAAGTGTATGTTTTGCAAGCATTTTTAGGTAGCTTTTTTTTTTTTTTTTACTACCTAAAGAGCTTGATCTCATTAATTGGGTTTGGTAAACAAGTTTATTTTAGCAGCTTGTAGTGTATTTTGATATGCTTCTTCAAGTAGCATTTTTTGAGACACTAGTATTTCAAGTAGTGTTTTTTAAAATGGTAGATTCTAACTTATATTTTATTCTTTTACCCTTAAAATGTTTATTAAATTTTATTTTTACCCTTTTTTACATAAGGTAGGTTTTTATTATTCTTTTTTTCTCTCTTCTTCTTGTTAATAATAAGATTTTATTTTATTTTTGCTATTATTTTTGGATATTTTTTATATTACATGTTTATTTTAACCATTATACTATTTATACTATTTATCTTATTATTTTAGAATTATACTTCAAGATATTGATAATGATAAATGATAGGTTTATTTTATTTTATTTTATTGAATGCTTTTTATATTGAATTGTTTATTTTAGCCATTATATTGTTTACATTATTTACTCTATTATTTAACATTATACTTTAAGATATTTTAAGCATTATACTAATCAACATAATGAAAGTTTGATGCATACTTAAGTGTATGTAATTTTTATTTTATTTTAAACTTGATTTGAAATATTTGAAGATATAGTATATGATTAATAGTAGAATACACAAAATGAAAAAAATATAATAATTGAAACCAAAAAATATAATTAAAATAATTGATCTATAAATAATAATTACAAAAATTTAAAATTAATTAAAACACTAAAATATAAATACTTGAAAATATATTTTTATCAATAAAATAAAATTAAAATTTATATAAAATATCATATAGACAAGTCCATTTCTATCATTTTACATTTATCAACTACTTCAACTATTAGTTAGCTTTTTAGGCTCTAACTAGCTTCTTAGTTCTTTTTGCCAAACATAGCCAAAATGATTCCAACCAAATTAGATAAGAGTATGATAGGATAATCTATGAGATACTCTTTTTAGGTAGTATATATGTTATCCTATCTCTTATTTAAAGTGAATTGAATAATATTAGAATATAATATAAATATATTTAAACGATAATATTTTCCTTTTATTAAAATTGTATAATAACTTTGAAATTAATTTTTTAATATATATTTGTTAACTTTTTATATATTATTCCTTTTTAAAATTATAAAAATTATATAAAAAATTATCTTTAATATTTAATTTTTTTACTTTTTTAATATATATATTATTCCATTTTTAAAATTATCAATTAGAGACAAATTTATTTCCATTTTATCAATATTCTCTCTACATAATTTAGAATAATTATATTTAATGAGAGTGTTTTTAGAAGTCATTATTCAAGGAGAGTATTTTTAAAAATTTTCTTCGACAAGAGCATTTTTAGATATTTTTCATATTCTTTTATCTTTTTTCAATGTATTATTTTCATCTTTATTTTTAAATTAAATTTTAATATTTTTAAAAAAATTACCACTAATTTAAAATAACCTTGTATCATAATATAGATTGTTTATCATAAATTTGAAATATAATTTATATGTTCAAAATATTTATTTATTACAAATTTTATTTATAATATAATTTATATATTTAAAAGTATTTATTTATTATAAATTTTAGTTATATAAAATAAATATTTATTTTGTGCATTGCATAAGTTAAAATATTAGTTCTAGACAAATTTATTTCTTTTTGTTTTGATGGAAAATTTGACATCAGGCTAGTCTTGTCTAAGGAATATTAAGACATTTTAATAATTTGTATTTCCCCTTGTTTTCCTTTTTCTTTTGTTTTAGGATGAGTTAGGAGTCTTCCATTATACCATTCATGGGTTTGGTTCTCATTAGCAATGACCTTCTTGCTTTGCTTGACAGGGGTTTGGTTCCTTATTGGTGTAGTAAGGTTTTAATGCCTTATTTGAACCTATTTGGTCATTCCCCTGAGATTTGTGCTCCATATCTTTTTTGATGGATTATTTCTGTGAACAAAAAGACTAAGAAGATGATGAGAAAGGTTGAAGAACTAGTTAGTTGTGGCTAAGCTGAGTTTTGTGTTGTGTGTTTTGTGTCTTATCTTAATCTTACATTAAAAGAAGACAAATCCATTGAAGCTAAAAATTTAAGTGATTAATAAGTGAAAAGAAGCTTTTAATTAAACTAAAATGAATTAAGAGCATAAAATTAAACTCTACATTTAATTCATTTAAGTTTAGGTATTTGAGAAAAAATAAAAATGAGTGATATGTTATTTTGTTATTGAAAAACTAAAATCAAATTTAGGGTAACCGATTACATCTTAATATAACTAATTATAATGCTTAGAAGCTGCTTTTACAAAAGCTAAGCATTCAACTATATTTGATTACAAGCTTAAGATAATTGATTATTTGGCTTCGTAACTAGTTTTTAGAAAAGTTGATCATTCAGCTATAATCGATTAAATGATATTATAATCGATTACATTGTCCTAAAAAAGAACCTAGGTGTTCTTTTGAACACATTAATTGATTACAGTAAGTCATATTTGATTACCTTCTGTTGCAAACTTCAAAAATAACAAAATAATGAACTCTATGTCTAACCTATGCTTCTTTCTATATATAAAGCAATTTCTATCAACTCAAAGAGAAAGACTACTATGAAATTGTGAGCAATTTTTGTACTTAGAGAGTAAAAGTGATTTTCAAGAATCAAGGAGTTTCATGGGTTCTAAGTGCAAGGAAGGTTCAAGATGACGAGCTTCAATTTGTATGTATATCATATATTTAGGTGATATCATTTCAAAATTGAATTTTGTTTGTTGTTTTGAGATAAGTTTTTCTCATATGGGTTTTTGTAAAAGTGTTTCTACATATTTCTTTGAGTTCTTTCTAATAGGGTTTTAGAAAGGCTTGTGTAAGTCTAATTTTGATGTATTTGTTGAGTTATTTATAAGGATACTAAGTTTTAGTGAAGAATCTCAATAGATTTTGCTGGAGACTAAGTGTAGATCACAATGGTGGTGAATGAATTAGGATAAATCTCTATCTTATCTTCTTTATCTCTCAACTCCTCTTTATTTTTCCTTTTGGAATGATTTTTGATTTATGTGATTTGTCATCATATAGGATTGTATAGATTGCATTTTAGTTTGCATTGACCATACTCTTTACATCTTAATTACCTAATCAATTTCTTCTAAAAAATTTCAAGAAAATTTGCTATTTAGGACCTAGTTTGAAGAATCCAATTCACTCCCTCTTGGATTCCTTGCCATTTGTTCAACAATTTCTATTAGAGTGGGTGTTAAGTGTAAGGGCCTTACTAGGTAAAGCTCTTTCCTATCAACCCTCTACTCTTGTTCAAGCTCTGGTTCTAATGAGTTCTTGAATCTTTGGGAAGGTTTGAGGAAATTATGAGCAAATGCAAGATGCCTTTCGAGCTCCCCCCATATCCATAATAATTTAACTAGATTGACTCAGATGTCATGAGTACTCCATCTCGATAGTTTTTTAGGCAAATTAAAACTATTTTCCTACTTAAATTGAAATGGCATGCATCCCTAAAAAAGTGTCAATTGGACTTTTGAACCATTTTGTCCCAATGTTCAAATTTGTTCTTGGGGTGTTGATCACCATTACTTCCTTCATATGTATGACATCTTATTTATCAAGATAGGCCTTTGTATTCCTTTCACTGACTTTGAAGTTTCCATTCTTTAACATTTGATGGTGGGACCTTCGCAACTTCATCCCAATGTTTGGTCTTTCATTCACACCTTCGAGTTGTTTGGCAAACGGCAAAGGTTGGGCTATTCAGTTGTTACTTTTTTTTAATCTATCTAAGGTGATCTGGGACAAAAAGGCCTAATGAGGTTAAGTGTCTTTTAAAAATTCAAACAAGACCCTTTTTAAAGCTTACACCAATTTGGTGAAGGATTTTAAGCTCAACTTCCATTGTGCTCGGGTGATCATCATTACACAACAGATCATAAATCCCTTTTTTATTTCTCGCTCTCTACTAATTGACATAGAGCAAACAATCATTGATTGTTAAGACAAAGGACGAATTTATGACCCTTATTTTGTTTTCATTATGACAAATAGACTAATGCTTTCTCAATCGTCTGTTCACACGTGTTGTTAAAATTAAAAATGTTATGCTGACTAACCCTCACAGACTATGTATTTCAAAATCTGTCAGACTATTTGTTTATTCTGTAGTTTTGTTATACAAGAACTTTTCCCGTTTTGGAGTTCGCATACCTACTTTCTTGAAAAAGAAGCTGTCTACGTACCACTCACAGAAAAGGTATAACTTTATGCTAAAAATAAGGAATTATAGTACAATTGTAAGTACTGAAAGTGAAAATATGTCCACTGCAACAAGATTTAGTACGACAAAGGCTAGATAAGCATACTTCTTTATCCTATTAGTGTGACTAGTTGGTGAAAAGCATTAAATGCGGCATTTAATGCTCCAATGTATATTTTCTTCTTTTTACAACATTAGATGAAGGACGACTTTAAATCACTCACAACTGACACTTTTGAGGAGCACTATATATAGAAGAGAAGACCCATATTAAAAAGTGGAATGCTTGTTTTTTTTTTTTTTTTTTTTCTGATTCTCATTCACTTCTTTGTTTGGCTCTTTCTCTCTCTCTCAAGTGTCTTATAAAATACTTGTAACTTCTTGAACTTCATTGTATATTCGTTTGATAAGACGCAACTAGAGTATAATATCTTACCTTTAACCATTTCTTTATGAAATTGGTGAAAGCCTAAAGAGGCTTTGTATCAAAGAATACTTTGGTGTTTGTTTGGAGAGGCAAGTAAAATACTACTTGGATTGAGCCTGAAGAGGCTTGGATAAAAGAATACTTGTGACTCTGTTAAAGTGATAGTGGGACTTGGTCGTATGCCAAGAATTGGATGTAGTCTCTGGGTGGAGACGAACCAGTATAAACTGCTTGTGCATGTCTTCTCTTTGTACATTTTATCTTTCAAATATCTCAATTCTTTTGTGAAAATCTTTTGAAATCTATTTTGCTATTTTGAATATTTCATCTCCACTTTAGACGATATCTATTTTCTAAAAGGTTTCCAGATTTTCTTGTAAAAATTTATTTAAAACACAATTCAACTCCCCTTATTGTGTTTTCCTGTGCATCATAATTTGGTATCAGAGCTTAGCCTCTAAGGGTTGAGCACCTTAACAAGTGCTAAAGGACAAAGATTCTTATGGCAAACCTTGAAGGACAATTTATCCTTGATGGAGCCTCCTTGTCAAGACCTCTAGCCTTCAATGGAGAAGATTATGCTTACTGGAGAGATAGAATGGAGATGCACATCAAATCTACTCATTACAACATCTGGAGAATCATCACTCATGGATATCTCATTGTCATAAAGCCTGAAAGCGAATACTACTAAGATGATTTATGTAACACTCCTTTAATTCTAAATATAATTCATATTAATTTAATTATTACTTTAAGTTGATGAAAATGTGAGTAATTTTTTTTTATTTTATAATAGAAAAACAGAATTTAGAAATAGAAGTGAAATGATAAAAACTGCTTATGTATATATATATATATATATATATCCATCTATACATCATGGTTTGGGTAATAATCAAAGAGAAAACAAAAGTACATCAGAAGACATATACTACCTTACTCAATATATACATAAAAAAGATCCTATACAGAGCAGTATTCATCTACCCTATCCCGTAAGAAAATATTATAAACTAGGTCTACAATCTGGAGGAGTATCCTCTGGCTCATCCTCAGCATCATCAGACATTGCTGTCATCTTCAATAATCACGATTGAACATGCATAACAAAAATAATGGAGTGAGGTGATTTGTTCTAAATCACTTTCACATGTATGGTAGGAATTTAAATACAATTAATGAAGGAAACCTAGGGTTTATTCTAAGTTATACTACACTACCCTTGACTTGGTATGAATCCATACTTCCCATTAGTGAATAATGGTTCTTAACAGAACTTGGGAAGTGACTAGGAGTACATATACCTCATCAACATCATCACATGGTACAGTCCTCATCATCAATAAGGAACAAATATCAGTCAAGAAGTCCATTTATAGAGGTATACTCTCAAACCAATCTTGGAATGCTGAGCAGTTGTCGGGGTTATCGAGCTTGGTCAGGTGAATATCCCAACTCACGAGCGCTACCCTAGTTATTAAGACGTTCACCACTTGATGCCTACTCCTGAGACCTCCCTAAATGGGTCCTTGCCTTTCATTCCTCAGCGTACCAAACTGTAGCTTCCCTAACAGGGTGTCATGCCACTGCATGTCCCTTGCTTTACTTTACTCACTGATCTATTAATTTCTAAAGGTTCACTTTGGTCTTAAAAATTTGAGCACTAGTACAATTTCTACTAATATCTCTGTCTTATATTATAGAGATTTGATCTATACATATCATTCACATAATTCATAATTCAAATTAAAGCACATAATCAATAATTCAATAAAATAAATACATACAAATTAAAATAAAGATTGATAATCAAGAAATAAATCATAAAATGGTCAAAAATTTCACAAAAATAATTTTTAAGCTTAGAAAAATAATTAAAATTTTATCATGAATTTTTAGAAATTTTTGACATTTAGTATTTTTAAGAAAAATGTGTCCACAGACACTTATAAAGCATAATTAGAAGTACTAAATAGGCTTTAAAATTTATGAAGTTTTTACATATGGTCTATTAATATGTCTAGACCTTACTTGAACGATAAAAACTCAAACTGAATTTTCTGCAGTATTTTTCTAAAAATAAATTCATAAATAGCTCATAAAATAATTTCTGTTCTTAGTTTCATATTATGGGATTTATAGTTTATTTCTTCTACTATTTTTGCTAAGATAATTGAGTATTACTAAAATTTGATAATATAACAATTTAATTATCTATTATAATAACTAAAAATATTTTATCTAAATTTGGACAGTATAACAACTTAGTAATTCTACTATAGTTGTTTAAATTTGAACAGTATAACAACTTAATAATTATACTATAGTTGTCTAAAATTTGACCAGCATAACTACTTAATAAATGTATTTTAATTATCTAAATTTGAGCAAAGTAACAGTTTAGTAAGTACATTTTAATTTTATAAAATTGAGCAGAGTAACAGCTTTAGCAAGTGTATTTTTATTTTCTAAAATTAAGCAGAGTAACAACTTAGTAAATATAATTTAATAATTTATATTTGAGCAAAATAACGACTTAGCAAAAATTAAAGTTTCACATCAAGCAATATAACAATAATGTTAATAATAAAACTTAAGCCTAAATGGGTTTAGGGAAAAAACCCTTCCTACCAATATACAAAGTAACTGAAATTTAGAACCAACCCCACTCCCCCCATTACCTCAAAAAGTTGGTGAAGTTGTTGGTGCAAAGCTCCTAGGAAGAGGATTTTTACTAGTTATTGGAAAACTAATAGAATTTTAGCATAAAAACAAAATAAAAGAAATTTTTTCTAGAGAGAGAGAGACCCTCTATGGAGACTTACGGAAGAGAAGAGGAGAGGAATGAGAAATCAATTTAATTTGATGGCTATTTATAGGAAAAATTTGGAGCTTAGGTGTCCATTGATTGCATAAGCCATTATGTCAAAAATACAAATTTTGATTTGTTTCTAATTGAAAATTAGGGACACATATCCCATTAAGTGGTGAATCACCTCCCCTTTAGAGCTGCAACGTGGGATAGCAGCTGTCCCAAATATTTGCAGTGTAAATTTTACCTGTAATTGGGTTAGCCAGTATCGATAAAATAGCCTAAACTTGAAAAAAAAAAACTTTTAATATAAAAATAATTAATTTAAATATAATTCTGAACAAATTTAATATTTTTCATCAAAAATAATTTCTAAAACTAAATTTGAATTTTATTTTTTTTCGAATTATATATGTATATTTTGTATATTTTAAGCTTAGAAAATTCATATTAAATCCATTTTAATTCAATAAATACTCAAATTTTTATGAAAATTCTAAAATTACATATTTTCCCTAGAAATTTACTAAAAATATTATTTTCATTTGGATGTCAAACCAATACTGAGTTGGTTATTTGACAACTAGGAGTATTTTGGTCATTTTTTTACAGGAATTTCAGAAAATTCCTAAAATTTTATTTTAATACATATGACATGATTTTAGACTCAATTTGACATTTTAATGTCAATGGAATCTTTTTCTCATGTCAGCCCTTAATATTGACAAATAAGGATAAAATCGTCATTTTCTAATTTCTCCGGATTTTGGTTCGGAAAAATTATTAAAAATCACGATTAGATAGTTTTTGATATTCTGAGTTTAACTGTGAGGATCAAAATTTTTAGATTCCTTCCCGATTTTTCAAAATTAAATACAGAATAAATAAATAAATAAAACAATTAATTAAGTAAAAGTGAGGGTGTTACAATTTCAACATCTCTAACAAAATGCAAAAGCTAGGTATATCATATTTTGTGTTTTATCTAAAACTGAATATAACAAATTTTGCAGCTATAAATCAGCAAGGGAAATGTGGATGCTATTCACATAACACATAAAGGTACTGAAGATGTTTGTCTAAGAAGAGCTACAACTCTTTAAAGACATTATGAAATGTTTACCATGAAGGAAACAGAAACCATCGATGAAATGTTTGTAAGACTTCAAACAATTCTCAATGGTCTTCAAAGTCTTGGTGTTGAGTTTACCAAAGCTCAAAACAATCTCAAGATTTTGGATAGTCTTCCAAAGGTATGGGAACCCAAAGCTACAACTATAGTAGAAGCCAGAGACATGAAAACTCTGACTCTTGATGAGCTTTTAGGAGCGCTTAAAGTTCATGAGGTTCATCTCTTCAAAAGAGAATCAAAAGTAATGACCCCATAGCCTTAAAGATTGGTGAAACCAGTCGAAGGGCAAAAGAGAAGATAGAAACGAAAATCAAGGACAAGGCCCTGAAAGTTCAGTCTGATAAGTCATAAAGTTTTGACAAAACTCAAGTTGTTCTATAGATGATGAAATCTCTCTCTTGACCAAAAAATTCAAAAAAATGCTTAAGAAGAAAGGAAGATTCAAGCACTCATCTAGAAGAAAAGACAACAGATTCAAGAAGCCACTCCAAGTAGAAAGCAATGAAATTATTTGCTTTAAGTGCAAGAAACCTGGACACATGAAGGCAGAATGTCTTGAGCTAAAAAAAAGATGGAACACGATGAAAAGAAACAATAAAAAGAACCTTCTAACAACTTGGGAAGATCTAGATAGTAGCAATAGCAGCTCAAATGAAGAAAAGGCCAACATTTGTCTCATGGCAAATACAGAAGAAATAATACCTGAGGTAAAATCCATCCTTAAGACTAATCCATATTCGTCTGATAGTTATGAATCTGAGTCTAATGATGAAGAAAAGATGTCCTATTATACTCTTCTTGCAAATTCTTACATGATCTCTCTTGAGTATAAAAAATACAAAGATAAATACAAAGAAGCTACGTTAGAAAATGAAATTCTCAAGAAAGATTTGAAGAATATGCTTAAAAGTCAAGCCACAGATCTTGAAAAGACTATGCTTTTATCTAAGGTCGACATACTGAAGAAGGAAATCATTAGTCTAAAGCAAGATCTGGCTAAGTTTGTAGATGGTTCTTCAAAACTACAATTGATTTTGAAACATAGAAGACCTCCATCTGACAAATTTGACATAGGTTTTGAAAAAGAAAAGGATTCTAAACCATCATCTTCTAAATCTTATTTAACCTTTTGCAACTTTTGTGGCAAATCTAGACACTCATCTTAAGGTGCCAACACAAAAGAAAACAAAGGTCAAATAAGACCATTGGAACTAACATAAAAGGACCCAAGAGTATTTAGGTACCAAAATCTCAAATCATTCCTTTTGCAGATATCCTTAATAGGAAGAAGGAAGGATTCATTTTGGTACTTGGACAGTGGATGCTCACATCACATGATGGGAGAAAAGTCTATGTTCCTAGACCTCTAACCATAGAAAGGAACTGTTTCATTTAGAGGGAACGAAAAAGGAAAAACCATTGGTATAGGTAAATTGGGTAAGCCACCTCTTCCTACTATTGATAATGTGTTGTGTATTGAAGGTCTAAAATACAACTTGCTTAACATATGTCAATTTTGTGATAATAGGTTCATCATCTCCTTTAACAAGGAATCTTGCATGGTCAAACGAAATGATGAATCTATTCTTTTTACTACTAAGAAGCTTAACAATCTTGATAAGATTGAGCTTGAGGATCTAAACAAACAAAATGTCACATGGTTGATGACCAAAGAAGATGAAAGGTGGATTTGGCTTAAAAAGCTTGGGCACATCAATTTGAAACAAATTTCAAAATTATATAAAAAGGTTTAGTAAAAGGATTGCCTGAGATTTCTTGGAAAACTCATCTTCTTTGCGAAGCATGTTAGAAAGGGAAACAAATTAAAACCTCTTTTAAATCTAAAAATGTAGTTTCCACTTCTAAACCTTTGCAACTATTACATATGGACTTGTTTGGTCCTACAAAGACTTTTAGTCTTGGCAGCAAAAAGTATGGATTTGTTATTATAGGTGACTATTCTAGATATACATGGGTTTACTTCTTAACTTACAAACACAAGTCTTTTAATGTGTTTGAAATATTTTGTAAGCATGTTCAAAATGAAAAAGGTTTTTGTATTACTGCCATCAGAAGTAACCATGGAATTGAATTTGATAATGCTGAGTTCAAATTCTTTTGGAAAAAGAATGATATTTTTCATAACTTTTCTTCACCGAGAACACAACAAAATGGGTTAGTTGAACGGAAAAATAGAACTCTTCAAGAGATAGCTAGAACCATGTTGTGTGAAAATTCAATTCCAAAGTATTTTTGGGCAAAAGCTGTAAACACAACATGTTACGTTCAAAACAGAATATTAATTAGACCATTAATAAACAAGACCCCCGATGAATTGTGGAGAGGAAGAAGACCTAACATTTCATATTTTCATACATTTGGATGTGAGTGTTATATTCTAAACAACAGAGACCATCTTGGAAACTTTGATTCCAAGGTTGATAAGGAATCTTCTTGGGATATTCTAATACATCAAAAGCATATAGAGTGTTTAGCTCTAGAATTTTTGTTGTTGAAGAATTTATTCATGTTAAATTTAATGATATAGTAACTCTTGATAGGAGACTATCAGATCGTGAAAATGATCTTGCAGATTTATAGATAGGATCATCTGATTTCATAA
This sequence comes from Spatholobus suberectus, assembly GCA_004329165.1. NCBI lineage: Eukaryota > Viridiplantae > Streptophyta > Magnoliopsida > Fabales > Fabaceae > Spatholobus > Spatholobus suberectus. Next base: position 44,584,302 of record CM014733.1, on the reverse strand, counting down.
GGACAGACAAAGGAAAGCCATCAGAAGATGCTTCGCAACAACAACAGACTGATGATCAGACTAAGCAAGCTCATAAAAGATTGAAAGTTTGTTACATACCACCCACAAGATCAGATCATTGGAGAACGAATAGAAGGAGTCAAGGCAAGGTCATCTTTCAGAAATCAAGCATCATATGCTCTAGTTTCAAAAGTAGAGCCAAAATCTATAGAAAAAGCACTCACAAATGATGATTGGATTACAGCCATGGAAGAAGAACTACATCAATTTACAAGAAATGATGTATGGGCTCTTGTTTCCAAACCAAAGCATAAAAGCATCATTAGAACAAGATGGGTATTTCACAATAAGCTTGATGAAAATGAAAAGGTAATAAGAAACAAAGCAAGGTTAGTAGCACAAGGGTACAATCAACAAGAAGGTATTGACTTTATTGAAACATTTGCTTTTGTAGCTAGATTAAAAGCTATTAAAATTATGCTTGCCTTTGCTGCTCATAAAAACATTAAGCTTTTTCAAATGGATTTATTGAGGAAAAAGTCTAACAACCTCCCAATTTTGAACGTCCAATCCTTACAAACCACGTGTTTAAACTTAAAAAGACTCTCTATGGTTTTAAACAAGCCCCCTGTGATTGGTATGATAGACTAAGCAGTTTCTTAATTGTAAATGGTTTTATGAAAGACAAAGTTGACATAACTCTTTTTAGAAAAGAATCTAACAAAGATTTCATTTAGTTCAAATATATGTAAATGATATAATTTTTGGAGCTACTAATGAATCTTTGTGCAAGGATTTTTTTGATTTGATGTAAAACAAGTTTAAAATGAGCATGATGGGTGAGTTAAAGTTCTTTCTCGGTCTGCAAGTTAAACAATAAAAAGGAGGTATATACATTCATCAACAAAACTATACCAAAGAACTACTAAAAAAATATAAGATAAATGAATCGAAGCCTATGAGTACACCTGTGCATTTGTCTGTTGCCATGACAAAGGACAAATCAGGTAAACCTGTAGGCTAGACTGTCTACAGAGGTATAATTGGTTCAGCCCTCTATTTAACTACAAGTAGACCAAATATAATGCATAGTGTATGTTTATGTGCTAGATTTCAGTTTGATCCTAGAGAATTTCATTTGAAAGCTGTAAAAAGGATCCTTAGATATTTAGTTGGTACCTCTAACTTAAGTTTGTTCTATGAGAAAAACAAAGATTTCAGGTTAGTAGGCTATTGTGGTGTAGACTATGCTGGTGACAGAATTGAAAGGAAAAGTACAAGTGGTGGATGTCACTTCATTGGACCACGCCTTATATCCTAGACTAGCAAAAGGCAAAACTCAATTGATTTATCAATTGTAGAAGAATAATACGTGTCAGTTGTCAGTTGTTGCTCACAACTGCTATGGGTAAAATATCAACTTGAAGATTATTCTAGCTTTGAGCATAACATTCCAGTGTTATGTGACAATACTAGTGCAATCAATCTGTCTAAAAATCACATTCAGCATTCTAAGGCAAAACATATAGAAATAAGACATCATTTCATACGTGACTATGTACAAAAAGGTGTTTTTGACATTAAGTTCATTGATACAAATCATCAATGGGCTGATATCTTTACAAAGGCCTTGCTTGAAGAACGTTTTAATTTCATAATAGAGAACTTGCATATGAAAATCTTGCATGACTAAAACATCTTATATCATCGTCTTACATTTGATCACTTGTCTTATGCACTTCGTCTTATGCACCATTGTCTTATGATTTTATCTACTCACTTTATCTTATTGACTTATGTGTTTTATGTGAAAGAATATGAAAAGATTTTCATTTATCTGATCCTTTTGTCTGTTCATTACAATTATTACTTATCGAATAACCCCAAAACGTGTGTCGCTTTTCTTTGCTCCATCAAGTCACATTAAATGCATGTTCTTTCAGTACTGTCAGCCCTTCAATATTCAAAATAACTGCCTATTCTCTTCACCTTTTCTGAAATTCCTACCCCCTCGCATTCTCTGTACTACCTTCTCTCTTAAACACTCAGAACTTTAGAACTTACATTCATAGTTGCTCCAAAGCAACTTGCTACTATGGAAAGGTTTCCCAAGAATGACTTTGTTCCTAAAAAGTGGATCAACCTGAAAAAGCTGGAAGGTGAAGGCTTCCTTATAACCCTCTATATTAAGAACGTAGGGTGGGAGTCATTCGTGCAGATGAAGACCCACTAGGACCATGCTCCCTACGCGTACTTTTTGGCATCAATGTCTAAAGTTAATGGAACCATCATTGAGACCGTCGACAATGAAGCCATCATCATCCCCACTAACATAATTGCTGCAACGTTTGACTACAAAAAAGAAGGTGATTTGTTTAACGAAGACTGGGAAAGGGTTATAACCCTAGAAACTATTGACTTGGCTCCCTATGGAAGACTCAAACCTTAAACAAATAACAAGGATGTCCTGAAGAAGTTTCTCTACGCCTCCAACATGAAGAAGGATTGCAGACTTCTGCATAATCTTCTGTTACATATCATTTTGCCATGCAAAGGATCGAATGACAATGTGTCCTCACATCACCGTTTCTATTTATACATAATGCTCACTAGAAGGAAAGTCAATCTTCCAGCACCCATTCTTGACAACTGGAGATCCTGTCTCATCAAATCCAAAGAAAGCTCCAAGGAAAAGCAAAGGTACCCAATCCCCTATGTTATGCTTCCATTGAAATTTTAAGAATTGTTGGTGCAAACAAATTTGGTAGGGAGAAAAAGAAGTCTGGCTCTGAGATTGATGAGTTTATCATCAAGATAAGGATAGCACATCTGTTTCCTGAATATGTTGCCAAGCATCCAGAGATGGCAGTCATAAAGGAAGAACCTACTGATGACTCAATAAGAATTGCATTCAAAGTAGGATTGTCTGCTGATCCGTCTGTTTACTCTGAGTCTACCCAAAAGACTCAACCAAAATCCAAATAGACCAAACCCTTCAAATACAAACTACCCATTAAAAGACCAGCCCAACAAGAACCAAAGCTCAAAACACAAACACAAGACCAACCCTATTTCCCACACAAAAAATAAAAACCCTTCACCATTTGTCTTAAACCCAAACCTATCCCATAACTTAACCAAGATGATGCCACCCTCATCAAAGACCTCATTGTACCAAAACACCCAATTGAAGAAGCAAGAAGAAGAATTATTCTTGCTCCCAAGAAATATTAATAAAGTTTTGATGATTTAGCCTGTTGATAAGCGCAAAGTTGTAATATGTGTTTATATGTGTGTGTGTGGTTGTGTGTCATGCATGATTAATCTTTATCCTTGATGATTTGATGGAGATGAGCTCTAAATTTAAGACTTAAAGGATTAACAAGTAATAATATTTTTCATAAGTCTAAAATTGAATTTAAGAAGAAATAAATGGTTAAAACATGGTTTTAATTTTATAAGAAGTGATAGCTATATGTAAAAGCTTTTTGAAGAATCCAATCTTGTGTTTAAGAACAATTTAATCGGTTAAATTAGTTTTGTAATCAATTATTTCCGTTAAAAACGCACACTAGAAAGCTGGAAACAATTTGTTTTAACTAGTTACGAAGTTATGTAATCAGTTATGCTTTTCTATTTTAACTAATTACACAATTATGTAATCAATTATATTTTGTTGTAATTAGTTACATGATTATGTAACAGTTACATTTTTAAAAGCTGGTTTTCTTCTATACGAAAATAACTAGTTACATGGATATTCCATGTAACCAGTTATTTTAAGTGACATGAAATAAGACCAATACGCAAATAACTAGTTACAAAGCAAAATAACTAGTTGTTTCCATTCAAAGTCTCATTTCCATATTTTAAAGAACAAGATAACTGATTACAAGACCAAATAACTAGTTATTCCAGTGAGTTCTCTATAAATTGTGAACATTAATGGATCTTTACACATAATTTTAATTCTCTAAACTTTTGTGAGAACTTTTCTAGAGATAAAACACATTATTCTTCATCACTACAACAAGTTTTTCATCAAATCAAGAGCTCACACATGGATCGTCCTTATAGATAAAGAGAAGTCATCTCTTGGGTAGATATGTGATGTGCTTCATTGTTTTTCATTAATCACGAATTAAGGTAATATCTAATCCTTACTCTTTGCATAATTTTCATTCTTAAGAAAAGTTTTCTTAAGTCTCTCTTGTGGTAGTGTTCCACCAGAAGTTATTCAAGATTTCTTGATAGGTTTTTAAGAATCTAGGTTTTGGGTTGTGTTAGTCTGTAATTCTTTTGTTTGTGCAGTGTGTTTGTAAACAATTGAATTGCATAGTGATAATTCCAATTGGTTTGATTAGAAACTGGATGTAGATCAAAGTGGTGGTGATCAAACTAATATAAATCTTGTGTGTTCTTTTCTTTCCTCTACCCTTTCTCAAATATATTGAATTTTGATCTCTTTATCAATTGCATATAAATTCATAAGAATCTTGTTCACGGTTGTATAGTAAAATCAAGATAATTGTTTCAATTCTACAACATTCATATCACCAAATCAAATTGATTCAAAGTTTTTAAAAAATCTAGCTTTTCATCTCTAAAAATGTTTTGGGGTTCTTAAAAATTTTTAAAGATCTAATTCACCCCCCCTCTTGGATCTAGCGCTTTTATTCAACAATTGGTATCGAGAGTAAGGTTCTTGAGAGTTACTTCGAGATATTTTTTAAAAATGGCTAGAAATCAAGTGCCTTATGGTGAAGGTGGTTCTGTAAATAGACCCCCATTTTCAATGGTGAAAACTATACCTATTGGAAAGTTCATATGAAAATCTTTATTGAATCGATTGATGCGGCTATATAGGATGCAGTAGAAAATGGACCATATGTCCCTAGACGTGAGGAAAAAGGAGAACAAGTAATAAAACATTGGACTGAGTGGACTGAAGAGGAAAAGAGAAAAGCTCAATATAATCTAAAAGCAAAGAACATCATAACCTCAGTATTAATTCTTGATGAGTTCTTTAGAGTATCTCAATGTTCAACTACTAAAGAGGGATGATTTGCAAGTAACTCAAGAAGGAACTAGTGATGTTAAAAGAGCTAGAAAGCATACATTGGTTTAAGAGTATGAGATGTTTTGCATGAATAATGGTGAATCTATCTCTGATTGTCAAAAATGATTTACACATATTGTTAATCACTTAATTGATCTTGGCAAGCAATTTGACACAAAAGAGCTGAATGTAAAAGTACTTAAACGTCTCAACCGAACTTGCTAACCAAAGGTGACAACAATTGCAGAATCTAAAGATCTTACTACGATGACACTTACTGCATTATTTGGAAAGCTTAGAGAGCATGAACTTGAGCTTCATCACCTGGTTCATGAAGAAGAAACTGACAAGAAGTAGAAAGGCATAGCACTAAAGGCTTCCTTATCAAAAGAAGAAGATGACAAGTGTGATAGCTCAACCTCAAATGATTCGAATAATGAGAATTTGACTCTACTTGTGAAGAAATTCAGCAAATTCATGAAGAAGAAGAAAAACAAAAATGGAAACCCTGTATCCAAGAAGGTCACAAAGAAAAATGAGGCCACTCCATCAAACTATACATGCTTTGAATGTGGTGGACAAGGACACATAAAGCGGATTGTCTGACTTACTTAAAGAAACATCAAGGGGAGAGAAAAGGCCTAAGAAACCAAGCAAAGCTAAAAGAGTCTACATAGCATGGGATGAGAATGACATGAGCTCTTCAAGTGAATCTGAAGCGGTTGAAGAAGTAAATTTGTGCTTAATGGCAAGCTGTGATGAGCAAAGCGCTATAAGTGATTCTGATTTTGAAATCTCTTCTGATTGTGATCAATTGCATGAAGCATTTTTAAAGATGCATGAAGAGGCTCAAAAGTTAGGAGTTTCAAATAATAGGCTCAAAAGCAAAGTTAGGCTATATAAATCACAGTTAGCTAAGTTGTAAAAAGAGTTTAATGATCTCAAGTTAGAACATGAAACCATGAAGATGATGTATAAAAACTTTGCATGTAATTGTGCATCTTCATCCTCTCTTAAAGTCTTAGATTGTGAAAATTACATAAGTCTTAAAATTGAAAATGAATATCTAAAAAAGACTCTTGCAAAGTTTACAAGGGGAAGAGCAAATTGGGATATCTTGCTTGGTAGACAAAAGTGTGTCTTTGATAAAGCTGGAATTGGTTACAGTTTCGAAACCCAACAAACATCTTATAAAAACTTTTCCAGCTTTAGAAAGGTCACTAGCTCTCCATTTGTGACTTGCTTTTACTATGGTAGGAAAGGCCATACGATATCTATGTGTTATATTAAAAATGTTGGCACTCCTAGTGGCAAGTACATGTGGATTCCTAAAGGAACTAAGCCCCCTACTAACATTCAAGGACCCAATAAAATTGGGGACCTAAAACTCTGTCTTGATCTTGTTTTGTAGGTGTGCTTGAAAGTCCAGAATTCAATGTGGTATCTAAATAATGGTTGTTCAAGGCACATGAGCAGAGATGTCACTAAGTTCTCAAGTTTTTCTTCAAGACAAGATGGATATGTGACTTATGGTGATAACAACAAAGGGAAAATTCTTGGTGTTGGTAATATTGAAAATCCTTCAAACATCTTTATTGAAAATGTGTTGTATGTTGAAGGTTTAGAACACAACTTGCTAAGTATTAGCCAATTGTGTGATAAAGGATTTAAAGTGGTCTTTAATTCAAAATATTGCATGATAACTGCAAATGGAACAAATGAAGTTAAATTGATAGGAAATAGAATAGAAAACATTTGCATGTTAAATTTGGATAGTGCATCTTCATTGCATACTAAGTGTCTTCAAAGAAAAGAAAATGATGTGTGGTTGTGGCATAGAAAGACTGCTCATATACACATGGATCACTTAAATAAGTTAGCAACTAAGGACTTAGTAATTGGTCGTCCTAAACTCAAGTTTGAAAAAGACAGGCTATGTGATGCTTGTCAAAAGGGAAAACAAGTCAAGGTCTCTTTTAAATCAAAAAATGTTGTTTCTATAAAAAGACCTTTGCAATTACTGCACATGGACTCGTTTAGTCCCTCCAAAACTATAAGTATAGAAGGAAATTACAATGGACTTGTGATTGTAGATGATTTTTCTAAATACACATGGACATTGTTTTATCCCTAAAAAGTGATGCTTTTAAGGCCTTCAAAAAGCTTGCCAAGATTATTCAAAATGAAACCAATTTAAAAATAGCATCCATAAGAAGTAATCATGGAAGGTAATTTCAAAATCACGAATTTGAAAGTTTTTGTCAAGAACTTGGAATTGATCATAACTTTTCAGCACCTAGAACACCATAATAGAATGGTGTGGTTGAAAGAAAGAACAGATCATTGAAAGAGTTACGTAGGACAATGTTGAATGAGAGTAATATACCAAAATACTTTTGGCTGATGCTGTTAGCACAGCTTGTTATGTTTTAAATAGAGTTCTTTTAAGACTTGTTTTAAAGAAAACCCCCTATGAGCTTTACAAGGGGAGAAAACCCAACATATCACATCTTAGGGTGTTTGGCTATAAATGTTTTGTTTTGAATAATGGCAAAGAACAACTTGACAAGTTTGATACTAAGGCTGATGAAGCAATCTTTTTGGGGGCTTTTTCACCAAAATAGTAATAAAAAAAACAAATTATCAAAATATTGCAGAAAAAAACATTTTACCGAAATAGGTTGTCTGGGGAGCTGCGCAAAAGAAGGTGCTTGTCACTGGAGTGTCGTACTTGGTATCAAAATGTCAACGGGATAGCAAAAAGAAGGCACTGGTATAATTAGCACCATCCAAATGTCGGTAGAATGTCGGCATGTCACGTCCATGCACAGAAGGTGCTAGATTGCTTAGCGCCACTTGAGGTCGAAAGGCGCCCCTCTGAATGGTGCCACTTGACAACGCTGGAGGTGCCGATGGCAGTGGCGCAACCTGTGTGCTGTCCCATTGCCCAGCTTTTTGCAGGCACGCTTGCTTCACGGGTTAAAGTTCTTCACCGTTTTAAGGAGCTTTTGTGGAGAGAGCTTTTGCAGAGAAGCAAAAGAGGAGAAGTGGTGGTTTGAAGAAGAGAAGGGGTGGTTTGAAGTGCTGAAAGAGAGAAGAGGAAGTGGTGTTTTTGAAGCAAAAGAGGAGGAAGTGTGGTTGAAAGAAGAGGAAAGCTGACTTGGTAAAATCATATAGGTAGGCCTGACTTAGTGATATTTACGTTTTTAATTTTAATACAGTATTTTAATTTACGTTTTTAGTATTGTCCCTTAAAAATTCCATTAAGTTGTTATATTATCTTGGGTTAATTTATGATGTGTGTATAGATATATATTTTTCATATTGATAATGATTTAAGACTGTTGAGTGTTGATTTGAGACTTGTTCACTGCATTATGGATTAAAAATTTAAGATGAGATTTTCCAAGTGCTGTAGGTTAGGTTGAGATTAGTAAAAACACTTTAGCAAATTAAATTTCATTTACAAATGATTAGTTTTTAGTATAATGCGGTGCGTTCAATTGTTTTTATTTTTATCAACAAATTACGTCTTTTTTCTTTGTTTAAACCAAAAATATTAACCAAATAAAATTTTTTCATAGATGAAAAAAATAGTTGTATTATGTTTTTATGGTTAAAACTAATTTTAATATATTTATATAAATATATAAATATAAATTTATACGTTTTTAAGTTATGTATATATATTAAAAATATATAATTTTTAATATATATGTTTTACGTTATGTATATATATATATATATATATATATATATATATATATATATATATATCTTTTAAAGTTATATACATGTGTAGCTATAATTTAAATCATAATTTGAAATTAAAAAAAATTGTTGTGAATTTATGATTTACAAATTATGATTTAAATAATTTATCATAATAGTGGCCAAGTTAAGAAATATTACACTATAATTTTTTAAAATAATTTAAAAGTTAAATAACGTGTAATTAATTTTCATTTAAGTAAATAACATTTATTAATTTAATTACTAGGGTTTTTTTAAAGTGTTATATATTTTATAACTGTTAACAATTTTTTTTTTTTTTTTGTTGATTAAATGTAGTATGGCAAGCCAAACCGTACACCTTGGTCCTCGTGATGATTCATTGTTACGTCTTTAGCTTGTACATGTATCTGAACACGTATGGAATTGGGCGCCAGATCGTGTTTTGAATGTCAGACAAGCACTAAAGACTGCTTGGCGTGGGACATTTTTCCCAGAAGAGATCAAGGACCTTTTAGGCTTTTACAACGTGTTGGGTTTCTAGGACGTTGCTCAAATTGATTTTTTTAAGTTAGATCACAATCTGATTTTTGCATTAGTTAAGCGTTAGAGGCCCGAGACGCACACTTTCCACATGGTACAAGGAGAATGTTCCATCACATTAGAAGATGTTGCTGTGTAGTTAGGTTTACGAATCAACGGAGATTCAATAACTGGTAGGTCATCAGGTTCATATCGGCATATGGTGGAACGATTATTAGGGGTATTGCCATTGAAAAATGAAATGCAAGAAGCAAGACTACAAGTGAATTGGCTCGATCAGCATTTCAGTGATGTTGAAATGCATGCCCGTAGTCCTTTGTAGTTGCAACAGTTTGGTCAAGCATACATTTTGCGTATTTTAGGGGAGAATGCTTTTCCCAGATCATTTAGGTACATATGTGCCACTAAGGTTTCTTCTGTTCCTTGAAGACTTTGATGTGTGTGGCCAATTAAGCTGGGGATCAGTTGTACTCAGTTATTTGTATCATGTAGTTGTGTTTTTCCACCAACTATGACTGAAAGGAGATGGGCGATGCTGCCATTTTAGTGCAACTTTGGGCGTGGGATAGGTTTCCCTTTTGTGCACCTGCCAACCTCCAATGCAAGTTCCTATTATTCCATTTGGTGCACGATTAGTATAATTAATAACATTATATATGTACGAAAAAATTGGTATACATATATCATTTTAACTTTATTCATTTATTAATGAACAGATGGCATCATACACTCCATCAAACATTCAAATTCCAAAGACAAAACCTCCCCGGCTATAAAGAGGCATTTACAGATGAGACAGGATGATGTAAGTTGTTTCCAAAAATAATTTATTAATTTATGTTTGATGAAATGTTATGTGTAACGCATTCTTTGCATGTGTAGATTGTTTGGCCCATGTTATTATACAGAGGGGGTTAATGCTTGAAGATCGGTAGTACCATTAATTAATTTCAATATCATTGAATGGCACCAATTGGAGCAGGTTATTCATCAATTTAATGTGGTGCAACATATTCCATTTGCTCCACGTTAGCCAGAACAACTCTATGACCTTACGCTGCGAGGGAAGGGAGACATAGATTGGTGACAACAATACAGTGTTTATATAGACGAATGGAACAACCGCCATACTCACCAATATAATACCATGATTGCTGATAGCCTACAACTAACACATAATTCAGGCTACATGACATGGTATAGGAAACGCACTCGACAGTGGATCAATCGATTAGAGGCAAAAAAGGGTTTTGTGGTAAACATGTATTTAAACATCTACAAAGTATACTTTAATCATATAAAATGTGCATTTTTTGGTTTATATGCAAATTAATTACTCTACTGTTCTTGTAGATTAATAGCTTGGAACGGATGTACCATATTGCGACCGAGGACCAGCGAAGCAGCTTCAACTTCAACGAATTGAGAAAAGATCTTGTGAACTGCTTGGAGGTATATACAGAGATCAATCAGGTGACCGATGCTATTGAAGAAGCCCTCCATCACAATAGTTACCCAACCTGATAATTAGTTATGAGAAATGAGCAGGGCGGAGGAAGGACGAGGACTGCACCATCGCCACAGGCGTGTTGACCATGAACCACTTATGCTACTAGTCCCCTTCGCAGAACCGACACAGGGGACATTTTATGCATCTTCCTCTTCTCCTCATGGTGACTTTGTCTCTTATCAGTATCCATCACAGCAACCCATGTCACTAGTGGACTTAGGCCAAAATCTCTTCACACTTGGTATTAGTCACACACCGGGACAAAGTCTGTGTTATGTTCCTAATCCACCGACCTATTCGACTCCACCAATGTATCCACATCCCGTGTTCACACCTATAGCACCTTTTCATTTTATTCGTCCATGGCAGGATACACCAATGATGTCCCCGGCATCCGGCAGGCCAATGTTTCCAGGTTCTAGTTCCTTACAGCAGCCTAAATCCCCTGGGGTAGGATTTAACCTAAATGAAGCTTTTACGGGAGAAGCCAGTGCGTCACATGTGAAGGAGCATATTAGGAGGAACCTAGATCGTGGCATGAGACATAGGCAACATGGGTGTATTTTAACACTAAATGATCCTGAAGATGGGTGTTGGAGACCCAGGAAATGAGTTGTGTTTAATGTTGTTGATGGCATGTTCATTATGTGATGTATATGCTGCATGTATTATGTGTTTTTAATGTAAATATTAAGTAACAAGGACATTTTAATTTAATGTAATTAAAAAATTATTAATATCAAATATAAATTTAATTATAATAAACACAATGTGCTAATAATTTTAATAATGATACGACCAATAATACATACATCACACATAGTTAGAAGACAATTACATACAACTACTAGTTTTGGTCACTTTGATTATCATCACTGAGACTATACTCTTGCACAATACGAGGACATGAATTTCAATTATGCCTTCTTGCTTACAATAACCACAACGTTGTCTACGTTGTGATTCCCTCGAATCCATTTCGTTCCTTAAACGCATTGACTTTAGGTGCCCCTTGCTGTGAATCATGGACTCATTTGGAACAATCCTGGGACCACTGCTACTAGCAATATTGGAGTCATTGCCGATGGGCCACCACTGCCCAGAGTATGCATTAATGACGTTTTCAATTGAATACACAAGGTCCACATACTGATAATAATCAATAATGACTTTGGCACATGCAGCTACGACATGCAAACACGGATATCTGTATGCTTGGAATGCACCACACTCACATTGTCGTGCATTTAAAACAACTACCCATGTTTGACCACCCTTTGTGTAACTGGATTGAAAGGTTCTTCAACTTCAAACCTAGTGGATTGAATGTTGTACGAATGAATGCGCTGGGTGCAAGCATCCTCTATATTTTTCTGCAAGGCATCTAGTAACTTCTTGCAATACCTTTGACCAGAACTAAACTCTGCTCTTGCTTGGGTTCCTATCTGAACAAAATACTCCACCAGTCTCATGTAAGTGCTCCTCACTAAAGCAGTAATTGGCAAATTCTGTGCACCTTTTAATATTTTGTTAATAGCCTTAGACAAGTTTGTCGTCATATGGCCATATCTATGCCCTTCTTCATCATGTGCTATGCTCATTTTGATAGCGAGATGTTGTCAATCCACCTACGTATTTCGGGGCTAGTCTCACGAAATGCTTCCAAACGCCTTTCAAATTGGTGTTTACATGTTGTGTAGCATGCACCAACGACAACGAAACAAAATTATCTAATTAAACATCAGCAACCAAAATAAAACATAAAACTAAAGAGAATTAAATTTACCCATACTTATCAACTCTTGCTTCAATTTGGCATTCTTAAACTGCTGGTTAAAATTGCTTGCAATGTGATGGATGCAATACACGTGGTACGCACTTGGTGGTTGCCATCTGAGGTTTGCATTTGAAACAGCTGATTTAATGCTCTGGTAATGATCAAAATCAAACATAAGCCTTGCTTTTGGGTCATATGGTGTCTTATCTTTTGCAAGAACCATGACCAGTCGCTTAATGTCTCACCTTCAACAATAGCAAACACAAGTGGCAGTACACATGCATTCCCATCTTGTGTTGTGGCGATAAGCAATGTCCCTCGATACTTGTCGTATAAAAATGTGCCATCTATTTGTATAATTAGTTTGCAAAAGTTGAATGTGTCACATACTGGCTTAAACATCTAGAATACGCGATGGAACTTGCGAAATCGACCATCAACTTCGTTGTTAAAGACAAAATCAGTTGTCTCAAATTTATATGTTGATCCTGGACAACACTCGACCATTCTATCTAACCACCTCGGCAATAAATCGTAAGATTAGTCCTAGTCACCAAAGACCCTTGCAATTGCCTTTTGCTTAGCCTTCCAAGCCTTTCTGTATGTGATTTTATAATTATATTGACCATTTATTCGTTCTTGTATCAGTGAGATAGAAATCGATGGGTCTTCATTCACCATACCTAACCACAAAATGATAATGAAACATACAAAGTCACATATAGTTTGAAAAATGCAATATAGACTTAAAAAGTAGTACCATGTACAAAATAGAGTCAACAATTTTGCACCTATTATGCATGAACAGATGAACTCAAAGTCTAATTTCTAGTGGTCTTGAGATAGCATCACATTCATACACGAGTGTCCACCGCCCCATTTAGTAGTGGTCCATTTATCAGTCTTCTTGGACAATATTGCTCTCATTTTCCACGGGCACCCGTCTTCATTTAATAAAGCTCTACAGCCATCTGCACATCGTGTTTGGTGTCAAACTGTAAACCAATGTAAAGCTCATCGTCCACACTCCAGTTGACAGGCACATCTAACCCATGAAAAGGAAACTATTGGTCAAGGTGATCCCAATTGATATATCTGTAGTGGGTGACATATTCCAAAGCGGAGCTTGTGTTTGGTCTAAATTTGATTAAACAAAATGCATCAAACAAATGCTATTAAATTCAAAAAAAAAAATACAAAATAAACATTCGAACTTACCTGCATATTGTGACTGTTGTTCATCAATTGGTAATGATGAACTGAAGGGGGATGCAGCTAAAAAATTAGGGGCCAAACTATTAGGCTTAAGATTGGCATCAAAGTCGCCATCTACATCTATATCTAAAGAACCCTTGTCCGGAATTTGACCCTCATTTTCATCATTGTCACTTTCATCTCCATCGTCGCTTAAATGTATGATAACATAAAGATCAACAGTCAACATTCAACTCTGCACGTTTAGCAACATAGTTGAACTCCTGCTGAGATGTACCAGCTCTTGAATCAATAGATATGTGAGGTTGAGTATGATCTATTTCAACAGGTAATGAGGAACAACTAGCAGACTCAATGTCAACATATATCTCAAGGATCGTCATGACAAATTTTTGTTCAAATATTCATCATACACTCAATATCTTCATCATTACATATTAGAACACTTGAATATGTGATCGAATTTTGGCACGACAAAAATTTGCAAGTCAAGTTACAAATAGATTGATGTCTTGAAAGCTTCAATTTATTAGAAATCTTTTTTGTTGACACATCATAAGTGACACCACGTTTAATTTGAATTGTTATTTTATCACCTTCAAAAGTCATGCCTTGTGGACCATTAAATTTTCTACCATTCGAATAAATAAAAGTAATAATAGAAGTCATCTTTAAAAACATAAGAAGATGCAAAAAATGAGAGATGAAAGAAAAATAGTAAGAGCACACAAGCAAAAAACAACTTCAACATAGAACAACAAGAGAGCAAAGAGAAGCACACAAGCGAGAGAGCAAAATCATCAAACAATAAGAGAAGCACACTTTTGTTGGATATCAAGTCCTCCATATTTAAACTTAGCAACCCAATTAAATATAATTAAATGTCATCTTAAAATCATAATAAGAATAAGAATAAGAATCAGAATCAAAAAAAGAATAAGAATCATAATATATTACAATGCATGTGCGGATATGGACATGCATTTGCTCGCAAGGAAAATTATCATGTGGTGTTATACAGGAGGCGCTAGTCTGACCAGAGGCGCTGGTCAGACTAGTGCCTTTGAATGTACAGAAGGCAGTGGTCTAATTAACGCCTTTGACCAGCACAGAAGGCACTGGTCAAACTAGCGCCTTCTACTACAAGGCAAAATATGTCACGTTGTTCATAATCTTACTTCACAAATCTTGTCTGAAAAAGACAAAATATCATGTCATGCATAGAAGGCACTGCTCTGACCAGTGCCTTCTACTACATGACAAAAATGTCACATCGGTTAGACTTGCAAGTGGTGCCGGTTTAACCAGCGCCTTGCTTTTTTTTGTCTGGCACCACTACCACTAGCGCCTTCTATACATCTTAAAACTACCCATTTTGGTAAAATGTTTTTTTTTTAATACTAATTTGGTTTTTTTACCTTTTTTGGGATATTCATTAAATAGTAAATCATCCTCTTATGAAAGACAAAAATCCCAAAGTACTGGAGTGTCTAAGAATATCATCCTCCTGAGCCTTTTGACCCTGAGATTCTTCAAGCTCTGGTTGACTATGAATTGGGAGAAATGAACAATCTGAAGATGTGAAGAACTATAATTGAAGAAGAATGGCCTCTGCTGGTATGACACGACTATGCCGAAAAGATGGTGGAACAAGGCGAAGCAACCCTTACCCTTTCATATGAACCACACATCAGGCCATATGTTTGGCAATCGGGGTACAACAGTAAATCAAACGCACCTATAGTCATCTACCACATTCCACCAGAACTAAATTCCCTCCCGGTTATGAAATATCGAGACAACGAGGAGTTCTCTGCCATACCTCGCTATTCCTTCTCAAATGCAACTATTCCAAATATTTGATCATGTATAAAACTTACAACTACAAGCCAAAGATTATTTATCCATTCTACCATGGCTATGTAAAAACTTATCCACTTGCTATCCGCCCAAAAGACAGCCCTAATTTTGATAAATAGAGAATTGCTGATGATGATTGGGAGCTTGGCAGAGTTATGTGTAATTTTCTTCGTGAGAAAATGTAGATCACGCTTCAAAGAGCAATTTGTGAGAAAAGATGTCTAAATCTTGAAATGGGAAATCCACAACTGATGGCTGGAAGAATGAAGATCCTACTCAAGCCATGGACCACTTTCAGACTATGTTGCCAGAAACAATATTATTGCAAAAATCTGTCTATAGGCAAAGGCAAAGAGCCAAAATTCAAAAGAGATCCAAACGACACTTGATGATCAAATGAAGAGCTCTTTCTCCTGGACAACATGTTGCACTTAAAGGTAAGGCGATCCTATGGAGCTTAAACTGACAGAGGCTTCAGGACCATGTTGAAGCTCTCAAGCATTTTTCAAGCCTTTCTACTAAGGAGAAAAATACTCTGAGCCATCAACCATCCATTCACCCCAGAGGTCACTAGTTTCAAATCACTCCTGCCCCATCTTCATCTGATTCTCTCCCCTCAAACCAGCTTACCTATAATTCCCCTAAAACATATGTCTTCTCCTCCAACAAAACCACTTTTGAAGTCTTCCTACCCTATTGGTCATTTTGGTTTTGTGGACCCCTTATGCCATATGTTTTTAATTTGTGTTTTGTAGAAGAACCAAAGATGCAAATGATATAGTTCCTTCTTCTTCTACTCTAATGGATACTAATGTTCGTGTTCAAGTTAATGAGCTGAAGAAGGTTGCTCGATGTCTAGAGGCTGCGCTTTATCATGAGAGTTGAAAGCGCAAGCAAGCTGAAGCCTTGCTCATAAAGCTGGCCAAACGCTTCAAGTTAGAATTAGGCTCATCGTCTACCTCCGCCTCCAGCTCTGACACCAACTTGTTTGATTGATGATGCCAAAAGGGGAGAATATATAAAGAAGACAAAAGGAGACAAAACACTAAAGACAATAGCATACTTGTAGGGGGAGTATTGTGAGGGGAGTATGCTATTTCTTTTGTCTTTAGTATCTTATTATTCATACTCTATCGTCTATATTTATGCAACTGGTGAACATTGAGAACTAACATGATGTTTTATATCATTTCATGAGTTTAACCACCTTTCACAAACATGAAAACACATGTTAAGTTATGGTATTACATGCTAAATTGAAAACATAAAGTCCTTTTGAACCTGAAATATATTATTCGTCCATAGCGCCAGTTGTTTTTCTAAAAATATATTTCTTTCCTAAAAAGTTTTGTTTTAAAATCATAAGTTGTTTGTCATCATAAAAAAAGGGGAGATTGTTAAGACAAAGGACAAATTTATGACCCTTGTTTTGTTTTGATTATGACAAATAGACTAATGCTTTCTCAATCGTTTGTTCACGCATGTTGTTAAAATTATAAATGTTATGCTGACTAACCTTCACAAACGATGTATTGCAAAATTTGTTGGACTATTTGTTTGTTTAGTAGCTTTGTTATACAAGAACTTTTCCCATTTTGAAATTCATATACCTACTTTCTTGAAAAAGAAGATGTCTGCGTACCTCTCACTGAAAAGGTATAGCTTTATACTAAAAAGAAGGAACTATAGTACAATTGTCAATACTGAAAGTGAAAATATGTCCACTACAACAAGATTTAGTATGAGAAAGGCTAAATAAGCAAATTTCTTTATCTTATTAGTGTGACCAGTTGGTGAAAAGTATTAAATGTGGCATTAATGCTCCAACGTATATTTTCTTCTTTTAAAACATCAGATGAAGGATGACTCTAAATCACTCACAACAAACCCTTTTGAGGAGCATTATATATAGAAGAGAAGAACTATGTTAAAAAGTGGAATGCTTGCTGTTTTTCTGATGCTTATGCACTTCTTTGTCTAGCTCTCTCTCTCGAGTGTCTTAGAAAATACCTGTAACTTCTTGAACTTCAGTGTATATTTGTCTGATAAGACGCAACTAGAGTGTAATATCTTACCCTTAACCATTTCTTTGTGAATTGGTGGAAGCCTGAAGAGGCTTTGTATCAAAGAATACTTGTGTGTTTGCTTGGAGAGACAAGTAAAATACTACTTGAGTTGAGCCTGAAGAGGCTTAGATAAAAGAATACTTATAACTCTGTTAAAGTGAAAGTGGGACTTAATGGTGTGCCAACAACTAGACGTAGTCTCTGGGTGAGATGAACCAGTGTAAACTACTTGTGCATTTCTTCTCTTTATACATCTTATCTTTCAAATATCTCAGTTCTTTTGTGAAAATCCTTTGAAATCTATTTTGCTATTTTAAATATTTCGTCTCCACTTCATACGATATCTTTTTTCTAAAAGGTTTCTAGATTTTATTGTAAAAATTTATTTTAAACACAATTCAACCCCCCCTTCTTGTGTTTTCCTGTGCGTCATACTTATGTTGTTGTTCAATATAGGAAGGAGCACAATGTGATTGAATGTCATTCTCTCCTTGGGGTGATTAGGGTAAGTCCTTTATAGGAATGTATGTTTACTTATAGTGTGTATTTTGTTTCTTGGCATGCTCTAGTATATTTTTTCTATCTTTTGTAAAGGCTAGAATGGACACCAAGGATTCTTGGGAATCTATGTTTATAGCCCTTTTTGATGAAGATGATGAAGGAAAGCAATAACCACAACTTGCTTCTTTATCTCTTTTTCCTCCTCTATCCACTAAGGTTATGGTGAACCAAAAAAATAAGTTGTCATGGTCATGTAAGATGATGAAGGTCACAAGACAAAAGAACCATGACCTTTACTCTCATAATCCCCTCCCAAAGAAATAGAAGAGGACAAAAGGGTCTTAGCCTCATGGTTTTGCTCCTCCATTGGCTGTGTCTACTAATCCAACATAGTCTATGGTGGATTAAACTTCTCCAATCAACTTATGCATTTCAATTTTTATAGAAACTTTCTCGTTTAATTTTGATTTTAACTTACAAAAAAGTTTAATTCATTTTACCTTCTTATTTTCTTTTCTTGTAAATGCTTATGGCCTAAGTTGTTTATCCAAACATACATATAGAAAGAGATAATAGAAAAATAAAAAATGTGATGTATAATGTAATATGGTAATAGAAAAATAAAGAAAAAATGAAATAAAAAGAGATAAAAATATTAGTATAATTTGTGTATACTGACAATATAAAGATTTTTAAACTATCAACAATTAGAAATTAGTCTAGATATGACTTTTATTTTCAAAGTAATTATTACAAAAGTCAACAATCTTATCATACATATCAATATGTAATTGGATGATAGTATAAATATTAAGTATTCCTTTTGTGCATGTTCTAATTGGGGGGTTTAATGCCCCTCCACATCGTCCAATCATATTTGGACATGTGTCCTTACTTGCCATGTCAGATAATAGCAACTATTTTTTAATATTGTATTTAAGTACTAGGGACCTATTAGCAACTTTTGTTTTATTTTCATTAATTATGATACTAATTACCTTTTTTTAAGAGTAATTAAATTAATTACAATACAAATTACCCTTTTTAATAATAGCTGAATTAATTATGATATAAATAATCCTTTAATAATAATTGAATAATTATGATACAAATTATTTTTTAATAATAATTGAATTAATAACATAATTTTACAAAAAGAGAAAATAGAAAATGGATTGCATAGAGCCAAACCCTTCAACCTCCTAATTATATGAAATGTGTCTTTTTTCTTTTGGTCTGGATAAAATGTGTTTGTTTATTGTTCTTATATTCAAACATGTTTATTTATTTAAATATATTGTTTATTTATTAATTTATAATGTATTATTCTTCCTATATCCTTACCATATTATAAATAATGTATAATGTATTATATATTAATATATTATATATTTACATATTAATATTAATTATAACTAAAAGCTCTACACAATACAATGCTACTGATTGGTGTAGACCATTAAATTGTTAAAAAAAATTATTATTATTGGTGTACTGTTGTATTACTAATAATTTTAGATGAAGAAATTCTTACTTGAGTACAAACTCAATCAATAAAAAAATAAGGTGAATAATGCAAAAAAAAATTCATAAAAAGGACAAAATAATGCTAGCTTACGAAAAAAGGAAAAAAAATACAAGACTGTATATGAGTTTTGAAATTTTTTGTTTTTATTAATAATTATAAAATCATATTATATTATTTTATTTTGAATAATTAATTCAATTATTATTAAAAAAGATAATTTATATCATAATTAATTCAATTACTATTAAAAAAGGTAACTTGTATCGTAATTAATATAACTAATAAAAATAAAACAAAAATTACTAATAGGTTCCTAGTACTTAAATGCAATATTAAAAAATAGTTACTATTATCTGACCTAGGCAAGTGAGGACACATGTCTAAATATGATTTGACGATGTGAGAGGGGGCATTGAAACTCCCTAATTACAACATGCACCAAAGGAATCCCCTAAAATATTTTTACATTGTCAACACACCATAAGTGTACATAAAACATTTTTATACAAATATTTAATATGAATTCTCTCCACTGCCACACTATCAATAAAGAGGATAATGTGGTAAAATGATAAAATCTTATTAAATGTTTGTGTGAAAAAAAAATTACATTGATAATGTATATAAATTAAATTCTTGTACAAATATATAAAAGACAATGTGTTTACGATGAAATTTTGTGCCTTTTCATCAACAAATATAATCTCATTCTAAATTTTGAGGAAGGGGACATTTACTACCTTTAGAAACCTTTTAACCTCCTTTGTATGACCTTTACCTTAGGTCTATGGTTAAATTTTTGTATCAATTTTGATGATTGGTCATGAGAACAAATTGAAAATACAAGAGAAAAGATTGAGAGGAAAGGTGAAAAGAGTTGAAATTTAAAGCAAAAGAAAGGGGTAGAAGAAGAATACAAAAAATGTAAAGAGATTAAAGTTTGGAGAAGAAATGGAGGGAGAAAGAGATTTGCATAAATGTAAATTACTAGAATTGAAATGATGGTTGATAATATTGTAGTGACTATCAATCCATGATCATTGGAAACTTAGGATATGTAAGGTGTTTACAATATCCAACTCTTATTATGTGGTACAATCTGATATTTATAGACTACAAATCCTAGCTACCCACAACCACTAACAACTTCCTGCAAATCTTCACGGTTGATAACTTGTGTCTTTAATCTCTACTGTTGATGACTGCTACGATCTTGATTATTCAAATCTTCAATTTTTCGTCATAGCCCTATCAAAATGAGATCAATAGAAAAGGTTATATTTTTACACTTAGTCAAAATAGTATACTAAAATACCAATTTCTAACACTTAGTCAAAATATTCTTGAAAGACCATTTTTGATTTTATTGAAATGTTCTCGAAAGACTACTTTTTGATTTTCTTGAAATGTTCTTGAAAGACCATTTTTCAATTTTCTCGAAAAATGGTGATATTAACACAATGATTCTAATTTTAATACATTATTAGTATAAAAAATTTTACAGTATCAACTAGTTAAAAATTGAGTTTAATGGTTCTACACTATCAGTGTAAAATTTACTACATCATATCATATTATTTTAATTAAATTAAGAACCAAAAAAAACCTAAAAAATGGGGTTGGGTTGGGTTTTGAGATCGAAAAATGAGGCAAAGGAAGGTGACTAGAAAAAATGGGACGTTTGAGTTTTAAGATGAACGAGTGATGTAAAGGTGGGTGACCAAAAAAAATGGGAGTTAGGAATTTGAGATGAAGGAGTAAGATAGAGGAAGGTGGCCAAAAAATAAGGGGTTGTAGTTTTGAAATAAGGGAGTTGGGCAGACGAAGGTGGCCGAAAAAAATAGAGGTTGGAGTTTTAAGAAGGAGGGTGAGGTAGAGGAAAGTTGCCGGAAAAGATAAGGGTTGGGGTTTAAGATAGGGAAATACGAGTAAAGAAAGGTGATAAAAAAAATAGGACATTGGGTTTTGAAATGGAAGAGTGAAACAAATCAGGGTGATAAAAAAAATGAGGGTTGTAGTTTTGAGATGGGGGAGTGAGGAGGAGGAGGGTAACCGGAAAAAAAATGGAAAGTTGGGATTTTGAGATGAAGAAGTGGAGTGGAGGAAAGTGATCAAAAAACATGAGGGGTTAGTTAACTCTTTTTAATTTAAAATAATTTTTTGAATGATAAATCTAATGTGGTTAAAGGTTAAATTTGATTGAATTTACCCTGGAAGCAATCCTGCTCAAGCTGGGTACAACTATTATGAGCGGCAAAACTTTTTCTCTAAGTATTTAATGTCGCTGCATACCCAGGATTCCAACTCGAGATCATTGATTAAGCTAAAACAACTCTACCAATTGATTTATGAGCATAGAAGTAGTCATAAAGACACTTTAAAAGACAAAGATAAAACTCTTTTTTAAACTCAAAAATCAAACTAAAACCAAAAAATAAAATGATAAACTTACAAAAACTTTAAATATCACTGTTCAAAATCAATTCTTCTTTGAAGTTATTTTTTCAGTTATTATTATCATATATCTCACTTTCTTACAACTCACTTTTATCTTATTTTTTTCTATTTCTTTCTATATTTTTTATTACATCATATATCATTTTGATCGTTTTTTCTTTTTCTTTATCTATCTCTCTTCTCTTTTTCTTTTTTTTTTTTATATATATCTCCTCTTTTCACCTCAGTATCGAATGTACGTTTATCATTTTTCTATCTTTTTGTACTAGGATTACGATTCAGGACAAGGACAAGACCTGTGAGTAAAAGACAATAATGCAAGAAATGACAGATACAATTTTATTTTTTTTTGTGAGCAATGAATGACAGATACAAATTTAATCACGCAACAGGGAGCTTTGATTGGTACAGTAAACAGGACCTGCAAGACCTGATGTACAATTCGTCCTCTCTAGATCATGCTGTGGAAAAAAGGATGGGTTTATCGTTCCAATGTTTCCTTTTAGGCTGATTGACCAATCTGGTGCAATTTTGAAAACAAATTACCAAAATGGGACTCTTTTGAAACATATTACCGACATAGGTCTATTTTGACCGTTGACCAGTTAAAGTTGTAAGTTTGACTAGCGAAACTCAGTCCACGTCATCAATTTTTATTTTTATTTTTAAAATTACACGTAGGAGTCCGATGTGGAAAGTAATTCGTTGTTCAGAGTAATAGAATTACCCAAATGGTGACACGTGGCGCAATCCCTTTAATTATGCAGTTCGGAGTAGCGAAATTAACAGGATTGCACCATGTGGCACCATCTGGTTAATTCTGCAGTTTAGAGTAGCGAAATTAACCAGATCAAGCCACGTGGCACGCTACGATAGGACCATAGGGAAGCGAATTAGGGAGGGCCACATGTAAGGCCCTTGTGAGTTCCGCAACTGTCATTAGCGGGATCAGCCAGGTTGCACCACGTGGCGCATTTCGTGGGGCCGTCGTTTGGCTCAATAGGGGTAGGACACGTGGTGGCTCCCTGCGTATTTCGCAGTTGGGAACAACGGGATTCATTTGCGTGCGCCATGTGGCCTGTTGCCTCCTCCCTTGCCAACCGGAAGGCGACACGTGGCAGTTAGAGGAGGATGTCGCTGCTTTGAATAGCGGAATTGGGTCTTAAAAATGTAAAAAATTATTTTTTGGATCTCTTTAAATACTTCTGAAGCCCCACACAATCCACATGAAAGCAAAGTGCTATATCAATTTCGCGTCTGAGGCGTTTTTAGCGTATTAAAATTTAGGTAAAAAAATTTTGTATATATTTTGTAAAAATTAGTTACTTATTTAAATGATAATTATACTGTTTTTCTGTTAAATAATAGAAAGTTACTTATTTTTAAGTTTTTTTTGTTTTGATACAATTTATAATATGTGCTTATATTTCAAATATTTATTTGGCATTGTGTTAATTTATATGGTATGTAATATTTTATAATTATTTTATTAATTATATGTTTTATTGTATTCTAAAGCAGCGATTTTATTCAATGAATGATTTAAAATTTTCAATTATGAATTTTATTGTGTATTTTACTTAATTTTGACAATTATTTATGTTTAATTTAAGTTTATTTAATTTAATTTGTCTTTTGCATTTATTTTAATAATTGACTATGTTAATTTATGTTTTTGTTTATTTATTTTTTCATTTTTGTAATATAATTGTTTGTATTTTATGTTTAAATATATATGTGATTATTAGTATACGTTAGGAAATTATATGTGGTTAAATTTGTTGTACATATTTTTATTTAAATAATAAAAAATTAAAAAATTAGCTATTTGTTTATTTATTTATTTATTTTGTTATTCAATTTGTAATATGCATTTATATTTCATTGATTATATGTATTATAGTATTTTTACGTGGTGAATGTGTTTTTTGGTAAATTATTTTATTTGTTTGATAAATTATTGTTTTAGCATATATAATATTATTTAAATTTTTGGTTAATTATATTGAAAGTAAGTAGTGTTTTTAAATTTTGAATAATGTGTTATTTATGTTGATTGATATGTTTATATTTTTACTAACATTTACTCTCTTAATAAATATAATATGTTTAGGATTTTATTATTTAGGACGATAATAATAGAAAATAATTATTTATTTAGTTACGTATAATAAATTTATTAACTGATTATATTTTTTCTTGTTGATTGATTTGCACAGTGTTTTTTATAGATCTTCACAAAATGGCCTCTTCTTCATCTTTTGTACAAGCAACATTCATTCCAAACCAATTGATGATGACGTCTTCTGGATGCAAAGTATGCATGTTTCACAATATGTGTGGAATTGTGAACCGGACTATAGATTACTTGTTAGACGGCTCTTCCTACACATAATGGAGTAGAAGGTGTTCCAAAAGCAATTATTGAATTTCTTAGTCAATCTGGCTTATATTGGGTTGCCAGAATGGGTTTTTTAAGGATCAATGCCGGTTTGGTGAATGCTTTGGTGGAAAGGTGGAGAACTGAAACTCATACATTCCACATGAGATTTGGAGAGTGCATGATCACTCTTCACGACATCGCAATTTTGTTAAGGCTTCCTGTTGATGGGCTGCCTCTTATTAGGTTTACACGGCTTGATTAGGGAGCTCTATGTGAAGAGTTGTTGGGTATTCGACCAGCGAACCTAGATGGTATTTTTGTTAAACTAAGCTGGTTAACTGAGCATTTTGATGACATTGGTCAACATGTTATCAATGAAGAACAGTTGCAGAGATATGCTCGGGCATGGATCCTTAGATTCATCGGTGGTGCACTGTTAGTTGACAAATCAAGTAGTAAAGTCTCGTTACGATATCTTCAATTTTTATGAGACTTTAACGAGACAAGGACCTATGCATGGGGGGGTGCTGTACTTAGATGCTTATATCACGAGCTATGTATAGCCACTAATTATAGGACGCAATCCATTGGTGGCAAGTGCTTATTACTGTAACTTTGGGCGTGGGAAAGATTCCAACATATAGCTCCAAAAAGAACACCCGACTTCATTGTTGGTCAACCCCTAGGGATGAGGTAACATTAATGTTGTTAATATACACTTGTTATGATTTTCAGGTTTAGCTTAAATTGTTTATGACTCCATATTTTTATAGGTGGCTTCAACGTGGACATAGCCACATAGGAAACAACGATTTAACATCACATCGATGAGCGCTTGACATTATGAGGAGGCATGATGTAAGTATCTATCTTGTACAAGCTTGTAATTGTAATTCTAATTTGCTATACATGGTGTTAACTTAATTGTTCTTTGTAGATTGTTTGGGAGCCATACATTGAGGCTATTATGAATGCAATGCCTCCAGTATGCCAAGATGGACAAATTGTCTGGAAATCAGTTGTGCCACTAATATGTTTTAATGTATGTGAATGGCATCAACCCGATAGAGTGATGAGACAATTTGGTCTTCGGCAACCAATTCCACATCCTTCGCTTCAGCCACAGGAGTTACTATGCGTTGACTTTGCGTGGAAAGACCAGTGAAAATTGGCAGAACATATCAGCACTAGCGATCAACACATGGAATCACAGACACGAACTACAAGTTCAGGACACCAGCTCACAAGTAGAAAGTTTGGGTCACAATTTCAAGTACATGGTGTGGTATAGATGGAAAACAAAGATGTTTGTGGACTCGAAGAACGCTAAGGCAGCAACTTTGGTAACATAACTTACGCAAATTGACTTGTAATATATTTTTTCATATTGAAGTCATTGTGTGTCTAATTTTGTTTTTTTACAGGGAGAGGTAAGGAGACATTAACGTACATGGTCTTCGAGGAAGGCAGAGGTACAAGGGAGGCTGACGACCCGATGCCTTATGTCAAGAAAATCATGATTTTGGCTGACACAAAGGATAACGTAACTAAGGCTGCTTTGCCAGCTCCACCTCCTCTGCCGATATTCAATGCACAATAATTTCATATTCCTAGGCATTGTGTTGAATCGCAAGGGCTTGGAAGAAAGAGAAGGGTTGTTGAGGCCGAAACATATCATTTTCTGATAATGCCTCAACGTCAACCTGGGATGTATTACACACCTACACAATTTGTACATTATCCCAATTCACAACCCATGTACTATTATCCTTCTCAGCAACAGGCTGATGCTGGAACTTCACAACAACACCCTCCTCATGCTCATCCATCCACATCTAATTTCATAATGGATCAACTATTTGGGACTTCATTCTCGACACCAAGTCCAAACATGCCTTTGCCATATGCAACTCCAGGCACCCCACTATATAACATACCTGAATCTCCATGGTTACAGGGGATGGATCATATAATGGGTGTAGATCTACACACCCAATTTTCATCAAAGGCAGATAATGCTAGTTAACTATTTGCGACGAATGCTGTTGCTACAGCGAATGATGTACAACCAACAAGAAGAAATCCTACACGACTTGCTAGAAACTGGTCACACCCTTGTGTTTTGATACTTCCAAATGAGGGTCATGAACATTCGGCCGATGATACTTTATTTTTTTTTAAGTTCTACGGTCATTGTATTAGTTTATTGTACATAATATTAATATTTTATTGACTATACTCCACGATGTTGTCATCTACGTTGAATTACTAAGTGTTGATAATTAAGTTAATAAATAAAAAAACACATTTATGAATAAGTCTAAAAATGGTAACAACAAAGTAACGTTTTAAAGAGAAAGTTTAAAATTTTCATAAATTAACATTACAAAAATTATTATGAATTAAATTTTTCTTCATTACTTTGCTCGGAATTGCCTGTCTACACTTGTAATGGACAATTGCACTTATTGTGGCCTTCCCGTCCACATCTACGACATCTCTATCTGGGTTGTGATTCAACCCAGTCCATTTCATTTCTGATTCTTGTTGATTTTGGTCAACCTTTTCCATGAACAGTTGTTGGGTCCAGGACAAGTACCCATTGCTCATCATCAAGTGGCATAGCTTCTTCATTACCCAACAGCCACCATTGTCTTGAATATGCATGTAGTATGTACTCGTTTGTGTATACTAGGTCTATGTATTGGTTATAGTCAACACTAACTACACCACATGCAACCATAACATGGGAACATGGATAATGGAATGCAATAAAGTGTCCACATTGACAATACGTTCAGTTTAGGTTAACTATCCATTTCTGATCACCACGCTAAGTTAAAGGATTAAATGCCTCCTCAACCTCAAACTGTGTTGACTAGATGTCGTATCTACCAACGTGGTGAGAAGATGCTTCCTCTACATTTTTTCGCATCGCCTCAACTCACTTGGCACAATGTATATTGCCAGCTGACAAATCTGCCCCCACTTGAGACCCTCGCTGTACAAAGTACTCAACACATCGACTATATGTTGACTTTACCAAGGCAGTTATTGGAATGTTTCGGCAATCCTTGAGGACTTTATTGACGCATTCAGACAGGTTCATGATCATGTGACCGAATCTACGGGCCTCCACATCGTATGCCATACTTCACTTGTCAACAGAAATGGCACTTATCCATCTATCGACATCTGCGCTACACTCACGAAATGTTTGTAGTTTTTTGTCAAAAATGTGCTTGCATGGAGTATATCCTACAATAATAAAAAAAATAAAATTTGTTATTGAAAATACGATCATGTTAAAAAATAATTTTGTGAAGTTTAAGGTTATAAACTTATAACATACCTAGATTAACCAACATTTTTTTTTGTTTTCCGTTCTTGAAACGATGATTAAAATTGCTTGCAATATGTCGAATACAATACATATGATAACCATGTAGAGGTTGCCATCCAAGGGCCTTATTCTACACAAGCAGACTTTATGCTATGATGTCGATCAAAATTAGACATATGTCCTATTTATCCGTGACATGCAAACGTAAATGCGACAAGAACCATGACCATGCTTGTAAAGTCTCGCCCTCAACCACAGCAAATGCAAGAGGAAGGACATTGCTATTGCCATCTTGTGTTGTGGCGATTAACAAGGTTCCACGGTACTTGCCATATAAGTGTGTTCCATCGACTTGTATTAATGCTTACAATAGCGGAAGGCATCACCACATTGCTTGAATGTCCAAAAGACTCGATGGAATTGTCAATAACCGCGAATGAGTTGATTACCAACAAAAAATTCATCATGACAAAGTTGGTAATACGTACCTGGCGCATTCCCTTGCATATACTTAAGCCACCTTGGAAGCATGGCATATGACTCGTCCTAATCTCCAAATTCACAAGCTATGGCTTTTTGCTTGGCCTTCTATGCCTTCCTATATGTCACCTTGTAACCCGTCATAGCTGTTATTCTCTCTTGAATCAAACTTATTTTTAGGGATGAATCTTTAGAGATCATTCCTGCACATAAAAAAAGAATTTCAAATATATTTATAATAATATTTTCATATTGATTCACAAAGTCAAATATGTAAACTTGCAATATACCTTGTACGCATGAACAAATGAATTTAGAATCTAACTTGTCATGATCTTGTGTTAGTGACAAATTCAAGCATGTATGTGGCCCACCCTATTGGGTGACAACCCAAGTATCGATTTTTTTTTTATAAAATTGCCCTCATATGCTATGGACAACTGTCGTCCTTATTTGGGCATTTGCAAATCAACTTCGTGGGCTTAGACTCAACAACAACATACGTTTGATGCAACTTCATTGTATAATGTTTTAATGCATTATGTACAGCCTGTTTGGTCTCAAACTATAACCCGACATATAATTCTTCCTCGACACTCCAGCCAGTAGAAACGTCTAAGGATGACATCTCTTCCTGATCAAGGTAACTCCAATTAATGTTTGTATAGTGGGAAGAATCACACCAAAATGGACATTAAGTTGCACCCCCTGCATAAATTTGAAAATATTAATAATAAAAATTTGACATCAAATATAAATTAAAATAAAATAATTATAAATATTGTGTATGACTATTTTATGTAATAATTTTTAACTGTCTATTTGTATTTAACTTCATTAATAAACACTAACTACGTATGCAATAACATAACGGTATTATGTAAGATAAAAACATACCTTCCTCATATTAATATATTGACAATGGATCAATCATATGACTTACTTCAATGGATGTTGTCTTATCATTTGTGTCAAATGATTCATCATCAGGAATATCATCACCGGATGATTCCTCAACATATGACTGCGACACATAATAGTCGTCATCGTCATCATCGTCGTCATCTGCTTCTACCTATCTATGCATCCCAGATTAGTGCCAATGACTGATTAGAAGACAAATTCTGATCACCAGACACGCGAGAATTTATTCCACCACCATCTAACTGGAATCATAGAACTACCAACAACTTCCACTTTAACATACATTTCTATTACTGACATTTTATTTTGTTGCTGAAATGCATGAATCATGCATTCTATGTCTTCATCATCACATATTTGTAATGCACTGTATTTACCTTCACCTTTTGAAATTAAAAACCTACATGTAACAGAAGATATAACTTGGTTTGCCTTCAATTTAAATTTGTCATGAATTTTTCTCTTTAAAACATTAAAATTAATGTCATGTCTAATTTGTATTACTTTCTTTGTCCTTCGAATGTTACTCCTTCGACACCTTCATACATCCTTCCATTTATATACACAAATGCTACAATTGAATTCATGATTCTGTTCGATGTACCTACAAAAAAAAAAGTAATATTAACTTAGTACTAAATAAAACATGAAATAAATACGAGTGAAGATACTTATTACAAATATAAAAATTTATAAATGAATAATTACTAAATTAAATACGTAATGAATTCATATACAATAAAAAATTATTTATCTATTAATTACTTATTAATGCATGGACATATAAAGTATAAAAGATAAATTTGTATACTGCATAACGCTTGTGTAAAAAAAACATACAAATATATTTGTTTTTTACATGTAAAAGAAAATTATTATATATATTTTTCAAATAATATAAATATAATATTACACAAAAATATAAAAAAGTTACATAAATATAAATTGATTAAAAAAACATAAAAAAAAACGTAACTATAATGCAAAAGTTGTATTGTAAGCCGAAGGCGAAAGAGAAAATTTATAGGCACTTAAAACGCTATTCTGAAGAGCGGAATTAACAGGATTACACCACGTGGCATCATTTGGTTAATTCCGCTATTCTGAACTGCAGAATTAACCAGATGGCGCCACGTGGCGCAATCCCATTAATTCCACAGTTCAAAGTAGCGGAATTAACGATATGGCACCACGTGGCGCAATCTTGTTAATTCTACTACTTTGAACTGAGAAATTAACGGGATTGCGCCACATGGCGCCATCTGGTTAATTTCGCTACTCTGGACAGCGAATTACTTTCCACATCAGACACCTACGTATAATTTTAAAAAAATTAAAAATTGATGACGTAAACTGAGTTTTGCTAGTTAAACTTACGACTTTAACCGGTCAACGGTCAAAACAGACCCATGTCGGTAATATGTTTAAAAGAGTCTCATTTTAATAATTTGTTTTTAAAATTGCACCAGATTGATCAATCAACCTTACTTTTATATATTAAACGTTTTGGTGCGAGGAGAAGAAAATCCAAATGGAAGGAGCCAATAACCTCCGGAGTATCTCATAAACTTGTGGGTCGGGTCGGGTCGAACTGGAGCAAAATCCAGGTCGTACACACACGCATCATCATCATCATGATGTGTATGAGGCAGAGGTAATGCTACACAAGTCATTGCTCTGTTTTAATACATAATCTACGGCTACAAGTGCAAGCTCCACCCCGAGGTGGAGCGTCTACAAACGAAAATAGCGAAGCTAGTGCTGAACGAGTCTCCGAAGCCACTGCACAGAGTCGTGGAAGACAAGTTCATTTCCCTGCTACGGTCATGTAGAACCTGCACGCGCCTCCACCAGATCCAAGCCCAACTACTAACCCATGGGCTCTCGCACAGCGATTACGTCACCCCGAGTTTCATCACGGCGTGCGCGCGCCTCGGCGGAATGGCTCACGCCCGAAGGGTGTTCGACAGAACGGCGCAACCGAACAGCGCCACGTGGAACGCCATGTTCCGAGGGTACTCCCACGCCGAGCGTCACTGCGACGTCGTCGTTTTGTTCGCCCAAATGCACCGCTTCGGCGCGTCGCCGAACTGCTTCACGTTCCCGGTGGTCATGAAGTCTTGCGCGCGGGCGAGCGCGGTAAAAGAAGGAGAACAAGTCCACTGCGCGGCGGCCAAACGCGGATTTATGTCGAACACGTTTGTGGGAACCGCGCTGATTCACATGTACGGGTCCGCGTCCAACACCGGGGATGCTTACAGAGTGTTTGGCGAAATGCGCGACAAGAATGTGTTCGCTTGGACCGCTATTGTCGCCGCCCACGTGGCGTGCCGTGACATGGTTTCCGCAAGACGGCTCTTTGGCGTGGCGCCACAGCGCGACGTGGTGCTGTGGAACACCGTCGTTTCGGGGTACATTGAATTGGGGGACATGGTGGCCGCGAGGGCGCTCTTTGATGAGATGCCGAACCGCGACGTGATGTCGTGGAACACCGTGTTGAATGGTTATGCCAATAACGATGATGTTGTGTCGTTTGAGAAGCTGTTCGAAGAAATGCCTGAGAGGAATGTTTATTCTTGGAATGGGTTGATTGGAGGGTACGTTAGGAACGGGCTGTATAAAGAGGCGTTGGAGTCTTTTAAACGGATGTTGATGTTGGTTGAAGGTGGTGATGATGATGTTGTGGTTCCTAATGATTACACCGTTGTGGCGGTGCTGTCCGCGTGTTCGAGATTGGGGGATCTTGAGATGGGTAAGTGGCTGCATGTTTATGCAGAGAGTGTTGGGTATGAGGGGAACTTGTTTGTTGGGAATGCTTTGATCGACATGTACGCGAAATGTGGGGTTATTGAGAATGCGGTTGATGTGTTTAATGGGTTGGATGTGAAGGATATAATAACTTGGAACACTATAATTAATGGCATTGCCATGCATGGCCATGGAGCTGATGCTTTGAGTTTGTTTGAGCAGATGAAGAGTGCGGGGGAGAGGCCGGATGGTGTTACTTTTGTTGGGATTTTGTCTGCTTGTACGCATATGGGGTTAGTGAGAGATGGGTTTTTGCATTTCCAGTCAATGGTTGATGATTACTCAATTGTGCCTCAGATTGAGCATTATGGATGTATGGTGGATTTGCTGGGAAGAGCTGGGCTTATAGACCAGGCTGTGGATTTTGTGAGGAAAATGCCTATGAAACCAGATGCGGTTATATGGGCAGCACTGCTTGGGGCGTGTAGGATATACAAGAATGTGGAAATAGCAGAACTGGCTCTTCAGCAGCTCATTGAACTTGAACCCAAAAACCCTGCAAACTTTGTCATGCTTTCAAACATATACAAGGATCTTGGAAGGTGGCAAGATGTTGCGCGGTTGAAGATTGCGATGAGAGATACTGGGTTCAAGAAATTGCCGGGATGTAGCGTCATTGGGTGCAATCATAGTGTGGTGGAGTTCTATTCCTTGGATGAGAGACATCCTGCGACAGAGAGTATATATAGGGCATTGCAGGGATTGACGATTCTGTTAAGAGCACATGGATACGTTCCAAATCTTATGGATGTTGCTCAAGGAAACTGAATGAGGAGGGAGGTATTGTGAGGATAGTCAACTCTTTATGATCTGGCTCAGCGTCTGAAAGACCCAATCAAATCCACAGGCCAAAATCAATTCTCTAAATTCTGGGTCTGTTTTGAAAATCCATTCTAAGGCCTTTGAAATAATGGAAAATCATGTGGGCAAAATCACCGAGTCTTTCATCCTGCATCCGCTTGTTGTCAAAACCATTTATGGTGTATATCAAATGTTGATTACTTAGTAGTCACACGAGCAATTTGGCAATGGTTACTTCTCCGCGCCTCTCTCCTTATTAGCATTTGGCTTCACCTGAACTTGAGACTATGGAAATGTATGTCATTTCCCTATTCAGCAGTCATGCCATTTGTTGTCGTTGGAAGAATGTATTAGTGACATACATGATTTGGTTCAGAAAAGGTTACAAAGCTGCGAATTGAAAGATTATATGGTATAATCTAATTATACCCAATAGGATGCTGAACTAACCGTTCTGCGATTAAACATTGGCCACCTCTAATTATACCCAATAAGATGCTGCACTAACTGCTCTGCGATTAAACATTTGCTTTTCACCGTATTATCTTTAAGAGTATTTTCAAATGTCATTTTTTGTTTTTCTGCCGCTACGCTATTAATGAAGAATAAAATCCTGATTCCTTGAGTACCAATTGGTGCTTAAATTTGACTGATGCAGTGCTAAGGGGAGCAATCAATTATTTAAAATTGCCTAATTGATTAGTTGCTTTCTAGAAAGAGCTCTAATTGATTGCTTTGTAATTCCAATAGGTTATATGATAAGCAATACAACCACGAAGATGGTCTAATCGATTAGTTAGGAACATCTGATAGATTCTCTTTTGCACCAAAACAATTGCACGATTCATCCACCTTGAACGGTCATACATGCTCATGGTATCAAGTTTCATGGTATTTTTCTTGATAGAGTTGGTTTGTTTTATTGATAATAGGGTGAACAAGGGATTAGTTGAGACAGGTTTATCTTTGTCCATATTCGACTCAAATTTTGACCAAATCATTTATTTAAATTCGATCTTGATCTGATTAAAATTCAAAATATGAGATAAGACCGAGCCAATCTGATTTTATAATGTAATATATGAATCTTAACAATAGTTATAGTTAAAATTTAGAATAAAAGAAGTATAAAATTTAAATTAAGATATATTTTACAAATAAATAATATTATTATAAATATAATATCATGTTACACAAATATTATTTATTAAATAAATTTTTTTATTATTAATACACAATTGTTCAAAAAACTTATATTTTTTAAGAGAATATAAGACACCAAACCAAGCTGGGACGACCTGAAGTATAACTCGAATGCATCTTCAAAATGTATTAGGTATAATTTCAAAACTCAAACTCGTTAAAATCAATCTCGGCTAGGTTGGGTTGGGTTGAGTCATATTCACTCCTAATTAATAATGCTTTCCAATGTTCATGGGTGCGTAAAAGACACATGATTGGATGGAAAAATGGATTATTTACTTTGATTCATTTATTAACTGTTTATAGATACACCGAATATTAGAATTGGAAACATAACCTTGTTAAGCAGCAAACATGATATGAAATGGTAACATTGTACAAAAAGAAAAAAAAAAGAAAAAGGAAGGCTTTATAAAATTTAGGATGGTAAACTTGCCATTAAGGTTTTAAACATTAATAATTAGGTAAAACATAGAGTATTAGGATTGAAGTCCATAAGGTAAATTAAATAGGGTGAAAACATAAATTTCAGGTTAATGCCTGAAGTTGTGTCTAAACTTAAAAAATTCCTCTATCTATCCAAAACATTTTTACTAAGGGTCATACTTGGTGAAAACATGCATTAACATGTATAGAATACAATTTTTCATTTTTACAGTTTTTTTTTTAATAAAAAATAGTAGTGAAAAACCTTACAGAACTGAAGTCATTCTAGAAATAAGACAAATTGGGCTACTATTGTTTCAAAAATCATATAAATTGAAAGTTGGGTATTTGGATAGACAACCTCATACATCTAACAAACTCCTCAATTTTTGTCAGGACTAGATTGTGTCTACAAATGGCTCAACTTCAGCTCAGAAAACACAGCAAACAGAAATACAAAATTTTTGGAATCCATCAACAAAGGAATCTTGTAACATTTTTAATAGTTTTCTACCTAATATTTTCAAACCAATTTTTCCAGTTAAGCACATCAATACATCCACATCAAGGGGAAAATATTCAATAAATCATATCACACTTCTAACAGAAGCAAATTTGCTGATCTAGTTACCATTTGTATATCCAAGAAAATTTTATTAAAACCAAATATAGAAATATTTGATTCCCACAAAATATGTATAAACATTTCCTAAAATGTTTATAACTAACCAAATGAATTTTAATCATTCTCAAAAATTATGATACCCAAAACTCATAATTCCCATAAATCACAATACCCAAGTATAATAAATTTTTAATTTTCCCAGTAACAAACGCCCCTTAGCTTACTATTTAGATATATTTAGTTGTGTGAAGTTGTAAATGCAAACATTTCGTAAGAGCATTACTCATTCAAATGTTTTTCCTTTAAATATTAATTTTAAAAAAATTCTTAAAATTAAAAGTTATAGAGACTCCTTGCACCAGCAGTTTAATAAAACTAAATTGCGATGCATCTCAGTAGAGCACCAGTGGCGTTCCAGCTATATTATATAGGATTGTAGTAAATGGATCTCCCTGAAACAACTGCACCCGGTGCAGTTCTTAATCTCACAGTTAATTCAACTTGTTCCTCTTCTTTATATATTACAATTATCAAATATTAAATTAAATGAATGGCTAAAATCATATGCAGTTCTTTTAAAACTGTAGAGGATCTTAATCCAGGATTATATATTATTCCGGACACCGACAACGGGAAGGTTAGGTAACTATCTCCACTTAAAATTTAGTGATTGCTCAACAGGAGGGATAGAAGTCCAATGACCGATAAAGAAATCATTAAGTAAAAAAATAAAAAATAAAGAATGCTAACAAAATATTAGAAAAATGAATTACTACAAACTTTGACAAAAAATAAACTGTAGCTAAATTCAACATGAACCTTCACAATCTATAGCTTCCTCAATCCTCTGACCCGGTTGTGGACAAGATTGAAAACGTCAAGGCCCTGAACTTTGTATATACAATGATGTGCCAGCTAAACAATCCATTCTCTGAAATTGCACAATGACAAATAATTTCAGTTGCATGCTAGGGGTGAATTCTATTCACAAACTTCTAGTAACTGATTCATGTCTCCCACCATAAACATCATTATCTAAATTGCAGTGCTTCTAGGCCAACTTAAGTTATCATGGAAGCTTAGGTTTGACAATATACATGATTCCCCCCACATCCACATAAAGCCCAATGCAGACCTTGGGTCCGGAAACTGGAATGACCAACACATGTCGATGCATCCAAACCAAAGAAAGATGTTACCCCGTTTAGAAAAGGCTTAGAGGAATTACCAGAGCAAAAAAATTGTGTTCATTTGTCATGGTGAAATATACTAGTGCTCCATCAATTATTTTTTCACAAATGGTTTCTGACAAACAAGTAGCCGCTGGTCACTGCCATTCTGAAGATCAATTATCCTTGCTTCCCAACGTACTTGTGTTGCAAGCATGCGAGCCATCTCTATAGCTCCCATGGTATCAGAAAGAATGACCCATCCCTACAAAAATGATGCAATGTAATAAACAAATTAGGCTTCATTGACCATTCCAATATACTGAGACTGACAACTACTTATATTCAGATGCACAAATCCAATTAATTACTATCTTAGGTCTTATTTATAGGACCCCTTTAATCACTTCACAAGAACTAAGGAATTTAGTTAATTTAATTAGTGGTATTAAATTTGTCAACGATTTGTATAGTTCTTTTAGAAGTATCCTCAAAATTATTGGGATACCATTATTTTAATATCTTCCCACCTAATTAATGTATCTCCACTTAAGTAATGACATTTTGCTTTCTATTGGAAAAGGCACAGTGAATAAAAGAGATAGTTCTGGCTAGTGATCTTCCTCTATCCTCATGAAAGAGAGAGAATCTACGGAACCACTTTACTGCATTTATTCTTATTGACCAAAAAAAAAATAGAGTAACTAAGGGCATTTTTGAAAAAAAGAAAAGAAAATTAATGCAGCAGACATGTGGAAGGGGTCTTATAAAAAGGACAGGCAAACTTCCCAAAAGATTCCTATAAAAGGGATCAGGGGGAGTATTTCATATAAGCATCACAACAATATTGAGCATGCATCATTAGATTCAAATGACTTAAAAAGAATTATCTAATATCTACCAAGATCATCCTTTCTATAGGATATGTCCAAAAACCAAAAAGAAAAAATAAAAAAAGGTGGAAAGGAAGAGGAAGGAAGGTGCCAGATAACCGTTATGCTATCCTTTTTTTTTTTTTTTATATGTACAGTGTACAAAATTCAAGGATGAAACCTTCCAGCACAAACAATCATGAAAATGAATATAAACAGGGACATCATACCTCTGGACGCAGTATTCTATCCATCTCCAAGAACAATTCTATCATGCTGCACCTCTCTGAGGAGAGATGTGAGAGAAGTCCATCTGCGTGAAGCATATCATATGTCCGGGGGTAGGTGGGGAAAGGTTCACACCTGAAGATCAATATCAGTAGTCAGATACAAAAATGAATTTTCCGGAAGCTCATAAGCATTAACACTATTTACAAGAGGTTTGTCAATGAACTCCAGAGAAGAGAGACTTCACAGAGTGAACTCCAAACAGGTGGATGATGTTCTTTAGAATTGGGTTTCACAATAAAACTGCGTCTACTTTCAATCCAACAGATCATGTGCATGCATGCATCCCACATTCATCTTCAAATTCATTCTCTAAAGAAAGGCAAAATATAGAAAGAATGTGTTTGAGATAAAGGTTAAAATCTGAATATTAGGTATTGAAATCTCAACATTGAATGTTTGATTCTCCTTCCGGTCCTTTTTATAGACCCAATTAACTAATTCACAAGGATTAAGTAAATTAATTAATTTAGTTAACAACATTAAATTTGTCTTAAATTTACATGTTTTTCCAAAATTACCCTTAACATTAATGAGATGTACTCTAATTTTTTTCAAAAATTTTTTATTGACTTTAATTCTTTTAATCTCTCTCATTAGTGATATATTTATTGCTTTAACTTTTATTGGCTATGTATGTGAAGGGGTAATGTAAGGTTTCCAAAATTCTCTTTATATAAAGTAAAGTTAGACTTCCAAAAAGCAAGACATTAATGTATCTCACCTACTATTTATTGAACTAAGAGAATTGACTCATATGAGGGTATTTTTGTACAAAAAAATAAATGCAAGAGGCATTATAGATTGGTTCTTATAAAAAGGACCATGCCAAATCTCTAATTTGATTCTTATAAAAAGGACCAAAGGGAGTATAAAATTATTGGTATATTATGCCTGTTTGTTCAAGCATTTAAAAAATGTAATTTTAAGAATGTATAAAAAATGATTTACTTTTTAGAAATTTTATGAAAAGTAGAGGCTATTTTTTGTTTGGTTACAATTATAAAAAATACTTTTCATTTTAAAAGATAATTATAGTTGCACTTTATTTATTTCCAAAAGCTACTCAAAACAGCTTCTCAAAATAATAAGAAATCTATTTTTTTTTTTTCAGAAATCTGATTTTAAACAAACAAAATATTTTAAAATGTTTTTTTTTTTTCAAAATAAAAGGGATTTTTCATGGAAAAAATAACTGAAATAAATGGACTATAAACTAATAAGTCTACATTAGCTGAACTAATGCCATTTAATAATTTACAAAATAAAGAATTGCTGAAGAATTATTTTGGACATATTTTACAAACATCACTAAATCATTTCAACGCTGATATTTTCATATTCAGCAGTAAAAACATCATGAAAATATATCTTTTTGAAGTAAATTATCTAAAATTACTGTTACTTTCCCAACTAGCATACACTACTCTTCTGTCATTTGTCATAAGAATGAGCTAATAATAATAAGGTAAGTGAAATAAATTTATCAGGCTTTAGTGGTATTATCAGTTTATCACCCTCAAGCTCAACAGTCTTACCTTCATACCTCAAATCAATTTTTCAAGTACATGGAAATCTTGTTTAGATCATGGTTTCACACACAACTTGCCTACATTATGAACAAAAAGGCAACTCACCAGTCATGCATGACACCAGTAAAACCTCTATCTAGTATAAGAGGAAGTGCATTAGAAGCTCTGGAAGGAACAACATTCATGACCCACACTGATTTTTTCTCCTCCAGTAGGGCAGCATTCAAACCCCCATAATTAGTACTCATGTCCATAACATTCCGGATCATGTTATAGGGAGGCAATGGATCTTCATCTCCAGGTCTCTTTGGATGGTCAGAGAAAATTAGTGGTGTAAGTAATGACCAATAATTCTTAACAGCTGATCTCCAATATTGCAAGTCTTCATAAAATTCTTCAGGCTGCACTCCTGAAATAATAAAGAGAAATTCATGAAAAGGCAAAGCAGTACAAAAAGGAGATGAAATTCTGAGGGGAAGAAGCAAGGAGAAAGACATAAGCAGAAAGCTGTTAAGAAACAATACTTTCCATGAATTTTAAGTTCAGCTGAGCTCAATTCAGATTCAGAAGATCTGTTTTGTATTGCAATCCAGCGCTTACTAGAGGTCCCACTTATACATGGCACAAGAGGCCGATAATATGACTGAGTATCTTCTCCTTTACATAGCTGTATAGTATGCTGCTTACTACAATTACGAAACAAACGTCACTGAAAAGCTATAGTTATAATAGCAAGTGTTCAATGAAGCAAGCCACTAGCAGAACTAGTGATAGTTAATATTAGTCATCTCAAATAAATAAACAGTCTATTGACTATAATTATTTATCATTTACATCACCTACGTTAATAGAAATATCCTTACCGAGATGCATAACAATCAACATCAGCAGTCTTTTGCCAGATGAAAGTTTCATCTTGCTGAGCTAGAAGAGTCCAGCAGAGTTGCTGGGTCAGCCCTTCCATTGGGTTTGACATGATTCTCTTTTTCTCCCGTGATGAACCTTGTGGCCTGCTTGTAGGTGAGGTTAAAACAAAATATCCTCCAGGTTTAAGAACACGATCAACTTCTATAAGGAACATTCCATCTGTAGGATGAACTCAATGTTAGAAAGAAAAAGACAGCAGTTCATACAGAAGCTAAATGATATTCACTATGGTATAGAAAAGTCATGGGAACAACGGGAAAAGTATAAGGAAATGGTAATGATAGAAAGAGAAAGAAAGAAAAAGATAAAAAATGGGTCACATTCTCATACAAGCATTTCAGACACCTATTTCAGCCACCGATTCAATTGGTTACAAGCAAATTACTTAAAAATGAAATAGTAAACTACTTATGACTATATGTAGGCCCACTTTTTCTTATGCTGAAATTCAGCTAAATCATAAAGAATGGATGTAACAAGGATCTGACTTCTAAACATTTGATTATAAAGATTATTATACCTCAAGGATCAATTATCCCACAAACTTAAGATGTTAGGTGAAGGCCAAGAATGGTTTTTATATTTCTAACACAAGGTCACTGCATTTGTGTCATTTCAAGCGTTGGTGATAATTTAGTCACTAATTTGACCTTTGTCAAATACCCTAGTCATACCTATTTGGCCTCACAATCTACAGCACCAAATATAGTGCACACCTTACTCAGGTCTTCTCTCTCATTTATCATCAAATACAACTTTTGAACAGTACAAGGACTTCAATCTCAAAAATACACAAAGATATAATATGAATCTGCTCATCAACATGTAAGTCAACAATACTACCAAATACGGATAGAATTTTATAATGCCTACAAGGAAATCCACACTGCAAAGAATGAAATAGTAATTAATGCTACTAAGTGTATAATTACTTTTTTCATCCCACATAATGCCGCACTGAGCACAGTGAACCATGTCATATGATAATGATGGATATGGAAGCTGTCTTGCGATAAAGTTGCCAATCATAGCAGGAAGACCTCTCTCAAGAGACAATTGTACTTGGCTGCCAGTTGCTTCATACGCCGCAATACAAACCGCCATTATTTTCAGTGACAATAAATGAGCTCCAAAGCTACCAAATCCACAATTAATATCTAGTATATTTCGAACCTGTTATAATGTGACTAATATAGATCAGTCATATATATTATGGTACAAAAATAACACAGTCCTTAATGAGGATCAAGAAGAGAATATAGGCAGCTAAATAACATAATCTTTCATTACTGTACTATACATGGAACTATTTTACACAAACTCAATCCATGTAAAACAATATAGTTCCCCAAAGAATAACAATTAGTAGGCCATGGTGTTTGGAAGACTTACACCAGCTTGAGGAAGCTCAGTGTCACTTCCTAACCCTATCATCTCAGCAAGTTGGCGAGCATAATCTTTCACACCGTTGAAGATCAATCCATCCTCCGAGTGAAAGGCAATTTGATTCTCTTCTAGTAGCATCAACCTAAAGAAAACATAGAAAATGAAAAGAAAAATGATTAAAAAAATCAATCATTATGAATCACAACAGAGAAAAACCAAACAAAAGCTACATTAATTTCATTCGGGCAGTCTTTAGTCTATTATCCAAAAAAAGAATCATTCATTCACGCCATCTTTACTCATAATTTTCTGCTATTTTAATAATTGTAATGCAACCACAACCCCAATTTAAAACCATGGTTTTATTTTTATCCAAAGGATCTCAAATTCCCATTGTAGCAATTATAACGAGAAATGTTATTTGTATAATAACTCATACAACAGTTTGTACAACAAACACTTTTTTATGTCTATCTCTCTCCTGCACATCATTTATTACATCTCATAATAATACAGAAAGATAGACACAAAAAAGTGTTATTGTGCAAATTGTTGTATGCTGTATTACATCTGTTATAGTAAGCACCTTTTGGTCAGACTTCCAGAGGAAAGAAACTGATCTTTGGTAATCTTCACATTTCCGCTCCATATAACGTCCCTCCCAGTCGGCCACCGTAACGGAATCTTGTACTCCTTGGGAGGCCGAACCAAACATCTCTCCGTCCCCTTATACACCTCGCAACGCCGATCAAACTCCTCACCTTGTTTAAACCCCGACACCAAATTTGCAGACACATTGTGACACGGCACGAAATTCTCCCTTTCCTTGCCGCAAAGCCCCACCTCCTTCTGCCTCACGCCACCACTCGACACAGTCCTCAGCTCCAAGTAATCCACCGCGGCCTGCTCCTTTATCCTTCTGTAGTTCGTGTAGATTAGCGATTCCGCAGTGCGATGTGCTGAATCAACGGTGTCCGAAGACGATAACGACGAAGAAGAGGAAGAAGAAGAAGAATTCAACACTGCGATCAGTGCAAGGAGACTAATCAGGCACAGGATTAACCAGCTCAGCGGCGGCTTAGGGCCAATTATGAAGGACAGTTTCTTTAACCAAGAGCTTCTCATGTCCAAAATCGTGAGTCGCACGCAGATTCAAAACGACGCTAAATTGTAAACTTCGTTAACCCTAATCTTCCGACCATAACACCGCGAATCCTCACTGTCCCCGCGAGCATTGAAACGACGGCGTAAGGGAAGCGCAGATTCGGACGCTGAATCGCGGAGGTTTCGGAGGACGATCGAGCAATGCTAATCGGAGGAACGAACGAGCAAGTGAGCGAGTGATCAATCAGATCGCCAGCGGAACCGGAAAACGCGACGCGGATCCGATCGGTCGTGGATTCAGAGAGGGGAATTAGGGTTTCGGTGAAAAAGAAGAAGAAGAGAGTGAGATTGATTCAGGGAGCGATTGATTCCAAAATGGTGAGAAGAAGCGCAGCGGTGTTTCTGGTTGGGTCCAGATTATTTGGATTGCTTCCTTTACTTCCTTTCAAAACTAAGCATTTTTCTCTTTCTTCCTTTATATGCCTCCTAATCATTTATTTATTAATTAGATCCATAAACAAAAACATAATTGTATCTTGACTATCTTCTACTGTTTCTGTTCCATTAAGTAAAACTAAACAAGGAAAATCAATGATACTAGACCTTAATTAATGGTCTTTTATACTTTTAACTTTTGGGATTAAACTACTAGTATATAAAATTGGTGTCTTCTAGTAAATTCTAATCCGGCATTAGTTAATGAATCACGAAATAAACAATTTTTATTATGTTAAGATTGTATTAAAAATTATGTTCATAATATATTAATAATATTTTTTACTTTTAATTCCTTAACTAAGATGCTGATCAAACGGAAACATAAAACCCTTAATAAATAAGCCTTAGGTATGAATATTAAATTATTAAGTCTTCGTAGAGTTAAAGCAATAAGGAACGCAGCTTCATCAATCTGACAGCTACCAAATGGAGGCCACTCTGCTCGTTGCCAGCCATTCCCGACTTGAAGACAAGAATATGAATCCAAGTTCTTATTTTAAATTTAAACTTAATTTTTATTTGTAAATTGATTTTTTGAGTAAACACTCAATTCATCTCTAAATTAGTTTATTTGACTCAATTCAATTATTTAGGAAAAAAAATCATTAAATAATCTTTTAAGATTATAATTGTTTAATATTTTAGTCTTTTTATTTATTAAATTAAAAGATTAAAGTGTCCATAATTATATTTTTGAAGCTTTTTTAGGAATGAAAGAATTTTTTATGCTTTTTTAGGACCAATTTTAGTATTTGTCCTAATATTTTTATATGGGATTATGTACTCGAAAATTGAAGATCATTTCCAATTAGGACTATATGATATGTCCCAGGCATTTCATTTTTATAGTATATTGTACTTATGTACAGCTCAAAATCATATTTATGCGGTACATGTCCAGCTTCGACTGCAGCATGCATGTGTGACGTGACATAGTGTATGATATTATATTTATAGCGTTCAAAATTCCCGACGCACTCCGCATCTCCAACACAAAAAGAATCCTTGAACCTAAATATTTTATATTTCATGCAACACGAATTCAGAATATTTCATGAGCTTCAACGGCAAATATTTTCAATATAAAAATTTCCATATCATCAACTAATTAGAAATTATTTTTGATATAATTTTTAAAATAATTATTATAAAGGTTTAATATATTAGTAATTCCTTGAATTTTTTTTAAAATTTTAATTAGGTCCCTAAATTAAAAAAAATTATAATTTGGTCTTTGATCTTCTATAATTTTTACAATTGGGTCCTTGAAATTAGTTTATGATGGTTTGAAACCACTAGAAAAATAATAATTTGTGACAATTTTATTAACTCCAAATACTCAATTAAAATTGTAAAAGATTAAAAACCTAATTAAAATTTTTCAAAAGTTCAGGGACATACTAATGTATTAAACTTATCATAAAAATTAATAAAATTACCAAACATAATGATTTGTAATTAAATAATGGGGTAAAAAGCATTTACATTTTAGGCTATGTTTGGATTGGTAGTAAATGGTGGAATAAGTTGTTTAATTGTTTGGTCTATAAAAATAGGAATAGAGCATAATGGAAAAAGATGGAACATGATTTATTCCATTTTATCACTTAACTCTAATTATCTCCCCACTCCCCCCCCAAAAAAAATG
The DNA here is from genome assembly GCA_004329165.1 of Spatholobus suberectus. Lineage (NCBI taxonomy): Eukaryota > Viridiplantae > Streptophyta > Magnoliopsida > Fabales > Fabaceae > Spatholobus > Spatholobus suberectus. The sequence goes on along the minus strand of CM014733.1, from coordinate 44,539,637 downwards.
GAATGCACTTGACGGAACAAAGTTTTTAAATTATAAAATAATTTTTTTATCTTTATAAATTTTATCTTAATCATCAGTCGCTTAAGGATAATACATTTAAAATAAGAATATTATGGAAATTAAAAAATTATAACTCATTTCGTTCCATTCTTTTTCCAAACAATGAAAGAAGTCTTTGTTCCATTCCATTATAAAATATCTAAACAACGGAATGACATTTTACAAAATATTTTGATTCATTCTATTCCATTTTTTACCACAAATCCAAACATAGCCTTAAGTACATATATTATTTATTCATATTTCTTTGAAAATATATACTCCATAACTAGAGAAATAAAGTATTTAATAATATAAATACAGCCTTATATTTGATCAATATAAGTTTGGATATTATTAACCACTATTTTAAAGATATTAATTAATAAAGAATCAAAATAAGAAAGAATTTAGCCTACGTTTAGATTTAGGTGCTGGCGCTTCAAATTCAGGTTTGTTATCATGAAGTGTGATTTTGTCTAAACAAAAGTTTAGTATTTGGTTGTCTTAAATAAAATTATTTTTGTTCATAAAAATATATTAGACTAAAAGTCACAAAGAAATATAACTTCTATGTTAGATTGAGAACTTCATATATATTATGCTTTATTTAAAACTTATTTTTAGTAAAATTAATTTTGTAAATAAAGATAATTCAATATCAAATTTGTAAATACTTTTCTACACACCTGCGTAATAAAAATAATCATATTTAATCTATTAAGAAATTACAAGTTTTTATTTTTAAATACCTAACAAATAAACTAAAAAATTCATTAATATCTATCTGTAAATTTTATTTAATAATAAATAATTCCCTAAAAGAAGGGTTCAAAAAAATATTTTGATGGACACATAATATTAAATATATTTTATTAAGTGCTTAAAATTACTCTTTTAATTTATTTTATTTATTTGCTTTTGTAAAAAAAAATTATTTCTATTATCAGCACATTTAAAAGTTTAAAAAAATATTAATTATTATATTTTTAATTATATCCTTATATCTATTTAATTCTTAAATACTTTATATAATTATCAGAAATAAGATACAAACAATAGTCGAGGTTATATTAAGAAGTTAACCATAATTTTTATATGAACAAATATATTAATTATATTTTTAATCTGTGAATTATCTTCCGAAATGGATAAATAAAAAAATGGGAAAGTACTTAAAAAACATGCATAAAATGAATTTTATGTTTTTTATAAAATAATTTTTTTTTTAATTTTTTTTCTTCATATCACCTGTTCATGGACATATAATTAAACAACCCTTTACCATATACATTCTTCCAAAAGTTGGAATCTATTTACTTTTGGGCTTTTGCAACTTTAGCCAATATTTAAAATGGGCATACATCTCATTATGAGGAGAAATAAAGATGGAGTTATAATGTGTATTGTATATATAACATTGATTGCCTTTTTCTTATTGCTTGTGTGTGTCAGCATGTTTATGTGAATTGGGCCCATCAAGTTGGTCTATGTCAAGACCGATATGTCTGTTCAGAACAAAATTGCTTATCTATCCTTGTTATTGTCAGAAATTTTTGGTTGTAAATTTAGAAGCGAAAATTTGAGAAATCCATAGGAATGGCGTCATTTAGAAGGGTTGGCGTGGCCTCAGTCTCACACCTTGATACGCTTCTTTATTTAGAAATTAACTACATACATGATTTGTTATCACAAGCAGAAGCGGTTGGTGCGCTAACCTATACTTTTGTCCTTGTGTTGACAATTTTTCTTAAAGCGGACGCAAGGCAAGAGTGTGCCTAACTAAAACCCATACGAGAAAGAAAAGCTAATATATGCATTAAGTGTTTCTGACCTAAAATTAAAGAGGATGTGGCAACACATAATATAGTGAAATATAAGTTATGACTTATGAGAATAATTTATAAGAAATAATAAGAATTATGAGGTAATGTACCCAAACATATAATAAGAATTGTTACCTATCGACAAGGCTTTTCCATGATGATGATCTACCATATATCGTTGTAAATGAGAAAGGCGATGATATTCTTTGCCACTAAATACTTGCTGGTAGGGCTGGGCATGGACCCGCAACCCGACCTGGAACCGATTAATTTGAATAAAAAAAAAATTGGACAGTTTCAGGTGGGTTTTCGGGTTTTTACGGGTCGCTTTTTCAGTTTTAGATGGATTTGTTAGGGCGGGTTTAGTTTAAGATTTATAAACCCATAGGAAATCGACCCGCCGAACACAGCAAATTACATATGCTAAGAGTCCATGTTATAGGCAGCCCAATACGGCCCAATATAGTAGTCCAATACCAGTTTTGGATCCTAAGAATTAAAAATTAACAAATTAAGAGGTCCCAAAAATGCATTGGGCCATATTTAATATGAATTTTGTTATCTTTTAAATTTATAATTAATTAAAATATGGATTTAATATGGATCCATTTGATTTTGAATTTTTTAAAATTCTGTCAAAATTAAAAAAAAAATTAAGAAGCCCAAAAAAATGTTCTAGGGCCAAATATGAGTCCAAACCGCTTAAACCCATCTGACTCAACCGTGACCCGTACAATCCAACACCCGCATGATCTGAAACATTAATTGGTTGAATATAAATCTACATTTAAAATGGTCAATTTATTTTGGATAGGATATTTTTGGCCCAAATTCGACCAAACCCAAAGCCCAACCCTACTTGCTGGACATGTCGGGTTTATGAATGGGAGTTTAAAACTTGATGATTCCTTTTTCTAGGCTTTTTCGAGGTCAATTTTTTTAGCCAACTGCAAAATTGGCATTATCATCAACCTCGAAAGATGTGCAAATTTACCGTTAGATAAGCAAAAGGTGACTATGATGAAATTTCCCCACCCATCACTTCATCCTGGCTTGAGACATTTTTGACATATATTGTGAAATATTTTAATCCGCAAGGATCGTTTTGGTGCATAGTAAACATTTCTGTACGTAAAAGCAGCAAATCTTAGAGAAGAGTTTCCAAATTAAATTTTGGATTATTAATTGTGATTTTATAAAATTGGTTTTAGTTAAAATTAATTTTAAAGTATTTAAAATGTTTTGTCTTGATTAAAAATAAATATATAGTACAACTTAAAATGAAATTTTAAATTTTAAATTTATAATAAACTTAAAATTTTAAGTTAAGTTTCAGTTTTTTCCCCCTTACTATGGCTTTTAACACCAAACTTGATTTTGATTTCATCTAACTAAACATAATTTTATATAAGAAATTGATAAATAGTACGGATACTTTATATGTGTTTGATCATAGAGTTATGAGTATATATAAAGTGATTAGAAATAAGCACTCACAGTAGCATTTGATGAAACACATAATCTAGATCGCAAAAGAAACCCTGATGCTTACTTTCTATGGGTTTCATCAAAAACTACTATGAGTGCTTACTTCTAATCACTTTAAAAGTACTGATAACTCTATGATCAAACACATGCACAAAAATTATGTTATAGATTAAGACATTTTACAAAGTAGAAGTTTTGCAAATAAACACTCACTACAAAAAAAAATGTTGATTTATTGATGGATTATTGCTTACAAATTTTAATTCATCTATAATAAATAATTACCGATGAGTTTATCTATCAGTAAAAAAAAATAGTTGTGAGTAACAGTCAAAGAGCATTACCAATAAACATTCTGTCAAAAAATTTGTCGGAAAAGTTTGGCGCCTTTTAGTGGGAACTTTTTCAAGGTAATTTACTTAACGATTTTTTTTTTGTGTAAATTAATTCGTGGGTAACATGAATATTCCGTTAGTAACTTTCAAAGAGAGAAAAAAATTAAAAAAATGTTTTTAATCTACCCACTAATTTGGTCGTCAGTAATACAACTCATGGATAAGATGGATAAATCTATAGGTAAGTGTGAAAGCTTATAATCAAAAGAGGGAAAAGGAGTGAATAATAAAACACTAGTATTGAAAAGGATCACGAAAGTGAAAATTAGGGTCCCTCATTTTCCCCTTTTAGCTCTCCCTTCGTCATCCCTTTTCACCTCTCCTTCCATCTTCATCGTTAGGCCTTTTGCTCTGTGGTATCTATCTCCCTCATTTCCCCTCGTTCTTTGTCTCTCTCTTAATTTCCCATTCCTTCTTCACCTCCCCCTTCTCCTTTTTTCTCTCGGGTATCTTTCAAATTTAGGGTTCAATATAAGAGTATTAGGGTGGGATTTTGCTTGTGAATGTTGAGTGTGAGGAGCACTAAGGGTTACATAATGGTGAAGGCAACCAAATAGGGGTGATGGAAGGCGCGTGGTACGTTGAGATTAGGGTTGTGAAGTTTAGGAAGATTACGCACACACACCTTTGGTGGTCCACAAAGAAAGGAGATTTACATGCACCGATGGGGTATATATAATTGGTACAATTTTGGGTACAGGGATATTGATAGGAGTAAGATACATAAAAGACTTAAGGAATAGTATGGAGAGGAAGGGTACTATTTGGGTTTGATATTTGTTTTGGGGTTAGAGTACTTTTCTGTATTCTGAGAGTTGGGTGATGATAAGCATTTGAACATTCAAACCTTTGTTGAAGTTTAATGTCAAAATATGGGCTATTATATGGTGCACTTAATGACTACACTTAACTATATAGATAAATTTGAAAAACATTCACAAGCAAGGATGAAATTATTATTATCATCATCATTGTTCAAATCCTTCCGCGAATGATGCCAAAGGGAGCATAAGAATGTTATAATGTTTCGCTCAAGACAAATAATAACTAAATGTCAATGTTGCTTGAGAAATTAGGTATGATTATTCAAAGTCTTATAATACCATATTAACTACAAACTTTTTCTTGCCCATGATGATACAGTGCAAGGTCACACTCATTATTGCCCTCAAATAGCCTACTATTAAAGTACTCAAATCTCATAAGTGAATCACACAGATTGAATGTGAAGTGGGCAAAGGAATCCATACATATTAGTAGTTTGCCCATTTGAGATGCAAAGGCTATGGACATATCTATGAAAATAGAAAGAAAAAAATGTTTTAAGAGTTGGATACTTAATTATTTAAAATTCTTACATCACAAATACTTATATAATGGAGCCCGCCCCCCCCCCCCCCCCAACCTAAGAATTCAATACTTACTTCTACTACACAAGAAGTCCACCTCCTTACTAGTAACATCTGACTCCAAATGAAACAATAAAGGTTCCCTGATTTTCATTATCTCTACACACAGACGTGTAAGTAGATTCATCAATGGTTGTCATGGAGCCAATTCATAATAAACAACCATTTTTGAAATAATTAAGTAAGCATTAATAAATATTTATAAATTATCAAATATGTAATACGAGAAAGATCACAACATGAAAATATAATTTCCATACTAAAGGTTTTTGGATGAGACAAGACTCTAGTACATGTTCACATCTAATACTCCTTGTTATGTTTTGAGAGGTGAACATGGGCATTATCTCTTCCCTTATGGCAACCATTTGTGTTGTCACTTACTCCGCATCTATTCCTGCATGTCCTTCTACATCTGTTGTTTGACTTAAGACATAGCCATCTCCATCTCCTTTCTTGTTACCATTCTCGAATCATGGCATGCAAGCGCTTCAAAGTATTGCTTAAGGTTCACTCCCTATCCAACTCCTCAAACACAACCAAGGTGCTTCGGTCTTCCTAGAGTAGTGGTTGAGATATTATTTTGGTTAGTTGGAGTGAAGCTTATATATTAGTAAATCATATTACGTTGCTAAAGGCAAATAATTTTTTTTTATTGATCCTAAATTACTTATAATGTTCTTAGCAACAAAATATGCCTCCTCTATTATGTATCCTCAAACTTTCTTTGGCGCACCTTCTTATATTTCTCATGACAAGTAGGTACATAAAAGAGAAACAACAATAGACAAGTTAGATTCAGTAACTTTTTTGTCATTGGTTCCACTTTTTTTAATAATTTCTTCTTCAAGCAACTCATTATCCCCACGGAACAATTTGTGGAGGTATATTACTTGAATTACTTTTGCTTTTCTTCTTTTTTTCCTATTAAAAACAAATCAATAAAATAAAAAAGATATGAAATCAATTAATTTATCAATAAGATAAATAAAGAACCAAATTAACTAATAAAAAATATAGGATCTTCTTGACTCTTGAGAAAACTTTGCCAAGTATCCTCATCAAGAAAAGGATACTTCTTACAAGGATTAACAACCTTCAAGTCACCAAAGACATATCCATAGGTGGGATTAGTCTTGAAGGCCTTCCAACGCTCCCATGCATACTATGTCAACTTCCTCTCACGATTTCATAATTTGGACCGTTGTAGGTGAGGTGCAATACACACATACATTGAAGTTAATAAATATAATTATTACAAATATAGATACAAATATGTAGTAATATATCGGACAAATCTCCTCCTTCATACATTCCTCTACATCATCTCACTCATTATTTAATATGCTAGGCTTACTACACATCCCAAAAGAGCAATAAAACTATTAAACCTTTTCTTGTTTGGCTCTAATGGCTTTCCAATCAAATCAAATTCAATAGGTCAAGGATCAACTCTTTCAACTATATGTTATATCTACCTTTCTTATGCATAGACTAGTTGCTTGACCCAACTTGAGAATTATCAGAATTCGATCCATGCATGAGCCTATAATTAAGAAATCCTTTTTTTTTTTCTTTCATTATGAGTTTGAGTCATAAATAATCACTAACAAAACAATTACTAATATCAAATTCAAACACTCACACTAACCCTATAAACTTTTTTTCCCTTTTTTCTAAGCTAAAATAAAACTAAAGCTTAAAGAATGCAAGTTCAAAACAGTCTCAACACCAATGGAAAGAACCAACTACAAGAAAGAATGCAAGTCCAAACCACAAAACTACACACATATACACATGCAAAGAAAGAATATACAACAAGCGAATATTGTATCAAACCATTGCAAAAATGAAAATGCAAAATAAAGATAGAAAACAACTAAAGATCGGAGCAAATAACATTGAAAGAGAAAATTCTAAAGAGAAATGTTATTTATATAGTAAAAACGTTACTTGTACAATAAAAATGTACAACAAATTTTATAATTAAAGAAAGAAAAAGAGAAAATATAATAAATGATGTGATAAAAAAAGATAAATACAAAAAATAATATTATATAAATTATTATATGTGTATATCACATCTCAATACTAAAACAAAGCAAATAAGATAATAGTAAAGACAGATAGAACAAAGAGAGAGACATCTTGTCGCATCAATAGTGTCGAGAAAAAGAAGATAACTTCAAAAGCTGAAAAAGATAATGACATCGATGAAGGTTTCAAACAAGAATTTTAACGCATACTAGATTGATTGTATAAAAAATTAATTTAGAAACATGTAACCAATTTAAAATCTCAATCCCAATATTAAAAAAATATTACCACCGATATATTAGATTAGTTATCAAGGAAGTAATCTTAAAAGTAATTTTCTATATCAATTAGACTTAATGGATCTATAAACTTCGACAAAAATTTTAATGGCACTGCGCTATTTTTCACATCCATTCATGTAATCGATCTCACATCCATTAATTCATATTTTATGGATCTAAAAAGTATGACGTGGAATCTATATTTTGTACTACTGTAAAGACCAAAAACAGTGCACGCATGCAGTTTTTGCATAAATTTAATTTTGATAATGCTCCGAATCATCATAATCTTACGTGACATCAGATGGAAACCGATTTTATAAGCGAAAGACGCAACATTATTTCTTATATATTTTGGTTCCATCGAAAGAGACTCCCTTCTCACAAACTACAACATATTATCACTACTACTAGCGCGCTCTCACATGACCCCTTCGCATGCGTATTATTTTTAGCCGCAAACAAACTAAGCCCCGGCCTTATAAAAGGAGACAACAACTACATGCCAACTATAAACTACTACGACTTCATTATCTTCATTTCTGATCCCTGCCCTTGTGCATGTTCGTGTCCATGTCCCTGTCCCTGTTCATGTCCATGTTCCTGTTCCTGTTCCTTCCGCTGTCACCCCCACGATCTGCATTTGCTTCTCGTCCCCACTGGCCTTCACCAGGGGCACCAGAACCGAACCCAGTTGGAGCGACATACCCAGGAGCAGTGCCCGTAGTGCCGTATGCAGTGCCGTACTCAAATCCAGAGGCTCCATAATTAGTGCCAGCATACGGTCCTCCCGTAGGTGGGGCTCCGTAACCGTCACTCCCTATGTTCCCGTAAGCATAGTTGGCCACTGGGTCGACGGCAGTTCGGCTTCCGAACTCGTCTCTCCAGCGATCCGATTCGTCGTCGTTTTTGCGAACATCGCGGTCGCGGTCGCGGACGTCGTAGGCTCTCTGATCGTTCCCGAATTCGTCTCGGAGCCGTTGTTGCTGTGCCATTTGAAAGAGGGTGAATAATGTTTTAGATGGGTGTGATATGATCTGACAGGAGAGTGAGTTTGGCGTTGTGTTTATATCGAGAGGTTAAGCGGTGAGGATTTAGTGCAAATGCCACCTTGGGTTATACAGCATCTGCCACGTTGGTTTGGATGGATTGGACTCACATATATGTTAACACGTATGGTGCCCAAATTATAGGAAATTATTATATAATATAATAACATCGGTGCAGTGGTATAGATACTGGAAGAACCTCTGGTCCGTAACCGTAATTTTGGTTGCAACATTAAAAATTAAGTGTTTTATATAACTGAATCGAGATGGTAATTATGGACGTGCAATTCAGCTGTATTTACCAACAATTTTGTTATGGTATTAAATTTTTAGAAATCTTTATCATTTTAGTAGATAAATTTTAGAGGGAGGGGGTAGTTTAAAGCATGTGTAAAAAAGGGTTAACCTATCAACATGGTGTGATATGATTGGTAAATAACCATATCTCTTAAACATGTGGTCAAGGATTTGATATTCTTAGATTCGTGTGTATGAAAGAACATTTATTGAGAGATGTCAAACTTTAAATGAATTTTTGTATTTTGAGGAATTAGTCTCTAGTTTTCAGCCGAAAGATACCCCAGGCAACAAAAAAAAGGCTAACCTAATCTAACTCGCGCAAAAGATAGATTCAGTTAGGTTTGATCCGTTTTAACTTTTGAAATTGGGTTGAAAAATTTAATTCAACCCAATCCTGGTAGGTTGCATGTTGAATTGGGTTGGCTTGCCAAAATTTTAAAAAGAATTATAAAAGAAAAAAGTTATAAAAAATGGGTGACTCATCAGTTGACTTACCAAATGAATAAAATAAATAGATAAATAAATATTATTTGGAAATGTGAACTGGAGTGGACACGTATGCGGCAAAGGCGATTTTCACTGAGTAACGAGGGAGGCTGGATGACAACAGCAACATGATAGCATGTGATGGTATTGGCCACCTACAAAGACAATCTAACACTTAAGCCAATGTTTGTAAGAAGTGAGTTAGTAATCAGAGATCAGATTTGTACTTGAAGATATAGGTTGCCATGTGAAGGGCAAAATGCACAAAAAAGTCGATTAGGCAATTATCGCAAATCACAGACCACATGTGACAAGGTAGTTACAGTCATGCAGCACGCATGACTGAGCTCAAAGTTAGTTTGATGATCTTGACAGGCAATAAGGTAGGCGTAGGTCAACCATCTAAGGTCAACCACAAGTTGGTAAGCCCTCCCAAACTTAGTTGATGATGCGAAGTTGACCTAACAAAAATCAACAAGGTGGAAGGCAACCAAACAAAAGATTGTCAAATTGAAGGGCCCTATTATTTTGCACAATCCTTTAGTTTTTTCTATTCTCCGATTAAAATGTAATTAAAAAAAAAAAAGATAGGGTGTGAGAATAGAGAACAAATGGGATGTGAAAAATAGGACACTTCCTTTTACTCCATGTTGGGTTGACTAACTTCATAGCCTAAGAGATAGTGACCCAAATGAATGAAACTTAATCAAGATAGCTTATTCTTATTCTCCTCTTGGACGGAATGGTTGGAACGCAAAGTAGGACAAGATTTATATATAATTACTTAAAGTGTTGTTTATATTGTTTTCCAATTAATATTAAAATTTCACTTTGATAATATGCACAATCTTTTAATAAAAATCTTTAGTTTTATGTAAATCACTAAGACAAAACTCAAATTCTAACTAGACATCAAGCGCAGACAACACTTATGTCTTATGCAACTGTTGTTCTAACTAATAACGGGGGTGTCAATTTTTTTCCTCCTTCTCTGTTGAATCTAACGGCGAGCAATTGTTAGGAAATCTTAACCATTGGATGAGATTTAAGTGCAACATAACTGTTCTCCTTCCTAGTCTCTCGTACACACGCACAATGGCTCCCATTGGAACATAAATTCCATCTTGTTCCCCCATGCATGCAACCTGCCTCCCTCTCCTCTCCATTGTGAACAGTCTAGTGTTGCTGAAGTGAGGGGTGTGCGTCGCTGTGAGAATGGGACTACAAACTAGGCAGTGGATGAACATTTTCGTTGTCCATTAAAAAGGTGGGGAAGGAATATGTTTGAGCTTCATTTTGTAACCCATAAATTACTATATGTTGGTTGGATGGAATAAATAATAAAATACTTGTTTGGAATTGCTTGTTTTAGCTTAGTTGGTTTAGCCCCTGTTTACTGCTTACAATTAGTGTCATTGTGCTTAATTTCCAAATTTGTAGGTTGGTCTAGATGACTAAATGGGATTGGTTGTGTGAAATTGCATGAGGTTGTGAGAGAGTTTTTTTTTTTTTTGGTTCCGCAATTGGAAACTGAGACTGAGAGAGCGCTGGACTGTAAAGTTAGTTGCATTGTGAGAAGTTCCAATTTCGTTTGTCCGTTGGGATGTTCTCGGTTTAGTGGGAAGAGCATTGAGTATTGATTGTTTTAATAATGTGTGGGTTAATTACCAAAAGGAAGATTCTATGGGAAAGAAAATTGGGAAAGTAAGAGCCCAACGAGGCAGAGGCAATTGTGCCTCGGTGAGAAAGAGGAAGATGCACAGAGAGGTAATTATGATATGCTGTTTGGGGACACAGTGGGTCATGCTCTCAAGTGTTGTGCTAGCAATAACTATGTGATATCTTGGGCCTAGCGGATTAGGCTGGTAGGAGAGCAATTTCTATTCTCATATTTTCTTGCGGGCCCTACTATTCTCATCCTTTTCCCCCCCTTTTTTCACCTTTTTTTTTTTTTTTTTTTGCAAAAACAAGTGAATTGTCCATTTTCCTTTTTTGATTTTTAAATTCAACGGAATCACGATTCCGTTGTGTATGTACTAAGATTATGCATCTGACCAAAATGCATGAATCCATTATGCATTTTTTATTTTTTAAAATTTTGTTATTCCTTTAATTATTTACTTGATTTAAATTCTTTATTTTTAATTATTTTTGTCTTTTAAATTATTTATGCAATTTGTAATTCATTCTTTGTTTTTTAATAATGTATTTATTTTTACTCTTATTATTTATTTTTTTGGTCCTTTAATTATTTTTTGTCTTTTAACTAATAATTTTTTAGAATATTTTCTGTATTTATGTATAAGTCCAAATTAATAATATTGATTATATTTGATTATTAATTATTTACTAATTGTTAAATTATTATTACTGTTTTAGGTTCATTATGCCACGCATGAGGTTTGCTACCTTTCGTACTAGACAAAGCCCTCTACCAGATGATGCGCCAGACATATCTAGGAGTCCACAGCCAACTGCATCTGCACGATGGGCTAGATAGGCTACACGCATAGTAGCCAAGAAGTAGCATAGGTAGCAGCAACAGCATGAGGAGGAGGAACATGCTGATGTACCAGCGCTAAAGCCTGAGGTACAGGAGGCAGATACAAAGGTGCCTCAGGCTAATATAACTGATTGCATTATTGGGCCTCCATTTGGAAAAGGTCTTGCAAGCTTGTCTCTACTTAGGTTTTATAAGGACCATGTTGTAGGACATATATGGCTTGGACAACCTCGCCCTGAGCTGAGGCTGATCAGCCACAGAGGTAAGATATTGACGATGCCCACACACCTGCAGGTCATGGAACTCATGTGGAGTTCAGGTATCACCCCTCTTCTTTCGTGTCTCCTGCACTTACCTATTATAGTCAAGGTTTGCGATCACGCCTATTACACTCACAGTGGCACCAACAGGTTACTAATGAGGGAGCTAGGCATTACACATGCTAATGCACAGGTTGGGACTGCGAAAAGAGCTCTCTTGACGTTATCCTGACTGAGGGAGACATACGACACACGTGTCGCAGTTAGGGATACAACATTCGTTGCGAGAGCATATCTGCTACATCTTGTCGATTGCACGATATTCGCTGATAAGAGCTCGACACATGTGTAGGTATGCTATCTGGACCTTTTCCACGAGCTTCAGTCTTGCGCTAAAATTCATGGAGTTCTGTTGCACTGGTGTACCTCTACAACCAACTTAGCATTTCCAGCCTCTAATCTATGACATAGTTTGGAGGATACATGAGCTTATTGATGGTACAATTTTGTATTTTCTATTTATATTTGTTTAGGGTTTATTTTGCTCATGTAATTTAATTTATTAATTATTGATTATAGGCATAGATCAACGAGCACTTCCTCACCACCCTAGATAGAGAGCAGCTGACCCTACTCAGAGCAGCTTCCTCGTCTCTGTTGGTGGAAGGCCATGAGGGGCATAGGTTTAGCATTAGGGACCAGGTAGGAGTTGGACTAGTTGTAGATGGACAACGTTGTCTAGGGTGCCATATGTTGCACACAGGGTCGTCTGACCGTTGTAGGAGATCTCATTCCACTCAAGCTTCATCCGATGTGGTACCATATGCACGCCCATCTACCAAAGAGAGTCTTCAAGTATTTTGAATATATCCAAGGAATCCTTCACCCTCCACCTGTTGAGTACCCGTTGTTTATTAGTCAGTTTAATGACTGGAAGGCACACGTGGTGGATAGAGGAGTGGATATGCTGCATGAGGCTCCATGGATCTATGCGGATGGCTACTTGGAGTGGTTCTACCACTTTTCTCATCCATATCTAATACCTCTAGTGGCGAGAGATCCTCTACAAGGCCCTCTATGAGTTCCTGTGCCGCAGCTTGGGCATAATAAACCTGTGATGGAGTCTTCATCTAGCGACTCCTATTTATGCGAGATAAGTATCCATATCTCTATAATGTATGTTTTTTATGACAGTGACACATTTTTTTGTAAAGATTTGCATTTTTTTTGTAGGCATAGTGGGAGAGAGATGCTGGCATTTTGGAGCGTATGTTGTAGCTGAAGATGGTACTTGAGGGCATAGACAGTGATAGTGATGTGATCCTAATTGGATTCATATTGTTTTTTTTAACGAATCGTCCTTGAGTTGGCTATCTTGTAACAAGAGCAATAGAAACAAAAGAAAAGAAGAAAGGTAGAAGATGATATTGGAGCAACAAATGATAGAGTTAAAGCAAATGGCACATAAAAAAGTAAGTAAGAAAACTAGAAAGACTGGAAAATAAAGAAAATAGGAAAATATGGAAAGGAAAGAAAATGGTAGAAGGCGCCACACTTTATAGAGAGTGATAAGTCAAGCGAAGATTCGCCACAAAGGTATGGAAACCTTTGATAAGAACAAAGAAAGTTCTAATCTAAGAACCAAAAAGAGGAGTCAATGCTCTACTCACACTCATAAATGAGTAAACCTCAATATTATTCAACTTGTGAAATGAAAGGGATTACATCTCTATTTATAGAGTTTATTCCAAAGTGCTACTCATATAAGGAGGCTAACCCTTAAGGCCAAAGAATAGGCCCAATTACAAAAATAAGTGAAACAGAAAACTAAAGGTCCAATTATACTATGATAGCTAATCAAAGTCTTCCCCACATTGGGCTCTTTATCAACATGGACTACTTGGATCAACTTAAGTGCTTCCCCTTCTAAATTTAACTTGACTGAGAATAAGTTGTTCATTTTTTTTTTGTTTTATCCAAAGTAGCTTTCTTAGCCTTCTTTATCTCTTAATCTTGTCATGGTTCACCAAATCCTTGTAGTTCTTCTTTAAGCTTTACTCTGCTTTGGGTCTCTTCTTGGGCCTTCGAGGTCTCAATCAACTTGGGCCTCCTAGGTTTCCATCAAATAGCATGCTGCGGGGTGGCATTGGCCATTGCTCAGTCAGGCATGACATCTGTATGCACTATCAAAGAAGGAGGTGGAGGAGGATGACCACATCTGATAATTGACTTTTTTGTTTTTGTTTTTGTTTTTTACTGTTAAATCTTTTTTTTTTTGGTTAAATATGTTTTTAGTCCTCCAAAAATTGACCTATCTTGGTTTTAGTCCTTAGAAATTTTTTTCTTGAATAAAGTCTCTTAAATATTAAAAACATCCTAATTGGATCCCTATACTAAACTCTGTTTAACTTTTCTGTTAAATGATGACCACATCAATTTTCAAGTAAAGTATTTTATTACTTGAAATGCCTAGTGATAATTTTTAATAAAAAATCATGTAATTGCTTTTGCTTTAAGGTTAAAAAAATATGTGATTTAGGGTTAAACATGTAATAATTTTATTCAAAAAGTATATTACTAATCTGAACTGGACATAACAGTTGATAAGGACGGCCACATCAGCAAATTAATGGTGACTATAATACTGATGTGGCCATCATATAACAGAAAAAATTAAATAGAGTTTAGTAGATGGATCTAATTAGAGTATTTTTAATATTTGAGGGACTTTATTCAAGGAAAAAAATTTTAAGGACTAAAACCAAATTAAACCAATTTTTGGAGGACCAAAAAGATATTTAACCCTTTTTTTTAGTATTTTATATCATATGTACGCACCTTATTGTATATATTTTTAGATTTTATAGACGTTTTAGATTTTATATATGTTACACTTATTGCCTTGTTGGTATCATTATTACGTTGTTACAATTATAGCAGGCGATACAAATAAAAACAAACAAATGCAAGGTAAATAATGTTATTCGATAAAATAAAAGCACTTCTATATAGATTTGATACAAATACAAATAACAGTAAACAAGGTGCATCGCCATGGTTCACTTAAACTAACGGTTGCTTAGTCGTTGGAGCTTGTTGATGCCTCTATTTCATGCAAGCACGTGATGATCTCTTTAGCGGTTAGTGGTCTTCGCAAACAAGTCACGATCTATTTGGGAGATCTGCCTAATGTAGCGTTTAACTCAATTGGTGCAAGTTTAGGATATTGGGCAAAGATGGACAACATCCTTGCCACATCCTTAGCATGTTTAATCTCCATAGACCCTTAATGAACATAGCCATTCCTTAAAGATATAGGTTGACAATAATGAATATCGAGTATTTTTCTGCTACTTTCAATCGTATCGTGAATTTTTTCCTTCAGAGCAGTAATCGTCATGTCCTTAGTGACCTTAAGAAATTTTGGATCATGAGGACATTGAAACAAGACACCTTTAGATGTTGTTGTCATTTGACCATCATAATACACCACAGCAAGAAATATGTCTATCTTCAAAGGAGAAGAAATAACATGGAATGAAGATGGCTGTGAAGAAAGGCAATGTTAAGTGCTTTAGATCACACATTTGTTTTATACTAGTGCAAATATTGTTCACGCATCAGAGAATCATTAAAAGCTTTGTCTTGTGCATTGGAGAAAGAAACTGTCGAGATTGCACTGACTAAATCAAAGGTCCAGATCGTGCTAATTCAAGTGCTGTGACCTGTACACATGTCAGAAAATCATTCAAAGCGATGTCCTATGCGTCAAAAAAAGAGACGATTTGGATTATACTGACTAAATTGAGGGTTTGGATCGCACCAATTCAAATGCATGCCCTATTCACACGTCAGAGAATCATTAAAAGCAATGTCTTGTACGTCAAAAAAGATATGATCAAGATTACACACAATAAATCAAGGATCCAAATCACATTATTCAAATGCGTGCCCTGCTCATACGTTAGTGAACCATTAAAAGTTGTCTATAAAAAAATAAATAAATTTAATAAATATAAACAATTAATTTCCAAATACATAACGAAAACTTGTTTTTGTTACGTATAGATAGGCACATCCCTTCTACCATAATAGAAAGGCGTTTTCGTTGTACACAATATACAATGAAAAACATGTTTTCGTCAGGGGGTATTTTTGAAAAAAAAATTACTAACAAAAGTTGGGGTAAAAAGAGTGAAAACTAGAGTAGGAATAGTAGTGCCCTTTTCTTGCTGGGTTAGGCTACATCCTATGTTGGGATTTAACAGCCCAAATGACTTAGTTATAGGTAGACTAATACATAAGGATCCATAAAAAAAAATCTAATTGATTGGAATATGTAGGGAAAACTTAAGTGATTTATTCTTACAACATAAATAATAATAATAATAATAATAATAACAATAATAATAATAATAATAATATAGAAAGTTTTTGAAATTGATAAAGGTGACTAATTTAATGTGTTAGAGCATCTAAATTAGTTATACTAAAGTAGGATCTTCCTGTCAAGCACTAAGTATTAATATGTTGCAACTATTGGAGAGAGATCTTAATAAGCACCAGGTGCTTAAGTGCTTGTTACTATGTGTGGGGCCAAGATGCTATAAAATAAAAGTAAAAAAATGTTTATATAATAAAAATAAATAACTATTGGAAAATATTAATGTTGATGAAATGTAAGGATGTGGGGTGTGGGACCTTAGTAAATTTTTTGGAGGTATTGGGTTGGAGGGATTAAGTACTTATGAAGTGCTTAAATTGAAAAAGATAAAAAAGAGTGATGTATACAAGTGGAAATCACTTAAGAACCCCAATGAGAGAAGCTGGGTTGGAGATGCCCTTTTGTTCACGTATAAGACCAAGATAATGACGAAATAATTGCTTGTTGCTATTTCTACATATTTAAGAATTTCCATAAAGTCTAGAAAACTTCTAGGAACAAAATTGCTTAACCCAAACCAAAAATTCATAGATTCTTAAAATATTAGAACTATGATTCATACCAAATATTTAGGCCTCACAATCGGACTTAATTTTTTTTTCGAAGAGTTGTAGAAGTAAATTGAATAATTTTCACTATTTCAAATTTTTGAAACTTATCTTTATGTTACCTTTATTTTGATCAAAGGAAAAATGTTTCTTTTGGATTTTTCATTATATCTATCAAGTGATGATCTAATAGTTCTTACTCAAGGAGTTTTGGGACTTTTTAAAGATTTTTTTAATCTACAAAAATAACAAGTCTATAATAGGTCCTTTCATTATTGGTTGTGATAGAGCAAGACTAATGATGATAATACTAACAATAACAATAATAGTAATAATAATTATATAATGATAAAATTAATAATGGTAAGAGTGACAACAACAATAAGGTAAGATCGAGCCATATCATAAAATGTAATAAGCTTGAGAATAATAATAGTAGCACATGAGTTTAGCTTTGTTATAAAATTTATAAAATGAGAAAAGAGTAAAATTATTTAATTGAGGTGAAAGCATAGTGATAAATAAAATAAAATATAGAGAAAGATAAAAGGAGATATAGACAGAAGTGAAAGAGGACTTGTTTATGTAGATATTGAGTTAAAGACCTAATACAATTAAGAAAAACATGTATAGTTAAAATTATAAAAGTGATAAAGAGGAAATAATAGCACTAAAACCTAATGAAGAAAATTTGAATAATCTAAATTAGTAGGATGTCCTCTTTTAAAGCTTGTAATAAGATATAACCGTAATCTAAACTTTACACGAAATAAATGGAGTGTATGTCATAAAGATTTAGATAAATCAACTTATTTATAACTTACTTGATTAATTTAACCAACTTGATTAAGGTATAATTTTAAAAAGAATTAGAAATAAGTTATTTATGTATATTTAATTTTAGTTTCGATTATGCCCAACTAATAGAAGTAAAGTTACTAGTGAGAAAAATACATTTTGAGCCTTGTGATTCTATTATGTAAGTGATATTGCAAAATCACTCTTCTTTTTGGAAGAAACAAACATGTGATAGAGACATTGTTGTGGAAAGGACTTGAAGCCGATCAACACTTAAAGTCTTTAAGGACACCAATATCAAGTGGGAAGGAAGAATCTTTTGTTGGCAAGATAAGTAGGATTTACATGTTTTGAATGTCAGGAGCAACCCAAAACCCCATGTGAGGTTTGAGATTAGGCGAATTATTCACCTAGATCCTATGTTAGGTAAATCTACTTCAACCTCGCTAAATAGAATTATAATATCCTATTGTGTGATTAAATTGTTTGTGCACATGCTTTATTACAAGAAAAGTGCTAGGAACACACTCTCTAACAAACTCCTCTTAACACACACTCTCTTATTGGTTAAAAATTATTGAAAATTACAAAATCATGAGAGAGAATCATTAAATAAGATGTGAAACCCACAAAATTTTGCAATTTTCAATTAATTTTAACCAATAAGAAAGAATGTGTTCAAAAGAATGTGTTCATAGCATATTTTTTATTACAAATTGGGTTTTTGATATTTGATTGATTTTATTGGATGAGTCTCATTGAGGTTGTTAAATGCATTGTGTTGGTCTTTCATATTAAAGTTAGTATTTGTACTACCCCAATTTGTCCGAATAACTAAAGATGGACGATCAACCTAACCAATCACCTATCTGGCCGAACAAGCTAAGGATGACCAATCGGCTTAATCGATCAACCATCTTGGCACTTGTCCCAAAAGCAGCCGACCGAACCCCCTCTGGGGAATCATAAATCAGGAAAGGAGGAAACCAACTTAATAACGGAAACCAGGAGATAAATTCAGGAATGAAGGCGAAGATCCTCCGTGGCATAGGTAACGGAAATCTGACATTAAAAAGGAGACAGATGCACACTTTCTAACCCTAATCTAAATCCAATACTAAAGAAAAACCCCTGCTAATCCTGGGGCCTCCCCTGACTTGAGTGTCGAAGTGTCTTTGCAGGTACCCCCACCACCCCGCGGAAGACCAAATCACCTAACGGAGAGAAAAAGCACTGCCTTGGGAGGTGGAGACCAAGGAGGACCTGCTTTTGGAGAGAACAATTTGCACCCACCGTGGGGTGAGGTAAAACTATTCCTCGACCACTATACGACAGAGATGGTGAGAACTAGGAGCATAACGGCGGATGACCATGGCCGTGGTGCGGAGCTGTCCCTGGACCCCCTGATTCAACCCTATACCAGGAGATGGCAGACATGCGAAGAAAGAACGAGGAGGAGATAGAGAGGCTGCGAAAGGAAAACGTGAAAATACGCCAACAATTGGAGAAAGAGAGCCAGCGAGTGCGAACTGTTTGTGAACAAACTGGAGAATCGGAGTGCCCCACAAGCCAGTGAGCTCACGCAAAAACTAGTCGACATCATGGAAATTACGAACACTTAACGGAGGAATGTTGGACCCTCCGTGACAAAATCGAGTAACTCATTCAAACCGGGCACTTGCAGAACCGCATCTAGAGGAGTCAAGTCAGTCGGGACGAAGGTTGATAGGACAATAAACATCAAGGTCGTAGGGAAGAACGGGCAGAGCCCCAGCCTGCAAAGGAAGACGGCCAGCAAAAGCCTTCCCCCCTTGAGAGGACAGACACTCGCTTAAGAGGAGTCATCAATACCATAGCTGGAGGGTTCGCAGGGGGAGGATTTAGCTCTTCCGCTAGGAAACGTCACTTGAGAGTGGTACGGTCGATCAATACGGCGGGTAAGGCCTTAAAGACCCACCTCCTAATAACATTTACAAACGCTGACTTCAGGGGGGTAGATCCCGAACAAGATGACTCGGTTGTCATTACGGTGGAAGTCACCAACTTCGCGATGCAAAAAACATTGATCAACTAAGGAAGTTCGGCCGATATCCTGTACGTGGACACCTTTCGAAAGTTGGAAATCCCAAAGCACTTGATTCAGCCGTACCCGGAGCAACTAGCAGGATTTGCGGGAGAACGAGTAGAGACTCGCGGGTATATCAACCTGTTGACTACCTTTGGAGATGAAAATGCCTCCTAAACTGTTATGGTGAGATACTTGCTGGTGAATGCGAACACTTCTTACAATATTCTGATCGGTCGGCCTGCCTTCAACCAGCTTGGTGCCGTAGTGTCGACCATCCACCTAGCGATGAAATTCCCCACGGTGACTGGGCAGATAGTAACAGTCAATGCAGATCAGAAGATGGCTCGGGAATGCTACGCAGAGAGTTTGAAGGTAAGAAGAAGGCCCAGACCACAGGGTCGGTCCGTGTGCACGATGCACCCTTTCATGCCTAGCGAGTTGGTCAAACTTGACCCTCGGGTTGAGGAGCCGAGAGCGGAACCCAACGAGGACCTATGGAAGTTTCAGCTAGATAACCACCCAGACCGCTGTACACGAGTCGACGTTAACTTGCCGGGAGGAGCATTCGGATTAAAATATGAAGTGAGAGGTCTAATCAAAGCACAATGCCTTGCCGACTTTATAGTTGAACTATCGTCGCCAGCATAACCCACTTTGGCACAATGGACTCTGTACGTGGACGGTTCATTGAACCAACAAGGAGGGGGAGCCGACGTCATTTTGGAAAGGCCTGGAGGGGTCGTGTTAGAACAGTCTTTGAAGTTTGACTTTCAGGCCTCCAATAACCAAGCAAAGTATGAGGCACTTATTGTAAGGCTAAAGTTAGCAAGAGAAATCGGGGCCAGCAAAATTAATTGCAAAAGTGACTCCAAGTTGGTAACAGGTCAAGTGTCCGGTGCGTTCCAGATCAAGGACACCCAACTTCTGAAGTACTACCAGAGCGCCGTGCAGTTGATAGCCGGTTTCGAAGAATTCAAAATAGAACATATTCCTAGGGAGGAAAATGGGAGAGCCGACCTCTTATTGAAATTGGCCACAAGCACTAGCAAAATGAGGCAACGACGAACGATCGTACAGGAAACCATGACAAAACCCAATATTGAGGAGGTCCTAAGCGTGGCGAAAGATGAAAGTGGGTGGATGGTCCCTATCAGGAAATACCTCACAACCGGCGAGTTACCAGCAAACAGAAATGCAGCAAAGAAGATTCGGCGGAAGGCCAGCTACTATGTCATTGACGAAGCAAACTTATACAAAAAAGGATTCCACGGCCCGTTACTCAAATGTTTGGAACTCAACCAAGCTGAATACGTCATGAGAGAAATCCATCATGGCATTTGCTTCATCACACTGGAGGGTGAGCCATGGCAGCTCGCATCATCCAGGCCAGATATTATTGGCCGACTATCGAAACTGGCTGCATCGAATACTCGAGAAGGTGTCAAGCATGCCAGAGATTCAGAAATTTGTCCAACACACCCGCAGAGGAGTTACACTCGGTTTTATTCCCTTGGCCCTTTGCTACGTGGGGCCTAGACATACTCGGACCCTTCCCTGTTGCTAAGGGTCAAGTAAAGTTCCTGTTGGTGGGAATCGAATACTTCACTAAATGGATAGAAGCCGAGCCCCTAGCTCGGATAACAGTCGTGAATGTGCAGAAATTTGTGTGGAAGCACGTCATTTGTCAATATGGAATGACGCATACCATCATTACAGACAATGGACGCCAGTTTATAGATGGGTCACTCACAGAATTTTATAGGGCCTTGGGATTCAGCACCAAACCACTTCGGTCGAACACCCGCAAACTAATGGGCAGGCCGAGGCAGCAAACAAAGTAATCTTGGTTGAGGAAGTGAATGGGGAAGGCAAAGGGAAGTTGGCCTGAAGAACTGCCCGAGATCCTTTAGGCCTATCATTGTACACCGCAATCGATAACCCGGGAGACTTTTTTCAGATTGGTGTACGGAATCGACGCCATGATTCCAGTAGAGTTGGGGGAATCGTCCTTACGTTGCACTGTGTTCGACCCCGAGAGAAACGACAAAGCGCTCAAGGTGGAGTTAGATCTAGCGGAAGAACTAAGGGAGAAGGCCAGGATACAGGAAGAAGCGGGAAAGCGGAGGGTTACTCGCAGGTACAGCAGGAAAGTGAAGCCAAAAGACTTCGAACCTGGTGACTTGGCATGGAGAAAAAGGGGGAGAAGCACGGAAAGAAGTCGGTGAAGGAAAGGTAGCTGCCAAATGGGAAGGGCCACTGCGAGTGGTTGAGCGGCTGGGAAGTGGAGCCTACCAGTTGGAGAAACTCACAGGCAAAGATGTCCCGCACACATGGAACGCTTCTCACTTAAAGATGTATTTCAGTTGATAAAATGAAATGACGATGTACTCTTTTCCTACCTCGGTTTTTTGTCCCCAAATGGGTTTTTGCCGAGGGAGGTTTTAATGAGGCACGTCAATATTAAGCAATAAAGTTATTTCGAATCTATCTTGTTATTTCTTTCAATCCAAACAACCACCGTGCTCGAAGACTTGAAAGGTTTCGACCTATTGAAACCTTACCGAGCCTACCCACCGTGCTTGAAGACTTAACAAGTTTCGACCCGCTGAAACCTGACTGACCCGACCCACCGTGCTCGAAGACTTGAAAGGTTTCGACCCACTAAAACCTTACCGAGCCGACCCACCATGCTCGAAGACTTAACAAGTTTTGACCCCCTGAAACCTGACCGAGCTGACCCACCGTGCTCGAAGACCTGACAGGTTTCGACCCCCTGAAACCTGACCAAACTGACCCACCGTGCTCAAAGATCTGGCAAGTCTCGACCCACAAAAGCCAAACCAAGTCGGCCTAACGATTATTGATTCACTTGAGTCGATGCGCTGAATTAAAATAGTAGCAATCCAAGATGACCGAATAACGAAAAATAACTTGCATTTTATAAACATAAAACTTGGTACATATAACGCTCCAAACACGGAGACTGAATATAACGTAGGTATCCTAAAGCCTAAAAAGGAAGAGTCACGGGGAAAGCATTCGGACTTCGAGAAGCATAGAGTGCCAAAGCTCATACAACGTCAACATTGTCATTGATCTGCTCGGCGTATCCACCTCCCTACACCTCTTCCTCCTCGTGGTCGGAAAGGTCGGCCTCATCAACCAACACCCCCTCCTTAACATCTTTTTCTACATCAAACATGGAGGTGTCAGTGCCGGGGTGGAAGTGTGAAAACTGTTGCAGTGCTTTCTGAAAACCCCCAATGTGCTCCTCCATTATAGACCCCTTGGCTTCCTCTAGATCGGCTTCGAGGTGCTTCACTTGAACAAGTGCCCCCGACTAACCCGATTCGGCCTCGGAAAGCCCAGCTTTGAAAAGCCCCAACTCTTCCTCCAAGGTAACCACAGACTCTTCAGCTCGGATCGCCCGGCTCATTAGAGTCTCGTTGCAGGCCTTGGCATCCTTCAGCTCGACCTCCAAAGCCTCAGCATCTCTTCTCGCTTCAGCAGCCTCCAAAAGTAGTGTCTCATTAGTGCTAAAAGCTTCCGCCAGCCCAATTCTCACCTTTTGGACAGCGGCCTCTAACCTCTAGACCTCAGCCTCCTTTGACCTCAGCAATTGGGAAGAAGCACGGACGCTCTCCAGTTCCACCCCCCAAAAATTGGGCGATCGCCCAAAAGCGAGCCTGGAAACAGATAACGCCTCCAAACCCACTTGGGGACCGACTTCCTTGAGAGCTCGGTGGTCGACTACTGATAGGGAGTCGAGGCCCAGCACGATAGTGGGGTCAAAATCCCAACCCCAAAGGGACCTGAGGCCCTCGACAGCAACAAAAAATGCTTGGTGGACATCGACGGATAAAGAGTCTTCGGTTGGTGCTAGTGTGGGAGCAATCCTTGGGCGCTTGGCAAAGGGGCTATTCGAGGGAGCTGTTACGACCGGGATCTTCGGAGGCGAAGCGGTTGGTGTACGGCTGGAGACTTGCTCCATCAGAGGGGCGTGCGGCACAGGGGAAGCAAAAGCAACACCCGCTTCGACCCTCTTAACTTTCTCCGCCCGCTCGGCGCGAAGCTTGGCGAAGTTGAAGCGTCCCATTATCCCTACAAAAGGAGCAAAGAAAAATAAGAAGCGGCAAGTGAATATCAAACAAAGATAAAAAGTACTCATGCTTTATGTCCCTCAATGGCTTCTTCGAATTAATAAGCCCTAGCACAGCTCGACATGGGAGTAGTCGGGGAAGCTTGTGCAAGTCGACCATGTCGTCCCGATCAGACTCCGACATGTCTTGTACTCTCCAAACAGTGTGCTTGTCCGGATCCTTTGTCTAGTAGAAAGGGAACGTCGAGCGACCATGGCCGTCGAAAAAGTTGCTCATTCCGGCCGGACTCAGTTTGGCTTGAAAGAACCCCCTCTTAAAATCCTTGTATGAGGAGGTGAAGGCAGTAAAAAGGGAGACACCGCTGACACCTAACAGCGATACCCAACCACCCTTCCTTTGCCGCATAGTGATGAAGGAATTT
Source organism: Spatholobus suberectus (assembly GCA_004329165.1). Taxonomy (NCBI): domain Eukaryota; kingdom Viridiplantae; phylum Streptophyta; class Magnoliopsida; order Fabales; family Fabaceae; genus Spatholobus; species Spatholobus suberectus. The sequence continues at coordinate 44,515,185 of CM014733.1, read as the reverse complement.
TGAAGCGTTCGACACCATGAACAGCAAGTTGCAGAGGACTCGGAAAGCGGTTATCGCCGCCCAGCCATTGGGATGGAGTTGGGTGGATGCCATATTCAAAGCCTTTAGAACTTCGACCTTGAATCCTTCGAAAGGCATGGAGACCCCAAGGTTCCGGAAGAACGTTTCGTACATGTACGTAAAGACCAGTCGTCCCGCCACAACCGAAAGGTAGATGTGCTCATCGGAACCACACGATTCCACTATAACTTCGCCCTCGTGGTTAGGGTCACAAAAAGTGATGGCCTTCATCAAATCGGCAATGGCAGAAGCCAACTAGAACTTTGAATGGTAAACACCAACCTGGCGAGAGCATTACTCTAGGCTCAGAGTTGGGACAACCCCCAAATTCGTCACTTGAAGCCATCGAAGGAGAAGAAAGCTAAAAGTAAGGAGGCGTACCTGCGAGGTTTCCGGAGAAGAAAGAAAAAGAGATGACTGCAACAACTATGGAGGACACTCTGGCACGACGGAAACAGAAGGAAAGAGAGGCACAATAGGAAGAGATGAGTGTTAAAGAACGAAGAAAGCACGGGAAGAAGCATCTCCCGCTCCCTCTTATAGGGTCGAAAGGTGATATACGGCCTAAAGGCCCACGATTTTCCCGCCATCAGATCTTGTACCATCCTCAACGACTTAATGGCTTAGATGAAGCGACAGTTGGGGATTTTAGGCCATCATCAGCATGAAGTCTTGTCAGCAGCCAAGCATTGAATGTGCGAAAAAGCACGCGCAACGGTTCCCAAGGGAAGACGTGACCTCTCGAGATCTCAACGTTTCGATCCCCTGCCAGGTAAAATGATTAGACAGAGGCCTAAGTGGACCAAACAAACCACCTTGGCAGCAAACTAGCCTTAGAGGTCCATCCAAACTAAGTCTCACAAGCTAACCTAACCTAACCGATCATCTATCTGGTCGAACAAGCTAAGGATGGCCAATTGGCCTAATCGATCGACATCTTGGCACTCGTCCTAAAAGTAACCGACCGAACCTCCTTCGGGGAATCATAAATCAAGAAAGTAGGAAACCAACTTAATAATGGAAACCAGGAGATAAATCCATGAATGAAGGCGAAGATCCTCCATGGCATAGGTAATGGACATCTGACATAAAAAAAGGGACAGATGCATACTTTCTAACCCTAATCTAAATCCAATACTAAAGAAAAACCCCTGCTAATCCTGGGGCCTCCCCTGACTTGAGCGTCGAAGTGTCTTTGCAGGTACCCCCACCACCCCGCGGAAGACTAGATCACCTATCGGATAGGAAGAGCACTGCCTTGGGAGGTGGAGACCAAGGAGGAACTGCTTTTGGAGAGAACAGTATTCTTAGTGAAATTCTTGTACGATACCAACTTTAATGAGACCTAACTATGAACATACATCATTGCTTTATTGGCCCTAGGATCTAGGAGTAGCCACACCTTAGTATAGGTGTAAGTACAAATAGTGGAAGTCGTGATAGACCTTGAGGGCACACATTGCGTGAAACTCTACATGTGCCTAGAGGTCGCTCCTTTGTGTCATGGTAATAGAGACCTAGCATGATGATCTTGATGAGTCATTATTCTATTCAAGATTTGTGGTAGAAGTGCTTTAGTACAGCCATTTGGTGCACAATTTGATATTGTCAAAATTTGCACTATGATTTGGGTTGTTGGATATGAACATGTCCTCATCATTACTTTAACATTCCATTGCATAATGTGTCAATCAACCTAACATCATTTGATTATTATTTATTATGATTCAATTGATTTGCTTAATTTCATGCCTAAAATTGATTGTTGCTAATATGTAAATCTTATTATTATTTGCCCTTTTCTAGCTTTAAGATTCTTAACTCTTAGGCTTTTTTATTTTGTTCTTTTTCCTTTCTTCCGGTGTGATTCGTGTTGAAATAGTTAGTGACAACTATCTGTATTTGGCGACAACAATGAGTCATCTTCCTTGGAAAGGATTAAGGTTAGAGTGGAGCAGCAAAAGCTTAGCAAGACTTACCCTCATTTTTTCGATGGCAACTCTCTATTACTCTACTCCCCATAGCAAGTAAATTTTATTCTTATTAGATACAAAAGCTTTAAGAAGTTTGTAATTCTATTTTTAGATTTTTATGTATATACTGCTCACATAGTATTTTAGAAGAAAAAAAATCACTTTATATTGTGGATTATAGGACAAATGTTGTGTAAGCATTGTATGTTGTTGTTGTTGTTGTTATTATTATTACGTTTATATTATTAGGGGTGTTACACTTAGTATTCTCTTGTTCTCTCCTTTGAATGTATATTTCACACACTATTCCCGCAACTAGCCAATTTTTTCTCTCAATATCTCAAATGACTATAATTTTATCTTAATTTATATGTATATTTGATCTTCTTAATTGCTTATCACTTTCAATTTATCATCTTTTATCTCTATCGATCTCTAAATTAAAGTTTAATAATTTTTTAAAAAGTTATCAATAATTAAAAATAACCTTATGTCACAATTTAAATTGTTTACTTTAAATCTAAATTATAATTTATATATTTAAAGATGTTTATTCATTATAAATTTTAATTATAATATAATTTATATATTCAAAAATATTTATTTAGTGTGATTTTTAATTATATAAAAAACAAACATTTATCATATGTAATGCTCAAATTAAAATTTTAGTTTATTTAAAATTAAAAATTATGAGTTAAACTCTTTAATAAGAAGTGAGACACACAAATTAGTGATTTTTAATAAATTTTAGTCAATAATAAAAAATACATTGAAAAAAGTACATATATTAAAAAATATGTTGTTAACATTTCTCTCTTATTTTATTATGACCACCAAACCAGTCCTTGTATAAAATATTGACACTATATGCTTCTCATCACTTTAACTATTTAGAAACAAGAACAATGAATAAATCAACAAGCTTTTGATAATTGTACCTCCCTAAAGTGATAAATACACCTCCCCTTTCCTTTTTTTTTCACAATTTTTCCCTAATTACCCTTTTAATCCATTCCCAATTTCAAATTAGAAATTTCTTTTTGAACCTTACATGCATCTTCCCTGTCCTACAACGCACCCCCTTCCTACTCACCCCCTTCGTTCTTGTTTATGATATTTTCTTTTTAGAATTTCTTACGCCGTCACTCTAGCTTCACGCCTCACTCCTTTTCTCCGTCACTCACCCCCTTTCTTCCACTTCTTTAACAACTCAAAATTACGAATGTCTTCCTTTTACTACGTCCCATATCTGTGTCTAACCCCAAAATAATAAGACAAATTCATTCTCTCTCACAACTTGTTAAGCCCAATTCAACATAGCATCTCGAAAGAGAAAACCTGAAAAAATACATAAAATTTTAGTTTTTCATGGTTACGTGGTGATAACATAACAAAATTAATTTATCCTTCAATTACCACTGTAGTGTTGAATACATCACTACAATCAACATTCTTATTTTTTGTCCAGTTGGTATATTCATCGTCTCCAACATCTTACTAACATGGTAATTCATGTCTATGTACAAATAAAAATAAAATTAAATAAATAGTAATAAAAAAATAAAAATAAAAGAAAAAGAAGAGTAAAAAAATAATAAAACACTTTCGAAAATTACTTTTCGGAATAGACAATAGTTCCAGAAATTACTTTCCGAAATAGGCAATTGTTTATTCCAGAAAGTAATTTTTGGAATAATGACGAAAACGATCGAAACACAAATTTGCAGAAAAACAATGCATGATACAAAGAACAAAGATGAAAACACTAGCTGAAATGCAATCACAAAAATGCATTGCCTTATACAAACAATAAAAACGAGACACGTATCACACAATATTCACAATTATTTTTGAAAGAGAAAAAAAGATAGAGCGTGAAAATAGAAGAGAAGCATTTAAAGAAAAATAATGGATGTGTAAAAATAGGGTTTAAGAATGATAAAGATGAGGGAGGGTGCAAAATTCGAGTTCTAAGAATAATGAAGATAGAGGTGCAAAATTAGGTTTAAACAATAATGAAGATAGAGTGTAAAAATAAGTTAATATTGTTTTTATATAAAAGGTTATTTTGGTAATAAAAAAATATTTTAAAAAGAAAGGGAGGTATACTTATTGATTAGGGAGGTGTAATTATCAAAAACCAATGTTAATTGGTTTGGGCTAGATCAAATCTTTCAAAAAAAAAATTGATAACCCGAACCAAACCAATTCGATCACATTCGGTTTGGTTTGGGAAGAGTCATCGGGTCACCTAATAAAATAATGAAAAAATTAAAAAATAGAAAAAAGTAGAAAAAATTAAGAGATCATAACAAAACTAAAGAAAACTAATGAATAATATCAAAAGTCAAAATTATAGAATTACACAACATAAAAATTATAGAATTGTAGAATAACATAACAAAAAATTATAAAATTACATGATATAAAAAATAAAAAAAAATCTAAAATATTATAGGTTCGGGTTGATTTGGGTTCTACATGTTCAAATTTGATGAATTGATGTCATCAAGTTTGTAATTTTAAAATCCAAACTAGACCGATGATCCGAACTAATTTGGATTTTTCTCTTCAGTTTGGTTCAAATTGATTGGGTCATTAGGTTAATTCGAACCCGTGTCCACCCTAATGCAACTACTAAATAGTTTTTAACACTACTATTAAAACCTTTTTTTTTATTATAGTGAAATCACTTCACTTCAAGTTTCCAGCAAATCACCTATGTAAAGGACAAAAAAAAAATCATTACAGTTAAAAATCAACTATATAAACACAATTCTTCCATCCAATTGTTCTTGTTATCATTACATTTTTATGATTATACCTATGGTTATGCAATTTTTATGATTATAAACACAATTCTTGCATCCATTTGTTCTTGTTAAAATTCATTTTTTCTTGAATCCAGATTTTGTTCTATGCTTCATTCAAGAAGAAAATTGTTAGTTGACGAAATCTGTTGGTGCAGCTGTGCTTGAACTCGATTGAGTGACTGCAACCCAACACCGTGAAAAAAAAAAAGAAGGAAAATTTAATCAGGATACTTATTTATTCTAATTACTTTTTTGATTTTTTTAACTAGATTTATTTTTAGACCATTGGATGCATCCAATGGTTATGCTTTCTGGAGAGAGGATGTAGAAGAAATGAAGAATCAGTGGGAGAAGATCCAAATTCATAATAAAACGGTGGTAATATTTGTTTTTGGAATTGTCTGTGCTGTTATTTTAAAATTCGAGATCCTCAAGGAACCACGTGGTAATCTTTCTCCAAGGCCAAATGGCCCTCATCATTAATTCATGATGATCTTTATAGTTAACAGTATGCCTAAAAAGGAATTATAATTCATCACCACAAGCATAGCACAGATGGATTACCAATACGTGTTAACGTAAGTAATAAGTTCTTCAAAATAAAAATTGGTTGTTTGTCATCATAGCGTGGAATAAGCTTTAGCCTTTAAGCATCATTTGACCTCCTGACCAAGCACACTGATTGTAAAATGGCGAAACGCCATTGAATATCGAGAAAGTAGAACGTCCAATTTATGCAAAAATAATATGATCAATGTTGATGGAAGAGATCTTTAATATGATAAGGCAGAAGAAAAATGTACAGTCGCGAGATTCCATTTTCTTACATGTGTTATTCGCCCATATAATTGTTTTGGGTGGAGTCATTCTCCCATATAATGATTGGTCTCTTCCAATGATAAACACATTTAATCTAAGCTAATAAAAATATATTATTAAACTTCAATTTTATTTAAATTCTCATCTAGTTAATCCATATCAAAGCATTTTGTCAAAGAATTTAATTTGGATCTTCTTTTTTGTTTTTGTAATAGAAAAAGTTTTATGCTAGGAATGGCAAATAAACAATTTACTCCAATATATATGAAGGGATATCCATCAATCGTGCACAAAAGTAATTTAGTTTCTTGTTATTATAATATAATATATTGTATTCCTAAAATTTAAAAAGAACATGATACACGTATTTTATTTTACCAGTTTTGTTTTAAAGCAATCCCATTATAGTCTAGCTTAGGGGTGAATATAAAGGTGAGACTCTAATCGGGTATGACCTAACTCACATTAAACTCAAGTCTCATATCAAACTTATTTATAAAATAAGTTGGGTCTAAACTATTTTAAAAGTCTATTTAGTTTTTAAAAAATCTTTCTATATATAAATTAGAATAATTATATTAAACAAGAGCGTTTCTAGATGTTTTTCTTAAATAAAAGCGTTTTTAGGAGTTGTTATTATTCTCATATATTTGATTTTCTTAACTGCTTATCACTTTTAATTTACCCTTTTAATCTTTATTTCTAAATAAGATTTTAATTTTTTTTAAAAAAAAATTAAATAGTTAAAAATAATCTTATATCACAATATATATTATTTATTGTAAATCTAAAATATAATTTATATAATAAAAAATATTTATTTATTACGGATTTTTATTATAATATAATTTATATATTCAAAAATATTTATTTATTATAAATTTTAGTTATATAAAAAAATATTTATCTTGTGCATTGCATTGACTAAATTATTCTTAAGCCATTCAAAAATTATTTTTAAGTCTAATAGATTGACTTATTTAAGTAAATGTAAATAATAATAATAATAATAATAATAATAATAATAATAATAATAATAATAATAATAATAAATGTGAGCCTATAATGTTGTAGTAAATTTATAATATAACATTTTGAAATTATATACTTGTTGGTATATATATTTAAATGCTTAGACTCGTTAATCTATATATAAGTTTAGATTCATTAGTATATTTAGCCATTTTTATTTCCTTTATTTTAAAAGAGATTATTAGAAAGAGTCAGGGAAGAAAAAACAAGGGAGAGAGAGAGATTGCGATGAGAAAAGGAAGATAAATTATCTCTTTTCTACAAGCTCTTTCACGACTTCACCTAACTTTTTTTTTTAAAATTAAGTTGCTTATTTTCCTTTTTTATATAAAAATTAATCTATTTAACTTTTAAGAATTTATCAATTAATGTGTTTGACCTAGCTTACCTTTTTAAAGAAAAGAAAAGTTAGATAATAAAACAGAGTCAAACACTATTAGATAATTATTTAACCTATTTAAAAGGTCTTACTATTAAGTAGGCTTAATAGACTTTCAAGCCAATCAAACTTTTCAAAAATATATTCTAGACTCTTAAAAAAGACCTATGTCAAGTAAATAAATCATATTCAAGTCTTAAATTTAGGAAACAAGTCAGAAACAAACCTTATAATTAAAATATAACCTAGCTCTACCTATTTTCACATAAATATGAATATATTTTGTTTTGGTATTTTACATTAAGTATATATAAGAAATGGTTAAGGTTGACGATTTCAGGATAGAATGGAAGCACAAAAAATAAGAAACATCTAACTCGTATCCAACTCAAAGTACCTTGAATGCCTTATCATAAACTGAACTCCTCTGTTAACACAAGTAGGTTATTGATTCTATTTGTGACAAATCTCGTTATTGGGTTTCCAGTAAGCAAACTTCATGAGACTTCAAGCCTCCTTAGGTTCCTAAATTGCTTAACAAATTTATGATATCTATAATTTAGAATTATGAAATCTCAAAGGATATATATAATTTTTAATAATCAATATAAATAAATCAAACTTTATTTTTATCAAGATACATGTGCTAAAATCCAATATATGATATGTTCCTTCTAAGAAAGCTAAAAATAGAAAGAAAATATATTATACACTAACAATGTAAAATAGTTTTATATTGTCATTCAATCACAAACTACTATGTATGGTGTGAACATCTAATTTTGTCTACTATTCTTGTTATTTATGTAATTTATTTGTTTTTTTATTCATTTCGTTACTTTGTACATATGGTCCAAACACTTTAAATTAATATCGATTCAATAACTCAATTTCTTTTACATTGTTTTTTTTTTTAATTTATAGCAACACTCAATTAAAATCTCATTTCTTACTATGATTCATGTTATTTCTCTTTTTCTATTTTCATTTAATTAATTCAAAAATTATTCATTTATCTATTTATCTCTTCTCTTGTTCCTTTTATTATCGGACTAGGCTATTGTTGACCCACTCTTTTTGTTTGCTTCTTTTGGGCCTTTCTTTTTATAATCAAAACAAAAAAAAAATGATTTTTTTTCTTTTTTCTTTTCCTTTCTTTTCTTCTTTTTCTCTGAGGCAACAACTGTCACCCACCCATTCCTCCCGTTGCACGCTGCTCTCACCATGCCTTGCAGATTTCACCGATTTCTTAAGCTAATGCTGCAAATTGTCCTATTGCTTCTACAATTATCCAATTCCCTTGATTAATGTTGCATAATTATACAAGTTTCTTCTTCAATTAACCATACTTTTGGATTACCACAGGCAACCTTAGAACACCTTTTGAGTCTATAAATACCATTGCAACCGAAAGAAAGGGGGTTCTGAAAAAATTTAAAAAGGGAGAAATTGTGAAAGGAGAAGCCACATCGAGAAAGAGGAGGAGGAGTTTAGTGAGAAAAGCAAAAAAGATCTAAGCAAGCCCCAATCTGGTATTCAATTCTTTAAACATAATTTTCATTTTGTTTTCAACGCTGTTATGTGTCTTGAGTACTTGTGCTCATAACATCAATTTGAAACTGGCTTCCAATATTATTACAAATGTAGTAAACCAAAATGAAAGTACCATGCTTATTACTTACACACACAGAACACAGTAACTCTCCATGAATTGAATATGTAATTTCAATTGTTCTTATCCACAATAAGAAGAGATAAAAAAACATATATACAAAATGCAAGAATGTTTCAACAGGCAACTGCAGTCTAGTTAAGTGAACCCCACCCATCACATAGGCCAATCAACACGGAACAAACCGCATCGTTCTCTCATTTTCCCTCTCGTCTCTGCTTCCCCCTTCGTGCTTAGGTTTGGTCACGATCCATTTCGCGATGTCGTGCAATGTCTTGAGAAGAACTATGTAGCAACTTAGCATAAGCCGGGTTAGGGCTCTTGAAGGCTCATTAACCAAAGTAGGGTACTTTTAAAAACTATTTACCAATTTGGAGTTGTTTTGAAACATATTATCGAAATGGGGCGGTCAACGATGGAAAACGCTAGTCAAATTAGCGTGTTCTATTCCACGTCAGCATTTTTAATTAATTTTTTTAATTTCATTGCGAAAAATGCCATGGTGGGTGTCATGCAGGATATGCTAGTAATAGTAGCATTTTTCAGAAAACGCTATTAGCACTAACGTATCCTGCGTGGCAAAAAAAATGACGAAAGGTGACGAACACGTGTACAAAATGCTATTACCATTAGCGTTTTCAATTTAATTTTTTTAAAATGGAAAAAAGAAGTATTTACATTTTTAATTATTAAAAGGTAGAAAACGCTATTTTGAATAGCGTTTTTGGTTTATTTTATGTTTCAAAAATGGAAAAAAAAATATAATTTTTAATTAATAAAATATAGAAAACGCTATTTCTAATAGCGTTTTCAGTTTTGAATTATTTTTTTAGTTTAATTTTTTTAAAAAAATAGAAAAAAAAGTATTTAATTTTTAATTAATAAAATGTAGAAAACGCTATTTCTAATAGCATTTTCAGTTTTTAATTATTTTCTTTTCAGTTTAATTTTTTAAAAAAATGGAAAAAAAGTATTTAATTTTTAATTATTAAAATATAGAAAACGCTATTATTAATAGCGTTTTCTATATTTTTAAATTTTATTAAAATATTTTAATTATTACAATATTAAATTTTTTTAATTTTTATTAAAAATTATTTATTAAAATATAGAAAACACTATTATTAATAGCGTTTTCTACATATTTAATTTTTATTAAAATATTTTAAATATTAAAATATAGAAACGCTATTATTAATAGCGTTTTGTACTTTTAATTTTTATTAAAAAAATTAAATTATTAAAATACTAAAAGCGCTATTAATAATAGCACTTTCTATTAATTTTTTTTAAAAAAAATAGAGAAATGCTATTAATAAAAAATGCAGATAATAATATTGTTTATAATTTTTATAATTTAAAAAATAAATATGACACTGATTTTTTCATTTTTATAAAATTAAAAAATATAATAAATATAACGTTTTTAAATTTAAATATATTAAAAATGTAAACACTAATAAAAATAGCGTTTTCTAATTAATAAAAAAATTGGTAATAATATTCTGCTAATAAAATTATACTGTTTTGACTAAGTTAATAAAATACCGTTTTCGGTAAATTAAAAAATTTACTAACAATATGTTTTAATTTTAATATGTTTTTATCATTTTTTTAATTTTAATAGTATTTAATTATTTAAATACTGAATAATTAAAAAATTTAATATTAAAAATTTAATAATTAAAAAATAAACGCTATTAATAATAGCATTTTTAATAATTAAATTATTTTATTAAAAATTAATAATTGAAAACGCTATTAGAAATAACGTTTTTAACATTTTAATAATTAAAATTTTAAATATTTGTTTAGTTTCCATTTTAAAAATTTTAATATTAAAATACAAAATGCTATTAATAATAGCGTTTTTAATAATTAAATTGATTTTATTTTTTAAAAATTAAAAACTGAAAACATTATTAGAAATAGTGTTTTCTATATTTTATTAATTAAAAATTAAATATTTTTTTCTGTTTTAAAAAAAATTAAACTAAAAAACAATAATTCAAAACTGAAAACGATATTAGAAATAGCGTTTTCTACATTTATTAATTAAAAATTAAATATATTTTTTTTCCTTTTTTAAAAAATAAAATAAACCGAAAACACTATTAGAAATAGCGTTTTTTACCTTTTAATAATTAAAAATGTAAATACTTCTTTTTTTCAGTTTTAAAAATAAATAAATTGAAAACATCAGTAGTAATAGCGTTTTGTACACGTGTTCGTCACCTTCCGTCACTTTTTTGCCACATTGGGTGCCACGCAGGATATGCTAGTGCTAATAGCATTTTATGAAAACGCCACTACTACTAGCATATCCTGCGTGACACTCACCGTGCATTTTTTGCAATTAAATTAAAAAAATTAATTAAAAATGTTGACGTGAAATGGAAAACGTTTGTTTGACTAACGTTTTTCATTGTTGACCACCCTATTTCAATAATATGTTTCAAAACAACCTCAAATTGGTAAATAGTTTTTAAAAGTACTCTACTTTGGTGAATGAGCCGGCTCTTGAAACCCTTTTGCGTTCCCATGTTTGTATCTTGTTTTTATTTCCCTTTTTTCTTTGTTTGATTTTATTATTTTCTTGGGTTATTATGCCTTTCCAGGAATGTGTTGGGCTCGGCCCAGTTCAAGTAATTATAATAAACTATAACCTTTGTTTTGTTTACAATTATCTGGGCCGTGAATCTCGGCTGCTGCTATTTTTCTTCTGTTTTTTTATTTTTATTTTTATTTTTTATTTTGTCTTAAATTTATCTCGATGTCATCGTTTTCTTGTAGGAAATAAATGTTCCTAACATGTACAAAGCCGAAAGTTTTGTTGTGCCCTTTTTTTCTTTATATATATATATATATATATATATATAATATTTACGTAAACTGTTTGTCTATTCCTTTCTTATGCAATATCTGTTTCTTTCTATTCCTTACCATTTTTTTAATTTTTATTTTATTATCACTTTTCTATATTTCTATGTTTGTTATTATTGGATTTGACTTATACATGCATTTTGTCTGGCTATTACCCGTGTATATGTTTACATTAGAAAAGTTAGGCAAAAAAATAAAAGTTCTCCTTATATGACTAACCGCGTGTAGGTTTATCCTTTTTATATGCTTGTAATGATAACTATAAATGTCACGTAACCTTATTAAAAAAAATAAAATCAATTAAAGTCAAGCTTTTATATATAATTAGAAATAAAATGAAAGTGAAATTATCAATAAAGAATGGTGGATTGGATGTGACATATGTTCAACCTTTTAAGTTTTTAGAACACAAGTTGTGACAGCTTGATAGTTCTAAAACTTTTAAACATAAAATATTTTGTAACTATTAAAGACCAATTTTATAATTTAATCAAACATAAAAATGACAATAATCCATAATGATCAACATCAATGGATATCTGAATCTTGTATACAAAAATAATAACAAAATCTTAAATAAAGAATGGGTTAATTAAATGTGACATCTTTTTAATCCTGAGATTTTGAAACACAAATTGTACAGTTTGATGCCTTAAAACTCTTCTCTTAAACAAAAATGTTGAACTAAAATTTAATTGTTAAAAAAAATACTAAATCAAAATTAAAATAGTAAATTGGCTTGGGTGTACACCTCTGTCAATTTTATATTTAAGGGTGTATGAGCCGTGATGGTTCAAAAATCCTAAAATTAAAATAATAAACAAAATTAAAAATAACAACACACAAATATTTTCTACAAAAAAATTACATGAGTCTAATTTTCCATTGTATCGGGAAATACGCAAGAGCAAGGGCTCACTCTTGTCAATCTCAAAAATAATAAAATTTAATCAATTTCAAGAAAAAAATAATTTTTTTAATAAGTAAAATACTTTCTTGTAATTATTTTTGGGTAAGATAAATATTTTAAAAGTTATTAATAATTTGCTTATTAGAGGTAATCGTCTTTATGACAGACGTCGTAGGGTGCTAATACCTTTCTATGCATAATTGACTCCTGAATCCAAAATCTGATTTCGTAGACATTTTTTTTTATGTTTTTTCAATATTTTTCCTAAATAAATGTCGGTGGCAACTTCCCTATTTTTTTACTTTATTTTTACTGTCTCACCACGACCCTGATTGCGACATATGACAAGTTTGTTGATTTTTATAATAATTATCTTAAAAGTCATAATAATTGTGATTTTTAATTGGTTGACGGTGTAAAATTTACATTGACAGTGCATAACCATTAAACTCAAATAGAAAATGATACATGTGCTTTCTGTTGTCAACGTCTTAACAATTTTATTTACTTTGCTAAATAAATATGAATATAATTTTTACGGTATGTGTCAAATAGGCCCATCGTACAAACTCAGGATGGTATCAGATACCCAAATTCTGTCTAGTGTCAACGAACTAATTCAAGGCTCAATATGTCACCTAAAACCTGCATCACAAGGTGCTTTCTATGCATGAATTAGGAAATTCCTATTACCCACCCCTACGACAAGGGTTTGAAATTAATTAATGGTAAAACAAACCCACCCTTTACTATGACTATTTCATGAATGTAATAAGATGATATGACTAAAATTCACCTGCATCCGAGCAAGGGCTATAAATGAAGGACTTTTAGGCAGTGCTTATTTTTAGCTTTTCTTTAAAAGGAGAAACTGAGTCAAAACACTCTTTATATAAATCTTTTAAAAAAATAAATTGCTTATTTTTTAAAAGAAATAATGAGAATAAAGGAGTTTTTAAAAAAGCTAATTGAAGGAGCTTTATGAGAGGTTGTGTGGAGCTTTTTATGCCAGACCTCACTTCGAATCATGTATACTTATATTTTATGCTACTTTTTTATTACTTTGTTGTACATTTATATTTTGTTGTGTACCTATTTTTTTTATTAATTTTTTATTATTTTTGGGAGATGTTTTTTGTTAGTAGTCCTCTATACCTTCTTGAACATGATCTCAAAGTTGCTTTCTTTATTAATTTGCTTTTGATTAATACTTGATTGTAATGAAATTCTTATTTTTTAAATATTATTAAACAAAAATATAAAATAAGTTAAATATTTTATCATTTGTAATCAATATTTAAATTCTTTTGATATATATATATATATATATTGCAAATCATCACTAAAATAATTTTTGAAATGTTTAAAAATTAAAAATTTTAAATATATGCTTTTAATATTTTTATTATCATTAAACTAACTCTATATAAATTAAATTAATTTTATTAATATTTTTTATCTTTATAAATGTGCTTTTTTGGACGGGATAGCTATTTTTAAACAAAACCAAAGTTTTTAAAATTTTTTACTAAACAACTTTTATTTTAAAAGGTGTTTTTAAGCCAAAAAAGAAGAAGAGAGAATTGACAAACAACTTCTACGTGCTTTTCAAGCTCTTATTTTAAATTTTAACTTAAAAGTAATTTTTAAGTATAAAAAAATAAAACTAGACCAAACACGTCCTTAGTATCATCAGATAAACTCTTCTATTTCATATATTATTACTCTGTTATTACGTATACTAATTTGAATGTTAAATTGTCTCTGCAAGTATCCTACCCTCGCCTCCTTACTTACTAGTTACTATAGCATCATCATCGACGCTCTCTTTAACATAAAGCAAATTCAATGGCCTGTAGACAAAGAAAGTTCAGCCAGAACACTAATATTTTGCTAGGCTATCCAACAATAAAGTACATACGAATGAGTTCATGATATGTTACTTCTTAGAAAGCTAGAAAAGGAAAATAATACAGATCAGTTTGTTTTAAACAAATCTAATGGTTTAGCTAAACAAGTTTTATAAATCTATAACATTAATGACATATAAGTGGATCCTTCGTGATATATTCCTTCCACGAAAGCTTAAAAAAAGAGAGTGAGAGATAAATGACATGACACATATACGTTTAATTTTCGTCAATTTGTTTTAAAGAATTGTATTAGTTTAGCTAAATAAATTGAATCTAATTTGTTAAGGAATCTAACATTGAGGTATATAAGAATGATTCCTTCATGATATGCTTCCGGACATTGCTGACGCACAATTTATGATTGAGTTGCCTTTATAAAAAACTGAATTGCGCATAAAAAGTCATGTTTACTTGTTAAGTAGAATGAGAATTTGAATCTTATAATTTGTAAAGGTAAATATCTAACATTAAAATATATAAGAACGAGTTCTTCATGATATGTTCCTTCTAAGGAACTGCTGGCGAATAATTTATGATGGAGTTGAATTTGTCAAACTGGATTGCGCAAACCTCTCTCTTTGTTAAGTACGTAGTTTGTATACCCAAAAACGTACGTATATACCAAGCGAATGGATTTATTTTCCGTATGTCCTACTTGTAATTAATGAAATTAGAAGGAAGTTTCGTGTTTACAAGTATCAAAGAGACGAAGTTTCACCCACGATTAATTACAATGTATTAAGTGTAGTGGTAAGCCAATTACGTTTTTGGGGGGTACAACAATATTTTGAGTCTTGTAGAATTCACTTAATAGATATAGTCAAATCGTTTCACGCTTAAAATAATTAATTTCACATCTAAAGAGTCTTGAGATATCCTAATTCTCCCCAAAAAAGAAATCTAAAATTTATTTTTTATTTGCTTAAAATGGCCTATTAGTAACAAACGAAATGCATTGGATACACGTACAAGTACACTTGGTCTACTTAAATTTTAGTGGATGCAAAGGAAAGTGGGCATCACACGGAGATTGTAAGATTGTAATAAGGGTGTTTTCTACGGATGGAGCTGAATAGCCAAGAGAAGTTAGTCATATATATTAATACACCTTCATAACAAAAGAAATATTAATACACCTATTAAATGTTTTTTTATTATTAACTAAAAATTTATTGAAATTTATAAAATGACAAATTATACCTCTTATTTATTGAGTTTCACCTATATTTTTGAGATTATTAATAAAGTTAATGAATTAAAGAGGATGTTGCTAACACTTTTGAATTGACCAAAATGAATGAGAACTCTAAGGCTTTTTTGTAACAAGAAGTCTGAAGGTTTATTTAAAAAGAATACTTCAATTCTCCTATAATATTTTTCTACTTCACTTGTTTTCTTTTATTTATTTAGTTTTGAAGATAACACAAATTGAAAAAAAAATGTAATTAATATCTTCATTTATATTAAGAATATTTTTAATTTCATAATATGACCTCCATTATATTATTTTTCTATCATTTGTAATAAATGTTTAAAATATTTAAAAATTATTTAAAATAAAGACATTAATTAAAAATAAAGTAATTAATGTTATTTTAAACTTATAAATCAACAAACAAATAAGTACAAAATTTTCTTTCAAAAATATATAAATAAAAAAGAAACAAAAGATACTAATCCTCCTGTCTACTATTAAATGAAATATTATTAAATATTTCTTATATTTTCAAGATAAATGCATCAATTTTTTATTTCATACTTTTTTATAACATATTCAACATGAGATCCATTAAGACACTAGCATGTTGAAACATTCCGAAGATGATTGATTTCTGAAATGTCAAAACATTAAGTCTTCTTTTCTGTAAACTATTTAATGAAAATATTTTTTGGAAATAAATTTCACATTAAATATGAGTGATATTATTTAATATATGATTAGGACTTATTTTTTACCCCAAGATTTTTTTTTGAAATTTATTTACACACAATTTAATTCTAAGATAGAATACTAATGCTTTTCTTAGATATTTTTGCTTATATTTAGATGATTTAAATAAAGGCAAATCTTTTATACCTTGAATTTTTGACAAATAAAGGTAACTTTTTAAAATATTAAAATATTACTCAATAAAAAATGAAATCGTTAACAGCAATATAATTTGTTGTCATCTCTAACTGAAAGTTAATATGGTAAAATATTAAAAAAAAATTGGTAAGAAGTAAATGTAGGATGACAACAGATAAACTCAAAAGGCATAGGAAGAAAATGAGACACAACAAGAAAGAAGAGTAATGAATTTTATATTTCAAGACAATGTGGTTATACCCATTCTTGAATTTTTTATTTTTTTTAAAAATGTACAAGGAAACTGTTTACGTAAAAGCATTCTACGAATATCTTACTTGAAACAAACATGTAATGTAATAGATATCAACAAAGATAAAGAAATAATATATATGCTACAAGAGAAAAAAGAAAAGAGATAAAACAGAATAAGAAAGCATGAAGCAATGCATTTATCCATACATTGTGTGTGAAAGAGATTGGGTTCCGTCTTAGGCCAATTCCCAAAATAACTATTTTTTTCGGCTACAACCCCACTATCATATGCCGTACATATTCTTTTATTTATGCATTATTTCTCCCCATTCACACATAAAGTCCCATCCCATTATTAGCCGGCTCTATAACCTTCTTCCCAATAACCCATCTCTATATATTCTCCTTGAAAGTCTCACTCTATAGTACCCCTTTCTCACTTCTAATCCAAAACTGAATCTTCTTTTGTTTCTTTTTCTCTCTCTCTCGCTCACTCTCTAACCATGGTGTTTAGAGGAGGCACTATTTTGATACTAGCAATGATGGCATTGCTTGAGATTCAGATATGCACATCGGAGATAAACCGGGCAAACTTCCCAAATGGCTTCATATTTGGCACTGCCTCTTCAGCTTTTCAGGTTGGTACCATACCACTCATCATTTAAACTATCAATAGTTTTTTTTTTTTTAACTTCAGTTTCATGCCCCAAAAGAATTTTTTTTTTTTTTTTTTGTGTGTATGTATTTATGAATGCTTATAATTTGTTTTGGTATGTTTTTTCTCTTTGATAAGAAAAGCAAAAACCTTGTCATCTCTTTACTCTTCTGCTTTTGTGAGGGGTGAGCTTTAGCCTTTAGATGCTTTTCTTCCGCGACGGGAACGAGCGGTTACCGCAAATGAATGAGGAGGGATAAGAACGGAAAACGACACCGCATAGTGAATGGGAAAGAACAAAATTGCCGCGTTTAACATAAATTAATTAATTGGCTAATACAAGTTAACTAACTTTGTCAGTCTCTGAGCCTTTGTCCTCCGAGGATAAAGGTGAGGTGATGGATTTTGCTCCTTTTCTTTTCTCATTAATTAATTATTACTTAATATCAAAGTGACATAACATAGGTTAGTCACGTTTGGAGGAGTGTGCAAAATTTGATGCTATAAATGACTTAGAGTAATATTATTTTTACATAAAGTTTTTATTAACATTTTTCTCTTAATTATTCTATGTTATATCACTCATCACACACAGACACATATTCTGATCTCTCTTTTACAATTATAACAATATTGTAAAAATAGAATTATATAATGAGTTATTGATCACACCGAATTCCATAATATGTACTTTACCTTACCAAATTTGACTTCATACTGTAGAAGTGTATAGTTTTTTATGCAGTAAAGCTGTAAGATAGCCGTATTCAATATAGTGAGATGCATTTTAGGTAACATGGTGTGATTCATAAATTGTTTTAAATTTGCCAAATATTATATTTAATAGCAGGAGATCCAAACTTCATTACAGGGGATTTTAATTAATCACGTGGTCCGAGAATTAATCTTAGAATTATTCTTGTATGATACATCCAGTGACGGAAACGAGAGTCAATACCCAAGTCTCCTATGTTGACTTAGAGACTTAGAGTATGGTTTTTTTTTTTTAATGAAAAAAAATATAAAACAAGGTATTTTTGCGATTCATTTAATTTTGTCGATAATTTTTGTCCGCCTACACAAATAAATGGTTAGCTGGAAACCGTTTTCCTTTTACTACAAATTCATTTACTTGATGACTAAAAATGTGAGTGTAAATCTCATTAATCATTACTATTGACCAATCATTAAAATAAAAAAATTGATGCCAGCCATGTGTTTGTGGGAATGGATCCCTGAAGCTTGACAAAAAAATAAAAAATAAAAACTATAGGGCGTGTGAAGTTATTAATCTCACCACTCAAACAAATTTCTTTCTTTTCAACATTAAAATTATAAAATATTAAAACTATGGTTGAGATCCATGGAATTAAAAAAAAAGAAAAGAAACTGTAGAGAATTGATCCGTGCTTGTGAGACTGCGATCCTATTGCAGTTCAAAGAACTGCAAACGTTGTAGTTCCAAAAATTATGTGGCTCATAATTTTTTATTCAGATTTTATAAATATGTTTTTATCATGGAATTTAATTAGAATGTATTGACTGTCTTTTATTTTGTCATTTAATCTGTTATTGATTTTATAATAATTATCTTAGAAATTAAATTTAGAATGATTTCTGATTGATAAACAATATAAAAATCATTATACTGGAAATGCAAGAAAATTAAACTCTTTACCATGAAGCACAAAACTCTAAATTATCCTTTATTTTCTTCTTTTTCTTTCTTACATTTTTTACCTCCATCATCAATTGCTTCTCTTGTTTTTAAGCGTCATGTAAGATTGTTGCCTCCTATAAGTCATTATTGAATGTGTTATTTTTAACGGTCTCTTATTTTTTATGATGCTAAGAAGATTTAATATTATTTACTAAAGTTATTATTATATTATATTTATATTTGTATTGTTTGAACAAATGATATAAAGATTCATATGTGATTTAAATAATGTTGTTGACCCTATCTAGTATGAAGGAGCGGTGAAAGAAGACGGAAGGGGACCATCTGTGTGGGATACTTTTTCACATACTTTTGGTAAGATCCTACATATGAAAGAATATTTATATGCGGATACTCATCATTTTAGTTTGATAATTCATTCCGTCACCACTCACCAAGCGTACAAATAAGTTGGCGGTGGCGGGGGATTGTTATAATTTAATTATGAGTTATTTATTGTAAGTTTGTTGACTTTTATAATAAATACTTTAAAAGTCATATCAATAAGGATTTCTAATTAGGTTGACAATATAAAACTTTTTATACTAACGGTGCATGACCATTAAACTCTTTTAGAAATGAGAAAATAGGTCATGCATTAACAATGTAAAGTAGTTTTATACTAGTCATCCAATCACAAACCCCATTTATTGTAAGTTTGTTGACTTTTATAATAAATATTTTAAAAGTCATATCAATGATGATTTCTAATTGGTTGACAGTGTAAAACTTTTTACATTGATAGTGTATGACCATTAATTTTTTTTAGAAATGAAAAAAAGGTCATGCACTGACAATGTAAAGTAGTTTTACACTGTCATCTAATCAAAAACCATCATTATTGTAAGCTTGTTGACTTTTATTATAAATACTTTAAAAGTCATATCAATGATGATTTCTAATTGGTTGACGGTGTAAAACTTTTTACACTGACGGTGCATGACCATTAAACTCTTTTAGAAATGAGCAGTGCCGGCCCTGGGCCTTGTCCAGAGGTGCAATGGCCCAGGGCCCATGGCTAGGAGGGGCCCAAAAAATTAGAAAAAAATTATATAATTGTGTGATAAAAAAAATTAATTTTATGTTATTTTTATAAATAAATTGAAATTACTATCACTTATTATGTCTCTATTTTTATATCTAAATAAAAATGTGATATGTGATTATAAAATACTATTATCTTAATTGTTATTTTTTTTTATGATGTATTACATTCATTAGTTCATGTTAAATTAATTTCTAATTCATTGTGACAAACATGTAGTTGATATATAATAATACGTAGACTTAAATTTTTTGTTTTTTTTTATAAAAAAAAAAACAAAAACTCAAATTATAAAGGAATCTACTCTTACAAATTAATTCAAAAATCCTAACTTGGATAGTGTAGCCCTCACTCTCTCAATTAGAAGTTTTCAACTCCTTCTCTTCTTTTCTTGAAAGGTGCATTTCGCACACATTCTCTACAATTAATCAAAAAATATTTTTCTCAATAATCTCAAACTACCCTCCATGTATCTTTTTGATTTTCTTTATCAACTATTCGTTTTAATTTAAAAACAACATTATATCACAATTTAAATTATTTATCATAAATATAAAATATAATTTATATATTTAAAAATATTTATTTATTATAAATTTAATAATAATATAATTTAAATTTTAAAAATATTTATTTATTATGAATTATAATTATAATTATATAAAAATAAATCTTTAACTTGTACAATACATAGGCTAAAGTACTAGATAAAATTAAAAGTTAGTATATTAATAAAGAGCAAAAATTCATGTAAAATTTAATTTAAGATGATAATATTTTATTGATGATAAAAGATAGTGTGGAAGTAAATTAAATGAAAAATATTATACATCTTTTTAAGATTTGTTAAAATTATGTTATTTGTTTAATGTGATAAAAATATCATTTTTAATTAAATTATGTGTCTATTTTTTTATGTAATATATGTTTACATTTTTTAATACTTACACATAAGAGGCCCTTATTTATTATTTTGCCTAGGGCCTACAAAATGTTAGGACTAGCCCTAGAAATGAGAAAATAGGTCATGTACTAACAGTGTAAAAGTAGTTTACATTGAAATTTTGGCTACATTAAAAATTTAGAAGAGAAAATTTATCATCATAATGGTCGTATTTAACTTAATCTGAATTATTCGGTTGTCTTGTAGTCCTAGATAAAACAAAAATGCTCATTCTTAAAAATTTCTTAAAGTTGTGCTCGATTCTTGATTTTTGATTGGCCTTCCTGGGTATACTTTTAATTGTTTCAATTGAATTCACATAAATAATTGAGATATTGATGTCTCGTCTAGTACTACATTTCCCTTAAAGCATTTCTTTGAGTGCCTGAATATCATTAAGAGTGCCAAAATTATGTTTTCTGGAATTTGTTAAAAATAAAACAAAGAGGAGAAGAGAAGAGAGAGCAAAAACAGAACACAGCTTTTATGTTGGAACTGCAGAATGTATTTTCGTTCTGCATAATTCAGCAGATTTTCAATGACTTGTGTTTTGTGAAAATACTAAGATACAAGCAAAAAAGTACAAGCAACGCTGACTTAACTTAACTACTCCCCAAAATCATAGATTGTCACCCAATTTCAGCTGCTACACATTGACTAAACAGATTACAAATCAGAAGATATAAAAGTAACATATCTAACAGATTTTACATTCAAAATATCAAGAAAAGTCTTAAATCTAACTCCTCCTTGAGAGTTTTCTTGAGTACTCCAAGTTTTGATCTAAGCATCTCAAAGTGTCCCTTGGAAAGTGCTTTGGTCATGATGTCTGCAATCTGTTTTTCAGAACTGCAATGCTCCAAGTTAATTTCTTTTGACTTCTCTACTTCTCTAATGGCATGAAACTTTACCTTGATGTATTTAGTTCTTCCATGCTGGACAGGATTTTTAGCAATTGATATAGCAGACTTGTTGTCCACCCAAATGACAGTAGCTTCACCTTGAATTTGCCCCACATCTAATAAAATCTTCCTTAGCCAAATAGCTTGATTTGCAACAGCTGCAGCTAAAATATACTCAGCTTCAGCTGAGGATTGGGCCACAACATCTTGTTTCTTTGAATTCCAAGAGAAAACAACACTGCCAAATGAGAAAGCATAACCAGAGGTGCTCTTGGAGTCATCTATACTTCCTGCCCAATCACTATCTGCATATCCTTGAAGCTCTCCACTCTCATTTTTAAAGAAATACAAACCATAACCAACTGTACCCCTTATATACCTCAAAACTCTCTTTGCTGCTCCAAAGTGAACTTGACTAGGAGAATGCATAAATCTGGAAAGCAAACTTGCAGCAAACATTATGTCTGGTCTGGTTGCTGAAAGATACAACAAACTTCCAATTATACTTCTATAAACAGAAGCATATGCTTTTTCATCACCATCATCCTTTGATAATTTTTCATTCACAACCAGTGGAGTGGCAACAGGCTTGCATTTCTCCATGTGAAACTTTCTCAAAATCTCCATAGCATATATTTTTTTGAGAAATGAAGATTCCATCATATGACTGAAAAATCTCCATTCCAAGAAAATATTTCATTTCACCCAAGTCAGTCATTTCAAATTCTTTCTCCATATCATTCTTGAATTGGTTCAAGGAATTTGATTCACTCCCTATCACCAGTAAATCATCAACATATAAGGAAATAATGAGCTGCACTTCATTCTTTGACCACTTCACATACAAAGTGGCTTCATTTTCACTCTTTTAAAGCCTTTTTGCAGAAAATAACTATCAATTCTGCTGTACCAAGCCCTTGGTGCCTGTTTCAAACCATACAAAGCTTTGTGAAGCTTGTAAACTTTGTTTTCTACAACCTGAAAACCTTCAGGTTGTTCAACATAGATGTCTTCCTCAAGCAAACCATTTAAGAATGCTGACTTAACATCAAAATGATATATTTTCCAGCCCAACTTGGCTGCCAAGGCTGCAAGCAATCTAATAGTATCATGTCTTGCAACTGGAGCAAATGTATCCAAAAAATCAACACCATGTTGCTGAAAATAACCTTTTACCACCAATCTTGCTTTGAGTTTGTTCACAGAACCATCAGGATTAAGTTTGGTTTTGTAAACCCACTTAACACCAATTACCTTTTGATTATTTGGTCTGTATACAAGCTGCCAAGTTTTATTTTTCTCTATCATCTCCATCTCCTCCTGCATTGTAGCTCTCCATCCTTTTATTTCAGCAGCTTCAGCATATCCTGTAGGCTCCAATGTAGACTCCAATGCAGACATTGCATCTAGCATATACGTCTTCTAAGGTCCTGGTGCCTCTTACTGGAAAATCAGTATTATTATCATAATTTTCTCCTTCACCATCAAAATTTTGCTATGGAGAATTGTCTTCTCCAAGCTGCCCCTTGCTTGGACCTTCTGCTTGATATTTCTCCCAATTCCATTTTGACAGCTCATCAAATTTCACATCTCTGCTGACAAGAATTTTTTGGTCTCCAAGTTGTATATTCGGTATCCTTTGGAGTTACTACTGTACCCTAAAAAGATGCCTACTTCAGATTTATGATCAAGTTTGCCTCTCTTCACTTCAAGAATAAGAGTATAACATACACAACCAAAAACTTTTAGATGCTCCATCGAAGGCTTCCGTTCATACCATGCTTCAAAAGGTGTTTTTCCCTTCAAAGCTTTGGTGGGCAGCATATTCAACAAGTATACTGAGGTATTAACAGCCTCAGCCCAAAAGGTTTTTGGAAGACCTTTCTCAAACAACAAACACCTAGCCATTTCCATAACTGTTCTGTTCTTCCTTTCACTCGCTCCATTTTGTTGGGGAATGTAAGGAACAGTCAATTGATGCTGAATTCCTGCTTGCTCACAAAATTTTTAAATTCCCCTGCTGTATACTCAGTTCCATTATCATACCTGAGCCTTTTTATTTGACATCCAACCTCATTTTCAACCATGAGCTTAAATTTCTGAAATGCAGTAAACACATCAGATTTTTGCCTTAGAAAAAACACCCAACTCATCCTTGTGAAATCATCTATAAATAGCAGAAAATACTTGCTTCCATTTAGAGAAATTGTGCTCATTGGACCACACACATCAGTATGTATTAGTTGTAATTTTTCATTAGCTCTCCAGCTTGCTACTGCAGGGAATGGCAGTCTACTTTGTTTTCCAAATTGACATACATCACACACATCAACATCATCATCAATGGAAGGTAAATTCTGAACTAAACTATTTGAGCTCATTTGCTTCAAAGTGGAGTAGCTAAAATGACCAAGTCTTTTGTGCCATAAAACAGAATCATTTACTGCACTTGGAAAGGCATGTATAGTAGTTTGTTTCCACTCTATTGGAAAACTTTTATCTCTCATTTTGATAGACATTAACTCAGACCCAGATGGATCAAATATGGTGCATATCATGTCTTCAAAATGCAAGGTATAATTCTTTTCAAGCATTTGGCCCACACTCAAAAGACTTTGATTTATCTTAGGCACATATAAAACATCTGAAATATATTTAGTACCTGAGGGAGTTTTTACAGCAACAACTCCTTTGCCTTTGACATCAACACTTTCTCCATTGCCAATGGTGACTTTGGAGAAATAAAACTGATTCAACTCCTTGAAAATGCTAGCATCATGAGTCATATGATTTGTGCATCCATTGTCTATAAGCCACACCTCTTTGCTACTGCATACTGAATAGCAAGAAGCAACAAATAAATGCTCCTCATTTTGTTCTTCATGTTCAACAACTTGGGCTTGCTGTCCCTGTTGCTTTGCCTTGTTTTTGCAAACTTTCTCCATATGACCAAGCTGGTTGCAAGCTTTGCATTTGACTCCTGGCCTGAACCAACAGAAATTTTCTGTATGATTCTTCTTTTTACAGTGAGGGCAAGGTGGATACTTGTCTTTCCAACCTCCTCCTTTGTTGCTTTCTTCTTCCTTTTTTCCTTTTCCTTTCTTCCCACCAAATGGCTTTTTTCCAGAGCTACTACTGCCCTGAGCTTTGCCTTTGGTACTAGCCACAAAAGCACCTTCAACATTTTCTGCCATCCTCAAGGATCTTCTCTGTTCAGTGGCTTGCAGAGCATTTACAAGCTCTGCAATTGATATTTGAGAAAAATCCTTGTTTTCTTCAAGAGAGGAAATTTTGGACTCAAACCTCTCAGGAAGACATATGAAGATTTTCTCCACACCTCGTTGATCACTAAGTTCTTCACCTAGTAATCTGATTTGTGTAACCACCTTGGAGAGCCTATCTGCAAACTCCTTCACTGTTTCAGCTTCTTTCATTTTAATTGCTTCCAATTCTCTTCTCAAATTTAACACCTTCATCCTCCTTGTTCTTTCACTGCCTTGGAACTCCTCCTTGAGTTTGTCCCAAGCCTCTTTCGCAGTCTCAAGATTCAATATCTTGATAAAAACATCATCATGTACAGCTGCTTGTATGATGGCAAGTGCTTTGCCATCCTTAGCCACTTCTTCATTGTAGAATCTTATCTGAGCCACTGTTGGGTTGTCTGGTAAAAGAGCTGGATTGCTTCCATTTTCCACCACTTCCCACAGACTTTGAGCTCTCAGATAAGTTCTCATCTTTGTAGCCCACAAATTATAATTTTCTCCTGCCAATACTGGAGGTGGAGGTAGGGAACTGTTGCTGGAGGCCATTGGTTGAAGGTTTTTTGTGTGGGTTTTCTTGCTTGTTTTCTCTCACTCTGTTTTTCAAATTTTTTTATCACACTCACAGACCCTTAAAGATCAATGAAGCTCTGATACCATGTTAAAAATAAAACAAAGAGGAGAAGAGAAGAGAGAGCAAAAACAGAACACACTTTTATGTTGGAACTGCAGAATGTATTTTTGTTCTGCATAATTCAGCAGATTTTCAATGACTTGTGTTTTGTGAAAATACTAAGATACAAGCAAAAAAGTACAAGCAATGCTGACTTAGCTTAACTACTTCCCAAAATCATGGATTGTCACCCAATTTCAGCTGCTACACATTGACTAAACAGATTACAAATCAGAAGATATAAAAGTAACATATCTAACAGATTTTACATTCAAAATATCAAGAAAAGTCTCAAATCTAACAGAATTCGACTGATAGGGTTTATGTGTTTTTTTTTTAAATGAAAATATCAATTACTAATGAAAAAAAATAATTAAGAATATGTTTGGGAGTTGGGTTTTGAAGGAAATGGAAAAGGAGGACAATTTTTTTTTCATTTCTAATAAATATTTTCCAATTTGATAATTTTTTTATTTTAAAATGAAAGAAATAAAAATAATAGATTACACAAATTTAATGTTTTAATCTTTTATTTATTTTTATAAACATTATATAACTATTTAATTTTTTTTAAAAAACTGTCCTCTCTTTTCTTTTCCTCCAAAACTTCACTCTCAAATATACCTTAAGAAAATAATCAATAATAACTATATGATTTATTTTACAGGTTTACGTAAACGTAATCATCAAATTTAATTTCTCATCAATCATTGACATTTTTGTTCCCTGTAGAATAAGGACTTTGATGCAAAATCATTAAGTAGATAATGATGCTGCTACTTTAAAGTGACAAGTTTCTTCATTTTTTTTCTGATCCCGAATTTTGGTCATCGTTTATTGTTCTCAGCAGTTTGGTACTTGCATTCTTATTCTTGCGTCATAGAACCAGCCAGAATCCCACATTTTCGTATTCTTAAGCTTAATTATGATCTCCATTTAAGTAAATTGTAAATTGGAAACCATCTAACGGTGATAGGATTACTAAAGTGGAGAGAGATTTTGCTATGAAGTGGTATGTGTCCTAACATGTGTTACCTATTTGGAGATTTTATGGTAGATAATGATGTTAGATCTTGATTAATTGCATTGCTCTAAGTAGTCATTATACAAATTAAGAACCACTAAGGGTTTGGACTATATTACTGTATTAGGCTTCATTTGAATCATCATTACTCTTTTCTGGTGAAAAACAAGGTCCGAAGCCCAAAATCATCATCACTCTCTATAATTAGAATTCATTTTGAAGGTATATCTCATTATAGTGTTTACAAAATATTAGCGTTTTCTCTTAGAAAACCAGATGGATTGGCTATTTTATTGTTTGTTATACCTTACGGTATCTTATATCCATTCCTTTCGTGTTATTCGTATTTTAAAGAAATACATATTTTTTAAAAATAATATTAATTATGCAAATTATTATGATTAAGTATTTTTTTTTTTCACAAAATAGCTCTTATTAAAAGAATTAGAATGTAAGTTGTAAATTTATTTAAATATTTAAGTAAGATCTAATAAAGAAGAGTACTATTAGGAGTACTAAAAAAATTAATGATTTCTTAATTTTTTTTAAAATAACAAATATTTTTAGACAAACTAAAACACGTAAACTCAACAAAAAAAAAAAAAACTTATGATTTACTCATTAGATATATATTTAGAAATTAATTCTGCGGCATCTCAAATGCCTCAGAAACATGAAATAAAACGCTGGTTTATCATTACCTTACATTTTGTTGCAGGCAAGATAACTGATTTCAGTAATGCTGATGTTGCAGTGGACCAGTACCACCGATACGAAGTAAGTAATAATGGGTACAGTTAAAAATTTTGGAACCTGCTTTTTCTTCGGCAACCTCTCTCTATGTGTGTGTATAGTTGCTTTTTATGATAAATAAGAAAAATGAATATAAAATGTTAAATCTTATTTGAATGGGTAGAATTAAAAGATAAATACATATAATTGTTTTAAGTAGTTATGTGATCGTGAACTTTTAGTCAATATATAGTTAAATATTTTAAGCATGTTGTTAAGGGTTCAATTCTTGGTCATGTGAATAGAAAAAACTTTGTTGAGAGAGACAAAACTCACTTTAGTAATTTTCACACCTCAAAGAAAATTAGTCTTCGACTATCAGTTGGGATTTCAATTTTCATTATCTATGTATAATTGTTTGATCGATATTTACAAGTTCCCATTCTTAAAGTAAGAATTATTTTCTTTATATATCTCACACATACATATATGTGTGTGTGTTGATGGTAACGAGTATGAGAGTTTGTTAACCCTTGTTATCTGCCAGCAAACTCTTCCAGTCCTTTCTTTTAAACCTAGGACCTCTCCACCCACAAAACAGAGCTAGACCCAAGTGACCTGGTCCTTTCATTAAATGGACACTAACCTACATATAGTGCTATGCGTTCTGCTTAGCAAGAACTTAACTTATGTAAGAGTTAAAAAGAGGTCGATCATGATCTTGGTCCAATTATGACTCCAAGACAGTTAAATGCTTTTGCAAAATATAACTTGTCTATGAGGTATATTAGCTTAAAATCAATTAACTGACACTCTTCTAATGTGATGGTTCGCTTTATAGAAAGAAACTGGGCCTATTTTATAGTAAATACAATTCAATCATTACTTTAATCCTTGGTCAAAGGTTGTGTTTGTTTCTGAACATTGCATACTGTTTTTCCATGCAGGAAGACATACAACTGATGAAGGACATGGGGATGGATGCCTACAGATTTTCCATTTCTTGGTCTCGAATTCTTCCCAGTAAGCATTTTTAATACTATTTATCTAAATTAGACAATTGGTTTAATGTTATCTAATAGCATTGAGTTGTTTTATGTGATCTTTGTGATGTATCTTATAACACAATGTTGTACAATTTAAGGAGTATGAGTATACTTTGTTATAGCCCCTATTTCTGGATAACAACAAAAAGGATTGCTGCACGCCAAGTTCCAAAAGAACTTTAACCCTTTTGTGTGTCTGTTGAATATTTTTAACACTAGTTTTGATTGATCAAGTTACTTGTAGCTACTTTGAAATTTTCTGTTTTAAGTCTGCATAATTTCAAGAAAATGATCTGAATCACAAACATTTCATGTGTTAGATGGATCCGGCCAAATCAATCAGGCAGGAATTGATCATTATAATAAACTCATCAACGCGTTACTAGCCAAAGGTAACTCGCATTATCCCTGTGCAATTGTTACATTTCTGTATTTTAGTTGTGCATAAAAAATAAAAGTTCCATCTACAAATGTTGTCTACAATACATCTTGAGAGTTCAGAGTTATAATAGCATATATCAAATCACGATTTATCAGGTCCAAGATGCTTTGCTTTCAAAGCTTCTGATTGCTTGATCCATTACATTTGCAGGAATTGAACCATATGTGACCCTCTACCACTGGGACCTACCTCAGGCCTTGGAAGACAAGTATAATGGATGGCTAAACCCTGAGATCATGTACAGAATGTTACACATCGCTTTCAACATGATTTTACAGTACTCTTATAATTCTGGTAATAAGAAAATATTCTTAAAGTTATGTGATTCTTGTGTGCAACAGAAAGGACTTTGCAACTTATGCCGAGACATGCTTTCAGAAATTTGGGGATAGGGTGAAGCACTGGATCACATTTAATGAGCCACATACATTTGCCACGCAAGGATATGATGTTGGTCTACAAGCGCCTGGACGGTGCTCCATTCTCCTTCACCTGTTTTGTAGGGCAGGGAACTCTGCTACTGAACCTTACATTGTTGCTCACAATGTCCTACTCTCTCATGCAGCAGTAGCAGATATTTATAGGAAAAAATATAAGGTGAAGTTTTCAATATGTAAAGACTTAAATTCAGGGAGAAATGAATTTTATTCTGTTAGTAGTAATCTTATTAAGAAAGCAATAGAATGAATCAGATGCAGAAAAATGTTCAGCGCTCATTGGCATTAGACATTTTAATGATCATTATTCTTTTTAAGAGCTTATACAAGTGTAGATTTGCAATTTGCTCCTTGTTCAGTCATGTACAGCTCATTAAAAAGCCCACATACTAATAAACAAGCTGGTTATTCCACAGAATATACAGAGAGGATCACTTGGGATAGCTTTTGATGTCATTTGGTTTGAGCCAGCAACAAATACCCAAGAAGACATTGATGCAGCTCAGAGAGCACAAGATTTTCAGCTGGGCTGGTAAGTCATTCACATAGTCCTCATACTCAGATTGAACTTTTCATATTTTCTATCCAAGGGCATTAACGAATGAATGGCTGAATAAAAATAAGAAAGAGAAAATTGTGTTCACTGGAAGTTCATTATAGGAGTTGTATAAAAGACTCACCTTTTGCTTACATTTGAAAGTAAGGCCTACAATATGTCTCACCAATTTACATGTTAAAATGATAAACAAGATCATAACTAGAACTAAATTGTTAAGATTTCCCAATGGCAGGTTTCTTGATCCTTTGATGTTTGGGGATTATCCAAGCTCAATGAGGACTAGAGTAGGAAGCAGGCTACCAAAATTTTCGCAATCCGAGGCTGCTCTTGTTAAGGGTTCATTAGATTTTGTGGGAATCAACCATTACACCACGTTTTATGCAAGAAATAATTCTACTAATGTAATTGGAACTCTGCTCCATGATTCCATTGCTGACTCCGGTGCCATCACCCTTCGTAAGTTTCAGACCAAACATTACCAAGCAATCATTTACTTTATCAGAGTGATTTATAATTTTGCTGTTTTGTTCTGCCACTAAGTTATTGTTTTCCTTCTCTTTGCTTTCAGCATTCAATGGTACTAAAGCTATTGCAGAAAAGGTAAGTCATAAATGAATTTGGTCTCATTCAGATACTGTAATGACGATTGGTTGACAATTTGCTTGAGAAATAAACCATAATCAGATTGAATTTTGCTACTGGAAGTTACTAAGCTAGAGCATACAAAAGCCTTTGTCATTATAATTCGATGTTTGCCAGCAAAATAGAGACACAAGAGAGTCTTTCCTTGGTTATCTCTTATTGTCCTTCTTGTACTTAGATTTCATGATCTATTATAATCAACTCTCCTTGTAACCACAATAAGCAGAGCTACTTTGTGCATAAATGTCATTTGAATTTTTTATTTTTATTTTTTTTCTGTTAATGCTGTAACTTGTAATTCTGACTTGCAGGCAAACTCTATATGGTTGTATATTGTGCCACAAAGCATGAGAAGCTTAATGATCTACATCAAACAAAAGTACGGGAACCCTCCTGTCTTTATCACGGAAAATGGTAATCTTCAAATTCTTATATTCTACCAAAACTCTAGAGTGCAATTTGGTATTAAGAAACTTAAGAATAGCCTAAATTATAGATTTGACTCCTTTAAAGTGATCATGGTTTTAAATTTGCAGCCGCAATATAAAGGTTTTTTGCCTCACCGCAACTTTATTGCGACCGCAATTGCAGCCACATCAGCCATTTTATTAGCCACATTTTTTCGTAATTTCCCGTAATGTCAAGGATTGTGACAAAACTGTAACTGCAATTAAACATCATGAAAGTGACTAATCACTTTAGGGAGGAAAGAAAGGAATTCTAAACATTAATGGGAAAACTAATGGTTGTTATTGTGTTCATGTGCATAATAAATTATAGATCTGTTAAAATCCACTCTCTTGATTTTCTCATCTAATCGTTCCTTACTTTTCTCTTTAAAGTGAATTATTCACTTCAAATCCATAAATTACTTAGTTGATACTAGGTATTTGATAAAGTATAACATATATTAGCTCACAATGATGCTTCTCTCTCGGTTTCTCTAAGCCTTGGCATCATAGTTTTTTGTGTATTTCCATGTTCCATAATTTGCATTGCAACGTATTTTCCATTTCTTTTCAGCACTTTTAGTTGGCAAAACAGCAGACTAAAATGCCAGAAAAGAATAAAAGTTGTGAGCTAAATCTTCTTTCTCATGGTTGTCACAGGGATGGATGATCCAAATAATCCATTTATCTCCATTAAGAATGCTCTAAAGGATGAAAAACGGATCAGATACCACAGTGGCTATTTATCTTACTTACTGGCTTCTATCAAGTATGTAATAGTTGTTATTACTTGTTATTCATGACCAGTTTTTTAAGTCAATAAACTAATGAAGTGCTTATTTGGCTGATTGCAGAGATGGTTGCAATGTGAAAGGCTATTTTGTATGGTCACTGCTGGATAACTGGGAGTGGGCAGCTGGATACAGTTCTAGATTTGGTCTGTATTTTATTGACTACAAAGGCAACCTGAAGAGATATCCCAAACAATCGGTCGAATGGTTCAAGAACTTCTTGAAACCTACTAAATAACTACGAAAATATGTTTAGATTGAATTTGGAATCATAAAAATTGTATATGATTATATTTGAATTGAAATAATTTGATTTAGAAATTAATTTTTATGTTGGAAACTTATTATAATAAAAATAAGATTTGAAATTGATTTGTAAATCAACTTTTATAGTTGTAACAATTGAATGAGAGTTATTTTATTTTGGTGGTTTTTTTTTTTTGTGAATTAAAATAGGTAGTGTGCGTAACTAACCGGGTGTTTGGGCACGCGTTTTTTTACTCACGTCTTGTTATTTTTCACGTAAAATTAAGAAGAGATGCGGAAGCCACTAAGTAGCTTTTGCGTCACACGCGGTGAGAGATTGTTTGATCCACGTTAATAAATGATTTCCAAATACACATTAAATAAAGGTAAAATTATTAATTCAAATGTTTAAAACTAAAATAAAGTTAAATGCTCTTAAATCTAACTAAATTTGAGTGGATTTATTAGACATAAATATGTGCTTTTTGTCCTAAAAATAGAGATTATTGTTTTTGACCTTTTTTTTTAAATTTAGAAACTAGTGTCCTCCAATAAAAAAATATTTCCCATGTATTTTTTTCTTGTTGCATTGTCATTTAAGAAAGTTGTTATGTGCCTATGGTGATTTCTACATGTTAGAATTTCTCAACACTTTCTTCATATTTGATGGAGCACTA
The DNA here is from genome assembly GCA_004329165.1 of Spatholobus suberectus. NCBI lineage: Eukaryota > Viridiplantae > Streptophyta > Magnoliopsida > Fabales > Fabaceae > Spatholobus > Spatholobus suberectus. The sequence continues at coordinate 44,482,162 of CM014733.1, read as the reverse complement.
GAAATCTTAACAATTCTATTACATGAAAAAAGGAGAACATTCCAAGGTCTTGAAATTTATTCTGATCTTGAGACTTTCATATTGAACTTAGAAAAATAAAGTTTGAAGTCTTTAATGGTGCTTGGAAATACGAACATTAATTGCATTCGTTAATCATTGTTAGAAGAAGTCACAATCTTCTCTTATAATTAGGGGGATTTGTGAAGGGTTGATGGATCCATCCAACAAGCAAGTTTGTCTCGAAGAGTGAGAGAGCTCTAATTATCCTTTTCAAGGGAGAGAGTTGTATTTCCACCATACTTGGTGAGAATTGAGAGAATTTCTTTTGTATTGAGTGTTATTGTAATCCTACTTTTAATAGTGGAGACATTTTGTTTAACTAGGTCTCGTGGTTTATTAGAGCTCGCCTAGTAGAAGGAGCAATCATCTTGTGTGATTTAAGATAGAGGGAGCTTCATGATGGAGATATTTTCACATTGACCATTGAAAACTATTCCTATTGGAAGTTGATGATGGAAAATCATTTATATTGCAAGGATTTGTATGAACCAATTACCCATGAGAACAAGCTTAAGGAGAAGATAAACAATAACTGAGAACTCATGAATCAAAAAGCAGTATCTATGATATGGAAACACCTTGATTGAAGCTTGTTTGAGCATGTGTCTACCTACAACAACACATATAAATTGTGGACGAAAATTGAGTCTATGATTCAAAAGAATATGCCTAAAATCAAAGCTCACTTTATGAGCTAGTTGGTAAAGTTGGAGTATAAGGATTGGCAAAGCATGATCCAACACTTAAACACTTTCAAGGGGCTTATGAATCAATTGACAAAGATTGAGATGAAGATTAATGATGAGTTGAAAGCCCTTCTACTCCTTAGCTTCTATTAAAGAGTTAGGACAGATTGGTATTTACTCTTAATAACTTTGTCCCTGATGGAAAGCCTACCATGGATAGTGTCACAAATAACTTGTTGATTGAAGAAGCTCAGAGGAAGGAACAAGGTATGGTTTCCTAATCTAAAGCTAACGTTGTAGAAAATTGTGGAAGAAGTGTAAGTAGAGGTTGTGACAAATCTCAAAGATGATTTAAATCATGCTCTTCTAAGATCATTTGTTACTATCGTGGCAAGTCAAGTCGCAAGGAATTTGATTATCGGTATCTCAAGCGAGATAAAAAGGTTGACATTGTTAAGCCAAACTAAATTGATCTAAAGAATAAAGAAGATAAGCATCATAACCATAGCAACATATTAAGATGACGACGTATTCCTCATTAGAGAAAACAACTACCTCAACGTTGCTTGTGATGATTGCTCATGGATTGTTGACTTGAGCACTTTCTTACATGTTAGCCCGCATGGAGAATTTTTCTCAATCTATCAAAGTGGTGACTTTGATAAAGTGAAGATGAGAAATTGTGTCATAAGAAAATAGTCAAAATTGGTGAAATCACTTTGTTGACCAACACGAGGCATAAACTTCTCAATCATGAAGCTTGAAGATATTGGATTGGTGAATCACTTTGGTATTGACAAATGAAAGCCCACAAAAGGTAGTATGATAATTGCTTAAGAAAAGAAAGAAGGCTCACTGTTGAAGTGGATCAAAGTGTAAAAAAAAAAAAAAAGTTGAATTGTGACTCTTGAGTCTTGACAACTTTTAAACTAACCTATAAAATTAAGATTCTTCTAAATTTTTTTTTTCAGGAATTTGCTTAGAAGGAACCATCAATCATACAATTGTGCACAATTATTTAGAAACAAAATCTTAATATCAATATTCAAAAATATGCTTATGGAAGTTATTAAAAGAAGGTTTTATCAAAATAGACTATTATAACTTTGCTTCTGGAAATTGATTCAATTCAAATTTAATAAGACTTTTCAAATCTAATTCTTAACTTGTACAAAAGTTGGTGTTGATGATGAAACTAATGTTTTACAAATATAATGTTTTATTGGAACCAAAGACATATGAAGCGTCCAACCCCTAAAAATCTTTTGATGATAACAAAGGCTATTAAAATTTATGATTGATCAAAAAAATAGTTTTATAATAAAACACGTGCTTTTAGAAAATCTTGTTTCTAAAAGAAGCGTCCAGCTAGCTCTTATGAAAATTGGCTTTTGCTGATTAATAATAAAGTGCCCAACTTATGTTTTTACATAATGTTTTACGTTTGAAAAGAAACATTCGTACACTATGTTTTTCACAAATTAACTAAGTATGACATGATATAACAAGAACATTCCTTGTGCTGATTATTCATTTATAGCATATACGTATTACATATCATGGAAGAATATTTGTTGTGCTTAATTCCTTTGAAAGTCCTTAGAAATAGGTCAGGCACCCATTCACAAAAGGATTGCAAGAGGAATTCCAGACAAAGAAAAAGTTGTTTTTGTTGTTGTGCATTAGTGTACCTTCTAACATTCTCTCTTTTGCACAAAAGGACAAAACTTATCTGTTAAAAGAAGGACTATACGAGTGCAACCTTGGTGCTGATTTTCATAATGCTATGTTTTCTCCTTAAACAATTATCTTCCCAAGGCCTATATAAAGGAGACCATCAAGGAAAAAAAAATAAAGAAGACGCAATACTGTTCCATTGGATGATCTTTGAAGTTTTCATAAGCTTTGCTTTTAAAGTTGCTCCATTTGTATTAAACTTTCATATCTTCACTGAATGAGTTGTTTTCATGTTTAACTTAAGATCTTTTCATTTGTTGAAAGCCTAAAGAGGCTTAGTATAAAAGAATACTTGGGTTGTTAGTAATCTTGGGTGAAGATTATTGGTTGTTTGTGTAAGCCTGGAGAGGCAGTGAGAATACTTAATTTGTAACTTAGTAAAGTTAGTGGAAACTTCTTTTGTTGAAGGAATTGAATGTAGCTCTAAGTTATAAAGTGAACCAATATAAGTCTTCTGTGTTCTTGCTTCCTATCCTTTATCTTTTTCATAGTGTCCACAATTTTATTAAACTCATTTTCAAAAGGCTTTTATTGTGAACTTATACTTGCTTTTGGGAAAAGTTTTTAGAAAAAGTTTTCAAAGACCCTAACACACAATTCAACCCCCTTCTTATGCGTTAACTTGTTTATTTCAATAATGTTAGTCTGGAAGCAAAATATCATATCAAAAGCTATATGATGACAATAAAAGTGTAGGGAAAAAGGATATTGCACAAAAAGTTTTTATACAAATTCACCCACCAATCACTTGGGCTACGTTTAATCCTTACCTTAGTAGGATTTTTCCACTACAATCAACCTAGATTACACATGTTTTCTTTCCCAAAACCTCCACATCCTTCTCAAGAACAATATTCTTTCACTGAACCTTTACAAGCTACACAACATAGATTAACAATTGCACAACCAACCCTAACTCACCTAGTTACCTTCGTACCACACTCTAGAAACACTAATCCTATATATATATATATGAATTTGTTAATGTACACCCACTTATTTTTTAGTTAGATTACGTTAGCAAGCTACACTATAGGTGTATTTTAAGATACATTGTAGTTGGCTTATATAATCGTGACAGTCTCTCCTTTGGCTTATTATCAGCTCATACCGTTGATGAAGATGAAGAGAGACTCATGGGGACTTTTGTGCTCTCAATGCATGAATCTAGCTTTTATTCTTCTACTAGTAACGAGAGTGGGCAAGGCAGGACAGAGTGCAACTACATAGATCATGGCTCCATTAGATGTGTTAGACAACATGTTAGGGAAGTGCGTGAAAATTTGAACGAGACTCTTGAGAAGGAAAATTTTGTGAACTTGGGCTTTTGTGACATGGGGAGGATGTTGCACAACATTGGACTAAGAAGAAGAAGACATGTTTTATGAGGTTGTTTATAGCAATCCTGCATCATTGGGTAGAAACTTTTGGAAGCATTTGTTTGTCACTTTTCGTTCTTAAACCAATAAGGAAATTGTCAACTACTATTTTAATGTTTTTATGTTGCAGAGGAGAGTTGCTTAAAACAGGTCCAGATTTTTGGATATTGATAGTGATGATGATGAGTGTCATATAAGAAACACTAGGATGTTTGGTTTTGAAATTTTAGAAGATGATTATGCCATTGAGTCTTTTGGTGATCTAGATGTCTGTGTAGAAAACCATGATAATTATTCTGATGAAGATGATGATGATGATAATAGTGATGATGGAACTGAAGACAATGTCATTGGTTTAGTTGGATACGATATGGGAAACACCACTAAGATAGAGGGTGAGATTGATCAAAGTTCATTAAATTGCAAAGTGAACTCACAGACCAAGACTTGGAGTAATCCTAATGAGCATGTCAATAGGACTTCAGGGATTCTGAAGTACAATATTGTTGTCCAAGATGACTCCTGTATGTCGTATGGGTATGATTCCTTTGAGTGTGATGCCAATATGGATGTGTCTTGCCATTCTCATGGTTTAGGAGATGCTAGCTCTTCTTTGCAAGCTAGGGGATTTAAATATGATCAGAGTCCACGTATGTAGGGAAAACTTTATTTATCCAGCAATGAGATGGAGCATGTTTATTTGACAAAACTCTATGTTGCTAAAGACTAGTATATATCCTGGGTACTCAACATGTCCGACTACAGATTTAAACTTCTTACCTACATCTAATTTGATTGAAGAGTTTTTTGGCCATGGTAATAAAAAGAGCAGAAATGACTGAGGTATTAACTCTTGTAGTTTTTATGGCATCAACATTACAAGTTTAAGTTACTTAAGGATGTACATCCAGGTTTATTAGAAAGTTGCAGTTACAAACATGTTAATTGAGTACTAGGAGCTACTTAATGATGGTGGAGGTTAAGTGTAAAATACAATATCCAAGGTTAGAATGGAAGGCCTTTTATTCTTTATTTCTTTGTTTTATTATTTTCTTTTATGCCAGAGAGGGAGAAGGTGAGGATATAGGTACATTTGGTGTTAATTTGTATATACTTGGTGTAGACCTCACCATTTCCCAAAAAAAAATTAGATTCTTGCTACTATTGTTCATTTTACTACTCTACAATTTGTATGATATAATGTAAAAAGCGAGTTTGAATTTGAATATTATCTTGTATTCTTGTATATTTTTTGTACTATACTGATATTACATGCAATAATTATTAATTAATGAATAAAATTATTTATTATTTTGAGTTTGTGCACCAAATCTTTTTGTGTATTATATTTGATGGATGGCAATTCAATTTGTTACTATCCTTTGTTACTCCTTGTTAACATATGCTCTTCCTTAGGTTATTTGACTATTTTGAATGATATCTAACTAATCAACAAGGGGAATGAAGAAAGGTACTATTTTCCTTTTATTGGAGAGGTCTTGAAGAAGGAAACACAGTGTCCCGGTCTTTTGTTGTCATTAAGACTTATTTTGCTGTGAGATATACATGAAAAATTCTGTGTTTTATGCCAAAAATTAATTGTGCACTTTGCGCACATGTTCTAGCATGAGATTTGTTGTTGACATCTTAATTATATATAAGGATTTGAAAGTGGACGTGTTAACATTTTCAAGATTGATCTATTTGGATACTGAAATTTACTGCCTATTCATTTATGTAATGATTGGATTATAAGTGGCATAAAGAAAAAGAAATAAAAAGGATATAAGTAAAAGAAAAATATAGTAGGAAAAATGTATTGTTTAAATGGATAAAAAAAAATAAATTCTCAGTTTATTTGAATGAGTCAGAGAGTGAATGAAAATAAATAAATAAATGTTATAAAAAATTTATATTAATTTTAAAATTAAATTTAACATAAAAAATTTAAACTTTTTATTATATTATTTTTTTAACATTAAATTATTTATTATTTTTTATATTATAAAATATTTAATTTTTAAAATAGGTAAAAATATATCAAATGCAACAATAATATTCCCCCACTTTCACAGTTATGAGGATTTTTTTTTAATATTTGAGACTATAAATACTACATTCTTTTTTATTTCTTCTATTAAATAAATAGTAAAAAAATCAATATTTTTATCTTATTTCACTTCTTTCCATTTTCTTCTATTCTATATACACTCAAACAATTAAAGAGTTAGTTTCTTTCACATGTTACATTAATATGGGCACATTTGAATTTAGGTGAAAGGCTTAAATTTGAATGATACCAAATAGAAAACAACATTATCATCTAGTTACCTTCTAAAAAGATTTTCAAATTTTAATTGTACTAATTGAAGTCAAATGCACTAATATTAACATGTTTTGCATTGGTTGTGAAAGTTATTATGTTATAATCTTATACATGAACTTTTACTTTTGGGATTAAGTTTTTATAAAGTGCATTTTAAAAGATTAAATGCATTTATAATTGTTGATTAATTTTCAACACTGACTCGGTAAGACAATTTACTCTGCTCCAATACCACAAGTGGAAAAGGAGGGTATATTTGCTTGTAAAGACTCCACCGATCAAGTTAGTATTAGTGAGAGTATGAGTGAACTATTACATATATAATATATATATAAAGAGAGAGAGAGAGAGAGAGAGAGAGAGAGAGTATACTTGGGGTTCCTAGTGTGCTTCTTTTATATTTGGCCTTCTACTTGCAAGGTGATGTTGACCTTGTGTGTGCATGAAGGGTGCACCAATTTCTTCTTTTGCGATTCTTGATATATCATTATGAGATATTTCTTGTTCATTGTTTAGTATCTTACACCTATATTACTTAGTGTAAAGGACTCAATCTGTTCATTATTTTAGATTGTTGGGTTTCTGATTTTTGAACAATCCTCTACTTTGAGGGTTTTAAACCTTTGAATAACAACCAAGAATAATTAAAAATCAAAATTATAATAAAATATATATACACATATAACAAATTCTTTGAATTGTAGGAAAATTTAATTATATCTAAAGAGGAATGTGACGTGTGGATGCTAAGAATTGAATCCTTCCAAATAATTCTAGCCCCTTGGTCAATATAAATAGATAAATATTTAGAGATAAATGAGGATCTCTCTTATCTTTGAGGCCTCAACACTTTTTTTTCTTTGGTGAAAAGCTGGTCATTCCATTTGACAATGAATAATCATTGTTAAGTTAAGTAAAATTAGTTAATGCTTTTCTAAATGATGGAAATACTCATAAATTTAGTTGCATTGACATCTTTTTCTATAATACTTAAAAGAGAAATACTAACAATACACTCTTTCAAACACATTCTTTATTATTGTCTTAAATTTATTGAAAATCACAATTTTGCATGTGGGTCTTACTTCTTATTTAATTAACTCCACTCATGATGTATTTAAGTCTTTCTCCTTCCCTTCCCCTCTCATATTTAAGCCGTTTTCTAATCGGCTTTAGCATTTAACATCTAGTTAAAGCCGAGTATGAGCTTCTCGAGTTACTGTTTACAATTTATTTTCCAGTTTTCATTGTTATTAATCAATACATTTTTTTTTATAAGCGTTATTAATCAATACATTAAAAATGGAATTTGGATTATAAATTAAGCAGGTAGGAACACATGTGACAAATATGGTTACTAAAATGAATATCTCTACGGGAGTAAGGTTATTATCGAATAGACCTCACGTTGAATTTCAATCAATAAATAGAATAGGCAAAATTAATCCCCTGATATATGATATATTTTAAAACCCAAAATTTCCATGTCTCTTCCCAATAATATATTGGGCAGCAGAAAGGCAAGACAATCAAATATCTACTTGATTCCAAAACATGAAGGTGGCCATATGCAATATGGAGAAGATATGGGGAAAACAGGGTATTACAGCCACAACATTGGAATAAATAAATACACGTTAAATGCAATTAAATATCATTTTCAATGCAGAGGACGAAAGAAGGAGCTCCAAACGATAACGGTTGGAGATTTGACCTTTCACCTGTGTGAATTTAGAAGCAAGACAATTTAAGGCATAGTTTGGATGCTGCAGTTTTGGTGTGCCACATCATATGTGGCACTCCCCAATGCCTAATGCCTAGAGATCCTCAAAAACAACCCGCAAATCTTGACCGTTCAAATGTACTGCCAATGTTCTCACACAATTACACGTGCCGCCTATCACTTTTTTTTTTATTTAATTTGTTTTCTTTCATGCATGGAATTCTCCTCCAACTACTACACCCAACACAAACAAGCGAGATAAAACCAAAGAACAAAATAAGAGTCTTGGTTAATTAGCTCTTATGTTACCATGAATAATTATTCTTCAAGCCGCTGCTAGTTGCAAGTAACAACTCTATTTCTTCAAAATTTAATCGTTTTTTCTTTTTATTTGTCAATTCATATACCCATTAAATTTTGAGCGTTCTATTGGGAAACGGAAATTAAGGGGTCTCTCCCCTTTTTGTGGGTTGGATCTTGTACTTATGGAACTGTCACATCTGACCATTTTGATTCTCTTCTGATCACCCCCACCACCTGGTTAAAAAGCAAGCAACTTGGAGATCTGAATTTTGTCCCTTAGCTCTCCCTCTTCTCTACTACATGATCATGGGATGAATGCTTATTGTCCTTGCAGATTTGAGGCATGTGACATAGTTTGTTGGGTATTTCTTGTTTCTGGGTCAGATTCACATCACATCAGTCCATGGAGGGGAGGAAGTATGTGTGCAAGTATTGCAGCAAGAGGTTTCCTTGTGGGAAGTCTCTGGGGGGTCACATCAGGACCCACATGACTGGAGAAAGAAGCAATGTTGATGGTGGCATGTTCATCAAGTTGGATGGTGTGAGTAAGAAGAGAGATTTATGGTGTGAAGATGATGCTGGAAACTCCATTTATGGCCTCAGAGAGAACCCCAAGAAAACAATGAGGTTTGTGCATTCTGGTGGTGCCAACTATGAACAGGAGGAGAGGTTCTGCAAAGAATGTGGGAAAGGTTTCCCATCACTGAAGGCTCTCTGTGGCCACATGGCTTGTCACTCAGAGAAAGAGAAGAGAACCATCAGGTGTGAAGACAGTGAGAAGAAGCTGAAATTGGTTATGGATAGTCAATCTGATACTGATACTTGTGCTCCATCGCATCCAAGGAGATCCAAGAGAATGAAGGTGAAGACCATTAACCTTTCCAATCACCCTTTTTCTTCTTCTCCTCCTTCTTCTGTTGTTCCTTTGGCCAATGGCTCTTCACCTGTATCAGAGGTGGAGCAGGAGCAAGAAGAGGTGGCTAGGTGCTTGATGCTGTTGTCCAGAGATTCTAGCTTCAAGGGTCGTTTTGCTTCGGTTACTGAGTCTTCTGATAACAACTCGATTATTCTAGAAGCAAAATCATCCTCTCTTGATACCCGGATTGGTGTCAGCAATGGTAATAACAACTTTGTCTCTAATAATGCTTATGATCTTGCGGAGAAGAAGTTGCTTCAGGTTAAGGATATCAAGTTGAAGTCTGCTGAGTTTGGTGCTTCTGATAATTCAGGTTCTAGAGGTTTCAAATATGGTCCCAAAACCAAAATGGTAGACTCTTATGTCTCAAATGATGAATTTAAGGGGGTCAAGTTGGGGGATAAGTCTCGGTTTTTTGAGGACTATGATGTTGAATCATGGAAGATCGTGAATAGAGGCAGAAGCAAATACACTTCAACTGTGGCTAAGAAATTAGTGATGGAGGATTTGGATTATGATAGAACAGATGGAACTACAAGGAAGTTTGATTCAAGAAAGATAAGCAGCTATGATTCTCTTGGTCGTCACAATCTAGTTGGCGTTCCTAGCAAGAAGATAGCAAATGGTTTTGCCAATGAAGTATATGAGAATGGCACAAAAGGTTGGAAGTATGAGTGCTTGGAGGGTGAAATGGACTATGGTTCTTATGATTCAACAGAGGAGAGCTATGAAAACAGTTCAGAAACTGAATCTTTTCCTGCTCTCAGGTCTCATAACAGTAAGGCTCTCAATGGAAAGAAGTCCAACAAGGCCAAGAAGAAGTTGAAGTCTAAGAAAAGCAGGGAATATGAGTGTCCAATTTGCTACAAAATTTTCAGGTCAGGCCAAGCATTGGGAGGCCACAAAAGATCCCATTTCATTGGAGGTTCTGAGGAAAACACTGTGGTGATCAAACAAGTTGCTCCTGTTGTTCCTTGCCTGATCGATCTCAATCTACCTGCTCCTGTTGATGAATAGGGAAATGGGCATCCTGGGTTTTGCATCACTTTGAAGCATCTGCCGTTGAGGTACTTGAATGAAATGTCTCAAATTCTTAGAATGTTTTGTCTTTATCCCATATGATAAAAGCAATTGCAATGTACAGCCATGTGGGTAAATGATTTTTGTTCTTAACGCTTTTACTATGCTTTATTTGGTAGGAGGCAGCTGTTTTCTTTCACGTTAATGGAACATGGCAGTATAGTAGTATCTCGATTGAAATATTTCACTCTTCCTATAACCAAGAATATTCTGAGATTTATATTCCTTTGCTGCAAGTAACAAATTCACCCTTCACTGATTCAATTAATATTCGGAATGTTTGCCTTTCCATGTTTTTCATTTTTGGTTTCACCGTCTTGTGGACATGTAGAAAGCATGATTTTAATAATTTATGGTCAATGCATCTTGTAAGTGATGATCAATAACCAAAATAATAAAAATTAATTTTGAACCCAGCTTTAAGATCTCAGTTACTATTTGCCATGTGTGACTAGTCTTTTGGGACGCAAGATTGTGGAAAATGGATATTCTAGGTTGTACTGATATTAATTTTTCGTCATCTTGCAACTTAAATTACCTGAAGCGTGTTCCCTTTGCTTTCTTAAACTAGAAGAATCCTTGGAGTCGGAAAAGGCAATTCGAAGGTTAAAGATAGTGTCGTTTTCTTTTCTTTTCTTTTTTTCATTTTTCGGTCCAACTTTGCTACCCACCAAGTATGTGAATGTCTCGTGACCAAATGTAGCCCCTCTAACATAGAATCCAGCACTATGGTCAATCCATTATTCCCGTGATATGTGTGGTTTCTAATGCTTAGTCCCCTCACCATAAATTTATGTTTTGATCTAATCTCATCCATTAGAATTGAAAAAAAGAGCAGTCGGTTTGATTATTCTTAAGGTTGAAGATTTGACGAGGGGTAATTAGTGTACAAAAAACTATGAGGAAACACACTTTATTTATTTTTTATTATTCAAGACAAATTTGTGGGTTGAAGTGGTTGTAAGGTCGCCTACCTCTTAAGGTAGCAAAGCTTATAATTGCTCCATGTGTACATGTCTAACACGTAATTGTAATAGCAGGAGAATTCGTATGCCTTTTGCTTCGTGCCAATTACTATGTGTTGTTCCCCATTCAATTCTTTTACCCGTTGGGGTGTACGAGAGGACCAATGGTATTATATCAGCTCTTGGTCTCATGTGGGCTCAAGACAGCTCGCACCAGGTAGAATCCAGAGGCACTCAAGAATCAAATCGCATATAAACAGAACTGCAAGGTCTGTGGAATCATTACAAGAAGAGGTAACACTAGGATTGCGAAAAAGATTAATAGGAGCAGTAACTAAGAGACGACGACTCAGCCAATTTAAATTAACTTCTTAACAAACATTCCTAGGAAAAGAAAATAATATGAATTGAAGATGTGAAAGTTAAAATCAATTTATGTATTTCAACTTTTTTCAAAAGTTATTTCTTCTAACTTTTTCATGATTCATGAATACCTATAAACTTATAAAAAAAAATTGTAAGTTGAAAATCAAATGCTTGTTTTATTTTGCCCCTTGTGTTGTGTAATTTGAAAATGAAAGAGGAAAAGGCTAAAGAAAAAATAAAACAACGAAAAAGAGTGCTTAGAGCAGACTCCTAGTAGTGCCTCGGTGAATTAAAACTGAAGAGTCACTGCTTATTTCAATGAGCTGGTAATGGACTGAGTGGTTTAGTGTCATCATGCTTAGTGATCAGGGAACAGATGTTGTCTCTTTTACACATAAAGTAAGTGCTAAGCGGCAAATAACTTTTTCTGTCTTCGTTTTTGCGAAGACAAAAATGTGAACAGTGATTGTTGAGATTGGCCGGCACGTCTAAACGGAATCACAATTTGTTCTTTCGTTATTGTTTTTCTTTAATTTAACTAGTGATCATGACAAATTCAGAAGTGTAGTTTGGCTTTGGGATCATAACAACTGATTCTGCTTATTGTAACGTTTTTCATTTTGACCGAGGATCTTTACAGGTAAAATTTATGAGATTAATCTTTATGTCAAGGGTTTAACTTGATGAGTAAAGTTTATGTGGAGTTACAATTTACACGCCGCGTATTTGGATCAGCTTTTTGATGCAATGGATCTACATTTGACCAAAGCTATTATATGTAATTTTTGTGTCTCAACCCATTTTTTACATGGAAATTTAGACTTACATGGATCCACAACGCATGTCCAAATACATTGTCGCATTCCATGCAAAATAGGACAAACTAATAGGAAAGAAGTATAAAAAAATAAGTTTTTTTGGTTACATCTAAAAAAAATTTACATATATATTTAATGAAATTTAATTACTTTACCATATTATCTTATTCATTAATGTGAAGTGGAAAATTTGGACTTGCGTGGATTTATAATGCATGTCCAAACATATTGTCGCACTCTTGTGTGTTTGGATCAGCGTTCTGATGCAACAGATCCGCATTTGGCCAAAGCTATTACATGTAATTTTTGCGTCTTTACTTATTTTTAACATGGAAATTTGAACTTACATGGATCTACAACGTGTGTCCAAACACACTGTCGCACTCCATGCAAAATAGGACAAACTAATAGGAAAGAAGTACTAAAAATTGACTTTTTTTTTGGTTACATATAAAAAACCATTTACATATATATTTAATGAAATTTAATTACTTTACCACATTATCTTATTCATTAATATGAAGTGGAAATTTTGGACTTACGTGGATTTATAATGCATGTTCGAACATGTTGCACTCATCACGTGTTTGGATCAACGTTCTGACGCAACGATTCACATATGACCAAAGTTATTACATGTAATTCCTACGTCTTTACTCATTTTTGACATGGAAATTTGGACTTATATGGATTTATAACATGTGTCTAAACACACTGTCACACTCCATGCAAAATAGGACAAACTAATAAGAAAGAAGCACAAAAAAATATGAGTTTTTTTGTTACATCTAGAAAAAACCATTTCCATATATATTTAATAAAATTTAATTACTTTACCACCTTATCTTATGCATTAATGTGAAGTGGAAAATTTGGACTTATGTGAATTTATAATGTGTGTCCAAACATGTTGTCACACATCGCTGCATATTTGGATCAGTGTTCTGACACAATGGATCCACATCTAGTCAAAGCTATTACATGTAATTTTTGCTTCTTTACTTATTTTTGACATAGAAATTTGGACTTACATGAATTTACCACGCATGTCCAAATGCACTATCACACTCCATGCAAAATAGTACAAACTAATAGGAAAGAAGTGCTAAAAAATATGATTTTTTTTGTTACATCTAAAAAAACAATTTTACATATATATTTAATGAAATTTAATTACTTGACCACATTAAATATATGAGATTTATGTGATTTTTGGGCGTGATCATTTATACTTCATTTGTGGAAAAGAAGCATTATCTCAGTGTCAGTGTTATTGTGTCATGGAAGCAAAGCAAGAGTCAGACGGATGTACTTGCTGTTAATGATGCAGATAGGTACTAGCAGCTTACCCTGAATGTGATTTTTCCAATTTTATTATTTCTCTCCTTTTCGCTGTCAACTTTTTCCAGCAAGCTGCCGTCTCGATGTTACTTGTGTAAGGAGGATTAGTGTCGTTTGTGCTGTGAAAGGTGCTGGTAACTGGCCGTGTATCATGCACCTTCGACAGTGTGGGAATTGGGTAAAAGAATCATCATGGAGATATCTGGGAAAAAGGTGTTGGGAAAGTTAACTAATAATAAAGACGCAAGTGTTAGCTTTTGTCTCTTTTTAATTTTTCCATCATCATGTAGACCATTCACAGTGTGTTTGGATTGGCGGTAGTGAGTGCAAAATCATGGTAAATCATCACAAAAACAATTATTTTTTGGCTTTACAAATTACAGTGAGTTCAAATCACTGTATTACCAAACATGCGCTTATTTATATAAGGTGGGAAAGAGTTTAGAAAGTTAAAAATAAATTAAATAAATTCATCTTGGCCTGTGAGCTCGGATAGTTTTTAAGTATTCAGTATTCACAGTAATGCCCACACCTGGTCCCGGTGGGTGGGTGCTTGGGTGATGGTGACTAATGACTATGCTCTCTAGCGTTTCCAGCAAGACAATATGCGGGACATTGGATTTTCATTTTTAATTGTTTGCGTAGAGGAGGAGAGAGGGCATCTACATGGGCTGAAACCGTCAAACTTGTCCCGATTCTTAACCAAACTGTTAACTAATTGTGAATCAACTTAGTTTTGCAAAATTGATTTTAGTGGAAAGTGTGTTCGAAGTAAATTGTTTTGTTTTTTCTTAGAATTGGTTTATGTATAGAAATATTTATGTGAAAAATAATTTTTAATATTATTAATATTGTTTGGATAATGCTGATGAAAATCACTTTTAAATGTATACTTTATTTAAAGAAAAAAGAAGAAGCATAATTTGTCTTTTAAGTTAAATTACAAAAATAATTAATTTTAAACTTTATACGTTAGATTTAATTTTGATCTTGTTTAGTCGGCTGAAAAGGAGAGAAGTGATCACATACCTTGTGATTCGAAGGGAATGAGCTGGACCTTTCATGGTGGTCTCATATATTTCACGCTGGAGGAAGTATACTGCAAAGACTCTAACGTTCAAATTAGTATGAATCAGAGTCAAGCAGTTAGAGTCTTAAGAGATGAAATAATACATACCTTTAGATATTATATTAGAGTTTTTATAAGCTTTTATCTTTATTCTTAGTCACTAATGAGGACAAGTCATTAGACCTTTATTAGACAGTAAAACATTCCAAAATAAATGTAATAGCTATGTTAAAAAAGTTATACTATCGGTCAATGATTTATTGTCATATTATCCATCTTATATAGATTATCACATAGTCAATTTCATTAAATAAATCGTGAATATAGAGGATTAAGTACTAGTGAGAAATGTTTTATATGGGCAGTACATCAAAATTAAATTATAAAATCATTGTATTTTACTTATATTATATTATATTATAAGAGTATCAATATACAAAATGTTTTTTTTTTTGTGCAAAAAGCAATAAATTGGTATTTCTACGATTAGGGAGTCAAAATCACATTTAAAACTAAACTTAATTCTGTTTAAAATTGTGTGAGACAAATTTTGAATACGAACAAGCTTTTGAATGGTTTCAATGTCAAACCAAACATACTAACGTGATTTTGTTTCAAATCTTGATTGGCTACTTTTTCTTTGAATCAAGTCTGGCTACTAGATTGAACGAAAACTAGCATTTTTTGTTTTTGGTTGGAGATTCGGAATATTAGGAAAAAAATAATTCTGATTTTACACATTGTTTTTTGATATAAATATTTAAACAAAAATTATTTCTACTAAAATTCATTTTCAATTAACATTAACTTTATAAAACTAAATTAATCTAAAATTATGTGAATAATTTAGGCTAAATTACTAATTTGGTTCCTTTATTTATTTTTTCAATTGGGTCCCTCTATTATTAAAAGGTTCAATTAGGTTTCATAATTTTCAAAAATATTCCAATGTTATACTTAATTTTTATCTAAAACGACAACATTTTCCATCAAATATTACACTAAACAGCTCGAAAAACGTAATGAAAAACGATGTTGTTTTAGATGAAAAGGATAACATTGGAGTGTTTTTAAAAATTATAATTGAACCTTTTATTAACAAAGGGAGCCAATTAAACAAAATAAATAAATTAAGGAATAACTTAGTAATTTAGCCAATAATTTAAATATATAATAAATTTGTTCGCAGAACATTATACATGTAAAGAAGCCATTAATCCATTCTTACTCGCACAATGCGATGACATGTTTGCAATTTCTCCAAACATCAGAAGCATTTCAATTTGACGAATTTCTGTCACTTGCCGTTGCAAATTAATTTACTCAGGTTACTGGTCAAGTTATATATAAATTCACTAAAACAGGCACCTAAGCAGCGCTAAAATTTATGTTAAACTAAATATGCGTGAGCTATGAGTGCCTTAATAAGAAAAATTCATGGGTGGGAGAAAAGTAGTGAGAATGTTGAACAATCAATGAGTACAGGACAAGGATTTGGAAGCCAAGGTAGACAGCTGCCTGCCCCACCTTTGCCATAGTTCGTGAGGGAAGCTGTTTGACTTGATAAGTCACCTACTTCCAATTTTGATTGTCTAGATTTGCAGGGTAGTTATAGAAGTAAAAGGAAAAATCATAAGTGCGTGAATCAATTAGTAATTGTTTCAACTTAATCAATAGTTTTGAATTTCTTGACAGCTACGTTAAAAATTCAGAGAAAGAATTTTGTCACTCATAATGATTCTATTTGAGACAATCTTCAAGGCGAATATATGTAATATCTACCTTAAAAAAGAAGTAAAAGGAATATCATGTTAATGTATTATATGGATATGTTTTAAAAGAGCTTATAAAGAATTTATTTAAATTTACGAAAATAATTTATAAATTTTTAGTTTATTTTAATAACCTTTTTGATTAATTTTATCAAAATAAGTTTTTTTTAACCTATTTCAACAAGTCTTATAATTATATTTATGAGATAAAATCTCATGTGATAAGAATTTAATGGTATGTTTAGTTTAGGAAAGAAAGTGAAAGGAAAGAAAAAAGGAAGGAAGGAAAAAGAATAAAAAGTGAGATGATATTTTAGAGTGTTTAGTAGAAGAGAAAATGAAAGAAAAGAAAGATTAAAAAAAAATCTTCTGGTTTGGTTGGATGAAAAGTGAAAAGAAAGAAAAATAAGATATATAATATCCTTGATTAAGGAATGACGTGTGATAACTAATTTGAGTAAAAAATTTATTTAGAAGAATATATTTTTTTATACATAGTGCAGAATAAATTAAATATTAAAAATTTCAATTTTTAAACAAATGGAAAATTGATGAAGTTTATCTTTTATTTTGAATTTCGTTTATGTGGGTGCACATAGTAAAATCCTATATGAGATTATTTAACAAAACCAAGTTTTGAATCTTGTGTCAGCTGATTTTTAAATAAATAATCTATGAGCATTTTGGTTTTGTACATAGAGCCATGTCTCTCCTCCCTTTTACTTCCATATTTGAGCGGAAAGGAATTTTATGTGGGCTCCCTCTATACCTTTCCTTTGCTTTTTTACGAGGTTCCAAACGATGGATCACAATAATTTATGCATATTTTTTATCCTTAGTCGATCATTCTTTTGAGAATACATGATACCAAAAACAGCGTAAGAGTATTTCAGCATGCTTGTGAAAGTAACAAGAATATCAAATATTAATACGGTTAATTAAGCTATTTATCCAAACACATTTTATCTTGTGTTACATGCTAAAACCATTGCTTGATTTTGTTTTTGAACAAAACTTAAATACAGTTCTATACACATTGTGGGCGTTGTTCTCTAATTTTACCTCGGTAATTCACGTTAACATTTAATAGAATCTTTTATTACGCGAATTATCGAGATAAAATTTCAATTCTAATTAAAAAATAATACTAACGGTACATATAAAATTACATCTAAGTTTTATCCTTTGTTTTTATGGTTGTGCCCAATCATCAATTCTTCTATTATTTATGAATGGACATATAAAAAATAGAACTACAGCATCACGATCATTGAGTAAATATTAATTGAGTCCAAGCTTATACATACACCCGTCTTGATCTGATGGATCCGTTAAGAAAAGAAAGCACATAGGTTTCATAACCTTTTTGATTGATGAGGGAATGAAGCAATGAGCTGGCATGTATTATTGGAACACAGAGAAAGCGTGTCTTTTGTTGGCCAGAACCTGTTCATTCTCCCAGAGCTTTCGAGTTTCACTACATTTTTTAGTATAAATATAGGTAACCATCTCAAAACAACTCCATGTTGTTATTCTTGTTGCTATATAAATTGAATGCAGGTTTGATTAATTGTTTAACAATTACTTAATCACGTATCAGTATATCATTAAAAAAGTTTAATTTGTTAATTAATATATCATTGAATAAAAGTTTTCAAGCAATATTATTGTACCTGTTTATTTTAGATTCACATTACCCCCCAAGTGCTGAACCGTTATAAAATTTTACTTTCAAAAAACGTTTTTATTTTTATTTTAAATTACAAAAATATCACATTATTTTCACTTTTTTTTTTATTTTTAATTTTTGATAACCCGTTTAACCGTGGCACCATTTACAAAGCAAGATCAACCGCTCAGATGTGCTCAACAGGAAATTGAAGGCACGTTCAACGGAAGTTACACTGTTCTCCTTTGACAAAAATCTGTATAATACGTTTACTAATCGGAGCAAATTCATGAAAACTCAAGCTGTACTTGCCAACACATGTTGGCATTGGAAAAAATCTCAAACAAGAAGATTAGTAGTCAGTTGTTGTTAATATAGTTTAAAAAATATAAGAAGTTCAATAACAACTGTCAAAATGAAATCTTATATATTTCAGAATTTATATTTAGCAATTAATATTTAATTTTTCTGTTAATAATTGAAATGTGAATGATAAAATTCACATGGAGAGGGAGCAACATTGTTTTACTCGGTCTAGAGTTTTATAGCCACGAATAATTTGAATATCATAAGCTGCTTATTTAGCTACTGCAAGGTCATAAACATTTTTCTCTTTCAAGATCATTTTTGGCTGTTTGAGGGTGTAATTGTTCTGAATTATGATTGTATAACAATGGATGGTTACAGCAGAATAAGCTTCTCAATTTATTTGGCACACTTTGACTTCCATAGAAATCATACTTCACGAATACATTACATTTTCCTTTCTTTATTATAACTGTGACACAACAAAGAATGTCCATCCTAATTCTATAAACCACTCCACTTATTGTACATAGAACACTAACAACAAAGGATGCATTAACATATGACAGTTGAATGATCACTCGCGAGCAACTTTAACTAATTGTTTTCCAAAGTTGCGACCGCTGAAAAGTCCAACCAGAGCTGCTGGCCCCTTCTCAAGTCCTTCAACAATGTCTTCAACATACACAACTTTCTTTTCTCGTAATGTAAGGCAGCACAGTTTCTAGCATCTTCGGATAGAGATGATGGTGATCTCGATGGGTAAATCCTTTTATGCTTAGTCTCTTGAATGCAATATGCATCAAATTCTTTAGGGTTTCGGGTTGATCAAGATTGTACTGTGAAATCATTCCACAAATAGCTATACGACCATGGACCTTCATATTTAGGAGCACTGCGTCAAACATTTTACCCCCAACTTGCTCCAAGTAGAAGTCAATGCCTTCAGGGAAGTATCTAATAACAGAGAATACAACCAACAATTAGTGCTTGATTAAGAATTAAGTCCAAAATCTTCCTAGAACTCGAATGGCTTTTATTTTTCACACACCATGTTAAAAAACCAATAAATCGTATGGCTTAAGCTGATATATTTTAAGGGAAAACAATGACTAATATTTCTAGTCCCATTTTATGTAAGTATGAGATAAAATGAATGATGTGATGAAGAAAATAAGAGAAAAAAAATATGTTGTGGAAATTTCAAAAAGTGTCATGAAAATTATAAGTGTGAATAACATTATTTTTTTATATAATGTGCGGATACCTTTTCAGGGCTTCATCCAAGTCAGGTTCTTCCTTGTAATTAAAAGCATTATCGAACCCAAGTTTGTTCTTTAGAAGATCAACCTGCAGGATAAACATGATGGAGTTAGAGAGTAGGGACTCAGTTGCATCCAGCAAAAGATGGTTCTAACTACCAAGAATGATCAAATTCCATGGAAAATGTATTGTGTAGACTGTAGAAAATTTACCTTTTCTTGACTACCTGCACTTCCAACTACGTAACAACCTAGCAATTTGGCATATTGTCCAGCCAGCTGACCAACAGCACCAGATGCTGCTGAGATGAAGACACATTCTCCTTTCTTCAGAGACTCAACTTCAAAGATACCAGCATATGCAGTAATACCAGGCATACCTATTGAAATAGAAAAGAAGAGAACATTACAAAGTAACCAAAGTAGTAAATGTATTTGACCATTTTAGCATTACATTCAAAATGAGCTTAAATGTTTAGAAAAACTCAATTACCAAGAATTCCAGTGTAGTAGGAAAGGGGCACATCAGTGTGATGGATTTTGAAGAGCTTTTCTGGATTTTGAATGAGACTATATTCCTCCCAACCAGTTGTTCCCCATACTAAGTCACCTGCACTGAAGTTAGGATGCCCTGAATCCAGAACTTTAGCCACTCCAAATCCATTTATGGGCTGCAAGGTAAAAACCAAAGGAAAAAGAAGAAAAATATTCAATGTAAGCTTGGGTTCAGCACCAAAATACTTTATCAAACTCAAATTAGGAAATGCAGGGAAAATAATGAACATAAAGAATAAAAAACACATTAAAATCTTTCAGATAGTTATTCCTCTTTTGCATTTTAACAAGTTTATCTTCTTTTTTTTTGTATTATTGTATATGTCAAATTAATAAGTTTTTTTAGGCAGACTCATTTCATATAAAAGGACTCTACTCTCTAAATTCATATCCTTATTCTTCTTAACAACTAAAATGAAGAAGATATTCCAATTTACAACAACACTTACAGAGCCAGGAACGTAGTAGTAATATCCAGACATACGATATTCCGCTTTCCTCATTAGGAATTGCATGACTGGATCACAAGAAAGGTACAGATTCTTCACCAAAACCCCATTTGATCCTTGAGGAACCTGAAGCTTAATGGTGCTTGTACTTATATATAGGTCAGATTCTCTGGGGTTGCCACTAACAGTAGTCCCTTAATATCACCTGTTTGTTCTGTACTTCCTCTCCAGCATTGTTCTTTCCCATGATGATAAATTACACTTGTCAGGCTTTCAATGAAACTTGAAGGTTCTTGTTGATGCTTTCTATATGGTCTTAAACCTATATCGTTCTTTCTATTTATAGTTTGTCATGCACCCCATCAAATAAAAAATAAATATGTAACGAAAAACCAAAAAAAAATACTTTTCAGCAATATTTTTACATGTGATATTTACATTTTTAGGTTGGCCTTAAATTCTGGATAGAGTTTGACGTGTATGCTTACGAAAACTTGATTCATGGGTTGCCCTTTGCGTATTTCTCTTGAGTTGTATAGCCATCAGATTCAGCGGGGAAGAGAGATTCAAAATTAATGACCTGAGTGATTGAATGAATCTGTGGCCCTGATTATGTTTTTAAGTAGGCAGCTTTTTTTGACTTATCTAACAACAGATGCACATATAGTCTAGCATGTTTGGATTGATGGTGAGTTGAACTCACCAAGATTTTTAGAAGCAACTATTAGTTGCTTTTGTGGTGAATTCACCATGATTTTAGCCTCAACATGGTTTCTAAAGCCAATCCAAACATGCTAGAGATTACCTTTGCCATTTGTCGAGACTTGAGAAATCACAACATTGTTTTGTTTTGTATTTTGACTAATCCATTCATTCAGCATCCTCCTCCTAGTAATTAGATCCATTAGCAGTAATTTATGTTTAAATATAATTAAATAGGTCTTTTTTTAAAACTTCTCTCCTCCTTAAACAAAATGAGAAATAGGACCAAATATAATTTTAGAAAAACTTTTAAAAATAAAATTATTACTTTTTAATAAAAAGACAAAAAAGAAAAAAAAGAGTCTCTATAGAAGCCAATTGGAGAAAGTTTTATTTTAAAGGAAAATGGAGTTCAAAAAGCTGGGTGAAGTACTATCTTAGTCACATATCTTAAGTACTTAAACAAATATTCCAATAACTGATCTAAAAGTACTTAAACATATTTTTAGTACGTTTAAATATGGTTTGATATGGTTTTAGTTCTTAACAAAAACTAGTATTTTAGCTTATGCATTGCTCAAAATAAATGTTTGTTTTATATAACTAAAAATTATAATAAGTAAGTACTTTTAAATATATAAATTATATTATAATTAAAATTTGTAATAAATAAATATTTTAGAATATATAAATTATATTTTAAATTTATGATAAATACTTTATATTGTGATACAATATTATTTTTAATTATTGATATTTTTTTAAAAAATATTGAAATTCAAGTTAAAGCTAAAGATATTGAAAATAATAGATTGAAAGAAATAAGATGTTAAGAAAAAATTTTAAAAACGCTTTCATTGAAAAATGACAACTAAAAATGTTCTCCTTCAAGATAGTTATTTTAATTTATGTATGTAGAGGGATATCATATGCATGTAAAGAGTATATTTGAATTTTGAAGATAAAATATATATATATATATATATATTCGAAATTGATTTTTGATATTCAGTTACAGCTTGTTAAACGTTCAATTGATATTAAAAACATAAGAAGATACTTCAGATGCATTTTAGGAGTGTATTTAAATTTTAAAGATAATATATATATACATATATATATATTAAATTGGTTTTTTATATTCAGTTATATAGTTTGTTAAACTGTTTAGTTAATATTAAAAGCATAAACGGATATATTAGATGCATGTTAGGAAAGTGAAGTCTACCTTTTCATAAAAGGCGAGTATTTATATGAAAGTAAATGTGAGGGAGAATGGAGACCTATCTCTTCATCATAAATGATCTGCTTGCCCCGAAATGACCTAGCCTAATAAGGAAATCCTAATTCATTGGGCCTTTCGATACAATCAAATAGAAAGTCTCAAAGCAAATAGTTTTACACATTTATATATGTAAAAGGATAATTGTTCTTGATCCTTTTAAATTTTATAATAATCATTATTATCACTTAATAATGATATAATATGTATTTAATTATATTACATCAATAATTATTTTGAAAAAACATGTAACAGGTCATTACTAGAAATGTCATGTCATTGTTAAGCAGTGAAGAAGCCCATTTTCAATAATTTTAAATTAATGGAGATCATAACCAACAAAAAGAATTGAAGGATGAAAACCACACTAAGCCAATGTTTATAAGGACTAAAAACATATTTAATGTAATCTAAAAATGTTGAATTGATCAGTTTGTCTAACACATACATTATATTATACAAACTTAATTATACTTTTGGTACCTCTATACTATCATAATTATGTAATTTTGGTCTCATTACTATGTTAATTTTGAGCCTTGAACCCATGACTACACGAACATGGACAAACAATAAAACATCACATCACCTAATGCATTTGTTATAAGTATAACAAAATTATTATATATAAAAGTTCTTAAAGAAGTATTAGAGTGCAAATATCCGCACACCTTGTCTATTTGTAGATAACAAATTTTAATTAATAATATTATTTAATGCTAACTTATAAATATTTTCATTTGAGCAAAATAAAAATATACTTCAATTGAATAATTAATTAAGAGAAAAATAATATTGAGGTGAATTATAATAATACTAACATTAAACTTTTGTCACACACAAAAATTATCTTAATAATTTAGTTATTTAAATTATTTTATTTTATTTATAGTATAAAAATCTAAAATAATTTGTCGTTTGAAATATATGTATGTTAGTATTGGACACAAAATATTAAAACTAATCTAAAAAATTTAAATAATGTTAACAAATAATTTAATCCTTTTTGGACCAAAAATTTTGTATATTAAAAAATAATATAACCCAATTTAAATTTAAATAGTATATTATATTTAATATTAAAATTAGTATATTAAATTTAAATTAGGTTATATCATATTCTAATATAAAAAATTTTGGTCCTAAAAAGGTTAAATTATTTGTTTGAAATATTTAATTTTTTAAAATTAATTTTAAAATGTTAATGTTGTGTGTCTAATCAAGACATACATAATTTGTGCATGACACGAGTGTGTTATTATTATTATAATTCATCAATATTAATTTTTTCTTAATTAATTATTCAATTGAAATGTATTTTTATTTTTTAAAATTATTTAAAGAATACTCAAATTTTTTGAAAATAATATTAAGTATTAAAATATTTGTAAGTAAGTATTAAAATAATATTTTTAATTGACAGATATTATTTACGAAAATAATAACACAGTGTTTACTGGTGTTTGCACTCCATCGCTCTGTTTGATTCGGTTGAAAAAATGATTGGGAACAGATGGAAAACAATGGAAGTCTCGCTCGTTTCACCATTTCAAATTGTCTGACGAAGAAAGGTTAAAAAGGCACATATATGGGTCCCCCAAACATACCTTTGGTCTAAAATTGGACGGAATAGGAGAGAAGAAAGTTAATCTTTATATAAAGAAAAAAAATACTTTATTTATATCACATCTCATTTTTTTAAAGGTATTTATGTCATTTTTTACACATATCTTTTTTTTTCTTTTTTTTTACACAACTAAACAAGAGAAAAGAATATTTTTTTCCGTTTAATTTTCTCCCTATCAAATAACCTAAAAATCATATCATTTTTTATTTTTAATTTTTTTTACTTTCTTTCCTAAACTAAACATATAATAATTTAGTTAAATTATTTACTTAGTCTTTATAGTTGTCTCCATTTTAAGTTTTAGTCTCTATACAAGAAAATTGTACATTTTAGTCCCTATATAATTTTTGTAACGATTTATAACTGCCACAAATTTTTTTAATAGTTTTACACCACTAGAACATGTTATTTGGTGTTAGCAATAGAGACCAAAACTTAATTTTTATGCAAGTGTAGGGACTAAAAGTTACAATTTTCTCATGTAGGAATTAAAACTTAAAATGAGGCAATAATAGAGACTAAATAAATAGTTTAACCTAATAGTTTTGTTATACTTAGTAAATGCATTAGGTGGTTTAGATGTTTTATTACCTATCTACACTTTCGTGGTCATGTGTTGAAGCTTGAGAATTAGCATTTTATTTTTTTGTTATTTCCTAAATGATGAATGTTTGAAAATTTGGGGATCAAAATTGCACAATTTGAAAATTAGAGGACTCTTTTGACATGTCAGGATTTTCGTTAAATATTAGATGTAAAAGTTAACGAATGAATCAAATTTGCATAATTAAAATTGTGTGAGGATCAAATTCGCAAAAAACAAAATAGAGGGACTAAATTCACATAATTAAAATAATAAAAAGACTAAAAATACAATTAAAGTTTTTTATCAGAAAATTGTCTAGGTTTCTACCTTGATCAAGGATAAAAATGTGTCAAGAGTCTCACATTGAATGAAATAAAAAGCTTGATGTGGTACTTAAATCAAGGCTCTCCTACCTAATGAATCAGTCTTTTGGGTTGGGCTTTTATCTGTGCTTAAGTCCTAACAATTGTCTCTTTCATTGAGAGTTGGATTACAAAAAAGAGTGAAGCTGCTATGAATGTCAGCTCTTAAAGGGCGTAACAATGTTAAAAGTCTCACATTAAGTTAAATAAGAAGCTTAATGTGATACTCCTACCTAATAGATTAGTCCTTTGGGTTGGGCTTTTAGGGCTTTATTAGTCTTAAATTTTTTTAAAAAAGGAGTATGAATAATATTTTCTTCATTAATCTTCAAATCGAATACCAAAATACACAATTGCAACTCTATGATATAAATAATTGAGCAATCCCTTCTATTTTTCATTCTTCGTATCTTCTTACCTTGTAGGTAAATATATCTAAATCGTTTAAGGAAACAAACTTTTAAAATGAAGTGTCAAGTGTGTTTCGATAAATAGTTTAATCGAATATTTATTCAATAAATTCTTATAACATGAGAATTTATATTATAAATTTGACAAAAAAGACCATGTGATGAAGAGACTAGTGCGCAATCACAGCCAACTGTGTGTAACACAAGTATACATTGTTGAACTTTTCCGAAGGTTTGCAATTCCAAACTGACATATTGCAGCATGCATTTGAAATTTGAAGATCATTTAGCTACTTTAACTACTTGTTTTCCAAAGTTACGACCGCTGAAAAGTCCAACCAGGGCTGCTGGGCCATTCTCAAGCCCTTCAACCACGTCTTCAACATACACAACTTTCTTCTCTCTTATGTAAGGCATCACTCTCTCCATCAACTTTGGATAGACATGATGGTGATCTCGATGTGTAAAACCTTTTATGCTTAGTCTCTTCCATACAATATGCATCAAATTCCTCAGGACTTCCAGCTGAGGAAGATTGTACTGTGAAATCATTCCACTTATGGTGATACGACCGTGGACTTTCATGTTCAGCAGCACAGCATCAAGCATTTTGCCCCCAACTTGATCAAAGTATAGGTCAATTCCATGAGGGAAGTACCTAATAATAACACACCAAATTAATATCAGTAATGAGTTCCTCGGTAATTTTTCTAGTACTAAAGTTTGTAAATATGTGGTGGTAGTGGTACAACAGAAACTAACAAAAACCGTTGTCGAAGAATAGGCAACGCCTTAGACTATCACAGTTTAAAAATTGTTGCCGAACTAAAAGGCAATGGTGTTCTATTTTTATTTTCTTTTTGGGATTAGGCAACAGTTTTCAGGGATAGTTGTAGACAAAAAATGTAGTGGTGATAGTAGATTAAGACACAAATTAAAAATGGGTTTTATCTTTTAAGATGATCAATAACAACTAGCTGCATTTTTGTATGTGCTGACCTTTTCAAAGCGGCATCCAAGTCACGCTCTTCCTTATAATTGAAGGCATCATCAAACCCAAGTTTATTCTTGAGCAAATCAACCTAGATTGAAATGTTGATATCATGGTGAATTCTTTCAATCGAAGGATATAGAGGATTTATTCAGTAGACAAATTAAGAAAATAAATTATCACTGTCTGCAGAAGATGTGATGTTAAGGGTATACCTTTTGTTCACTGCCAGCACTTCCGACAACATAACAACCCATCATCTTTGAAAATTGCCCAACAAGCTGACCAACAGCACCTGATGCTGCTGAGATGAAAACCTGCTCTCCTTTCTTTGGTGGCGAATTAACTTCATACAGTGCAGCATAAGCAGTAATACCAGGCATACCTATGGAACAAGTGTAGAAAAACAAATAAAATTTAAATTGTTTTCTCGTAATTACAATTCATTTTTCTAAGAGCTCAATTACCTAGAATTCCAGTGTAATAGGAGAGGGGAACATCAGTGTGCTGGATTTTGAAGAGGCTTTCTGGCATTTGAATGAGACTATATTCTTCCCATCCTGTTGTTCCCCAAACCAAGTCGCCTGCGTTGCAGTTTGGATGCCCTGAATCCAAAACTTCAGCCACTCCAAACCCATTTATGGGCTGCAAGGTGAGAAAAAGCCAATTGTATTAGCACAAGCAAAAGCATGGTAAAGAATGAAAATAAAACCCCTTACTAACTATAACTAAAGTTTTAAGTTTCTGATTTTAAGGATTGGTAGAGTTTATATACAAATAAACACGTCAACCTCTTATATAGATCTCAATAATTCGAGGGATTAATTGTTGGCTCTGGGCGAGGATAACCTAGGTTCACCTAAAAATATTATTGTCCGGTTTTATTTTGATTTTGTAGGAGTGAATACGAAGAAAATTTTCAATTTAACTGATGAAACATACAGAGCCAGGGACATAATACTCGGAGACAGATCCTAAAGGGCCTCGTAAACTCCTCATTCGGAATTGCATGGTAGGATCGCAAGAAAGGTACAAGTTCTTCACTAAAACTGCATTTGATCCTGGGGGAACCTTGAGCTTAATGGTATTGGTTGCTATATACATGTCAGATTCTTTGGGATAACCAGTAACATAGTCCCTCAATATCACTTGTTTGTTCTTTACCTCCTCTCCCTTCTCCATCATCAATCCCTTGTTGAGTCTTTTAGATCACAATGGTTGTTTGAATTGTCTATATTTATAGTTTGGCACTGTTGGTGTTACGAGGGGTGACTCGTGAAATCTCTTGACAATCTTCTAGGCGCTGCAAGAGCTTGTGCTTCTTCTCCCTTGACCTTTTACCAATTTGACGCAACTGCTTACAACAGCTACATTTCTTGGGCTTTTATGGAAGCATTTTGCTGTGGTTTGTTCTGCTGAATCACGGTTTGAACTTTATTGGCAAAAAATTAAAAAGAGGAAAAAGGTCAGTATGAGATTTGAGTTCTGCAGGCAATTTAACTGTGTCTTTGGGTGAGAGCAACTCATTGTATTTGGAGGAATTAATCTCTCACTTATGATTGGAATAATAATTTGATAAATAAAATTAAAAAAAAAAAAAAAAAAAAACACTTGGCACTCGTGGCTTATGTAATTGCAAACTTTGTTTTTACCAAGTACTGGTTTGGGTGTTGAGTGTGTTCCGTCACATATCATTGCTTTTGTTGACGCAAAATTGAGGCTTTTTTAAAAAAATGGTATATTTTGCTTTTGAAAATTACTAAAGCGGTATACTTTTATAAAAATTTTACGAGTATGGTGTATGTCGACTTCTTAAAAGTCAACTTTGATTTTGGTAAAGTAATTTTTGACAATTGTTCAAGGCCAGAAAATTTTGTGAGATTTTTAGATCACAAGAAAGTGTAATTAATAAGTATACTCCTTTGATAATTTTAAAGCAAAATATACCATTTTGGTAAAAAAAAAAATCCAAAATTGAAAAAGAAAAATCACAAAATAAACTATCAATATTAATCTTTTATTTAATCTTATTTTTTTTATCATTTATTTAATCTTATTTATTACTGGAGTAGTTAATTAAGTACAAAAAAGATTATGCATTGATTAATCTTTAAATATTATTAAATATTGAGTGGTTAACTGTTCTTAATTAAAAATATGTACAGTAATTTTAATATAAAAATTGAGGAATTGTTGCGACCATCAATTGTCAAGTGTGTTTTCATATCTATTTATCTATTTATAATATTTAAATCCTAAGCTACGAAACCATGCACTGCCACGTTGACATACTATTATTTGCCACATCAGCCCATTTGCTCATGTGTCAATATCTCATGAATTCTATCTTCTATTACATCTTTCCTCTACCACTACTGCTCTATATAATCTACTCCTTCCATTGCAGATTCAAACCTAAATTTCATTCTTGCTTTTTTGAAATGCTTTAAACCACACTGAAATTATCATTAGAAATCGATCAACAATCGTAGGTGGCATTCCTTTCTTCTCCTATTTCGTCTATAATTTCACTCTTATTTCTCCAAACTACAATTCTCATAAGAAATCATGTAACACCCTATTTTTCCTAATGCATGATTTAAGGTTTTGATAATTAAAAAGTGGAAATTAGATATGTAATATAGGTAATTGAAAGAAATAAATAAATTGTTGTTACGTATGGTTTGTTGTATGTGATGATAGTTTTGTGTTGTTTATTTGAAATTCTAGTTTGAATTTAGGAAGTTTGAGATATGTGCTTGAGCCAATTTGGTTGTGTTGTGAGTTTGATTTTGGGTTTTTGAGGGAAAACAGTTAAGTTAGACCAATTATGAGATATGGGGAGTAGTTTGATGAGTCATGATCCTCAGATAGCCTAAAGTCCTTATGAGAGCTCCGGGAAGTCAAGGTATAAAAGGAGGGAATGGGGAGTTTCTTTCATTCTCCCATTCTCATTCTCTTTCTTCTCTTCATCTCTGTCTAGATTTCTCAAGTTATTAAGTGTAGTCAAGGGATTCCAAGCTTAGTTTAGTGCTTTGGGTGAGAGGAGGATCAATTTGTGGAAGATTTGGCTCAATACACCAAATTCTCAAAGAACCTAAATTCGGATTAGGAAGCTTTTAGAGGTAAGGGAAGCTTACTATTGTTTGATTTTGTGTTTGTGACTATTGATATGTCGATTTAATGCTTTGGAATCGGTTGATTTCTATGAATATTTGTGTATCTGGGTTTTGCCAACAAAATAGGTTTAAAAGGGGTTTTTGATATTTGTTGATGATTTGTGGATGAAATTGTTATGTAATCGGTTAGAAAGGTATTAGAAGTTACTAAAATTGTTTTGTGATGCTTGGTACTAATTGATCTTGTCAAAAATGGTTGTTGGTAATTGATTTGCGAACAAAAAGATCGCACTCACACCCAGTGATGGATTTTGTCACTTAGCGATGGATTTTGCAAGTCGTTGGAATTCTGTCACTCGCTTAGCGACGAAAATGCTCGCTTAGTGACGGGTCCTAATGACTCTCTATAAGTCATTTGCTTAACAACGGATCTCTCGCTTGGCGACGGAATTCGCACTCAACGAGAGAAAAACATAATTTTCTTTGCTTTATTATTGTTGTTGTTTGTTGATGACTTTATTAACTCCTATAGATGTCAAATGTATATTTTAAGATAATTGGATGTTTAAATGGTTTTCTAAACTAGCTTTTGGTTTTTCTTTATTATTATTGTGGATTTGTGTGATAAATGGTTGAAAAGTGGTAGTTGGGTGGAAAATTGCTTAGATAGAACTTCCACTGGTTATGTTGTGTTGTTGTGGTGAGACTTCTCACAAGGGATGTAGGTCCCAGTGCTGTGTGAGAATTTTCACAAGGTATGTATTGCTTGGATAGTGCTTTATCTATTGACCATGCAAGAGACTGGATTGGGCCTGCATAAGGTTGATGGTGACTGTTGGACCATAGGTGGTGCTAAATAGGCCACGTAGTGTGATGATGTGATATATATATATATATATATATATATATATGGATATTGATGAATGATTGTGGTTAAGTTGTTGCTGTTGTTGTTGTGACTCATACATACATGCATATGTTGTTAGCTGAAGTTGTATGGGCCTCATGCCATATGTGGGTAAGCAAAAGAAGTCTTATTTGCTATAATTATTTTCATTCTCCACATAGGTTTCTTGGGTTTTGTGATGTATTCACTCTTATTTCTCCAAACTACAATTCTCATAAGAAATCACATGTGGTATTACTTCTTTTATTTTGTCTATAATTTCACTTATTTCTCTTATTAAAGACATTTTTGTGAAAAGAGACCTTCTTTGCTGCAATTATCTTCATTCTCCACACAGATTTCTTGGATTTTGTGATGTTGTATTGGAGTTGGATTCATGACAATTAAGGTTATGAAATTTGAGGTTCAATCATTCTCTTCTTAAGAGGTATATAAATATCTCTTCATAATTTTTTTTCTTTCAATATGTGCTCCTTGTATGTTATGAATATCACGAATGACTCTTCATAATTTTATTTTCTTTTAGTTTGTGCTCCTTGTATGCTGTGAATATCATGAATCACAATACCTTCACTCCTTGTACCTTTTATCTCATGGACAATTGAGTAATAAAAATCTTGGTGATAAGTGCTATTATATATGTTACTCTTCAAGTGTTACCTCTCCTTTCATTTCTCTTCATACCAATTATAAATCATATTTAGTTTTTAGTCTAATGCCTATTGTTATTTCTCTTTCCTTTTAAGTTCTTCTAATTTAACATGCTATTAATTAGTTCTTCATCTGTCATTATATAACATGCCAATTTGTTGGACCTTAACTTAAGTCCTACAAAAAAGGATAGATAGGATAAGAGGAATTGACAATCGTGTTAACTACAATCAGCAAAATTTTAAAGTAATACAATGGTGCCTTATGTAACGTTTTGAATCAAATATATATTACAATACATGTTTTGTCATTATAAGCATGGGATGCTCTATAAAGTCAAAGACTTTTTTTTCAATGAGTAAGAAAGGTGTAGTGTTGCACGAGGGAGAAGAGGGAGCATTACACGAGGTCATGAGGAAGAATCACAAAATTACAAAGTTATCAAAAAAAAATTAAATTATTTGCCTTTTCATTTTTTGCTAAATTAAATGATAATTAATATCTCTTAATTACAAATTAATCATTAATAATAACTACTAATTAAATATAATTTTAAATTATCAATTATTGATTACAAATTGTAACAGCATTTCAATATGATTAAAATTTTAAATTGTTAGTTATTTAATACAAATTCTAATATAATTATCACGTTTCATTATAACATAATTATCTAAATTAATTTTTGTTATTAAAATATTTAGAACAAACTTTAATTTCATCATCATTCTCTTTAATACATTATATCCTAAACATATATTTAAATTAATTTAAATCAATTAATAAATTTAAAATAATATTTAAATTTATACTTTTAAAATATACCTAAATTTAAAGACTCATGCATAATCTACCAATATACTTCAATTTCAATTAATTCCCTCAATCATATAATTTAATTATATAACAACTTGATCACTGCAAGAATTAAAAGTGTTTGTTTTTAATTGTAAATTATTATTGGATTTTTTTATTTTTATTTTATAAACTCCTTAATCATTTTCAAATCATGCGGTACATTGGTGGCTATTAATGATCCTATCGGGAAATGTTTACCCTTTCATTATTGTAGAATCATACTGAGAATCATAGTAAGAAAAGTCAAATATTTTAACCAAATGATTTAGTATCTTTTCTTTTTTAGATTCAGTATATTAGTTTATAAAACTTTTTTTAATTTATCTTATAACACATAAATTAAAGTATATTTTGAAAATTAATGTGATAGGTAAGTTGATATTCAAAAAGATTAGAATGTTCAATCTTTTCACGTGATTAAGAGCCATAATATCCCTTTTGAAGTTCAAATGTTAGTTGATGTCATCATTATAATTCGTGCAATGTCAGTTATTATTTGAATTCAAAGTATATTGGTAGATTATGCATCAGTCTTTTAAATTTAGGTATATTTTAAAAGTATAAATTTAAGTTTTATTTTAAAATTATAAATTGATTTAAATTAATTTATATATATGTCTAGGTATCATAAACTAAAGAGAATGATGATGACATTAAAGTTTGTATTAAATATTTTGATAACGAAAATAATTTAGACAATTGTGTCATAATGAATCAAGATAATCGTGTTTGAATTTGTATTAAGTAACTAATAATTTGAAATTTAAATCATAATGAAATGTTGTTACAATTTGTAATCTATAATTTTAAATTATATTTAATTAGAATTTATTATTAATGATTAATTTGTAATTAAGAGATAGTGATTATAATTTAATTTAGCAAATAATGAAAAGGCAAACATTTCTTGGTATAATCATTAATAACCACCATTGTACCACATGAGTTGAAATGATAGAGGAGTGTATAAAATAAAATAGAATCTAATAATAATGTACAATTAAAATAGATGTTTTTAATACCTGCTATGATCGAGTTGTTGTATTATTAAATTATGAGATAAAAAAATTAAAATTTTAGTTATTGAAAAAATTCAGTTATTGACAAAAGGTATGGAAATATTATTAAATATAAATATCATAAAAAAATATTTTTGTACTAAAACTTAAAAATTTATTCTTCAATGACAATTGAATTGGTTTATAAGGTGTTACATATTTGAAAATAAGAGAAATTTTTATAACTAATAGAAATAAGAGATATTTCAAATATTTATATAGTAATGTAAGAATTGAGATAGTAATATTTAATAATGTGTGTAAGGTAAGTAATTATTTAAATTTGTATTGAATTGGTCGTTATATATCTCATACATTTAAATAGTATGTGTAAGGTGTTCTGAAAATACAAATTTCACTCTACCTTCTCCTTTGTTCACAAAAGAATCCAATAAATTAAAATGAAGTATCAATTTCTCTAAGACCTCAACACTCATCATGATAATTGGTTTCTCAAAGTTCAAATCATTTAATTATGGAAAGTTTTTACGGCACAAAATGATCAAGGTCCAATCTTATTGGAAATGATACTATTGGATGAAAAGATAAACATTTCTTTTTGAATTTTATACATCATTCACATAAGTATTTCATATATCATGTTTATTGCTTTCTAATTTTTTTTTATTACATTTTCTGCTCTATAAAATAAAAATATCACACCGACAAAGTTTATATCATTGGCAATTTATTTTCTACATTAATCCTCTAAAAAATACTTTTTCCAAACAAAGTTTATAATCAAAGTTTCTTATAAAATTTAATATATGCTAACGTTTACTTTTATGCTCATGTTCAACAACCATTAATTGCTCTTTCTATCACCTCATCCACAATATTCTAACAATCTTAGTCTTCTAAATTTTGATAAATATATGTCTTCTACATATAATTTACAATTATTTTAATTTGTAAATTAAAATTTTGACAAACATTCATTTACAAATAATTTGTATAATTAATATAAATTTGACAAATATACATTTTGTACATATAATTTCAATAAATATTTTACAATTATTTATTTTTACAAATTAATGTACTATTTATTTTTTCAAATATTTTGAATATCTCCAAATTATATCATATACAAATATTCATTTAAAAATAATTTGTACAATTAATATAATTTTGACAAATGTATGTATTTTACGTATAAATTCAACAACTATTTTACAGTTATTTAATTTTAATATTTACTGTAACATTTCTTTTTTTTAGTATTTCTAATATCTTCAAATTATATCATATGCTTTTATTTATAAACCCGCGCAACATGCGGTTCAATATCTTGTTCATCTAATAGTCTTGTTGTTTCCAAAAAAACAAAAGAATTGTTAGTTAAACAGAAATGCATGTGGTGTGCCGCGATATTCATGAAAAGTTAGTTAAGTAAACTGAAAAATAATACGAGTATACAGCAGTCCCATGTAAAATTGCACAAACTGGTTTTGGATTAAGTAGAATACGAGCTTTAATTTTATTCGATTTTAATTACATAGTTCAAAATCAACATTGAAAATAAAATCGGAGGTTTAATTTTTATTGAATTTTTTTTTACACGTACAACAAAATGTATGATGATTCACATATATATATTGCACTGGCTAGGTAATTCACATACAACAAGCTGAATATGCCAAAAACTCACCAAGTATGAGCAACTTTTCAAGCCAATTTAACGGGTTCAATTCTCCATATATCTCTAGCATATTCATGAATGGTCCGGTCACTGCTGAATTTGTATGAACCAGCTGTGTTCAAGATTGACATTTTTGTCCATCTCTGCACCCACATCATTGAAATTTTAAATCGCTACATGAGTCATATGACATGGTTGACATTATAAATTTATAACTACTTGCATTAATACCTATGCATTAAGCAATATAATTTAGAAATGTATCAAATGAATGCAATTTCATTTATTATGTGCATGAGAAATTCATGCTAATAAACTTGGACGTTTGTAGGTATTATTTTCTCCATGATAGGTGCTCCATTCAAGCATTAAATTGGAGAAGAAAGTTCATTTGAAAATTCATGTTTTGTTCCTGAGCAGAGAGATAATACTTACTTTTTGATCACGATATGCCTTGTCAACTTCTTCTTGGCATTCCAAGTAGCTAGGGAAGTCCTTGCCAACAAGGAAATAATCAGCACGACCATAGCCTTCATTCCCTTCCAAAGACCCAATCAATTCTTCGTAATTGTAGGGGCCAAAAACACCACTTCTTACATATGCCTTAACTTCTTCAAACCGTGGGTCAGGTACAAACTGCACATATTATGGGATAGACCATACAATAGTAATGAGATTATGATAGTTCCACTGGTTTGGACTAAAATAATAATGATCTATACAAGCCAATTTTTATTGAATCTTCAACCGTTAGATTATATATATTTTGTTGCTTTCCTCCATGCCAATACAATATTTGGAAATGCATCATGATAGTAGTAGAGCAAATTAGCAGAACATGAGGGTCCTGATTTTGTTTAAGCTTTTAATGTTGCTGGTGCTTCATGTTTACTTTTAGCCAATGCTATTGTCACTGATATGGAAGCGTACAAAAGATGTTAGAGTTACGAGATTTTTCCTCATTTGATGTTTGAATTTTTGAATAAGTTTTAGATTTGTTTCTTTTATATTTGTTTTTGTTGCAGATTTTATCTTTTATGATTTGTTTTAGTTAGCTAATGTTATTTCAAATAAGTCTAGTAGAAGATGAGATCTTTTAGGATTGTCAAATTGATTGTAAGCCTATACATAAGGCATTCTCTTTTATAAATTTTAATGGCAATTTTCCTTCTTCAGTTTTAATCTCTCAATTTCTCTGCAAGTTCCAATATTTCTATATTTTATCACAAAAGATTTCCAACAGTGGTATCAGAGCTTGCTTCCTACGGGCTGTGAGGAAAAATATTTATTGAGTGCTAAACACAGTGGGGTTGAGTGCAAACACTATTGAGCGATTTATTTTTTTCAAGCAGCAGTTGTGGTGCAAATATGTCTACTTCCAACAATTCTTCATTGGTAATTCCAATGTTTAATGGTGAAAACTATCACATTTGGGCCGTGAAGATGAAGTTTGTTTTAAGGTCTCAAGGTTTATGGAAGGTTGTGATCTCTGAAGCTGATCCACTGCCATTGAGAGAAAATCCTACTATTGCTCAGATCAAAGCTTATGAGGAGGAGAAGCTGTAGAAAGATAAAGCCATCACTTGCTTGCATTCAGGACTTACAGATCACATTTCCACCAAAATCATGGACTTGGAAACACCTAAACAGGTGTGGGACAAGATCCAAGAAGAATTTGAGGACAGTAACAAGGTCAAATCTGTTAGGCTTCTCACAGTCAAGAGGGAATTTGAATTGATGAAGATGAAAGACAATGAATCAGTCAAAGATTATTCTGGCAGATTAATGGATGTTGTGAATCAAATGCGGCTTCTTTGTGAGGCATCATTTACGGATCAAAAGGTTGTAGAAAAAATCATGGTTTCGGTGCCTGAAAAGTTTGAACTCAAGATCTTTGCAATTGAAGAGTCTTGTGACTCGCAAACTCTCACAATTACAGAGTTAACTAGTAAGCTTCATGCACAAGAGCAAAGGGTCTCAATGAGAAGTGATGAAGCTGTTAAGGGTGCCTTTCAAAAGCTAAACACAATGGAAGAAGTTCTGAAAACCCACAATCTTTCAATAACAACAAAGGCAAAGCTGAAGGTTCTACAAGAAAAGGAAAGTTTTTGCCTTGTTCTCATTGCCAAAGATCCAACCATGCTAAAGAAGATTGTTGATACAAAGATTAACGTCTTTTTCACTGTAATTTTTGCAATAGACATGGCCACAGTGAAAAGTATTGCAGAAGCAAGAAGAAACAATCTGAGCAGCAACTAGAAAAACAGGGAAATGTGATTGAAGAAGACAACAATGAAGATGAGTATTTATTTATGGCATCACAAGAACTCAATTCACATGAATTGAATACCTGGCTCATTGACAGTGGATGCACCAGCCACATGACCAAATTTCTTTCAATTTTTACCTCTATTGACATATCAATTCAACCAAAAGTCAAGTTGGGAAATGGTCAAATTGTGCAAGCCAAAGGAAAAGGGGTAATTTCTATATCAACCAAGAAAGGTATGATAATTATCTTATATGTTCTTTACATTCCGGAATTGGATCAAAATTTTCTTAGTGTTGCACAAATGCTAAGAAATGGATATGAAGTCTTTTTCAAAGAAAAATATTGCTTTATCATTGATGAACATGGAACAGAGATGGCAAAGAGTGAAATGATCGGAATAGCTTTCATTTAAGGTTTGATTTAGTTGAATGTCATGATTGTATTGCCAAATTGATGAGTGATATTTGGCGTGAAAGATTTGGTCAGATCAACTTGAAGTCATTGATGACAGGAGGAGTTAAATTAAATAGTTATGACGACAATGATTCAAGCCAAGAAATTGATGTGCAACATGTTGGCATAAAGCACTTCCGAAATCAAGTTTGGAGTTCATGAAGGTAAAGCAGGAGTGTTAGAGTTATAAGATTTTGCCTCATTTGATATTTGAATTTTTGAATAAGTTTTAGATAGGATATTTGTTATTGTTGCAGATTTTATCTTTTTATGTTTTGTTTTAGTTAGCTAATGTTATTTCAAATAAGTCTAGTACCAAATGAGATTTTTTAGGTATTTCAAATTGATTGTAAGCCTATACATAGGCATTCTCTTTTATGAATTTTAATGGCAATTTTTCTTCTTCAATTTTAATTTCTCAATATCTCTGCAAGTTCCAATATTCCTGTATTTTATCACAAAACATTTCCAACAAAAGAAAAACCAGAAAGCAAGGGGAAAGAAGGCATCGAATGATGAATCATGTATTCTTATTTCTTTTAAAAATTACCTTTCCCTCAGCTCTTTCTTTCCGTAGCCCAGCAATTTCTTGAGCTCGTGCACCAAAAAGAAAGAAGTTATCTTCTCCAACCTCTTCTCTTATTTCAACATTAGCTCCATCAAGGGTTCCTATAAGTATGCATCCATTCATTGCAAATTTCATGTTGCTTGTTCCACTGGCCTCCATCCCAGCCGTGCTAAACACAAAAAAAGAAATGTCAGAAACAAAAACTGAGAACATTGATGATAATATCAGCCCTATAAAATGAATTCAAATTAGGACTTACAAGAATACAAAACCAACCAATTTGATTGTAAACCAAAAGTAAATTATTTTTATAAAAATATTTACTAATAAGGAAAAGTACCTGATGTGCTGGGACAACTCACTGCCAGGAATTAGCATTTCAGCAACACTTACATTGTAATCAGGAACAAATACAACCTACAGATTAAGATAAAGACTAAGATTAGTCGTAGTACATTGTAAAAAAGGCTAGTATAACACCCTCTGTCTTAATTATTTTAGCTTTTCCTTGGAGACTTGGAGTAACCAACAACCTGAAAATTCTTAAGCCAACATCCTATACTTGAATTTTTGTAGGGGGGATCTCCGTATACTTATTATCAAGTCTGAAGTATTATCAGCATGAAGCTGTTAATTACTTTAGTGATTTTAGCCCATTTTTTATGAGATATTTAATTATTTATTATGTTAGACTTAAACCAAATCATCTGTGAACAATAAAGTAAATAGATTTTTTCTGTTGGTTAAGAGATCTTAGGACCTGGTGTGGGAGGGTAGGCAAAAGCAAAGGCAAAGCGGCCTCAATGGGATTCAATCCTAGAATTAAGATATTTCCAGAGTGCCATTTGAGATAAAGCAAATAGATTTTTATTCAACCATCATTAGGCATAAGCAACCAAAATTTTGAATGACTATAATAGACATCACACTATGTTTAGATATCTATGCCCCAAGTTGAATCATACCTTCAAAAGATCTCCAATCTCCGGATCGCGATTGATTGTAGCTCCTACATCTGTGATGAATTTTACTATCCTCTTGGCTTGAACATATGTTGCAAATGCTTTCCCTCCAAAAATACAAACTCGAGGAACAAACATTTCTTTTCTTTCCTCAGCACTCAATTCTTTCATCTTTTTGTAGCGATAAACAATTCCCATGATATTCAGTAACTGTCGTTTGTATTCATGAATGCGCTTCACCTGAAAATGAATACATTAGATCTTTCTCTAACCATTAATTGAGTGCGGAAAAAGCATGCCATTGGAATTTTAATTGTTATCCCATTTTCCCAAGTAGGATTTTATGTAAGACTTCTTTTCTGTTGAGCTGACATTGATTGGATTTTGATGCGTAGTCTAATAATTTGCCAATACCCAGTTGTGATTTATTTTATTTTTGGTAATAATCACCAGTGTATTTGTGGAGAAAATATTACATACACCAAAAGCACTACATTTAGCCTAAAAAATTAAAATAGACATAAAAATTGAATCCATGCTGTTAGAGTAACTTTAAAGCAAGATTTAGATGGTTGATTGCAACACTCTTGAATTGAAGTATGTAAGAATCTCTCACAAAGGGTTGGTTGATGTTATTTTGCAGCACAGGAGTTTTTAGCTCACAATACAGGGTTGAGTCCCTTCTCTTATGTAGCAAATAATGAGACCCTATCAAATTATAAGAGTTTCTATAACAGAGAAGGAGAAGATGACTGTGATCCTACTGCCTAAGCGTTGCATGGAATTCTAAATCTATGCAACTATCGAAAAGCAAACAAGTCTATGAATTATGCATGCTTGGGTTGTTTTTGATTTACTGAAGTGTCAAGGAAGAACCAAGAACTAACATTCATTCCTTTATCAAGATGAAAATATGCAATCCAGTCCTTCAATACAAATGTTAACTAAAACAGTAGATGAAAGAAATGATTAAAATGAAGTAGTTGCTGACAGAAAATCAACCTGTACATCAAACATTGCATTTGGATTGACAACATAACCCGTTTTCTCTTTGAGAAATGATGCAACCTTAATCTTGTTTCTTCTTTTTGCTTCTATCCACTCTAGCTGTAGATCCTCATTATCTGCAAACTGTTGAATAAAATTCATTTATAAGAAAAAATATTGAAACTGTTGGAATATAGGAAAATATCTAATCATATCTTAAGATTATCCTCTAAGATTAGTTTCCCTATTTCCTCATTATCTCTTAGGATTAGTTACCATATTTCCTTGGGATTATGATTAGTATAAATAAGGGTTATTGCTCTAGGTTGTATGAAGTATGAACTTATCAATGCACTGTTTCATTCTCTTTTATATCTTCCTCCTAATAACTAAAATTCCAAAATTTCAATAACAACAAAAAATACCATAGTGATTGCGCATAAAAAAATTGTGTACCAACTAATAAATCACCTATGTTGCTTGCTGCCAGTATGAAGTTATATATATGATCAGTCATGCACATATATTCATTATCTAACTGTGGAAGTTAAATCATGTCACATACAACTTATCCAATTCAAATATTATTTTAAATTAATTTACCTTGCGAAGTATAGCCAATTTCTCAAGATCCGTTACCCAGTCTTCTGTTCCAATACACTTGGTTA
The DNA here is from genome assembly GCA_004329165.1 of Spatholobus suberectus. NCBI lineage: Eukaryota > Viridiplantae > Streptophyta > Magnoliopsida > Fabales > Fabaceae > Spatholobus > Spatholobus suberectus. The sequence continues at coordinate 44,441,275 of CM014733.1, read as the reverse complement.
TGATTTTACTAAGATCAGGATTACAGAAACGGATCCATCTTCTAGGAGTCACTCCATTTGTTTTATTCTGGAATTTGTCAGGCCACAACTGTCAAAAGTTATATGATAATGAAATTTGATGAGCATTTTATTTTCTGGATGTATATACAGAGATATCTCAAGAAAGTAATTGTTCTTGAAAACAGAGAAAGAGTCTGCTGGTATTGTTACCTTGTAAAATTCATCAAAAACTTCCTCTTTTACAATCTCACTATGAATCGCAGCTACCCCATTTATAGAAAACCCTCCAACAACGCATAGATTAGCCATGCGAACCATCTTTGGTAGTTTTGGATCAACTTTGAATCTCACTTCTATTTTATTGTCAGTATCCTCTCCAACAGATGGGTTTTCATTATCTTCTTGTTGTTCCTCTTCTCCTACTTCATCATCATTGTCTTCTTCTTCTTCTTCTTCTTCTTCTTCTTCTTCTATTATTTTTTCAGTTGCCTTTACATCATTATCATCAACATCAATTTCCTTCACAGGATCAACAGCTGGAGTCTCTTCTGTAATACCAAGCAGCTCCATCACTGAGTTAGGCAACTCGATATTTTCTAGTATTCTCATTTTTTTGAGACTTTGTTGCAACAAGTCAAGATCATCCATCCCATACTCAGCAACGATTTCATGTATCAACTGGATAACAAACCAAACATGCATAACATTAAATAAGATAAGATTTCATAAAGCATGACATGTGAATGGGCTTATGAACCAAGAACTATATGTAGCATGACAATCTAAAAATCAAAGCCACATATGTTTAACATTACCTCCTCGTCTATCATTCTTATTATTTCCACATGTCGAGGAAGCAAATCCTGCAGAAGTGTCAAACTCCATTTCTCTAGTGCCTCCGGTAGAACTGTGTGATTTGTGTAAGCAACCACTCTTACAGAAGATTCATTAAAAGAGTTATCAGACAATGTTTAAAAAACAAAGTAGTAGATACATTGAAAAGTGAATCTATAAAGCACTCAAGATGGGTTAGAAATATTATTATTGAGAAGCTGTGAATTTTGAAAATAGGAACCTACTCTATTTGTGTAAGTTGGCACACTGGTACTTGGCCAATGTAGCAGAAGCAGTCTTGTTAACACAATTGCATCCAAGGATTAAAAAAGAAACTTCAGAACAAAACAAGCTTACTTGCCCTAAAACAACTAAATAACATTTTAAACACCAGTTCACCTAAAAGCAGCATTTCCCTCAGGAAGAGCCCTTCAGAATTCAATGTAATTGGTGGAAAGGATTGAACTATGAGGCTCTAATACCATTTTAAAGATCAACTCTACTAAAAGCCTAAGCTATTAGCTGAAATCTCAACAATGGTTTTATATCTTGTAGTACATATAAGCCAATTACACAGATTTTGCAAAACAAAGCACCTTTTAGTAATATTCCAGGCCTTCTCCCAACTCAAACCCTTGACATCCATTAATATCCTAATTAGCTCAGGAATGCAGAGAGTTGGGTGAGTATCATTCATTTGTACCACCACTTTACCTGGGAGAGTATCCCAATTTACTCTCTTTCCTGATCTCTTTTCAAAGCATGCAATAATATCCTGGAGAGAGGCAGAGCATAGTGTGTATTGTTGCTTCAGTCGTAGAGTCTTTCCTTCTATTGATTCATCACCAGGGTACAGAACGTAGCATATCTGATTGCAATATAACATTTAAAAAAAAAATGAGCATCATTTGTGATTTATGCAGACAGTCTACTGAAGTTAGTGTTAATACAAAGAAATTTATCTGATGATTAGGGGATGAAATGGAGGTGCAAGTACAATTTGTAAAAAGAAGAAAATAAGCTTTAGTTCATACAACAGTTACAATATTCTAAAGGTTAAAGGAGGAAAAAAAAAGTTCCACAGACCTTCTCCGCATTCTTCATAACAGCATATGCTTTGGCATGATCTCCAGAATTAAAAGCTTGCAAATCAAATTCTTCCGGTGAAACTTTAGTGGACCACAATCGCAGGTTTATAGTGGTTCTAGTTTTGTATCCAGGTATTGGAACATCATAAGCAACAGCCAATATATTTTCTCCTCCAATCCACTCTTTACTTCCATTTGGCCCTGAAATAACTTCTCCATAGAATTTAACTGGATAAGAGACATCATTTCTCAGAATTTCCCAGGGATTTCCCATCTGCATAGAGACACTTAGGTCAGTGAATCAATATAAGAACTTCTAACTTACTAAGATAGCCTTCCAAATCCCCCAAAAGAGTAATAAAACAATTAAAGATCAATGCATGCCTAACCTAATATGAAAAGTGGCTTCAAGCCATTAACTGTGAATTGATGCATATAAATAATACCTCAAGCCAGTTTTCAGCAACTTCCACCTGTCCATCCTTTGTTATATGTTGTTTGAATAAACCATACTTGTATCTAAGTCCATATCCCCATGCAGGGTAATTCAAAGTTGCCAAGGAGTCCAGAAAGCAAGAAGCAAGCCTACCTAATCCCCCATTCCCAAGGGCAGCATCTGGCTCCTGTGGATTTCACATGAAGTTGCATTTAAATAAGCTCTACTTAATTATTGACAGTATGTCCATAAAATTGTCATTCCTGAAGGGTTACGTGGTTCTTCTGCAGTTTTTCTTAGTCTTTTAGGAGTTTGTTTCCATAAAAGATAAATGCTTTTTTACTGTTAAACTTGATTGCTTATTTCCTAACAATAATCTTTAAAAAAATCTTTTAATGATCTTGGGAATCCAATATGAAAATATTTATTTGAAACTATTTTTTTTGTCTAGAGAAAGCCTAGCTGTAGGACTAACTGATAAACAAAAATGGTAACAAAAATTAAATCACTTTATAGTTTCTGACAAGAGAGGAAAATCGTAATATGAATAAACCTGATTAGCCACATCCTCTAAATTGTGACCCAGCTTTCTGAGAGCCTCAGCATAAGGACCCGAGAGCTGTAAATTCCCAATTGCATTTAGCAATGCCCTACCCTTCACAATTAGGAAAAAGAATATTAATTAAAATTAGTAATCGTTTGCAATGAAAATGAGCTCTGCCTCAATAAAGAAAACTCAATATGAACCTGTAGATACTCCATAGACATATAATAAGCTTGCTTAACATTCATCCTTTCATAGTTCTCATTTGTTGCATTCCAATTTATGATGAGGGAATCACGAACACTCTCTGCAGTTGCAAAGAAAGCCTTATTGAGCTCAAACTTCTCTGGAGAAAAAGGGGTGGTGAACTCGGCATGGAATTTGATGCTTGAAGCAATAGATGCAGAATCTGGTACAAATTCATTGAGAGTGTCTGCAAGTGTTAAGAAAGAAAGAATTATTAATTAGGACCTTATTTACTGGAAAAAGAAAAACAATGCTCAGGCTATATTACTAACAAATCTCATATTTTCAGTTCAATAGAAACATAAAGATGGGAAGAAAATCTGGAGCACACTTCAAGAGGACACTGCTATATTGGCTGTGATATTGCTTAAAAGAGTTGCTAGTATGATTAACTGAATAAATAAACATAGAATTTGTTCATCTAATAAGAGGTTTGGCCACTAATTTCATTAAGACACAAAGAAACGTGGTTAGCATGAAAGGACTAGGAGAATGGAGTAACAGCACATTAATTAATCCAGTACTAGTCCTATATATCTTATGATACATCACCTTCAACAAAATTATAATATAATGTATATGGAATTTAAACTTAAAAAATATGGAGCAATATTTTTTATGTTCTCTGTATTTTGTTACATTTCCTCCAGCAAACATCAAAATGGGTAGAAAAGCAACACTATTAAGAGATGGCTTACACTGCATAGTAACTTTATTTTCCTCAAATCGATTTTTCAAATCCAAATTTTTTAAGAGTCATCCTTCCTTTGGTGATGTAAGATTCAATTCAACTCCTAAATATATGTTAAGAGTTGTAAACCATAAGAAGCCACTATTTAGATCAGCTATTATGTGCATTGACAGTTTAACTCGATATATTGTTGAACATGGCCATGGTTCCCCACTTATTACTTCTAAGAACAACAATGCAGTAATAACCAATTAAACCGGCAAACTTTTCCAAAAATGAAAATCTTACAAGGCTAACTGAAAAATATATAACTATATGAAATCTGAATTATAAGCATGAATTTTCTGGATTATATATTAGAATGAAAAGAAGTTACTAAAGAAATAGAGTGTCAAAGTAATAGAAAATGCAAGCAAGGAACCTTGTGCAGTGAGTGGATGTTTCAGTTCCTGCTTCTTGTCGCTGGCAACATTCTTCACGCAGAGCCGTCTTATTGCCCGTCTGGAATTTGACTTTGTAATGACAAACAACTGCCAAATATTGTTTCTGTGACTGAAACCTATGAAGCTTGATTTTGAATTGTGATGTAAAGGAGAGTTGGAATGACTGCAGGTTGTTGAGAAGGGCAGAGCAGCCATTGCTGCAAGGCTTTTTTCAATCGGTGTGTATGTGTCTCAGTGGAAATAGTAACACGCAGCACAGAAATAATGTTTATGCAATGCTGCTTTGACTTGTGAGGAAGGGGGAAAAAATGAGTGAAAGAGAAAGTGTGTGTGTTTGTCTTCTTATCCTTATTTAATATCTTGGTATTTGTAGACGGTTCTCTCATTTTGAACACGAGCTAAAATATTGGATGTCGTTATCCCCATTCCTTTTTGTAACACTGGTTGGTTTGTCCTCCTTCTTCCCTTCCATGATCAAGAATCATCGTGATTTAACTGCACTGTGCATGGAACTAGTTAATGACCAAATCACCCCTCCGATATTTCTGGGTTTCTCCATTACACATTTTGATTTTTTTTCTTTTAGTAATTTTTGTCCACTTATTGATACTACACGCTGGCTTCTTGTCAGAATATGGCCACTTGGACTGTAAAGCAACGTTGCTACTTTCCTATCGCTGGCATAAAATCCTACACTTGACAAACAAGCTTTGGCTCACCACAGCGCTATTTGCTCCTAATAAAACACATGATTTGAGCTTGAATCTAGAACATTTTCTTAATTGATGGGTTGCGTGTAAGTAAATCGTAAATGTTCGTTGAAACCAGAGGCTTGCTTGACTTTGAAGAGGAACAACCATCTCTCCCTTGTAAGTTTCTGTATGAAAAAGACGTATTGCGCACAAAAAACGAAATAAAATAAAAGGTTTAATTTGAGTAATTCCTATCCGAAGACCTGCCCTGAAAAGAAGAGAGAAATTCGTTTGTTTCAATAATTAGGACACTCATAATATCTAACACTTTCTTTACTTTTTTTTTTCTTTTTTATTGATAAATAACACTTTCTTTATTTTGTTACAACAGTATGGTCTCATCCGATAGATCATATTACCTTGAATAATGTACAACAACACAAGTCCCTATAAGGAATGCCTTAAATGGTATAGTTCGGTAAGAAAAATTGCATATATACAAAGATAAGTCCTCAAGTATATGAGGTGACAGCTTAGGTGTCTTAAACAAAAAAGAGTGGAAACTTCACAGTTCCAAACCTTCATGCCATCTTGGTTTTCGTTTCTGTGAACCTTCATGACCTGCTCAAAAAGCTGGTAAACAGTAATATACAGTTCAAGTTTCCTCCGTCTTCACTGGAGTCCAATTGCTCCTGGCCTCAGACTTCTTCCTGGCACTTGTAATGTAACCAAGAACGTAACCCATGAATGCCCCAAGCACCAGCACACTTCCTCCCTTGACATACCAAGACAATGTGGATTCCACAACCTGACTTCCAGCTTTAGAATTAGCATCACCAATACCGTCATCTCCCTTACCACTAACAACTTCCCCAGATGCCAGAATTTCCACCATGTCATGCACCTCACCATCGTGGTTTCCCACATAAGAAAGCACAAGCTTCTGCTTTGTAGCCACCAGTCTTGTGTACCCAAACTCACCCCCACGGTACAGAGACCGTTCCGGCTGTGGAAAGATTGGGTCATCGAGATGGTCTGGCCTTGGTTCCCAGATGGGTTGCCAGTCTTGCCCTGCCATGCCAATCACAACATGAACAGTATATGCTTTTTTGTCCCCTGCTTTCTGACACACATTACCACCACAAGTGTAGTTATTCAGTGGACAAAATCTCTCGTATCTATGAACATGACCCCAAAGTGCAAGTGTCACATTGTTATTCACCAACAGAGGTTCCAAGTGCTCAAGCATCTTTCCTCTTAAAGCAGCATCCCTATTTTCATGGCTGGTAGTGTACATAGGCCTGTGCCCTTGCACTACCACAAAAGGAGTCTTGTTCCTGTCAACTGATTCCAAATCATGCTTCAAGAAGTTGTACTGGCTACTCCCGGGAAGGAAATTGGTCTCTGTGGATATATACACAAAGTGTACTGCTCCCATATCAAATGAGTAATAAAGATTCCTAGTTGGTGGGGCTGCAGTTCCAGTGGGTTCTGAAGAGTTTCCGGGCATGTTGAACCTTAAACTGTAAGGCACACCACACTCACCACCCCCGTCTTTTCCATAACTGGCCCAATCAGGTTTCCACGGCTGCAAAGGCCAGTCATACTCATGATTGCCAATGCAAACATGGTATGCCACTTTGGATGCAACAGGCTCAATCTGGGCGAAAAAATGGTCCCACAACCACGAATAACCTCTTGCGTAACTAATGTCTCCAATGTGCGAGATAAAGGCTGGCTTTTCGCCTAGAGCTTCAACATCACGGAGGATCCACTTCATGGTTGATATGCTTTCATCTTGCGTTCGCAGAAATGTATTATATGGTACAGCTGTTCCCATGTCACCAAACAAGAAGGCTATTGTTTCATCTGAATCACTATTCCTTGACACAAAGCTATGAGTTGCACTCCAACCTCCATTATCATTTCCAACCTGGCACATATTAAATTAATCTAAACAATTAATATCTCAATATTTCTCCATTCACAAAGTCTCACTGTTTGGGAGCAAAACATAAATTATGTTCCTGAAGATATTATTGACCAACACCAGGCAATTCAGTCCCAACAAAAGCAAAATTAATCCCTGACTTAGGCATTAGCAAACATTTGAATAAATAACTTAATTAAACACTTATTCGACATTCTTTTATCAAGCGAAAACTTATTCATTTTAATATGGCTTTTAAAATAGAATTTAATCAGAGTTTAATATGCCCTGCTAGTCCAAAACATATTTATACTATTAACCAATTAGAAACCATCTTTGGTATAACTTTGAAGACAATTATTATAAAAGTCAACAAACTTATACTGTTTGTGATTGGATGACGGTAAAAGATCTTTACATTGTCAGTACATATATTATTTATTCATTCAATTTAGAGTTCAATATGCATGCACAATCGGTGTAAAAAAGTGTCAACCAATTAAAAATCATTATTTGTAAAACTTTTAAGACAATTATTATAAAAGTCAAACAAACTCAATAACAATTTCTGATTGAATGATAGTATAAAAAAACTTTTACACTGCTGGTGCATATTTATTCTTTAATTTATATATGCTCTTAGTGTAAAAAATTTTGCAAACTTCCGATAAGGATTTATCTTATCGCTTCATTGTATTAATAAACAGGGTAAAGTGATCAAATCCTATTGAATATATGCATACAGTTAAGATAAATTAAGAGCTTATTATGGTGTAATAAAGTAAACTCTTTAAAAAAAAATTAAGAGCTTATTGAAAGGTCCAAAACCAGTCTCACAGATGTAATAAATTAAACTCTTTCAAATGCTAGCGTGACCCATTAGTGGCAAATGTAGCACCTAAGCGGCATCCCACTTAATGCAACCCCACGAGACTCATTAGAGTAGAGCACGTCAGAGCCAAAATAATCAAAACTTGGGACCATATTTTTGCCAGATTCAGCGACCCACATTAACGTCTCGCCCTCACTTACCCAGCAAAGAAAGGAAGCGTTGTAACGAAACCACGAATAGGTATTTTATTTATTTTTATGCTTACCTTGTAATAGTATCTCCGTCCCTTCTTCAAATCCGTAACGAGCGCGTCGTGGATGTAACCGGGGTCCCTCCAGCCCACGCCGGTGTTGGCAGGCGCGTCGCACATGTGCTCCCTCTCGTACCGCTTCACACGCGCGAGCGCCACGCCGTCGAGCTCACCCTCCCTCTCCCCGTACAGCACGTACGTCTCCTTGGGGTCCCGCGTGACGTACATCACGCGCATCGCGTCCTCTTGCTCCGCGAACGCGAGGTGGATCTGCTCGGGGCCCCGACCCGGGAGAAAGGAGACCTCGTCGGAGAACGCGAGGAGGTGGCGGGTGACGGGTAAGGGGTTGTGGTCGTGGTCCTGGCGCTTGGGGTTGATTTCCGATCGGGTCCATCGGAAGATCCGGAAGGAGTAGTTGGACCGGAGGTCGACGAGGGGGAGGGAGAGGGAGCCCGACCCGGATTGCCAGGAGGGGGACTGGGAGAGGAAGCGGTAGCCGATGAAGCTGTCGTGGGTGGAGGTCGCCGGGGAGTAGATGGCCAGGAAGTCGAGCTCGGACGGGGAGTCGACGCCGGACCAGCGGAGGAGGACGGTGTCGCCGGATTTGGAGAGGGCGGTGGGGGTGGCGGAGAGGGAGGGTTTGGATTGGGCGACGGGGGAGTGGGAGTGGAAGATCAATAACGAGAGGAGGAGGAAGGGGAGTGTAAGGGGGGAGGGAGGCATGGTGGTTGGATTTGGATGTTGGAACTACGAATCAACCATTCCTTGTTGAATGTTGGTTATTGATTGAGTATATTATATTAATATTCCTTGAGCCATTTCAAATTTTACAAAATTTCATTTTTTTTTAATATTTATAACAATTTTTCTTACGATACATAATGTAATATTTTTTAAAATACTTAAAGGTTGTTAGTTTAATATATAAAAAGAAAAAATTAGTTATATATTGACAAGTATAAAATAATTTTATATTGTCATTTAATCACAATTTATCCATATGATAAATTTATCGATTTTGATAATAATTATCTTAAAAGTTATATTAAAATTAATTTTTGATTACTTAATGGTGTATAGCAATTAAACTCATATAAAAAATATCAGCGTAATATTTTTAAATAATTAAAAAAATTAGTGGAAAAATAAAAAATAAAGGATATATCAAGTAAAATTTGACATAATTTAAAAAAATATCAGTGTGATTTATTCTTAATTTTATTCATGGCTGTTTGTTTGATCAGGGTGTGGGACGTGAAAAGCATCGTTTTTGCATTTTAAATGGCATATTCTGCTTATCCCCGCAATCTTCTCTTCGTGTACAATTTCCTGAGATTTTTTATTCCCTGTCGTGTTTAAATTATTATAAAGAATTACTGCATCGAGATGAATAGATTTAGATTTATGTTCTTAGAAGGTGGGATATTTTCATTTCAGTTTTTTTTTTTTTTACACTTATTTATCCAATGCTTGAATGGGATGAAATAAGAGAAAAAGAAGATATTACGAAAATATGACATTTTTTATTGTTTGGATGGGAAATAAATGAGAGAAATTACTTTTTGAAATTTCTTAGAAGGTTGCGGTTTGTTTCAAGAGAGAGAGCGAACATCTGCTGCACCTTTACTATTTTACGTCATGTTCGATTTGAACTTAGATGTTGGGGATTAATTATTTTTTAAATTCTAAAATTATTGAAAAGTAATCGAAAATAAAATCATTCCAACACACTTTTTCTTAAATATATGATTCAATTGTGGCAAAACTATTAATGCTCACGGGATTTGCTTACTCAACATTTTTTCTTTTTCTTTTAGTTATAAGAGTTTTTTTTTTATAAAAATATAACTTTAACTATGAGTTTAAACTATTGAGGATTGGGTCTAACAGAAGATGTAACATCCTAAAATTACTTTATTATTTAGTTATTATAAGGAAAATAATAATAATAATAATAATAAATAGCACTTAATTACATAATTATTTAATCAATTAAAAAAATTAAGTGGTTAAGATAGAATTGGTAAAATTATTTTGTAAAGTACAAAAGAATGCAAGAGATAAAATAATAAATAATAAGATAAAATTAGATAACATAATTGAATAATTCACATTAAAAAAAGAGAGAGAGAGATAAACAAAACCTCAACAAATCATGTTGGTGGATAAATATAAAAGAAAGAGGCAGTTTTTTATCTTAGTTACAGAGTTAATCTTTTTTTGAAAAATAAGAAAGACAGTAAACTGCTTGAAGATTAGGAATAAGAAAGAGACGGAACCAACCTCGTTAACACAGTTAATAGAAAGAGTACCGAACGACTTCGTTCCAAGAGGTGAATAAAACAACCTTTTCTAAATTTCCATGGTATGAATCTTTGGAATGTGATTTTTGGGATTTCGGATAAGAATAATTGGGATTAGTGACATTCAAGATATTATAATTGGATTACATCGAAATGTTTCTGTGTACTGGGTATAATTTTATACGGCTAAGTTATTTTTTTAATTTATATATAATTTTGCTTGCCGTGATTATTTTATTCCCTGGGTGTTAAACAAATTTCCGTGACGGAGCTTTACGAATCCTGGTGCATGAAACGAATACGCTTGAGCGGCAGAATTGGTGTTAATGCATTTTCCTTGGATGGGCTTTATTTATAATGATGCGTGGCTGTAATTCTTGAAATTGACCAAAAGCTTTTCAATTTGGTAGGCATATATGTATTAGAGTTATTTTGACAATCAGGCCCTGACTTTTCCACCTTGCATCACGTTGTTGTTATTATTATTATTATTACTATATATATATAATGTATTGTTTCATATTATGAATTGTTGTTTTTGATGTTATAGTGTTACTATGGTGTGAACTTGTGAATTGTTATTGATGTATGGAGTTTGTGAGCTTATTTGATAGTCATCAGGAATGATATATTTGTGCTATTGTGGAGTCAATGATCACCTTCTGGGAAGGAATGACAATATACATCTTATTCTGGGAATAAGATGAGAATATCACTATCCGGGATGGGATATCTATTTTTTTGAACATATCTATATCTGGGATGAGATATGATACAAGATACCTCCATTTGGGATGGGGAAGGCAGTGGGACGCCATTGCATTGATATGAGCTCATATACCTTAGTGAATCCAGGATTCACAGTGGGTCAGGGACTTACATTGGTTCTAGGAACCAATTATAAAAAGAAAATATTAAATATAAATGAATCTGGGATTCATATTGATTTTAGGAATTAAGGAGTCAAGTAGGGTGATTCTAGGAATCACTAAATAGTGTATAGAGTCAAGTGTTTGGAATACAAATATTTAGATATGAAAATTGTTGATTTCCTTTTTAATTATATGTTTGAACTGAATGTCTTGTACTTACCTTTTAAAAAGTCTTTTTATGAACTTATTTTTGCGGGTACCATAGTTGTCTTTTTCTGGTTACTGCACCGGCTGAGAACAACATTGTTTGCGAACAATTTTAGAACCTGTTTTATTCACTAGGATTATTATCTCATTAAAAGTGTTGTTTTCAGAGCACGAGGGCGAAGCTACAGGGACGGAGGAAGCTTGAAGTCGCAGTTTTTTTTTCTTTTTTGGTTATATTTTAGCTTGGTTAGTTTCTTTCTAGATTAAAGGACCAGTGCGGCTAGTTTGGATGTTCCTTTTTATTACTTTTCTTACTTTGTAGATGCCCGAATTTCAGAACAATGTTTTGTTTTTCTTTTCCTTATGTAAAGATTATAAATTTTTTTTCTCATTATTGAGGTATTACTCCAAGCAGTTTCATCTCTTAAATTTCACTTTCGTAATTATTTGAGATTATGTTTAATGTGGATTATTGTTGTAACGAAGGGCGTTACAGAAGATGCTAGTCCCTCCCTTGAAAGAGGTATTCACATTTAGTGTCTAGCAGTGCTTCAAACAAGATTGCCTTCAAAAAAGATACTGAAAAACCAAAAAACTACAAGTTTAAAAATGTAAATTATTTGCTTTTAATTTGATGCTATTCTATGCCCTTTTTAAAGTTATCATGAATTTTTCAAAAGTTTATTTTATATTTAATTATAAGTTTAGTCTCCATTTTTTTAGTGAATAATTGTAATCCTCATAATTTTAAGTACTTGCATTTAACTATCATATTTTCTTATTTGTGAAATTAGATCCTTAATTCTAGATTTCATACAATATTTTATTAGAAATGTGAATGGGCATTAAACGATTGCATATGACATTTTTTTATGATGTGACAAATGAATAAAAGAAAAGGCATAATTAAAAAAAATTAAAAAAAAAACTAGATGTCAGATTCCAAAAAACCTTCCTTTAAGTCCATCAATAGTCAAGAATATAATTTTATTCAATAACTTGCCATTAATCCTATACCTAAGTAGTTAAATGTTTCAGATCTCAATTTAGACCTTAAATGGCTTGTAAAGCTAGCCCACTCATCATACAAGTCCACTCATTATAAACATATAATCTTCTTATCACTAAGGATGATTGTGCTATCTTTAAGGACAAATCTCTTATTTCTAAAAATAATTCTCTTATCTCTAAAGATAAAAATAATTCACTCCTTACTAAGGACAAGGTCAAAGAGGCTACAAATACCTTATAAAAGCTCAACAAAGGTATGCAATCTCTCTAACCCTAGCCACCTCTTAATTCTACTCTTACTAACTTAAGCATCAAAATCATTACAGATGGTCCCCACTCAGTTACTTCTAACTTGAAGATTGCTTAGGGGATATTAACCCTTTAACATCCAACTTGAAAGCTCATGATAGGCGCATGCTCTGTAGCTTTGTTGGAGGACCACCGCTCATCCAACAAGACCATAAGGTACACGATCATTACTCTTAGGCTAGTTCAAAACACTAACCAACCCCAAAACTCTAAGCAATTTAGCCATCATCGAGTAGATAGCCTTATGGACCAATTTATAAAAGGCAATAGTTGCATTGTGTTTGATATGAATGAAAATAGAATGAATGGAGAATAAGAGAAAGAAATCAGCTTCCCTCACTTGGTTCTATAGTCAGAGATGAAAGAGTAATTGCTTTTGGTGCGGCCCTTGTCAAAATGTCTTTTTGCCTAATTTGCTGATGAAAGTGAGAAAGACCAACATTTTGGAGTAAAATCATAAAAACACTCTTGATAGTACCATATACACATATGGATGTAAGCATCACTAAAAGGGTGTGAAAATGTACAAAAAATTACCAAATTAAAGAATCTTTATAGTACCTAGATACATATATTAATATATTAGTTTAAATGTGCATTTAGATTAGAATTCACATTGATTTTAGTTAATTAAAATGAGTTTCAAAAATGAAATTATGTCTAGAAACATTAATTTAAAAAATAACTCAAACATAATGATTTTTTTAATATGTTAATAAAAATACTTTTAGATGTCTAACTTTTTAAAAATTATTTTAGATGTATAATTTAAACATAATTAATTTTTTTGAAAAATATGCCAATGGAAAATGAGTGATAAAATAATTTTTTAATTTATTATTATTCTTTTAAGGCTAAATTACATTTTTGGTCTTCTATTTTTTTTTAATCTGCAATTTTGGTCCCTTTTTTTTAGAAACATTTAGTCTTCCTATTTTTAAAATCTAGTAATTTTAGTCCTCCGTCAAATATCTTGCGTTAATCGTTAGTAATTTAATGTTGATTTGGACGTATCAATACTTAAATGACATGTTAAAGTCAAGTCAGCATTAGAGTCAAAATTGACACATCAGAGTCAACGTTAAATCACTAACGATCAATGAAAGAAATTGATAAAGGATTAAAATTGCAGATTTTTAAAAATAGAGAGACTAAATGTTTCTAAAAAAAGTAAGAGGACCAAAATTGTGAATTTTTAAAAATAGGAGGACTAAATATCTCTAAAAAAAAGTAGGGAGACCAAAATTGCAAATTGAGAAAAATAGGGAGACCAAAATATAATTTAGCCTTCTTTTATTTATCTTGTGTCTTGACTTTTTTTTTTAATTATTAAGAGCGTATTTTGTATTTTTATTCTTTTTACTACATTTCATTTTTGTTTAAGGGCATTTATCTCATTTAACAAATATATCTTTTCCTTTCCTTTCATTTTCTACCCAATCAAATATGGGAATAGAAAACTTATACTTTCCTTTCCTTCCACTTTCTCTCATACCAAACAACTAAAAAATCATCTCACTTTCTCCCCTCTTTATTTCCTTTTATTGTCTTTCTTTATATTTTTTTTCCTTCCACTTTATTTTGTCAACCAAACATAGTGTTAAGGTACAATCAACGATTAGTCACAAATTGGGAAAAGATGACAACCCAAAGTCGTTTAGGAAGAGTGCATATTGACTAGGGTTCTAATGTAAAGTGGAAAAGGATCAACTTGTTCAATGAACTTACCATGATTTGTGAAAAGGATGGTAATTCAAGTAATGGTTAAAGCTCTAATGCTAGAAAATGTATAAAAAAAAAGTAAGGTCACATTTTAGGCTAACAGTTTAATGAATTTTAGCTAGGGAAGGGAATGTGGTGTGGCAAGGTGGATATGGATAAAATGAAAAAAAAATGGTGGACATAGCTTGGGTGTAGACATTCAAAGAAAGATAGGAAGAGAAAAAGGATTAGTAATTGATATGATTGATGTAATGTGATAAGAAGATAGAGATAAAAATAAATGAGGGGTTGTCAATAGTGCGTTTACACTATGGAGGTGTCAAATAATAATGATACAAATAAAATTAGGTGTTGCGGCTTAAGCATGAAAAGGAAAGTCTAAGAACAATGGAGGCGCAACAAGTAAAGGGTTGCATGCATTAAGGTTAGGCTAGAACTATAGGGGGGGAATTTGTGATGATTATAATAGTGTAATTGGGTTTTTTTTGTGTATTTGAGTTCACATGTAGAGGACAAAAAGTGTTGTGATTTGGGATTGGGAGAGCTTAGATGATAGATGTGACACCTTCTACCCCGAAGTACTTATTAATGTATTTGTAATGCAGAAATAGTTTAACGATTTGCAAAATAAAAGGCAATATTTTAAAACTTTTCTTTGCATAGTATAGGACATCACAATCACGAGTCAACACATCATATAAAACCTCATGGATTAAAAGAAACAACTTTAGCTCATAAGGCCATACAAATTTGTCAAAAGATAAAACTAAACCAAAACACAATTTAAAAAATACCAAAACTAAACTATAAACAAAGAGTCTAACCCAGCCCCAATGTTCATCCATATCAAAGCAAAACAAACCCGAACATAAGAAAATTGTAATGAAAGTAGATCAATGCCTCTGCTCCGCGATCACTCCTCTAGATCCTGCTAAACCTCCTCTATACTCCAAAAGCATATAACAGGAACACAAAGAAATTCAAGGAGTGAGATACATCTCACATCATACTCAAAGTATAACAGTAGAGACAGATAGAACACACATAACGTTCAAATAATATATAGTTCTCATAAAACAACCATATCATTAGTATAATGCACATGTAATGCAATTTTTCCCTATCTCTACTCCATATACATGTGATACCAATACTATCATTGGGAAATAGTCTAGGAGTACATCTTTAGGGCTGAAGAAGCACAACCCTTTGTGATTACCTCCAAGTAAGCATTATCAACTAGCATGATGTCCTTTGGTACTAGTTAGGGTTGCTAAGCTTTGCGAAGTACGCCCTGACATCATAGGATCAGCATGAGTCATTGGATTTTTCCCACAGAACAACCCCCAAGGCTGGGCTAACAATCCCTTAGGGCCTTCACCATCCAGATTCATAATACTTCCCCCCATCACAAAATCCTAATGTCATGATGCATGTCTCATATATATTATGTACATAATCTCTAACAGGATTTCTCTTTCAATAACCGAGTACTATCCTCGCCTCTCACAAGTTAGGTCCCACATAAACGAGATACCACTTGAGCACCATCTTCGCCTTTCATAGGCTAGGTCACTCGTCATAATGATACCAAGTCATAACACGTATCTCATGTATAACATCACAAGTTACAATCACAACACAAGTAAGCAACATTCATAATGCTACGTTCTCACTTTCCTTATCCTATATCATATTCCTATCCTTAGACAGTCTAATTATTGGTTTCTTAATTCAATTTTTGATTTCCTATTCTAGTCTTACCAATTTTATCTTCCTAATTCACATGATTCATTGACAGGGAGCCCAGCATGGGCATGCTCCTTTTCTGAGACGCTAACCTTAACTTCATTGCACAACCATGCTTCATAAAGCACAGTCGTGTGTTATCTCATTGGCAAGCGTACCAACTCGTACAAGTAAGCAATGATAAGTACGAGTATTGTTTTCCAAAGGACTTATATAATACTAGGTTTTTGCACTATTGCTACTATCAAAAGAAATATTCAAGCAAACATGATAAAGATTCTTTTTGAAATTTTTTACGAACAATTAGAATGCGAAAATAAAGATTAATAACAGATAGAGAAAATGTTGGGGTTTGATTGCACTAAACCATCCTTTCATGCATATAAAGATTATTATTGAGTTTATGTCTTACTCATTACCATTAACTTATAACATTATCCAATCCCCAATCCCTAATCCCTAAGTGGAGTATATCTAAGTTACTTAGCTAAATCAACAATTCCTTGTTTAGTTTATCTAACCAACTCACATTAAGAACAAAGGTTAAGAAAATGGCTAATGAACCCTGTTCCATTCCTAAACACAAGATTTATTAGGTGTACACTTTAGATCTATAAAAAGCATGTGTTTTCCAACAACATCCCAATAATGAGATCAAGTTATAGGAGATCAAACCATAACAAGCATTAAGAGTAGAAGTGAAACACATATGAATAAAACATAAACATTCAATAATAATTTAAGAAGTATACATGAAAGTAGATTTAGTTACATCAAACCCCGATTAGGGTAAATCTAGCTACTCATAGTATAGAGAAGTAACCAATAGGAGATAAAGAACATAGATTGGAGGTTCATAGAGAGCTTCCCAACTTATTCCACTGCTCCTAGGGTTTTGAGAAAGAGGGAGAGAGGTTCAAGATACAGAGAGAGTGAGAGAGATCCCTCGAAAATGACTCCCCCCTTTTCTTTAATGCTACGTTTGCGCCTTCATTAATTGAGCTGTCCACTTTTGCTGAGCGAGAGTCCATCTTCGCTAAGTGAATCCTTAAAGTTTTGGCTTTAGGGCACATATTTTGCTCAGCAAGAATTGCTCTCGCTAAGCAAATCGTTCAACTTCAGAAATCTTAACTCTATAGAGTTGGAGCTTAAGCATTCGCAGAGCGAGTAACCTGCTCACTCATTCTGAACAACTTCAAGCCCTTTTCTTCAAATCCCACAAAAAATGATAAAAGGCTAATAGTGTAGAACACAAAGATAACACAAGAAGAGGGGGTTGAATTGTGTTATAGCAAATTTTCGCAATTCTTTTATTAACAACGTATTGTCTGAAACAAGATCAAAAAGATTTTCAAAAACGTTTTATAAGACAAACGAAAGCTAAAAGACAAACCGGAAAGCATACAAAATTTATACTAGTTCGTCTCACCCCAAAGACTATGTCCAGTTCTTGGCAACAACCAAGTTTTACTAACTTTTTCAAGTTATAAGTATTCTTTCCACAAGCCTTTTCAGGCTCAACCTAAGTAGTCTTTCACTTGTCTCTCCAAGCAAACACCCAATTATTCTTTGAATCAAAGCCTCTTCAAGCTTCCACCAATCTCGTTAAGAAAAAGGTTTACGCATGAGTTACCTCACTAGGTTTAACGTCTTAACAGACGAATATACAATGAAGTACAACAAGAATTTACAATCTGAAATATAAGAGCTTTTTCTTTTCTTAAAGAAGATATGAATTTTTCTGAATCAGCAATGACTATGTCAACCACATCAACTACAGCAACAGCAACTTTCGAAAGAGGTCTCTTCTTCTATTTATATGCTTCAAAAAGAATCTGTTGAGTGCTTTGGAGAAGACGACCTTCGTCTGATGAAGAGCGTCATTGGAGCATTAAATGCAGCATTTAATGCCTTTCACCAACTTGTCATATGATAAGATAAAGTAGTTTGCTTATCTTTTTTCTTCTTGTACTCAATCTTGTAGCAATTGTCATGTCTCCTCTCCCGTTCTGACATACACACATATATTCCTTCTTTTTCGCTAACTATCTTCAAGAGTAGGTATGTAGGCTTTATATGTTTCGAGGTAGCTTACGCTCTGATTGATGTGCAGATCATTTTAGAATGTTATCATCGTCTGTAAGATTTGTTAGTTACGAAATTTATCTAATCAAAAGATAAGACGATATTCATTTTAAAAACATCAGACGATTGCATGCAAACGAATAATCAGACAATTATGTAAGGACATATATAATTTTAACTATTTGTTATTATCAAAATATTTGAGGGTTATAAATTCGTCCTTTGTCTTAATAAATAGTAAAATGTTCTAATTAATTAAGTCTAGCTATTGATCCAATTTACTTACATTTGGTAAATTTCGAGGTCAATTAAAGTTTTAAGTAAGGAAAAAGGAGGATTAATTGCATAAATACACACCTAAAAAGTATGTATAGATGTCATTCATCATCGTGTTCCCCTTCTGCATGGTCATGCTCAATGATGCACGACTACAAGCACAACCTCCCAAATTTCCAAAGCGAAAATCTACGAATTGTGGTAGGGAAACCCCAAATCATCACCCTAAAGCACTTGCCATTTCATTATGTGTTATTTTAACCTAAAATAATGGATTCCTATTCAATATGAGTCATTTTCATTTAAGCCTAATCCTTTAATTCCTTAGCCAATCCAGGGGAAGTCTAGTTACCTAAACCTCATTAATTCCGTTCTATACCTAAACAGTACATTAATAATTACAAATTCCTTCAAAATCCTCACCACAAGAAAGCTACACAAGCTACACGATATATAATTCATTACACCCTTACCAACACATGAAGAGGCATATTAACGATTCTACAGACTAATAACATAGAAGGCAATCAAATTAGGATCATCCAAGAGTCACAGGGAAGAATCACATTCCCTCACATCACATAGGATACAATACTTGGGTTTAAAGTCAACCCCTTTACCCACGACATTGTACACCAGAAGATAGTCTCGCTCCCCTTACCTTGAGAAAAGCTAACTAGCAATGGGGACGAAGACGGCTCGACGACGTATCCTACGATCTCTTAATTCTGTTGCAGCAGTGCTTGTAAGGGTTCCTACAACGACTCTATTGCAACAACACAAGTTCCAAGGGAAAAGCGAGAATGAGATAAAGAATAAAGGGTTGGGTCTAAGAGACATAATAAATGCTTTTAAAGATAACTTGGGCTCCAAAAAATGGTTAACTAAGGTCCAACTGAAAAAAAGTCCAACTAACACAACCTTTAAAAACATTGTTTATTTTTTAAAAAAATATTTTAATTATAAAACCCCTTTTAATCTCCCTACATTATTTTCCCAAAATACTATTCATTAAAATAAACACACAATAAGCATCACAACCTACATATTTACATACATATATAGGAAAAGACAGTATTGGGGTGTTACAATAGTTCATGGTTAAGGAAGAGATTTCAATTCACCTATCATTTTTTTGGATTTTTTTAGTTAATATACAATTTGGTCCCTAAAAGTGGCAAGTTGTATTGGTTTGGTCCTAAAGCGCATGTTTATGCAAATTGATCCTTATAAATGTCAACTTACTAAATGTATGTTTGGTTTCGTGATAGGTGAGGTTAAAACCATGTTTAGAGTTGGTCAAACGTCACTTGACCATGTGAATGGGTGTTTAGGTGGATTTGAAGAAATCAATTTCTAATAGATGGATCGTGTTTTCCTTGAAACAAGCTTAGGTTGCTTAGCCTTCAACTAGAATCAATTGCCTTTTTTCTCTACTTTGCCTTTCTCATTTTTAAAGCTCCTAGTTGCCTTTTTGGAGCTTTGAAGTGTGCCATACTATTCCATTTTTTGGACACATAAAGAAAGCTTTTCTTTTTTCATATTTATATTTATAATATGGTTGTTGAAATGGGTAGTTGCCTATCCCTTTTTTATCTTTGCATTTATTTGGGTATTAACTCTGCTTGCTGCAAAGGAAATATACTCTAATAAGTGTTATTCTTCCTAAATTTGATATGGAATAGATGATGAAAAATTCTTTCATTATTCTTCTTGGACATTTACTCTACTTGTTGTCCTTGGTTGATTTAATCTTAAGCCTTCATACCTACTTGCTCAGGTGTAAAGGGACTTATATCCCAAGATTGTTTGATGAAAGTTATTGCTTTCATAAATATATGTTCGAAATTAATTGATTTCTTTTTATTGTTGAAATTGAATTTATTGCTCTTGTTATTTGTTCTCTTACTTTTATCCACCTAAGCTCATTGGTATGAGGTTTCATTGACAAAAGAATGTTACATTGAAGAATGTTATTTTGTCCTTTGGTGTATTGTGGGTGCCCTACTGAAGACTCTTAGGTTTTAAGGTGAGTTTTTTGCGTCTTCTTCTTTCTATTTTTTTTAAGTGTTACTGGTAGTGACTATTAGTAGTTCTTCATTTCTTGTATAAAGCTTGTTATTTGTATGTAAATTTCTGTGTTGTATTACACTATATTCACCCATTGTGCAACTATTAGATATATTATTTAGTATTATAGATCATTAAAATTTTATAAAATGAATATTTATATTGTTAGTCTACATATCTTACATTATAATCAGCTTATTAACTTGGCATTTAACCAAGCTAAAGAATAAAGACGAGTGCATCCCCTTGATCACTTAGATATTTTTCCATACTGATTAATTAATCCATTGCCATTATATAAGTGTAGCAAATTAGCAGTATCTTCTTTGATTTTTGAACTAGATAAAATCCTTAGTAACGATGCAAAATACTTGTTAAATGCATGACAAGTGTATCAGTCGTACAAGTAATAAAGTAGTGAGTAAAGAATCATCTCCACAAGGATTGTGGTTTAACAACTAATACAATCAATCAATTACCCTTTTGAACGAGCAAACAACTGATGAATGAAGCAACAAATGATTAATTTTTGGTTTCTAGATTTAATTAAGACTAATGAAATTAAAACAAATAGTGCCTAAGTAAAAATCAAAAGATAAAAATGGACTAGGTTCAGAATCCTGTCAATTATCCACTAATGTTATTTCATTCCATCCTAAATTTTTTATAATCATGCAATTGACATCTGATTTTACTAAATTAGTTTACCCTCAATTCCTTAGCAAGCAACCCTTTATATTACAATTATGAACCCTAATTTTTTAGGTGGGCATAATTAGAAACAAGTATTAGTTTTAAGAAATAGTAACAAATGCATACATTTAAACCTTATTCCTAGGCATAAGAGATAGATGGCCAATAGGTCAAGGCAAACTCAAATTTCAAATTCCCAATTGTAAATCCAAGTCCCAATTCATTTCTAAGGTGATCAATCAAGGAAAGCATTAAACACAGACCTATAGACTTTAATTACATGAAAAGATATGAAATTTAGATAAAAAAAATATTCAATTACGAAAGGTTTAAATTGAAATTCATCCTAACCTAACCCTAAGAAAATTAAAAACTCATAAAAAGAGTAAAGGAAACAAATCTAGAAAAGATAAATGAGGATGGAGTCATGAATCTTCAAGGATTGTTTCAAATTCTTTCAATTTTTAATGGTGGAGAGTGTTTCCAAGAGTCTCTTTTACTTTCACTTACTAGAGAGTCCAAAGATCCCCTTCTAAATCTTTATTTTTCCCATTTATAGATGTTTGGGTGCACAAAAGGTTATACTAGAAGTGACCTGTGTGTTGGGCGCACAAGAAATCACCATAATGTGTGTGCTGAGTGCCACTTTATGGGCACCCTAATCTGGGATATTTCCTACTACATTTGATGATGATGTTAATGATGGGTACTAACCATGTTTCTATGGTGTTAGCATAGATATGGAGGAAAGACCAAGTGTCAGTGAAGATGTTAGCTAGTGTAGGAGCAACAAATAAATTTGGAGGCATTAATTTGCGTGTTTTACGGGGAATTGTTAACATAGGAATATGTAGCCAAAGGAGTGGAGAGAAGTGTAAGAGAATTAATCGTGCTAATAAATTGGTAAGAAAAACATTTTTTTCATAAACTTTGTACTAAATTAGTTGAGTAAGGCTTAAAGTCCACTAATCACATAAGGGTTGAAGAAATGGTTACAGTGTTCTCAAATACTGTTGGTAATGGGGTAGGTAATAAAGTGATTCAAGAAAGATTTCAACACTTAGGAGAGATTCTAAGTAGACATCTCTATGTTTGGAGTCTGGCTTGTGATATAATAGAGTCCTTACAAGTACACTACCGGTGCTAAACAATATATATATATATTGTTTAGATTTAATCAATTTTATAGAAAGATAGGAATACACATTTTTATGACATTTCATTTCTTAATACTAATAAATTTTGTGAGAAATACATAGAATTGAGTAGAAAAATATTTATTATCTTATAAATAACACATATTATAATAATATCTCCAAAGTAATATATTTATAATTATTCATATATGATAGTAATATACCCGACGACGTATTATTTATTTATTTTACACTTCAAATAATACTGTGCCATCAAAAGAAATATAAAATTAAATTTTATTTATAGTTAAATATATACATGAGACAATAAGAATTTACCTTTTTTTTATATACACTATATGGCGTTTTTAAATCAGAATAAAATGCATGTTTTTTTTACGAGACTCTTAAATTTTGAAAATTATTTCAAATTCTAATTAATTTGCCTTAAATTAAGTGAATTCATTTAATAAATAAAGAATTTTATTTATTTTTTATTTACATAATTTAAACTTAAAATCTTATTTAAAGAAAATCAAATTCATTATTAGTTGAACCAGCATTTGTAGAAATATAACAAATGTTAGTGTTAAGAGTAATGTTATATATTATTACAAATCTTTCTATTACTTGATAAAGAAAATAATAAATGAAAAAATAAATGCATTTAATGTCTTGAAAATATAAAACACATTCAATACTTAGCATATAAAGGAAGTAGAGTAGAAAATGAATCAAAAAATATAAAGGAAGTAGAAAGATTACTAGAACAATTTAGAACTATTCTAGTATTAATGTGTTTGTATGAATAAAAAATTTTAAAAATAAAAATAATCTAGTGCGCGAAAGTAGAAAATTTTCTTTTCAGAAAAGTATGGCATGTATTATATCTAAACTAATTTAACGGCCATTGTTGGAGATAGCACAAGGGATATTTTCCATGTCACACGATGACAATGGAATAGACACACTTCTAACTATGGAGCCAAACTCACTACCACCATTGAGGGTACTAACGTGGGTATTTCCTTTCATCATTTTATGTCACACAATGAGAACAGAATAGACACTACCATTGGAGCCAACTTCATTCCCGTGGTGGGGTTGTACAGTTTGCTCCACCAACGTCTTTCAATTATCACTTCAATTACAAGGATTAGTTCAACTTGTATTCGATTGAATCCAATTTTGCCCAAACTAGAAACTACGCTATCTTCTCCAATCATCGCTTCTTTCTTTTGTTGATCGTCAAATAATTCGATTATACTACCTTACTTAATAGCTTAGGCCATCAACAAGCCACAATACAGCATAATTCGATTATACTACCATGTTCACAAATTGTGCATCCTTTATGTTGTATAGATTCGCGAATTGTGACCAAATCTGTAGTTCTATTACAATGAAATTTTTGAGAAAACGACGAAGGAAGGCTTTTGTCACCTCTTTCTTTTTATTTTTGTTCTCCTCCATATAGGGCAGAAGAATTACAACATTCTTTCCTTCTTCAGAACCAATAAGATGGATTAATTAGTAGTTTTGAATTCAAGTCTTATAAGAACATGGTTGCGGTTAAAATTTAATTGGAAAAATTTTGTTAACCTCAGTAATCTTGTTCAGTAAGAGTCCAAATAAGGTGATCAAGTTAAATCCGAAAAATAAGATGGACTAAACATCAAGAAACCAGTTTAGGTAGACGTCACAAACAGCAAGGAGTCAAACAAATTCATCATGCACATAATGCATAGGACTACTGCTCTGTAGCAGTCATTAATCAATGAAAAACACTTTTCCGCTAACATTTTTACAAACAATTACTAGCAACAAATTTTTTTAACATATTATATATTATTAGTTAAAATTTATTAAAAATTATAAAAGTTTGTAAGTCTTACCTTTTATTTAACGAGTCTCACCCATCATTTTATAATTTTTAATAAATTTTAACTAATAACAAAAAATACATTAAAAAAAATATGTTAGAAAATACATTGATAACACTCTTTTTTACAAATCTACATACAAATTAACCAATCAGTTGCCATGCTTTAAACAACTTCTACCTTCAAGGTGGATCTGAAGTTTCAACTTACACGTTAATAAAATCTGCTTTCGTGTGAACTAGCTTTAATTAAAATTATTCTGCCTAAAGTACAATTCCCCTGTTTCTGCCAACTCAACTCCACCTCTATCTTGACAAAGGAGGCACAAACATTTGAATTCCATGAAAAACGTACGTAGCATCCTCCTCATCAGCACAAAGTT
Source organism: Spatholobus suberectus (assembly GCA_004329165.1). NCBI lineage: Eukaryota > Viridiplantae > Streptophyta > Magnoliopsida > Fabales > Fabaceae > Spatholobus > Spatholobus suberectus. Next base: position 44,416,591 of record CM014733.1, on the reverse strand, counting down.
ATACAAGCGCATATGTCCCAACCCAACACTTACATATAAACTTCGTGACTCATTTGATGAGAGATGGTGATTGCTGACAAAACACCCAAAACTCAATTAATTGAAGAGTTGAGTGAGGCCCCCTCCGTTTCCAAAGCAATTATATCAATTCATGTGTCTCTTGCTTCGCATTTAAACACTCACTCACAGTCACCTGGCTAATGTCACCACACCCCTCTTTTTCCCTCTCTTTTTTCCATCACTTTCTCACCCTTCCCTATCTCCACAACCCCAACCCATCACACTTTACTCTTCCCCCGTCCTCTGCTTCTTCACCAATGAAGACCTCTCTTTCTTCACTCACCATCATCTTTCTCGTTCTCTTCTATGTCTCTTCAGCAAACTGCACACGTCCCACCCCACCTCTTCCATCTCCAACTCCCTCAAGAAACACCCACCTTAAAAACCATTATTGTGATTCTTTCCCCCACACAAGGCCACGTTCTTTGTGCATTGACCTTCAAAAAATGCACCACAACGTGCGTCCACTTCCACTCCCACCCCAGGTTGATCCAAGGTTCGGTGCAGAGAAGAGGCGAGTTCCCACCGGACCAAACCCACTTCACAATTGAGCCGATTCCAAAGCCGGTTCACAAGTAGTACTACTAGTATTATACATACACTAAGGTATCTTTAATTTGCACGTACAATTTCAATTTGACCCCACCCTTTTAATAGGCAAAACCCATTTGCTTGTTTATTCACATTTTATAACCATCGATCACCACCTTTCTTGGTATTCTTATGGGTCAACAGTACTACTATCTATACACTTGCCCAACACCCACAACGCAAGAAGAATGATTATACATCAATGGCTAGACAGAGCTACCATGGCATGCAGAAAGACACGATCTTTGGCAAAATTGCTCCTCATCAGCTTAGATTCCTCCATTTCTTTAGTTGTTGACATGTTTAATCTTTTTATTAATCTTTTTCCTTTTCTTTAATTTTATTCGTGATCAAACGGGTATAAAGATAACTACATAGTGTCGATCAACCAGCACGAAATTATTCCAGCTTAATTAGTCCTGTGTATGTTCAGAGGGAGAACTTTATTGCTTAGAGTGATTCTATCTTGTTCGGATAGGATTACCTTTTTTCATATTCGAACCAAAAAAAAAAAACAGATACAATGTTAGAGTTTGTGTTGATCACTGTTACTTTCGTGTTGCCCTCTAATGTGGGGCAATGAACACCCATTTCCGTGCTTGTTTTTGGTTTTTCGCTCTAGCAATTTGGACCACGGTGCACGGACACAGCGTGTGAGAGTTTTGAAGAAAGAAGAGATGAATCTGAAAACAAGCATGGAAATGGTAAGAGAATGTGGTTGGGAGCGGAGTTGAGGAGGGCCCCACGAGTTTCATTAATGTGGAGCCACCGAAAGACCAGGGTGGATCTATTTATGAGTGCTGCTAGGGTTCTTTCTTGAGGTCAGAATGCGCTCATTCTTCGTGCCATGTTAGTCAACGACAATTTTTTTTTAATTTTAAATATTCATGTATAGTTGGACTTGCTATTTGAATTGAATTAATGAATGAATATATGGCATACTGTGTTGCTTTTATTACGCTTATACTATATCCTGCTTATTTGTTTAATTTGGTACGATTCATTATATAATTCCTGTTCTTGATGTTCGCGGAGAATGAATCGTGGTATGTATAGGAAAGGTTATTGGTTATGTTTAAATTTTGTGTTTATTTTTTTTCGTAATTATTAAATAATTTCTTTAATGTTTATAAAAAAATAGATACGAAAGTTAAACATAAATTATCGTGTATATATGTATTTAAAATGTAAATAGGCTTTGTCATTTCTAGATTTGACTTCATGGATTATAAAGAATAAATAATAATAATAATAATAATAATAATAATATAATTGGTTAGAAAATTAATGACTGAAATTATAATAAAATATAGGCACATATAAAAAAAATTATGAAATTGTTAGAATTTTAGCTGTCATTCTTAAAGTGAGTTTGAAAGTTGGGTTTTAAGAAAAAGGAAGAGAAAATAATTTTTTTAATTTTAATAAATATTCTCTAATTTAAATTTTTTAAAAATGAAAGCATACGTTTAATGTTATATAAAATGATAGTTATGTATTTTTTATTTTTATAAACATTATATAATTCTTTTAATTTTAAAAAAATTCCTTCCTTTCTTTTTCTTCTAATTAAAACTCTATTTTCAAACATACCTTAAACAATGGTTATTACTTTATACTTTATTCTCCAAATTGTAGTTTACATTGTAGAGAAGTCAAATATGTTATTTTCCATGTGAGAGAGTTACAAATTGCTTCTAAGATTCTAAAAAAATTGAGAATATTTGATAAACATCTTGGAATATACTTTACTCTAATTCCTAACTTTAGATAAATTTCACTTTGATTATTCACTTTGTAAAGTTATTCATTTAAGGACTAAAGTGGATGATATTTTATAAAATCAAAGACTAAAATGATTGATACTTACAATTTCAGATAGAGGTTTACTTGGAGTAAATGTGTTAACATGGAACAAAAAAATTCACTATAAAAAATTACAATAAACTTGCACTGAAAATTATGTAAATTAATAACATTTTTTATCAATTTTTTTTACTTCTTTTTTTTTTTCGGTGAATAAATTTTTCTTACTTCTAGTTTCTTACTAATATCACTTAAGAAAGGGGTTCCCCCTAAATTGACAGTGTTTTTTCAGAAAACCTAATTATTATAAAAAATTGAAATTAAAACTACCAACTTCGGTTGGGTTTATAAATACGTAGAGGTATACAGATTTGTTTCGCTTAGGTCCATATTATATGACATCCTCACTTTTGGCGCTACTTTACGTATTCAGAAGCCAAAAAGTGTACATTGATAAAGGTTCCGATTAACGAGTATTTCGAGAAATATTGATTAAAAAATAATAAAAAATTATTAAAAATTAAGATAAAACTATACAAAATAAAAATATATTAATAATATTTTTAATATAAAAATTGTTTTTAATTTTTAAAATTAATGTCTTAAAAACACTTATTAATAATCTCTGTTTATAAATGAAGTAAATCTTCTGAAGAAAAAAAAAAAAATTCTGCTTATGCAAGACACAAGCAAGCTATACAATAAATGAGGAAGGCCTATTTAACGCCAAAAAGGGAGCTAGTATATTCTTAGAAATGTATTTATTGATGCTTTAAAAAATAGGATTAGACCAGCTGGTTTAACAATTTATTACAAACCGTTTGTTCTGCTTATAGAACAAGGTATACAATAAATGAGGCACGCTTTTACTCAAGTTGCAATATTAGCCAGATCCGTCATGATAAGTAGGGAATGGATCATTTTATTCTAACCCTTTAATAAATTTTATCAATATAATATATTTTTATTGGAAAGTAAAGATTTTAAAAAATAAATGGTGATCATGAAATATTTGGCCACCTCAAGTTTTTCTTTTCTTATTTAATAAGTATGTCTTTTAAAGTAATTACTGTAAAAATCAACAAACTTACTATAAATAATAATTGTAATTAGATAACAATGTAAGTTTTTTTTATATTATCTATTTATTCTAAAATAAAATACTACAAATGTTTAGAATAGATTATATGACATTATAACATAATGTTTATAATTCATTTCATTTAAAAAAATTAGATGAAGATTTTCGCTTCTTATACAGTGAATAAATGTTAGAACCTTTTCTTTTTTGTTACAATGTTAGAACATTTTTTGTTTTGAACTTTTGTATTGAATGAATATATATTGTATATACACGGAGATTGTTACATATATTCACTTATATTTTTTAAAAAAGTATATTAATAAATTACATTTTTAAGCATATCTCAAAGAAATTAAAGTTCTAATTTATTAAGATATTTTTGTAAAAATTAAGTGAATCTATTACAGTAATCATAAATTCTAACAGAGTAATATACACTATCTCGTGTTATAAAAGAAATACATCTCACTCTAAACAACAAAGGAATTTGTCTTGTGGTGTCCATTGTGAGACCGTCACCTACTGTATAAACAAGAATGTTGAATCTTGCATGCGAGAAACCATATTCTATGAACGTGTACTGTACAAATACAATTATCTCCATTTGTGGATTAATATATATAATTGAATCAAAATATTCTTCTCATATTTCTACGTGAGAAAGTATAGATAAAGGAAGTATGATAAAAAAAAAGTACAGAAGAGAACATTATTAACAGATATGTAAATTTTTAGGTTGTTTGAATTGAAATAAAAAAGATAAAAAGTAAAACGAAAAGAACATTTGAGTTCTCTCTCTACCTATTTAATTGTATAGAAAAGTAGGTAAAATAAATAAATAAGTGATATAATGTCTTTTAACGTTAATAAAATAAATAGAATCAAATGGACCCTACATCTCATGAGAAAGATAAGTACATGAATAAAATTAAAACAAGTGAATTATTTTCTCAAAATTTAAGTTTTCTTAAAGAGAGAAAACTTTCATGTAAGTCTCATATTAATTAGTTTTCCTTTCTTCTATTCTGTGTCTGCAACCAAACCAGCAAAAAAAAAATGTTTTCCCTTTTTGCTCTCCATCTAATTTCTCACCTCTTATTTTCTCTTGAAACATTTTGTTGATGCAATAACAAAAGACTTGATTCCTCCTATCTAAATACCTAACTTCAAGCCATTGATTTATATACCAATAATGCTAAGAAAGGATATTAGGATTCAGTTCGTATAAATTTTTTAATAAATATTTATAAGAAAGAAATAAAGAAAAAAATTAATCAAATTTGTTACATAATTATCCACCTCAACTTTTTCAAAAATTTATTTATTAAGTTTTTAAAAAAAAAATTACAAACTAAACAAAACTTAGACATTCTTATCTTAAAAAAAATAATAAATTTTTATAATCGAAAACCTCTCATAGCTTACAAATTTACACAAACTAGGCGTAAAACCTTGGGAACAATCTTGTGATCTCAATGGGTCAAACTGAAGTTAATACGGTGGAAAAGTTGCACTCATGTATGCATGCATTCAAGCATAGGACTAACTTTATGCTAGCATCGGTAAATGCATTTATTTGTGCGTGTATCCATCTCATACAGCAGTCACCTTTTCATTATATTTTTTTCAAGAACATAGCATAAAGGTCTGCAACCCTTTCTGCCCTGGCTGCACATGTGACCACCTTTCAAATAGGGTAATATTATTTATATACGATTTTTTTTCACAAAATTTACACACATACTTTTATCACTTACAAATTTTATTTTTTTATTATTTATATGCACTTACTTTTTACAATTTTTTTCAATATTATTTCTAAAGAGAGTAATATTATTTATCACAATTTTTCCACACTCATTTTTTTTTCTTTTCATTATATCATCTGTGTTATTACATATTTCTTTTTCTTTTCTTTGTACCTCTATCATATGTGGTAGAAAATGAAGGAGAAGTAAATTTCTCTTTTAAATATTTCACAGGCACAGCTAGTTATGGAACACATAAGGACCCATTGGTCTCTCTCTCTCTCGTCATACATAGATGCTAAAGATATCATGAAACCGGTTGTTGTTGATACTTTTGGAACTTCCACAGGCTAATGCATTAAATGTTCAAAGAGACACAATTAATTTAAAGTAAAAATCTGACATATATAACTCTCTTTTTCTTCTTCCTAGAAGAATTACCTTAAGCTTTTACAATTTTCATCTGAGAAATCTGAATTATAAAATATGGTCAAGAAGTCCAAGTAAGATATCCTATGCTTAATGGTTAGTCTCCGAAGAAGAAAAGAATACCTGTCTTCCCCCACAAGGCACTTGAGTTCCAAACCAGACAACACATGCAAAGTATATTTAACCTTGCTTGTCCTAGGTTTGTTCCCTTTCAAATAAGCACCAACCACTGATTAGTTGATAACAAAGCTTGCTAATAAAAGGGAAGTTAGAGACCAGAAAATTCTTCCAATAGAATGGAAACTTTGATGAAGCAGATAAGGTTAGCAATTCTTGCTTTCACCCTGTAGAAATTGTTGGATGGTAACATGTTTCATTTATCGTATTTTACATACCACTCATATAATTTGGGTGAACGGATCGTGTTACTTCTGAACAAAGAGGCTTCTGTTTCCATACAACAATTGATTACCATGTAGTTGTGCTGAAAAGGTAGAGTTACTAATGTTATCAAGGCTAGTTTAATTTGCAATATTTGAATATCAATCATTTTGTGAACCTAGTGTCTGATCAAGAATAGCATTCCTTTTGGGCATTCGTCTATAATTCAAAAGGGTTACGCATAAAATTATCTCAATTTCAATTTTACACAATCTTTTTCGCATACTAGAGGTCTTTTAACTAGGCATCCATATGCATACAACGACAATGCGTGTATAAAGTAGTATTTTGATCCATAAATATTGTTTATATGCTGAAAACTTTTTGCTAGAGTGAAATTAACTGGTGCAGAGGAGGAGAATAAAGCTGATCTGGGTGGCAGCAGGGATCAGAAAGTTACAACACAGAAGACCCCATCCTTCAAAGGTGATGTAATTTTTCCCTTGCAGGCTGTGTTAATTATAGGTACTATTAGGCAAGAAAGAATGTCATCGTGAAGACACAAAAAAGCAAAGAAAGGGGCTGAGAATTTTGGATATTGTGCCATCTTTAACAGAACGAAATTAATTACTTGTCTCCGTTTTTGGTCTCTTGTTCGTCCTCCCAACAAAAATAATAGTAAATAGTTAAAAAGTAATATTATCTCTTAATTGTTAGTACTTTTTTAGGTTGAAGTGTTGATTTTTAATTAAAAGAACAGGAAATACCACATAAAATTGGAACTAAGTGATTTAATTCCATCTCTTTTAAGCAAGGTTAAGGGATAAAAGAGGGATAAAAAATAACAAATTAAAGTTTTTTATATATATATCTTGCGACCAAAAATTTGTTTCGTGATGATAAAGAGGGTGAAGGGCAATTCTTACATCCTCAAAGAAGGATAACACCGGTCCAATTTATTAAGAAACTTGGGAAACATGTGATACCCAGTAGGATCTGCATAACTCAGACCGTTATCCTCCTCCTTTGAAGAAAAATCCTTGAAGAAATTATCACTTGTTTTCTGAGGGTGACATAAAATTATGTTCATTCTATATTTCTTATTTTTTTGGGTTACATTCTATTTTTATGATTAGTGTTTTGACACCTTAAAAAAACAAAATGTATTGTTCATTTACATATTTTATGTGACAAAGCTAGGAGACCTTTAAAACCTTTATTAATAATTTAAATGTGAAAAGTATTTAATAAAAAGCAATACCTTTTAAAGTGAAGCATATAATCTATAAAGGGGAGCATTTAAGATTTTTCTTTTACATGAAAGCGTATAAGAATTTCTCTCCAGGTGAAAATGTGAACATGTTGATGAGGCTATTCATTTGCTTTCTACTTTTTTGGCTGGTAATTGAATTAACCAATCTGTTAATTAACAAACTCTAGTGAAATTTTCTACAGACAAGAAAAAGGTCCAGAATTGGTTTCAGAGACAATTTTCAAGAAACATGAGTCATGATTATGACTCCACAGAAATGGAGCACGCCACAGCAGTAGCTGCTGCTGCATTCGCAATTTTGTCACAAGAGCTTTCTCAAATTCCACAACAAAAGAAAACGAGGGAGCCACCTTTGACCAAGGCCAAAAGCAAGGTGGATGATTCAAAACCTCCAATTTCTCAGTTTGATGGCACATCCAAGCGGTTCTCAGGTAATTAAAGGAGTGAGTAGTCTATGTAATATTAACTCTGTACAGAGTTTTTGCATTGTTATCCAAAAGAAATTGTCATATACAATAAGTTTGTTAATTTTTACAATAGCTATCATAAAATTATATCTACCGTAATTTTAGATCTATTATAATTTTTAATTGATTGACGATATAGAAGTTTTTAGACTAACCGTGTATAAAAACTAAACTCTAATTAAAGACATAAACACAAAACTTGAGTCATAATTTATATATATATATATATATATATTTGACACAATTATGGTGAATTGCATCTGCATCACATGCAGGCTCATTTAAATCCGCCAATGACCAAGGTATCAAGGCTACAGAGGATTTAAAGAGGCCTGAAAAGACCATGACCCCTGCACCATCAATGAGAACGAGTTCAACTTTAGGAGAAAAGTTAAAGAGCACTACTGATGATAAAAAACCTGTGATCCCAGCCCCAAAAAGGACTCCAACTTTTGGTGATGAGCACTTGGTGAACACTGATGAAATAAAACCTGAGACGCCACAACCAAAAGTTCCTCCACCAGTTCATCAGCCCGTGTCTTTAAGGCCGCTACCACCACCACCACCACCACCGTCACCACTGCCACCTTTCAGGCAAAGTTCAACCTCTGCAAGACCAGGCGCCAGAGAAACAAAAGCAGATGCTTGGGAGAGGGAGGAGCTGGAAAAGATCAAAGAAAGGTATATAGTATATACTTAGCACTATAGGATGGACATAGTTTGGATTTTTTTGAATTGAAAAAACCTAGTCAAAACCAAACCAAACTAAATGATTTGTCTTTTGAAAACCAAACCATATTTTTCTATAAAACAGTTTAAGTGAACCAGTTTAAAACTGATTTCTAAATGGATTTTACGTTCAATATCGGTTAAATGGTGTGATTTGGTTCATTTGATTATTTTGCACACTATCATTTACCGATTGTTTTGGGTTGACGTTCCAGCAAAGAAACCATTCTTAATGAGGGTTTCAACAAGTACTTTCTGAATTCAAATCACTTGCACCCTTATGTTTTTTCTTCCCTAATACAAAAATAACACCTCAAAAAAAAAATTAATATATAAGACAGAGAAAATTGTTTTTCAATCACATGTCATTTTTCTATTGGAGATGTGAAACTATATAAGGTAATTTCTATCAGTACTTTCAAAACTCTGGATTGATGCATTGTCCTTTGGGCTCTTCCAACATACTTTTATTTCACTAAATTCAGTTTCTTATTATGTTTTCACCTAAGTTAGACACTAAATTGAATTTCAATTCAAAGCAACATATGAGTTGCTTTTGAAAATTCAGTTTTTTGTTGACAGTATTAATGCAAGAGCAACATCAAGTAGAAGTACTTTTAATTAATATTATTCAAACAAATTTTGTTTTACCAACACACTTTTGAACAAAAAAATCTAAACATAAATCACGTTATAATAAACTTATTTTTTATCAAACTTAAATTTGCAACATACTTTTAATTCAAACTTATGTTTACAAACTTTAATTCAAATATGCACATTGTCAGGTACGAGACGTTGTTAGAAACGATAGATTCATGGGAAAAGAGGAAGAAAATGAAAGCAAATCGCAAGCTAAATAAGTATAGGGTGAGGTTTCTCGCTCAACTCAACAATATATTCATGCTTAACTAAAATTATGTGCGTATGCAATGCTTAATTATAGTTTAATTTTGACATATTTTTCAACTAACTAGAAATTTTCATATATGTGACTTTTATCATACATGTCGATTTATTATTGGATGATAGAATAAAAAGTGTTTTTTTTTTAATTAGTGCGTTCTAATTAAATTTATTTATTAATTTATGAAACATGCAGCAAATTGAAAGTGAGCGGAAAAGGGAGAAAGCGTTTAAGAAATATCAAGATAAGATGAACTATATAGATCAGATTGCAGGGGGAGCCAGAGCGCAAGCAGAGGAAAGACGAAGGAATGAAGTGCTTAAAGCAAAAGAGAAGGCAAATATAATTAGAACAACAGGCAAGATTCCAGGGCCATGCTCCTGCTTCTAACAACACCTCCAATTATATATGTACATATTACATAACATCACTTGAGTTTGGGTATAACAAACAGGAATATGTAATTATTTGTTTCCCAATTCTGTGACTTCTAACTGTACAGCTCTTGGTACTCATTTGTAGTGGGATAATTTTCCATTCTATATAAAAAGAAAAAAAATGAAAGGAGGGGAAAAAGAGATTCTGTAAAACAGAACACATTTGGGCTAATTTTGTTTAAATTAGTTCCAGTTTTCTTGCTTTCAGAGTTTGACTACTACACTTTATTTCAGAATGGGACAAATTAAACCCTTTATCCAGAAAGCTAAGCTTTAATTAGTGAAGGAGTTTTAGGTAAACAAAATAGCTTAAAATCTCTACTTCTATAATTTTCTAAAGATATTAATTGTTTTAAAAAATTATTTGTTGTTATCTATTCTGTAGAGGTATCAAAGAGTCGTGCTGATTTACTCATCATGGATTATTAAAAAAAATTAATATACAAACTAAATTTTAGTCCACTTAACTTGACACGCCCGCATGATAAGTTAGAAAATGGGTTAGCTAATCGTAATTGAAGAAAAAAAACTGAAAAAAATAAAATGATAAAAAAAATTACAAAAAAAATAAAAATAAAAAGTGAAAACAAATATACAATCAAACAATTATTAAGTAATCCATTAGGGTCAACTTAGTTATAGAAGATTAATTTATGTAGTTTGCATTATATTCTAAGTTGAATCTTTATTGTTGTCATTGTATAAAATATACAATTATTAAGTATCATCATAATGTCATATATATGCTTTGCTGCTATAATATACAATCACAAAATACCATCAGACCATTCTATATTCAATAATCATCCAACCGCATTTCAAAATTCAAATAATCAAACTTTAACAATGTTCAAGCATTCAAATTTAAACAAGTGAATACAGTAAATAAAGTATACTAGCATCATGGAGTGAAAAATAAATAAATAAATGAAGTCATAGTATGTATAAAGTAAAGCACTTTAGTATAACTTTGGTAGTCTACTATGTTAGCCATTCTCGTGAATGATAGATGCTTTTGAAAGGTCGTGTTCACAGGTTAGTTTAGTTTGTTTTTAAGGGGGGAAATTGAACCAATAAGAATGAATTGATCTTTTTCTTTTTTTTTTGGCTTTTTTCTAATACAATCTTAACCTTAACTAAACCAATTAAAAATTTAGTTGGCTTAGACAACCATCTCTTTTATCTAAAATGGTGTCATATTATACATATAAAAAATGAAATTATAATGGAGGTTTCAGTTAAATGATTTAGATAATAATCTTTTTTAGTCAAAATGATGTCCTGTTTTACAAGCGAAAAATTAAAAAAAAAAAACAAACAAAACAAAAATTAAAGCGGAGACTCAAGATAATTACCAATTAGTTTGGAGACAAGTCATTGGACTCTAAATCATAGAACTATACCCGAAGCAAAGATAATTGAATTATTAGTTTGACCCTAAACATATAAATTTAGTGAGATTTTTTGGGTTCATCAAGTTAGTCCAAATCAATGGATACCCTTATCAATGCCTAAGGTGTACAAGTAATCAAGCATAAGCATATATAAGTGTAGAAATTTGGGGAAAAAATCAATAATAAGTAAATAGAGTAAGCATAAGTGCATGTAATGCAACATTAACATAACAAGGAGAAAATTTTCTTAATCCTAGTCAATTTGGATTCACTTGGATTTCAAACCTAATGAGTCACGAGTTATTATATCCTATTTTTAGATGAGTCAATCTTAATTCAACCCAACTTAAACCTTTGTTAAGCTAAGTTGATTTATAGGTTATGACTCAGTTTAGTGGCTTTATGGTGATAAAGATATGCTAATTTTATAGTATAATACTTCTATTAAGTGAAATAAAAACTATAAATTAAAAAATAATTTAATTAAATATGGTCATATTTCTCTCAAAATAAACAATAAATATTTAATATTTATAGTAAGAAAAATATTAGCAACACACTTCATAATTCTTTTTAACATACTCTCTTGTATAAAATTTATGTAAGTCTCCTTAAATATTTGGATTTGGTCCATTTAGTGGGTCTTCTTCCTAAACTAGTGAGACTCACTCGAATATTATCTATCAAGAAAGTGTATTAGAAAAAAAAAAGAGTATTAGAAAATGTCAGGAGATTCTACCATAATGTTTGGTTAGGAAAATGGAAGGAAGGAAAGGGGAGGAGAAAGAATTTTTATAAGGGAGAATGAAAGAAAGCAAAATATTTTTCATCTAATTTTTATTCCTTTTCAATATTAAAGAATTTGGAGGAAAAGAGTGAGGATTTTAAACATTTGCAGTATAATTATTAAAATTTAAAACTATAAGAATATAAAGATAATATTTTTCAAACCACTAAGAAGATTAAAGTAATGTATAAGTCAAACAATTAAAAGAGTTAATATAAAAAAAATACAATTTAAAAAAATGTAATACTCAACCAAAAAAAAAATCACCTTCTTTTCCCTCTTCTTAATCAAAGAGAATATTTAATCAAAATTGCTCTTCTTCCCTCTTCTTAACTTTGCGAAAAGTGGCTTTGATAGACGAATTCTAGCATGCGAAAGCTAATCAAATGACGTACCGTGTGAAAGTTTGTCGTGACCGTTAGATACAACGTGCAAAAAATTGATGGTTGTGATACGTCGTTAGTAGAAACCGGAGAGAAACCTCTTGAACAAAGCGACTTTCGTAGCTGACAACCTACGGTGCATTTCAAGTCAAGTTTTTATTAATTAAAAATCAATTCTCATAAAGGGAAGTAACTTCACACTATTTCATAATTATTGTTGGAATTTTAATTTTTCTGCTCAATTAGCATGAAGGAATTAAAACTTACTATACAACAATTAGTATCTATATATCTATATATATAAGTAAATTAAACTTAAAAAAAATATTAATGTAGCATTTAAAGTTATTAATGTAATATTTATACAAATATACAAACAAAAGAATTTATTATGATTATAATAATTTTATTATTATTATATATTATAAAATAAGGTTTTGCCATATAGACAAATTGCCACATGATATTACTTTATTCATTTTTTTCACTTAAATTTCATCAATTTTATTTTATTTTTTAATTCATAAAAATATATTAATGAATATATATGTGTGTGTGTGTGTGTGTATAAACTAGTATAATAACTCACATTTTGTAGGAGTGGAGTTTACAATTTATAATTTTTTATATTTTAATTTTTTTTAATTTTTTGTAAATATATATTAGTATATATGCACATAAATATTTGAAAGATGTATTAAAATTATTATGAATATTGATGTATATTCAAATAATTTTATATTCTCATATGTTTTATATCATTTTAATTTATATTAATATTTATTTTAGAAAATATTATCTTCGTAAATATATTTGTATTTGTATATAATTTAAATATATACATAATTTTAATAAAAATATTCATAATAAATATTTTATATGATAGTTTGTAATTATCAGTTTTTCTTTAAAAAATGTCTCTACTATAAAGAAATGAAATGACTAACATTATTTATTTCAAAAAAAAGGATTTGTGAGTATTCGAACTTATAGATTATAATAAAAAATAAATTATGAATACAAAGATAAATAAAAAAATTATGAATAATATTATTGATTTTATAGAAAATGAGTATTTTAAGCATGTTAATTAAGATTTAATTTTTGATCATGTGCAGAAAAGTGAAACTTGATAGACTCATACTTAATATTTTGTTAATGAATACAACCAACAATGAAATGACACATTATTAAAAAATTTAAACAAAAATAAGAAAGGTAATTTTTTTAGTACAATATAATTTGTGTTGGTATTCGAACCTCAACAACTATGTCCTAAACATACATGCAAATAAAATTCAATTAATCACTTATTTGGAAACACCATTTTGTTATTGTTATGATCTATTTTATTTTTAATTATAGACCAAACATTCAAAAGTAAAAGTTAAAAAAGAAAAAATTTAAAATCAACTTTCTAGGAGCAAGGATAGAGGGTTTGGAGAATCAACATTGGAAAAGAACCATTTCATAATGAGGGTGTGACTAAGTTGCCTTAGCATCGATCTTAGATATGATGGCAACGAAGTGGTAGTAAAGGTGACTAATGATTTTGATTCTCAATTTCTTAGTTTTGTCCTTTTTATGTGAGTTTTATGTATACTTTGATTGTTTTTATTTTTTAAAATTAGTCTATATGAGTTGATTGATCCCTAATTTAAGTTAAATATGCTATAAATTTGAATTAGAATATATATTCGCATTATTAATTAATTTTAATCAAAATATATATTTTTGTTATCAATTTGAATGTTCAAATCATAAAACCTATATTAGTTATAATTATCTTAATTAATATAATTATGTATTTTTTATGAATTAAAATAGAAAAATTGATCACTTGGTTATTAATTACCGTAATTACAAAAAATTCATAATATTTGATAAATTTATTACCATATTATATAAAATTAAAATCTATACAAAAATTAATGATTTAATTGATTAATTTAATAATTTAATAAGTTAATAATCAAAATATATACTCATTATAATCACCTTAATTACTATAATTACCTTAAATTCCTATAGTATATTCTTTTTGTTTTTTCTTTTTAATTTTCTTACATCTTCTTTTTTATCTTTCTTATAAAACTTACTATGAGTCTCTCTTTAAACTAAAAGAAAAATGACTTGGTATTCTTCATTTGACTTTGTCTAATAAAGAAAAGGTTAATACAATTTAATATAACAGAAACAATCTATTTTTTGTCTTCAAGCCAAGTGAGGTTTGACCTCGTTAATATCCAATGCATCACCATCCATCTTCCTGCAATGCATTTGATTTGACATTATAGTGTCTTGAGTTTGTGATTGTCATATATTGGAGAAATTATGTTAAAAAAAAGATATAAATTTATCTTATAAAAAAGAAAATCAAATGAAAAATGATTTAAAGATAAAATATTTGAAGAAAAGAAAAGAAAGAAATATCTATAGTAAAAAAAAAGATATATAAAAGAAAAATAAAATAAAGATCAAACCTTGTTTTAATAATATAGTACAACTCTCTACATCTTCTTTTGTAAAACCTTCCTTTAAGGCTTTTGTGTTATTTCAATAGTTGAAAGTCAGGTAATTATAAAATTAATGTCAGCAAACAAACTTTTAACACTAAATATTAGATAAAATATGCAAAAAAAAAAAATATTCAAATAAAATTGAAAAAGATAAAAATTTACCTTAGAGAAAGAATAAAAAGATTGGTAAATTTGTATTTCTTACTTGTATGTATCCTTCTATTGAAATTGAATAAAAGGAACAAAAAAAAAGTTAACATTTGATTATTTCAAAAAGAAATGATGAAAGTGAAAAACAATAATGTGGACATTGGTATTTATAAATGAGTTGATAATATGACTTTTTGTTTCTGGAAACTTAAATCATGAAAGATTTTTTTTAATTTGAATATGCTACAAATTTAAATTAAAATATATATTCTTATTATTACTTAATTTGAATTTGAATCAGAATATGTATTTTTATTATCAACATAAATGTTCAATTAATGAGAATCTTAATGGTTAAAATTATCTTAATTTATATAATTATGTATTTTTTATGAATTAAAAATGGAAAAAAAATTGATCATTTGGGAGTTGATTACCTTAATTACAAAAAAAATCCATAATATTTAATAAATTTATTATTGTGTTATATACAATCAAAATCTATATAACATTTAATGATTTAATTGATTGATTTAAGAATCAAAATATATACTCATTATAATCACCTTATTTGCTACAACTATGTATTTTTATGAATTCAAAAATAAAATAAAAATTTCAGTGACATTTCGGTGAAAAAATAAAAATAGTGTGATACCATCATGTGGTATTTACTTATGTGGCAAATTATATTATATTTGATATAATTGGTTATTTTTATTTAAATTGATTATTATTCATTACGTTAGTATTTAAGGTAACATAACTATTTATTATCATTACAATACATATTTATAGTAAGTTATTATAAAATTTTGGTAATGAACAAAAAGTCATCATAATTATAAAAAACATTTTATAAAATGTAATAATTTGATTACCATATTATATAAAATAAAAATCTATTTAAAATTTAATGATTTAATTAGTTAAATTAATCACAATATATACTTGTTATGAACACCTTTATTACCATGAATAAATATAATAGTATATTTTATGAATTAAAAAAATAAAAAAATCAATAAAATTTAGGTGAGAAAAGAATGAATATGGTAATGTTACATGACATCTGTCTACATAGCAAAATCTTCTTTTATAATATATAAAAGATAATAAATATAATAGGTTATTATCATAATAATTTTTTATGTGTATATTTGTATAAATATTATATTAATAACTTTAAATGCTACATTTTTTTTTTCAAGTTTAACTTACTTACATATATATAGATGCTAATTGTCGTATAGTAAGTTTTAATTCCTTCGTGCTAATTGAGAAAAAAAATAAAATTCCAACAATAATTATGAAATAATGTGAAGTTACTTACTTTTATTAAATTTTATTTTTAATTATGGGTTAAACTAGTGTTTTAACCTATGCATTGTACAGAATAAATATTTATTTTATATAACTTAAATTTATAGTTATTAAATACTTCTAAATATATAAATTATATTATAAGTAAAATTTAGAATAAATAAATATTTTTAAACTTATATATTGTATTTTAAATTTATAATAAAGAATTATTATAATACAATATTAATTTTTAATTATTGGTAATTTCTTTTAAAAAAACATGAAATTTAATTTAAAGATAAATATATTAAAAATGATACATTAAAAAAGATAAGTTAAAAAAATTCTTAATAATGCTCTCGTAGAAGAATAATAACTAAAAACTCTTTCGTTCAATATAGTTATTCTAATATATATATATATATATATATATATATATGAGATATGTTTTTGTCTTCCAAAATATGAAAAAATTGATTTTAGTTCTCAGAAAAAAATTTCCTTGAATAAAGTCCGTCAAATATTAAAAATATCCTAATTTGGTCCCTGTACTAAACTCTGTTTAACTTTTCTGTTAAATGGTGACCACATCAGCTTCCAAGTAAAGTATTTTATTACCTGAAGTACCCAATGATAATTTTTAATAAAAAGTCGTGTAATTACTTTTACTTTAGGGTTAAAAAAATATGTAGTTTAGCGTTAAACATGTAATAATTTTATTCAAAAAATATGTTACTAATCTGACATAAATATAACAGTTGACATAGATGGTCATATTAGCAAATTAATGATGACTATGATGCTGATATGATCATCATTTAACAAAAAAGTTAAACATAATTTAATACAGAAATCTAATTAGATATTTTTATTATTTGAGAGACATTATTCAATTTTTTTTTAAAGACTAAAATTAATTTTTTCGTATTTTTGGGAGACCAAAAATATATTTAACCTTTAATTAATAAAAACTTGGCTTGAACTGCACCATAGGTTGTCAACTATGAAATTTGCTTTGCTCAATAGGTTTCTCTCCGGTTCCACTAACGACGTATCACAGCCATCAATTTTTGCACTATGTATCTAACGGCCACGACAAACTTTCGCTCGGTATGTCATTTGATTAGCTTTTGCACGCTAGAACGCGTCGGCTTTGATAAGCCCCCTGGAGTTTTGGTGTTTGATTCTTGTCCTAGTTTTTGCTGGTTTAGTTTGGCGGCTGATTTGCCTGTTATGAACGTTTTTTAGTTTCGTTGTTTGGGCGTTTGCCCCTGTTAATCACCAAATAAATAAAATAAAAAAATAAAAAGAAGGAAATACGACACGATTCAACGATAATAACGTAGTTATAAATACACACAAGACAAGGGGAGTACATAGGAAGAAAGCCGCCCGTAATCTTGTCTAGAGTTGGAATTAAGAAAACGGACAGAAGTCACTAAATTATACAAACACCAAATCACATTTATTCGATCTTACACCATATAGCAACAACGACAATACCAAAAGTGTGAAATTAGAGGCCTCATGCCGAAACGAGTGCTTTAATTACTTTTTGAAGAAGCCTCCAGCCAAGTTCGCAAGCCCCCCTAAGCCACCACCTTCTTCACCTTTGGACTCTGGTTGTGAAGGGGCGGAGGCATCACCAGGCTTGTACTGGTGCAGATAATCAGCAGCTTTATCAACGTACTGCCCTACGCCCTTCTGATCATCCAGTTTGCCATATTGACCTGCCGCGTCTAGAAGGTCCCCCGCGGCGTCGGCCGCCTTCGCTTTGTCCACCTTGTCGCCTTCGTTCCGGAAAGTGGATTGCGCCGCCCCTGCCACCAACTTTGCGCTCGCGAAAAGCTCGCTGCTAGAGCGCTCGCTGGGTTTGTTCTTGGATTCTTCAGAAGCCATCGTTACTTTTTGAGCCTCTACGATAACAGTTACGGGTTATTTATAGAGTGGGGGAAGATTTTGTGAAAGAAAGATCTGTGGAAATTGTGGTTGGAGATAATGTGGGCCTGGCTTATCTATTCGGACATAAAGACGGGGCCTGTGCACACTGTTTGCTTTGAGTGTCGGCAAACCGTGTTGCTTTCTTCGGCGAATGCACAATGGGTTTGAAGTCAGCCACGCGTTCCTGTTTGTTATATGGTGATGGATAGGAACATAAATTGATAGATAAAGATATAGATATTTGATGGTGCGGTGGCGTATTGTATAACCGTTGAAGATTTGCAGTGAGGTGGGGAACAGATTTTTCACTCATTAAATCCTGCATTATGCATACTATGGTCCAAATAAGATGGCATTATTTCAGCCAAGTGTAGCGTTGGGATTGGCATTTATGGTGAACAGTTGTGCATCTCACTTGGTTGGATTTACTAAGATTAGGATCATTTACGCTATGTTTGGTAGCGACTAAGTGGCGACAAAAAAAAAAAAGAGTGCAGAAATGTACAGAATTGGTCGATTTCTGTTTGTTTGGTGTAAGCGAAATAGCGTTGAAGTCTTTAAATTTTAGGTGGGTCTTACGCTAAAAGTAATAGTCGCAAATATGCACGGAAGTGCGAAGAAATGTAACGTTGGTTGCAAGCTTTCGATAATACCCTCACTCTTTTGCAAATGCTGTATACAATTAAACACATATTCAAATATGTGAACATAATATTTGAATATGTGTTTTACATATTCGAATATATAAAACACATATTCGAATATTGTGTTCATATGTGTATACATATTAAAATTAAAAATTTGATTTTTAAAATTAAATAAATATATAAACAATTACTACTATATAAATATTTACTAATAATATATATATATATATATATATATATATATATATATATTTTATTTTTTTTTTATTTTTTTTTCAAATGTCAGTAAACTTTATTCGAATATATGGAATATACGTAGTGACATATATTCGAATATGGTAATCACATATTCGAATATATAGTGCTATTATGGTCATATATTCGATTATATGAGTAGCATAATTGAATATATGTTTTTGTTATTAGACTTTTTCAACAAATATTGCGGTAAAAAAAATAAGGGTATAAGAGTATAAGTGTAATTTTATTCTTCCATTCCAAATCCCCAAAAGTAAAAAAAACAAACTTCTACTTTATTCCTTCTCTACTTCTCTCCAACCAAACAACCTCTATTTCCACTCTATTTCTTATTTACTTCTCTTCTCTTCTACCTACTTCCTCTCCCTCTACTTCTCTCATCCTTACCAAACATAGCATTAAAGACACTAGCTATGTGGGGAAGTTGTTCTTGTCTCCCCACCCCGTGAACCAATTTTTATTACCATTAGATTTATACATTTTAAAATTAAAGGCTAGGAATTTTTTCTCTTTTTTGTCATTTTTTACCTATTTATTCCTCTTTCAAATTTTCTTTTCTCTTTTCATTCTCCAAAACTCTTCTTCTCTTTCCTCTCTCCTCCATTTCTACCTTGTCCGGTTGTCGTTGCCGCTGCCACTTCCACTGGTGAGCCAACAGAGACTCCTTCCCGTAGAATATTGTGGGCGATTCGTGTTCAAGGCATACATCATTTCACTCTAAACTCAATCTTAACCAAAATCAAAACAATCTAAATTCAAGACATATCAATAATGATTTCAATATATTATTCTTAAGGTAAGTATAAGCCTGGCGTTTTGCAAGTTTAAAATTTAAATTCACAAGTATCGGCCAAAGAACAAAAAAATCAAGCTTTGAGAGTGGCTGGCTTGATTTGAAGATAGCATAATGAAGAGTTATTGTTTTCTACTTTTCCCCAAATTTGTGGCTTGCATATTTGCCATTAAATGGTGAGAATTTAGAAGTAGGCACCATACGTTCATGTCTTTCTTTTTTGGTATTGCTCACTTGTGCATGGTGAAATATGAAAAAGCGCACAAGAAGGGGGGTGTTGAATTGTGCCTTGTAAAAACTTTTTCGAAATAAGTAGATCAAACAAAAATGTTTTCAAGCGTAGGGATAGAGAGAAGAAAAACACAAAGTTTTATACTGGTTCACTCAACCTGAGCTACGTCCAGTCCCTTCATCCAAAAGGTATCCACAAACCAATCTTAGGTTACAAGTATTATTCGAGGCCTCTTTAGGATTTACAACGCAATCTCCCTAGATTGCTTAACCCAAGTATTCTTTTACACTAAGCCTCTTCAGGCTTTCACAACACACAAGTGTTTTAACAAAAAGGGTCAACTCACGTAGTGAGGATTTGAAAGATTAAGCTCAAGATCACTTTGAGGATCTTTACAAAATTTTGCTATCGTCCATTGGACGCTCTTAACAGAGTATTACAAAAGTCTTTACGTTCTTGTTCTTTTTGACAAACTTCGCCTTTTTCTATTCACCTTTTGTTTTTCGTTGTTGTTGTACTTCTGTTTGCACGTATATATAGTCTTCAGGAAAAAGATCCGTTGTAGATAATTTGACTCTTTACGCAATGAGAAGCGTGCAGACTATCTTTTCAGAAATGTCAGGCGTGGCAGTTTGTAGACTAGCACTGGAAGGGAAGGTGCAGGACTGCGCTAGCGGTCTGTTCTTCTAAACCTTCTTCATTTGTCTTGTTAGCTTGATAAGTTGACTTGCTTTATCTATTCTACTGTGCTTTTGTATTGAATTGATGTTGATGCTTCAAACAGATTTGAACGTTAGTTCATTAGAGTAGTAATATGTAATTTACGAGGCAGACTTAGCATAAATCTAATTGACGTTCAGACTAAAAACTTAGCCGTTTGAATATATGATCTTGGAGACTTGGACGGTTATCTCCAGTTTGTTCAATTGGACGGTCTTTAAACACGTCTACTGGACGGTCTTTAACATGACAACTAGACGGTCCTTGTTGGCGAGTCTTCTTCTTAGCTGTGACAGGGTTAGTCTATACGTGCAAATATGAACATTAATAAGCTTGTTATCTTCAAAACATTGAGGGTTTAGATGCTTCTACGTCTTTGGTTCCAACACATAGAGCTTTGGCAAGTACATCCTAACGACGACAATCTCGCTTAATGCGATCGCGCTCTCTTCACTCTAATCGTTTATCTGCCACCTCCACTCGGAAGTCTCCAACCCCCACCACTCCGTTGCCTCCAGGACGGCTCAACTCTCCAACCTCCATAACACCACGGGGCTCTTCAGCCACTTCATCTACGCACTTCGCCTCTTCAAGAAGCTTCGCGACCTTATGGCTACCGACCTCAAGAAGCTCGATCTTGCCAAAGCCACACAATTGCACTTTGAGATCCTCAGCCTTTGTGACGAGTAGGACCTTGTCGGCATCGATGCCCTCAATGACAAGTTGAAATGAGTGAGGGAAACCAGGGATTTGTTGTAGAGCGAGATGATGAAGGTTCTGGAAAGAGAAATAAAAAGAGGGGTAAATAGGTAAAAGATGGAAAAGAAGGGAAAAAAAAGAAAAAAAATCCTAGCCTTTGGTTTTAAAATGTATAAATCTAATGGTTATAAAAACTGGTCCACAGTGGGGAGACATGGACAACTTCCCCATCGTTGCCAACGTCTTATTTAAAATCAAATGAATCACTAATATTGCTATACTTTTTTTGGTAAGTACGAGAAAATAAATGGAAAGAAAATGAAGAAAAAAGAGAATAAAGAAAAAAAATAAATTTTATGTGATACTGATTGATTTAAGAGAAAAAAAATAATTATTTTTCTATCTTATTGTTTGTTTGAATAAAAGAGTAGGAAGAAAATCAATATAGCAATATAAAAATATATTTATATTTGTATAAAATTTTGATAAATCGTCCTTTTATCACTATTTGCATGTAATTTGAGTGAATTTTGTCTTATTTATAGATATTTGATCTTAAATTTAACTCACTTCCACTTATTTTGTTATAGAGTTGATGAACTAGATGATAACTAAATTTAAGTGAAAAAGAACCAATATTAATTCAACATAATTTGGCAAAAAGGCTCAATTAATTTGGATTAAAGGGACATTATGCATTGGAGTCTAGAGAGGTACAATGTCTCAAGATTTAAAGTTTAGACAAGTATACGACTGTGCAAATCACCTGCATGTGTAGATCACTTACATATAAGGATGGAAATAAGTCAGGCTAAGCCAGCTTTGGTAGGCCTAAGTCTAACCTTCATTAAAAATATAAAGCTTGAATCTGACCTATTTACCTATTATAGACTTTTTTTGAAGGCCTAGGCTTGACCTGCATAAAAGCTTGTCCTAGTTAGTAAGCCTGCTTAAAAGCTTCTTTTCTTATAAGGTCTATAAAAAGGTTGATGAGTCTATTGGCCTAAGTAGGTCTATTGGTCTAAAAAGGCCTATTGAACTAAAAAAGCTTGTTAGAAATTACATATTCTTTTATATTATTATATGCAATATATGTACTATATATAATTATGTATAACATATATATATAGGCCGGCCTGTTAGGCTTAATAGGCTTTTTTTTAAGACATAAGGCCTGAGGGTTTTTGCAAAGCCTAAACTTGGCCTTTTTAATAAATGAACCAGGCCAGGCCATAGGCCCCTAACAGGTAGCCTGACATATTTCCACCCCTACTTGCATGCTTGCGCAACTTAATTTAGCACATCTGTGCAAAATGTTGCATGCTTCATTGTCTCTATCTTTTTAACATGATTGTGTAATCCTTTAATATGGTTGTAGAAGCAACTACATGTCCATGAAATTTAAGTGATGAGTATTTACAACTTGTATGACCTAAAAATTAATTATAATTTCCTCCTTGCATACGAATATCCCTATTTTCTAAATCTTTTTGGAGTCTTTTTGACACTTTTGCACCATTTTCTTTTCCTTGAGTTGTCGCATCCCTTGAGTGCGATTAAGAGTTGTTGCAAATCTCTTGGAGTTTTTATAAGAAAATTGTAAGTGCAGAATTAAAATCCCTACTTGAGTGAATTTTTCTTATGAAAGGTTTTTCTTTCTTCTTTGTTTTGGCATTTTGATATGCATTCCTATCGAGTTTTTGTTGATATTTTAGATTTATTATAATGGGTAACTAAACCCATAATTAAGGCTATAGTGAACTTTACAACTTAGGCATGGGTAAATAGAGGTGTTACCAATGGCTTAAACAACAATAAATAAAAGTAAGTGTAGAGTAAATAAAAGGATTTAAGAAGGAAAAAGAAAACATCACACCATGTCATGTTTGCATAGGAAATTCAAAAATTTGTCCTACTCATACTTGTTAGGTGAATTTTTTGGACTTGGCTTTAGTGAAAATCGAGACAAACTAGAAAGATTAGATTTTGTTGTTGTTGAAATGATAGAAATTATATTTGAATCTTGTGGCCTACAAATGTTTGTAGGTCAACATATCACACCATAAATTTCATTTACCTCACCAAAAAATAGGTTATAATAGGCAATATATTCGATGAGGTAAATGAAATATATGGTGTGTTATGTTGACCTAAAACCATTTGCCAACCAAAGATTTGAACATAAGCTCTATAATTACAAGATAGAAGATATCTAATATTTCTATATTGTCTTCATTTTTACTAACCCTGACTCTAAAAAATTCATGTGACAGGTGTGAGTGAGGAAGGTTTTTAAATTTTTTACACAAACATAAAGTGTTATGATGTTTTATTTTTTCCTTCTTTGATCATTTTATTTAATTATTCTGCATTTGCTAATTTTTTTGTTGTTGTTCTAGTGGATACATGCTTATGAGGAATTCATGTAATTATATTTATCACTAACTTGTTGCAATTCTAAGCATGGTTGAAACCTTAATTATTTATTGTAGCTTAGTTTTATATATCAAGGCAAATGGAGGTCATTAGGATCTTTGATAAGATAAAAAGCATAACTCTTATATTTTGGATATATTTTCCCATAATTTTATGTGATAAAACATATATAACAGAAAATGTAAGTAAATTAACAATTTCACTTATTAAACTTTGTTCTCCACTAACAAACAATTTAATCAAACAAATATAGGCATATTGTTTAAATAACCAAGCACACATTCCAACATTTTGTATCTTAGACAATATCACATTTATTGAACCCTTCTCTTTACTAACAAACAATTTAATCAAACAAACATGCATATTACCTAAACTACTAGCACACAATCCAACATCTGTATCTCAGACATGATTATATCTATTGAGTTTTGCTCTCCACTAATAAACAATTCATATAGTGTTTGACCTAACTTTTTTTAGCTTCTTTTCTCTTTAAAAGGAGAAGTTGGGTGACACATTTTCTTACAAACTCTTAAACTAATTAAGCAGCTTAATTAGTTTTGTAAAAGAAAAGAAAAATAAGTAGCTTTTTAAATAAAGCTAGTAAAAAAGCTTTTAGAAAAAGTTGGCAATTTTTCTTCTCTCTTTCTCTCTCCCCACACACTCTCTCTCCTCCCTATTTCTTGAGTATTTTAAGACAACTATCAAACAACTTTTACTTTAATTTTAAAGCTCTAATTTTAGTAATGTCCTATTAACAAAAAAATGTCATCATTTATAACAACAAATAGTAGCACTAAAACAACAATTCGTCTTTTGGTCAAAATATTCAAAATAAATCCTTGCTTGACCCATGTCATTCAACACCTAACATTGGTTAAAATCCTAACATATAGTGGTTAGTGCTATCTTGCTAGCATTGGACACTCTCAAATAGCGTCTCACTAGGCTTTTTTACCCCACAAGGGTATTTTTTTTTTAAAATTACCAAAATGAGTATTCTTTTTTAAAAAAAATTCCCAAATTGGAGCAAGTTGTATTTTGTAAATATGACTTTTGAATCCAAAGTCGTATTTGGGAAACAAGACTTTGCCTTTTTATTTTTTTATTTTTTTGTGACTTCTCTTAAGAAGTCATGTCTTCAAAACAAGACTTCAAATATATAATACATTTTTTTAAACTGAAAAGGAAGTTGTACTTTCGAAATACGATTTTCATTATTTATATATTTTTTATTTTTTTATTGAAGTTGTACTCTTGAGACATGACTTCCACTTTTTTTTTTCTTTTTGAAGTCGTATTTTAGAGGAGAGACTTCATTTTTATTTTTTTTTAAGTTTCGTATTGAAGTCATGTTTGAAAAACAAGACATCAATTTTTATAATTTTTTTTATTTTATGTTGAAGTTGTGTTTGTAAAATAAAACTTCAAATTTTTTTTTATGCAAGTCGTGTTTTTTTCATTTTATATTTTAATTTTTTTAACATCATGGTTGTCAAAGGTATATTAGTTTAATTTTGTAAAATATTTCACCATAAAAATTTAAGTGTGATTTTGATTTTAATTTATTTTAAACATGTTAAAAATTTGATGAACTCCAAGCACTTTGTCTTCCATGTTCTCATGTAATTGTATCATGTGCTTATTGCAATTTAGATTACGATGTATTTGTTGATCCTGCATACAAGTTGGAAAACATTTACAAAACTTATCAGTATGAGTTCCATCCCCTTGGAAGTGAAGAATATTGGCCTCCATATTCAAGTCCAAATTTTATCTTGATCCTGCCATGCAACGAGACACATCAGGAAGGTCAAGCAATAGTCGTATACATAATGAGATGGATAAACCAGTTCAAAATAGGCCTAAGAAATGTACTTTGTGTCGAACTGAAGGACATAATTGTAGTAATTGTCCATTTAGACAACTTAATGTCTAAGATTGTGTGTAATTTTCTCGCACCTTTTCAAGGCTATTTGTGTTACTCAAGTTTTGTAAAATTAATGTAATATAAATATATTCCATTATGTTATTTACATTTTACCAATTAATATTATATAGTGAACGATATTTTTTTTGAATTAATTTTGATAACCTTATTATTACATTAATTAATTTTTCAGTTCTCCATTAAATTACATAAATTAATTCATAATTTTTCATAAATGTTAAATAAACTTTGTAAAAATAACAATAAACGACTTGAATTTTTTTTTTTATAAAAATTAAAGTCTTGTTCTTCAAATAGGACTTTAATACAGAACTTAAAAAAGAAATTAAAAATAAAGTCTCTCCTTTGAAATACGACTTCAAAAGAAAAAAAAAAAGGAGTTGTGCCTCAAGAGTACAACTTCAATAAAAAAGAATTAAAAAATATAAATAATGAAAATCGTATTTCGGAAGTACGACTTTCTTTTCAGCTTAAAAAAAATATATTATATATTTGAAGTCTTGTTTCGAAGACACGACTTCTTAAAGAAGTCGTAAAAAAAATAAAATTAAAAAGTGAAGTCTTGTTTTTCAAATGCAACTTTAAATTTAGAAGTAGTATTTACAAAACACGACTTGTCCCAATTTGAATTTAAAAAAAAAAAAACCTATTTCGATAAATTTTTAAAAAAATTACCCCTATGGAATAAAAAAGCCTTCTCACTAATAATTTAGTGCCTCACGCTTATGAGGAAACACCTAATGTTAGCTTCTTCGATCTAGCACCCAACACTACTTTCTTTTTTCAGAATTTTCTATTAAATAATTATGAAAATTACTAAAACATGCTGTTAGCTTCTAAAAATATACAATCACGTGATACCATAGATGCATGATAAGCTAAATTCTCTACCATTCAAGCGAAAAAAAATGTTATAAATCTATTCTAATTGTAAATTTATCACCAAGAAGGAGGTGATATAAAATCTGTAATTTAATAAATTTAGTAATGTCCTATTAACAATAAAATGTCATCACTTATAACAACAAATACTAGCGTATAAAAGATTCAAAATAAACCCTTGCTTGACCCATGAGATTCAACGCCTAACACTAGTTAAAAATCCTGACATCTAGTGCTTAGTGCTATCTTGTTAGCACTAGATACTCTCAAATTGTGTTTTACCACCAATTTAGTGCTCGACGCTTTTGAAGAAACACCTAATGTCATCTATTTATCATTAATTGATTTTAGTCAAAGTGTATTTGGAATAATTTTCCATTAGTTCATTAATGATTGTAAACAAATAATAAATATTATATAAATATATTTTTTATTTTTATATTTAATATTAATGTATATTATAAATATATTTTTAAAAATTATTAAAAATTAATGTATTTAAAAATTTAGAAAAAATGGCTAAAAATAGTTTAAAATTAAAATTTTAAAGGTTGGAAATATAAACTATCAATAGACATATAGATGAAATAGATAAAAGGTTAATAAAATAAATAAATAAAGGAATTATATTTAAATTGGAAGGATTTTAAAAATAAAAATTTAGAAAATATCATGTAGCAATTTTACTAGAAAAACTTTAATATTATATTTAAATATTTTTTTGGTATATAATATGCACATATAATTAATGAAAAACGTTAGTATTTTCATATTATATTTAAATATCTAAATCTTAGTCAATTTAATTTATGTCATCTATTTATCATTAATTAATTCTAGTCAAAGTGTATTTGAAATAATTTTCCGTTAGACCATTAATAATTGAAAACAGGCTACCGGATGTAATATAAAGTGGATCGGGATGCTTAGGCTTAAAATATAGTGCTGAGAGATAGAGTTTCAATCTAAAGGCTCGTAATAGAGAATAAAAAGTAGATGTGACTGTTAAAGTAATGGATAACTGGGTTAAAATTGCATGAGGTGTAGCTAATTTTTCAAGTGTTGATGATTTGAATTCAATGTAAAGTAGATATCTTTATTTTAAAGTTTGATATAATTAAGAGAAAATAAGTTATATACTGATAATATAAAACAGTTTTATACTGTCATTTAATTATAAACTATTATATATGATAAGTTTATTGAATTTTATAATAATTATTTTAAAAATCATATTAATGATGGTTTTTGATTGATTGACAGTGTAAAAGTTTTTACACTGACTGTTCATAGTCACTAAACTAATTAATTTAAACCGATAAATATAATTAGAATTCATGTGTAAATTAATTTTAATTATCAATTTTATATTAAAATATAATATGATGATAGAAATTAATTTTTATAATTTGTCAGAAACGTAGATTGTGACATGGATAAAGGACAATTTTGTTTGTATATAGAGAAAAGAATATGATATTTTTTAAAGTGAATTAATCACTTCAAAAATATAAAAACTTTTAATTATTCATGAAAATTAAAGAAATAAATTTGAATAGATTTATAATTTATTATGTATGTATAAATATGTAATATTAATTGTGGACTAATGCAAAATTATAATCCTTGATTGAAAAAATAATAGTTAAAATTTTAATAACTTTATAATTTGTTTTATATGGGTAAGTATTTTACCACAATCTTAATTATTAATATTTCATCTTTTAATATTTATTCTCATATTATAAATTTATTCTTATATTATAAATATAGTCTTTATTTTTGAATAAAAATATTTTTAAAAGTTATTCTCTTTTCATTAAGTTATGCGTCTTCTTGCATATTAAATATTTAACTTTTTGTTATAATTTTTTTAAAATCTTATTACTTAAATTTAATTTTAATTTTAATTTTAAATCTTGATATGATATATTAATTTGAAATATCTTTTCTCTTTAAATAAATTTAATCATATGATTATTATAATTTTAATTTATCTTAATATAAATTTAATTTTTAAAAGTTTTAATTTTAACGCACTATATCAATAAAAATTATGTGTTTTAATTTAAATAATTCCCTTCTTAATTTTAAAATTATTACTTCTTTAATTTATTTTTATTTAATGTAATAAATATATTATTTTTATTATTAAATGAGATTTAGTATTAAGAATATTTTAATATTTTTAGGAAAATTCATAAAAATAAATGTTTCCCATTTTTAATAAAATAAAGTCTTAAGTATGTTTATAGTCCCTATAATATAACTGTTTTACACTTTTAGTCCTTATAATTTTTTTTATAGTTTTGGTCCTTATAAAATTTTATTTTATGGTTTTAGTCTTTAATGGTATTTTTTTAGTTTTTATAAAATTGTAAACTTTTAATATTGATCTCTCTCATATTAAAATATATTTATTTTAGTCTCCATTATTTAAGAAACATTAGGCTTGCTCTCAAATAAATTGTTGCCACATCATCAGTAAATAGTGACAAAGACTAAAACTATAAAATAAAATTTTATAGGGACCAAAATCATAAGAAAAAATTTATAGGGACTAAAACTATAAAATGAGTATACTACAAGAACTAAAAACATATTTAAGCATAAAAGAAAATAAAAGTATTTCCCAAGAATAAAATATTTCTAAAAATACTATTTTATGAAGAATAAGACTTAAGTTTTCTCATCTTCAAATTTTTCCGTAATAAATGATTTTAAAATTACTAATTTTTTTATTATAATTAATGGTAAATATATTTATTAAAAATAATTTAGGCTTACTTGCATTTTTGGTCTCTTAAGTATCATAATTGTGTGATTTTGGTCTCCCAAGTTCCAATTGCAAAATTAGGTCCTCTAAGTATCGCAATTGTACAATTTTGGTCTTTCCATTAGTTTTTTGTTAAATATTTAACAAATTTTGTTGACATGTCATTGACGAATGACATGACAAATGATGTGGTCATGATGGATGATGTAACGGCTGATATGACGATAATGTGAAAGTTGACGTATTGGCCTTAGTTAGATTTGAACTCCCCACCTTAAGTTCCAATAATAACTTTTAACCACAAAATTAATAAGTTTCTTTGGTATGTCAATCAAAAATATAATATATGTACTTTAAATGAGACCAAAGTTGCACATATATTTATTACTACTAAATAAACAATTTTATACTTATTATATATTATTATTATTATTAATAAATTAATACTAATATTAATATTAGTAATATTTTCATATATTATTTGTATATTAATAGGTAAATTAATAATTTAATAAATATAAGTTATTTAAAATATGATATAAACGGTGAAGAAATGTATTAATAAAATAATAATCCTAGAAAAATATATTAATATTTTTAGTATTATTATTTTATTAATATATTTACGTAGAAGTATAAATTAATATTAATAATATTATTAATAAATATTAATAGTATTAATGTTGAAGCGATTAAGATCCATCACAATGTTGAGCATCTAATTTGCATATTTTAATCATTAAAATTTATATTTATATGATATATTTTAAATTAACCTAATAATTTATATCAAATATTCATATATTTATATCATATTTTGAATAACTTATATTTATTAAATTATTAATTTATCTATTAATATACTAATAATATATAATAATATTAGTATTAATTTATCAATAGTATTATTAATACTAATAATATATATAATAAATAGAAATTTGTTTATTTAGTTGTAGTGAATATATGTGCAATTTTGATCTCCATTTAAGTTGCATATGTTATATTTTACATTCATATATCAAAGAAATTTATTAGTTTAATGGTTAAAGGCCCTTACTGAAACCTAAGGTAGGGTTCAAACCTTACCAAGACCGTTTTAATAACTTTGTCTTTTATTTTTGTATGTCACATCATCACGACACATTATTGACATGCTAGCAAAATCCATTAAATATTTAATGAAAAAACTTATGGAATGACAAAAATTGCACAATTTTGATATTTGGAGGACTCAATTTGCATAATTGAAATTTGGAGAATTAAAATCGCACAATTGTAATACTTAGATGACTAAAAGTGTAATTAAGTCAATAATTTATAATTTTTTTTTCAAATTGTTAAGTAATTTAGTTTAAAACAAAAGAATAAAAAAATAACTCGCTGATAATTACTAGAAACAAATGGAGGGTGAATATTTTTAGTTGGAAAAAATATGTTTTTAGTCTCTTAAAATATCTCAAAATTTGGTTTTAATTCTTATAAAAATAAAAATTTAATATATTTTTAATTATTACATTTACTAAAAATGATGTAATTTTAGTCCCTTATCAAAAATAGATTAAAAATATGTGTTTTTGTTAAAATATAGAGACTAAAACTATATTAAATTTTTATAGGAATTACAATCAAATTTCAAGATACTTTACCCTTTTTAGTTTTTTTTTACAAATTCAACCGAATTCAATATTCTCAATTTCCGTTGAACCTCCTCACCTGGATAGATCTCAATTACTGAGCCGTAAAGTGTCAGAAAAAGACAAATCAATCAATTTTCATTTACCGTTTGTCGTAAAACGCATGAGCTTTTGCATTTGCAAGCACATTGTCACAGCGACCGACACACCAATCTTAATCCTTCCGTTTCTCATTTGTTTTTTCCCCTTAAGTTTTCAGGAACTCCTTTTCAGCACCCCAAAATCCCAGCTGCAGATTCCCCCCATCAATTTCAGGTTTCTCTTTCTTCTCTCTCCTAAATTCACAAATTAGGGTTCTGATTCTGACTAATTGTCCGTTTCGTTGGTACTTTTCGATTTGTGTAATCTGAAAAGGATGATTCAAGATTTGTGTAGTCCTTAGTATTTAGCCTGGAATCTGGTTTCTGGTTTTATGTTTGAAAGGAAGGTTCTGGTTGGTGATTGTGTGGCAAGTAGAATCTCTTGGATCATATTTCTGGTTGTTAGTATCAGTAGTTGTAGTTTATATCAGATGAGGTTATTCATTTAAGCTGAATTTTGTGTGTTAGGTTATTGATTGTTGTAGCATAGTGATTGTGGAAGCTCCACAGAGGGTTTGGTACTGTAGATAGGGGTCCCTGAAATGTATGTGCCTGTGGCTACTTCTGCCACGCCACGGGGTGGATTGCCGACTGACAATGGGGACTCTGTTGTGGCATTAGATCAAGTTCCGCGATGGAATGATGCTGATCAGTCCTTGGTGTTTGAAACTTCATTTTCTGGTTCACACTTTCCCGATCCTTTAGCATTGCCCTCGGGAGCAGACAGTGGTGATGGCAGTGGGTTGGTGTCAAGATTTCCTGTTGACCATGAAGTTAATTCGAAGATATATTTGTGGAGGGGGAATCCCTGGAATCTTGAGGTGGATGCGGTGGTAAATTCAACAAATGAGGTGAGCACTATCTGGCTTTTTGTTTGGTATTGTTGTGTTGTTTAAGGTTACCTTCGTTTATGTAACTTCTGTAGGTTGTTAGCATTGTGTTGTTTTCCATCTTATCACTATGATTTCGGGAACCTCATGATAGAACACAGCTCATTTGCTTATAATCTTGAAGACAACTGAATGTAAGAATTTTATGATAAAATTATAAATTTTCCCTACTGGCTGAAAGTTACCGCCCAAATATCCATGTTATTGACCTTTATTATAGTGCGGAAGAGAGATTCAGGCCACTTAGCTAGATTTATATTTTTTCCCTTATGGTTTCCTTTCTTCCTTTAATTGAGTCCAATGGCGTCATGCAATCCATGTGGCCAATCCCACCTAGTGGGATAAAGCTTTTGTTGGTGTTGTTGTTTTTCTTTCTTCATTTTTTGATGAGATAATGACCATTGAGAACTCTTAGGGAACAGTTGGACCAAAAATGACACCAAAACAGGTTATATTGTTACGTAAAATGATTATTTTGTCCATAAAACAAAACATCTGTAAAAGTTTCCACCCTCTCCCTGCTCTTCAAGTTAAAATGTGATTTTTGCCAGCACCCTTCCTTCTTGGTAAGCCTTTGATGAGGGAACCACCTTTTGAGGAAATGCATGAATGTTTCATTTTTTTAGCTTATAGTTTCTTTTTTCTTCTGAAGTTTGGAAGTGTCTTGGGCACAAAGGTATAATTTGGCTTTCAAAATTTTTAATGAGATGATGAGGTTGAATAAAATGCTAGATGAATGAAGAGCACTTTAATTCCTATTTTTGAGAAGATATACAAATGTTTGCTATCTATAAAGGGATTAAGCTCACGAACCATAGCATTAAACTATGGGTAAAAGGTAATTAAAGAGAGGTTAAGGCAAGAGACTTTACATTTTAGAGAACCAATTTGGTTATAGACCAGGAAGATTGACGATGGAAGCAATATATACCTTTTATGAAGATTGAAGGAGAAGTACCGGACAAAGCAAAAAGATCTACACATGTTTTTCATTGAATTCTAAGAGGATGATTGGGTGCCCAAAGAAGTTTTCTAGAAGGCTCTGAAGAAGAAAGGATTTCGTATCACTTATATTTGAGCTGATAAATATATGTATGATGGTTACAACTAATGTTAGAACACATGATGGGATCACTAAGGATTTCCTTATAACTGTAGGATTACCAAAGGTCTACTTTGAACCCTTATCTTTTTTCCTTGCCTTTCTTGCCACAATGCATTCTTTTTGGAAATGATATAGTCCTAGAATCAAGAAAATATAAATGATGTAGTATATGTGTGCTGAAAAGCTTTTAGAAGCACATGATTTTTTTATTAAGTTGAAGTAAACAGAGTATTTGGAACATAAGAAGTAAACACAGTATTTGGAACATAAGTTCAGCCTAGGCACACACTAGCACTAGCTTAGAAGTGAAAATTGAAGATCACATTCATACTATTCCACTAGTCCTATGGTTTAAGTATCTTAGATCTATCATACAACATGGTGGGGAAGTTAAGGCAGATGTACCCATACAAGCTGAGTGGATGGAATGAAGAAACAGTTCAGGTGTTATTTGTGATAGTAAGGTAGCCTCTTAAGCTTGAAGAAAAATTTTACCACACAACTATAACATCCATGATGTTGTATAATACTAAATGGTGGGCAATAAAGAGTCAACAAGAGCATAATTTTGGTGTTGCATAGATGAAGATGTTGTGGTGAAAGTGGACACACAAGACAATACAGGATTAGGCTTGAAGCATTAGAGAGAATCTAAGGGCAGCACTATTGGATTAAAAACGGTAGAATCTCACCCTGGTGGTTTGGCCATGTGAGAAGTAAAAGTCTAGGTGAAACCATTAAGAAAGGACTTACATCTGAATGGACATGTTGAGGATTTAATTCATGATAGAACACAGTAGCATCATTTGGTCTATGTAGCTGATCCAATCAAGTGGGAAGAGAAGCCTTTGATTGTTGTTGTTGTATAATTTCTTAGAGGCACTTACTCTGTTATGTTTTGTGTAATTTAAAAGTCTGTGCTGAAATGCTAATTTATTTTTCAGTGTTTAAAATCAATAACATTGTAGGTTAGCTGTGATTATATTGCTGATAAAATCAAATTGACAAAAGCATGGTTTCATTCTTAAATAATTTTGAGAAGTGACCAATTCTTTTTTTTTCTCAGATCACTTGTTGCTATCCTGTGGCTGATTGCGACTGGGAATCAAATTATATTCTAACATTTGTTGACACTTGTCAAGAGTCCTATCCATATTCTTGTAGTTTGAATATTTTATCCTGCATCTTGGAATGTAACTACATAATATAAGAATATTTCTGTATCTTCCTAATGATCCTCCTAGTTACTAAATCAAAAAAGTATTGATTGCATTTTGTGTTCTCAAGGCATTAAATGCATCTACTTTTCATTTAATGTTTTCTTTATTAGGTGTCAGAAATAGGATGATTATTAGGAGTATATATCATTATTCATAATATAATGATACTGTTAAGCATGTTAGAACTGAACTCCAGTCCATGAAATGGGGCTAATGATATCTTATTTCTTACCTGGCTTTCATTTCTTGTCGTGAACAGAATATGGATGAAGCACACAGCAGCCCTGGATTGCATGCTGCGGCTGGACCTGGTCTTGCAGAAGAATGTGCGACTCTGGTATAGTTAATTATTTAGCAAAAATATATTATGTGCTCTATGTTGAATGTTAATAATATGTGAGCTTGGGACATGAGTTACATATTTATTATATTCTTAGTTGTTGTTTTTTTATTTGTTGTGGTTTAATATTTTCTAAACTTGTAAGAAGCAGCTCCAGATAAATTGTCATATCTCAGTACCACATTGGAAGAAGCCTTCTGGAAATGATGCTTGGGAATATCGACTAATACATCTGTATTGTTGACAGGGTGGATGTCGAACAGGGATGGCTAAAGTTACCAATGCACATGACCTTCCTGCTAGGTTTGTAATCCACCCCCTCCGCCCCCCAAAAAAAAACCCAATTTTTACTTTTTCAAGGTGAAGAAACAATGGTCTCTCTTTTATTAGAAGATCAATTCAGCTATGCAGTCACAGTTTAGTTGTTTCTCTCCTATTGGGAGAACACACTGAAAATATCTTTTAAGCAAGTGCTGTTGCATTGATTCAAAGGAGCATTCTAGTACTTGCTTTGTTTCTTTTAAATGGTGGTTGTTGAGCTTGGATTTATATAATATTTTTAAATGTTGAGCACCAGGCCTTTTCTTTTCCTGTGGTTTGGATCTGAGATCTGTTAATCATATGCCGTGCTGCAGAAATTATGTAGATGCATTCTACTTTTATACCCCCTTTGATACTGGCCTATCTTCATTTATTACTTACCAGTTACCAATCTCTTGTCTACAATTTGGATACGATGTTTTATTCTATGATAAATTACCTGCAGGAGAATTATCCATACTGTTGGCCCAAAGTTTGCTGTAAAGTACCATACTGCTGCAGAGAATGCTTTAAGTCATTGCTATCGTTCTTGCCTGGAGCTTCTAGTCGAAAATGGGCTTCAAAGGTTCCCCTCCTCCCCAAAATGTTATATTATTTATTTTCTTACACCATTTATTGTTTTCATGAATGTCATGTTATTTAAAATTCTATGACTTAACTTTTTTTTTGGCATATATTTATGTAGCATTGCTATGGGTTGTATTTATACGGAGGCAAAGAACTATCCCCGAGAACCAGCTGCACATGTAGCTATAAGTGAGATTTTTTGTTTGCATGATTTTACTTTTTTAATTTGTTTCTTGTAATATTGTGACCTAATACATTACATAGGTTATCTTAGTCAACCTCATGGGAAGTTGGGAAATTACCTACTTTTGGGGATTATTATTACTCATTGTCTTGTTCATTGTTGCTCCATCCATAAAAATAGAAGCCACTGTTAGGAATCTTGTAGTTACGTAATATGTGTGAATAGGAAATATTGTAATTAGTGACAAGGTTATCAAATCGAGATTCGAATCGTGAATCGCTGAGCTAATTTTGAATCATGAATCATAATTTGTATCAAATCGTAAGATTCAAAGACAATGATATATAGTGTTCAATGTAAAAAAATTGAACTAGAAATAGATAAAACAACTTAAGCAGAAGTCTTACAAAACAAAATTATTAGTTATATCTAAGTTTGTGCAGCCTTTATTTTAGAAGAATGGAAAGGAAGCGATTAAATAGCTAATTAGAGTACGTGCATTGAATGACTGAGTGACAAATAAAGTAGTGGAATAATCAAATAGGATAAGTTCAGAAGTGTTCCTTCAATTCCTTTTCATTTAACAATTTAAGCTTATATGTCTTGTCAATTTTTTCATGAGAATTGGTGAAAGAAAAGAAAAAAAAGAAAAAATGATGAATTGTGTGAATTGTATCGATGATACAAAATTGCACAGATTCATTCAGTGTATCATAAGATATAAAGTCATTTAAGATTCATCTTATGATACAAATTGGTAGGTAGCTGAATTGAATCGTAAGATTCTATGATTAGCAATATTATGAGCTATATAACTATGTAACCATTATCCATTGTATTTATGATTCTGATTATAAACAAGAGCCTCCACTGTGTAGTCAAGACTCATCGATTCGTTCAGTTATCCTCTCATTTTTCTCCATTTCAACATGGTATTAGAGCCTGATGAGAGGCAACCCTGATTTGTGATTTCACAGTGGACCCACTATCCACTAGTGCAATTTTTCCTGAAACCGTGTCCCATCTTTTTGTTTTCAACCTTCTAGCAAGTTTTCCCCTTCTTTCACAGGTCACCGCCACTGTCTGCCACTTTTTCTGCCATTGACTACACCATCGGACTTGTCTCCCTGAGATTGGTTGATCTATGGAGAAACCACCTTGATCAAAGGCCTCATGTGCTTTCATGCACATCATCTTCTCTAGGTGCAGTTTTTCATGCGCCAGTGCTTTCCAGCATGTGTGGCAATGTGTTCGGCTGCCATTCTCACTGCCGATTGCAGCATTGGGATCTTCTTTCTCTCCCCTTCCAGATTTTGTGGTCAATTGATCTGTTTGGCCCACGGTTTGGTTGGGTACCCTTGATTTGTATTCTTCCAGCCCTTGTTTCACGTGTTTTTTGCTACTCACTCTCGCCCATGGTTGGATTGGATCTATCTTTAGTGGCTATTATATTTTATTGGCGATAACTTGATTTCCTGGAAAAGGTAGAAGCAGAGTGTTGTTGCATGATCAAATGCAGAAGCAAAATATCGAGTTATGACTTCAGCCACTTGTGAACTTATCTGGCTCAAACAGCCAGTCAAAGGACTGAGATTTGGGGAGGTTACACAAATGACACTCATTTGTGATAATTAGGTAGCCTTGCATGTTACCTCAAATCTAGTGTTTTATGAGAGGACCAAACACATTGATATAGATTGTCATTTCATTTAGGAGAAGATCTTGTCTGTAAACATCATTACCTGCTTAGTCAATTCAAATGAGCAACTAGTAGATATTCTTACTAAGTCATAGAGTGGTCCTCAAATTAGCTATATTTATATATATAACAAGCTTGGTGCCTATGATTTATGTGCTCAAGGGGGAGTGTTAGGAGTCTTGTAATTATGTAATATATTGTGTAAATAGTGAAATATTGTAATTAAGGGCATTATGAGCTGTATAATTATGTTACCGTTATCCAATGTATTTATGACTAATTATAAATAAGAGCCTCCACTGGGTAGTCAAGACACACAGATTCATTCACATGTCCTCTCATTTTTCTCCCTCTCAAGTCTCAGCAACCACTAATGCCAAAGACCAGGAAAGTGAGTTGTTAAGTTGATATTAAGGGAAATTAGAATTTTGGGGAAGGGGAAGTGGGGAGATAGAATGACAAAGTGTGCTCTCTCTTCAAGTTGTCTGTCAATTCCTTGCTGTTTGCATAATTTGATCTTCTATATTATCATTTCATTGGTGCTTAGATTAATGATAAGGGGATGACAGGTTCAGCTTGACTAGGAAAAGATAGTGCATGTTGGGTGCATCTTTTTAATTTTTTCATAAATAATAATTCTAGTGTAGTGTATGATTTCCAATGATCTCAGGTTAATTTATCGTATCCCTGCTGAGTGCATCTAGTATAGAGTATCTCTGCATCAATTTAGCAATTGTTTACTGATGCTTGAAGGATGATATACTAATCTTAGGCTAAACCATCTTTTTATTGTCTTTTATTCAGGAACTGTGCGGCGATTTCTTGAGAAGCAAAAAAACAATATAACAGCTGTTGTCTTTTGCACTGTGACCACAACTGATACTGAGATATATAAAAGGTATTTAGAGCATTGTTTTTGTTTCGATGTTGATACCTGCAATTTTTTGAGTAACTTGAACTTCCAATAGTTATGCAAATTTGGTTGATTTTCTTTTCAACCTAACCTTTAGACTTTGTATTAATTATTTATTTTTTTACCTTGTGTATTATTCATGAAGGTTGCTTCCTCTTTACTTTCCTCGGGATAAACATGAGGAGCAGGTTGCTTTGTCAAAACTTCCTGCAGATGTTGGGGATGAAAATGGTGAGACTATCATAGATGAGCGTAAAATCAGAATAAAGCCTTTGCCCAAAAAGAGTGTTTCAAGACAACCTGAAGTTCCAGTTGATCTTCCTGTTATTGATGTTGGCTTGGTTGGCAGGTCAGTAATATTTTGATATTTTTAGCATTTTTTTAATATTTTGATTCCCTTTTAGATTTCTCAGTGTGTTCGATTAGGAACAAAAAAACTATAATGAGCATTATAATCTGAGCGTATACAAATATTGATTTATTGGACCAGATAATATAATAGACATTTTCAGTTACAACTATTCAAGCCTTCTGCATTTCACCATATTTCAGATATCTCTGCCTGACAGATTTAAATTCATTTGATTGCACATAATTGTATTTGCTTGCATTTTTCTATTGTATTTGATTAAACAGAACACAATCCATTTTTTAATCTAACTTCTGGGAGAATTTTCCTGATCCATGTGGCTTTTATAGGAATTCATCATATTTAGATTCATTTCTGGATCCTGCTTTCATGTCCTTGATTAAAGACCCCGATCAAAGGCGTTTGGAGCAGTGGGAGAAAACTGCCGAAGCAGAAAGAGGCTGGAATTGTGCTAAATTGCTTGGATATGGCAACCTTGGTGGACCCTTCTTGTCTGCTGCCGAAGAATACTCTCTCCACTCTAGATACCTCTCTAAAGCAAATTCTTTAAATCTTTCTGAAATTGCAGAAATGAAAATTGTGTAAGTATCCATCCATTTCACCATCTGGTTTGCATGCAAACTGAGTTTTAATATTATTTGGGGGCTTTATATGTAGTTTTTTGTTAGGATGACTGAATCCTTCTAGTTGGAAATGTTTTGCAGGAGATGAATTTAACTTTAATGTTGTAAAATTCCTTTTATCCTTTTTGGCTTCTTTATCAAATTACTAAAGAATATTTTGCAATGCTTATAGACTACAAGTAATCCGAGTCTATACAAGGAAGTTGAGACAACAAGAGGGTGATCTGGAAAATAGTAATAATGGAATGGACAGGTGGCAGCCTTTGGTTGGAGAGGGGGATTCTAGCATGATTGGAGATATAAATGGAGAGAGGAAGGGGAATATAGAGGAGGGGAGGGATTCAGAGGAAGGGGAGAATTTTGGGGAAAGGAGGTTAGAAAGGCTTCTGCCTTAGAGAAGGACTGCTAGCTGCCGGCCTGGGGTGTTTGTTAAGTGCTGCATATTTTATAGTGTCTCTTTATTTGTTAATATTTCCATTTATTTCTGATTCTAATGTTGTTTAGTTCAGATCAGTGAGTTGTATTTGTAATATAAATTGAGGTATTTCAGTATTGTCATTCTTAGTGTTTGTTAATCCCTATCAAATGCATTAATATTTAGAAGTCAGACTGTTCTGTAATGATTGCAAGTCTTTTGCTGATGAGAAAATAAAAATAATGTTGCTGGATAAGATTTAATTACTCTTATCAGATTTGTGAGAATTGAGAAATAAGATGAATTTTTCTGAATTAGCTTAAGTGTATGTTCACCCAGCAATTTGTTTTAATTTATATACATGAAGATTACAAAGATAATAAATGACAAATACAATTTACAAGGGAGTAAAAAAGTTAACTCTATTTCCTGAGATACATTGAACTTATTCTACTTGCTATATAAAGAACCTAAGCCACTTAGTGCAACATTAATGTGGTTCAACTTCCAACAAGATTCAATCATAATTGAAATAATGAAGTTGTGTTTTTGAAATCTTTTCATTCTTGTTGCTCTTAGCTAGTCAACGTGAATGCTTCATGTATGTGTTCAGATTGATCTTTTGAGGGTTTATATTGATCTTTGCATTCAATGTTTGAGGTATATGTGTTTTTCAGCTATCGTGGGGGGGTAGACAGTGAGGGTCATCCAGTCATGGTTGTTGTCGGGGCCCACTTTTTGCTCCGGTGTCTTGATCTGGAGCGATTTGTGCTCTATGTGGTGAAGGTAATTCGGTTATACCCTTCTGCTAGACGTCTTGATCTGTTGGCAAGCATTAGTTTGGCTGTTATAAATTTTTATCTTCTGGATATTGGCAATCCATACTACTATTTAAAAGTCAAAACTGATTTTTGTTCATAAGTTCTAATCTGTCTTTTTTTCCCTTTGTTTTTCTTGGTGTTAAATTTCAGGAGTTTGAACCTTTAATACAGAAGCCTTTTACTATTGTCTACTTCCATTCTGCTGCATCTTTGCAGATGTAAGTGTTAAATATTTGAATTCTAGGATGTACTCATTGGTCTATTATTTTTTCTTGAAATGAAAGTTTGTAATATGCTAATCATTGAAAAATATTTTAGGAACGTTCAAGGGGAATGAGCTAATTGTTAAACTTTCATTGCCAACTAGTTATTTTGTGTGAATTATGGGATTACTTTGTCAAATTAATTGAAATGGTTCTGTGGCCAGAAGTTTTGTTAATTGGTAATCCAGTCCTTATATATTCAACTAGGCAAAGGGAAATCTGAAATTTCAACAATCAAGATATTGAAAATATGATTGAACACTTTTGTTTTATACATTTGCAATAGTATTTTGGTTACCAAACTTCTAATATTGTATTGGCAGTGCATAATTGCTGGAAACACCTGCTTGGCCATTGTCTGTGTCCTTGTGAGGCATGGCATCATGAAGCCACTTAATCACTTGTAGTTTGTACCTTTGTTGAGATTGATTCTGCAATATTTTTCTACCTGTTTATGTGACTAAAACTTGATAGATAGCCCAATATTAAATTTAGGCAGCCCTTTGGTTTGATTCAATGTGACTTAAGCATATGTTACTTTGTCAAGGATGCTTTAGCTGTTAAAATGCATTGTTCGCTGAGGGCAGATATTCCTGTTTGAGTGGTAGGATTTTTTGAAGCAACACTAACGAGACAAGGTGACCCTTTTTGGATAAATTGTGTTAAAATGAATTGAAGTCGTGCCACTGGAGTGAAGCATACTTGAATGAAAGATAGTAGATTTTGAAGGTGGTTACATAAGCAAGTTGCTTTGTGAAATTGTGTGTATAGTTTACAATCATTGGTTGCTCCTGATTTCAGTGTAATGCCCATGATTTTGGCTTTGTTGACAGTTTAATTTTACTTTATCCCATCCTGTTATGATATAATTAGGCAGCCAGACCTGGGTTGGATGAGAAGATTGCAACAAATACTAGGTCGGAAGCACCAGCGCAACCTGCATGTATGTACTATTTATTTTCTTCTCTGTCTCTCTCTATCTCTCTCTATCTTGTTTGGTACACTTATAAACTGTTTCTTTTGTCCTGATGCAGTACTCTTTCAAAAAGTTTTCTGATTTCTCAATCTGACCCATGTAGGCAATATATGTCCTCCACCCAACTTTTGGATTAAAAGCAGCAGTATTTGCACTTCAGTTATTTGTGGACAATGTGGTACAGTAGTGTTATCTAAGCATATTTAATGACCTCGTGTGTATATGTATATTTGTGTTATTAAAAATTAACTTTCAGGTTTGGAAGAAAGTGGTCTATGTTGATCGACTTCTGCAGCTCTTCAGATACGTGCCTCGTGAACAGTTGACCATCCCTGATTTTGTGTTTCAGTTGAGTGTTTATGTTTTCACGCGGTGCCATCAATACCTTTTCTTTTTCACGATGTTATCTTGTATAATGTTTCGTTTTCAAAATATGGCTCCTGAAAGTATTTGGAATTGAAGCAGTTCTATGCTAATGGGGTATCCTCACGGGAATTCTTTCGTCTAATTTGTTACATTTATTTACACAGGCATGACTTGGAAGTGAATGGAGGGACGGGTCTCATTGTGGATCCCAGAACAAAATATGTGTATAACAGATCATGACACTAATGTAGTTCTATCGTTAGTTGATGAAGGAGGATCATTTGCTGCAGTTTCTTCATTATTTGCCTTGCCCTTATTGTCGCTGTTAACAGGAAGGGGGCTTGTATGAGTTTGAAATGTGTATGGAAGCGTGTCTTTTTTTTTTCCTTATTTTTATTCTTTTGGATTTTTGTAAGCAGTGATTAGTTCCCCTGTAAGCATGTATATGTAATTGGCTGTGGAAGCTAATTGATTGGATTTCTTTAATTGTTTGTACGTTCGAGGGAGATATATTGAATAAAATTAGGTTTTGATGATTTTCGTTCCTCCATTACTTCATTGATTTTTGCTACTGTTCAGTATTCACTGTGGTACCAAACTCGTTCTATAGTTGTTTGGTCATCATTAGCTTTAACGTTTCAATTTGATTGTTATTTACTCCAGGAGAAATTCCATTTATTCCTTTTTTTTTTAATTTAAATGACAATGGAAAATAAAACGGAAGAAGACTAAAAAATAAATGACCTTTTACAAAGTCAGGGCTAGTAGATTTTTTAAAGTTAGGAGCTAGAAGAACGTTTTTGTAAAGTTAGGAATTAAAATGATCGGGTTTATAATTTTAGAAATTAAAATGGATGTTTACAATTTTAAAGCTTGCTTATGCTATTTTGATTTTAAAGAATTCCAGAATTTCAGCCTTCATGTGCAATTCCCGAGAATTTCATAAAAAGGGCCGTTTTATTATGAAGTTTGATATGAACTAACTCTTTGAACAAGTATAATTCAAGGTAGAAAAATTATTTTGGAGTGAAATCACTTGAATTTGAAAACTTGTTCATGGTAAGAATACTTTTTAAGTTAATTTTTTTCAAATTTCATCTCCAATATCCAGTTTTGAGTGATTTCACGAAGTTAATTGTATCTTGTAAAATTTTTCTGATTCAACTGAATTCAAAAGAGTAGAGGAACAGCATTTCTTTTCAACTAAATTAGTTTGATTTGAAAGATTATTTCCATATTTTTAATTTAAAAAATATCCCCCCGTGTTTGGTTCTGTGTTAGTACCTCATGACGTGGACTCAAAATGAGGAAAATCAGAAGTTAGTATATATTGCTTCTCCTTGGACATGGGTATCTAGTGTGAATATTTACTGACACAACACTACCAAACACACTCACTAATCATAATTTTATCTCGTGGATCGCTTCTAGTTCACTCAAAACCAAAGCTATTTTGTTTTACTTTCTAGTATAGATCAATTTATTTTGGTTTGAGGTATCTAAAGCTGGAAATCATGAAATAGGTGATTCCAGTTTTAATAGAAAGCTTGAGACATCTATTTTATTATGATAAAGTTTCATATTTAAGTAAGTTGTGAGTTATTTCCGACCTGGATTTGAAGTTGACTTGTTCAAGCAATTATCAAGAAGCTTCGAATACTCCTTATGCCTAAATTACTAAATTCCGAAGTTCAGGTGACAATATCTCCTTTATATAAGAAAGTGTAAAACCTCCGTCACTTTAAAGCATATGTTGGATTTAGAAAATAAATTGGTTTTTCATTAGTATTAAAATTGGTTTTTCTCATGCATAGCAATGATGAAAATTG
Source organism: Spatholobus suberectus (assembly GCA_004329165.1). Taxonomy (NCBI): domain Eukaryota; kingdom Viridiplantae; phylum Streptophyta; class Magnoliopsida; order Fabales; family Fabaceae; genus Spatholobus; species Spatholobus suberectus. The sequence continues at coordinate 44,372,124 of CM014733.1, read as the reverse complement.
AAAAATTACATGCCAAAATTGTGAAAATAGTATACATGTTCATAAAAGCATAACGCAACATGGCATAGCCTATATAACATGGTGAATGATTTGCGCACATTAATAAAGGTAAATGACGTGCTTATACTCTTGCAAAAAAAATAAAAATGATATAAAACATAGAGATGCACTTTATTGAATGATGAATATCCATAGATGACACGCATTCTATCTGTTTTAATTATGTTATGCCAAATGCAAGATCAAATTACTATGAAATGAAAAGTTATCCATGAATAGCATATGGATGTTGCGAGATTGAAGTATATGGCACAACAAAAAATATAAAACAACTATTTGAAAGACTAATTTCGAGATTTTTTTTTTGTTATTTTCTTTTATTTACTTTATTTTTGCTTTCAAATGAAGTCTTGAGTATAATATTTGGTTATTCGTTCCATTAATACGGTATTGGTTTAAGAAGGGAGACGTTTCTTTCTTGATGTAAGGATGTTACATTTTGATATTCGAACAGTTTGATCCAGAATGTATGTAATAGAATTGTCAAACATGCATAAGCACATGATTGCTTTAGAAGTGCATGCATCGGCCTAGTTAAAATGATCCAGTGTAATTCAATTAAGTGATTATGAGTTAGTATGTGTAGTCCATAGTTGATCGCGTGTTCTAAGTACTCTGATTTTACAATGACTATGTTCAACCTAATCGTCTGTCATTGTATGCGGCCATATGAGAATTTGTAGAAGCGTATGTTGAGGAAATGTACAGGGATAACATTAATTATCCATTGGACAAGAAGCTCGAGTCCAAAAGGAAGTGATTATATTCTATGCAATTGAATTTTCATCCTAAATGTCGTTTTTGGTGGACACGTGTCATTTATGGATTTAATAAGATGCATGTTTAACTGCGGGTGGATGCTTACAAAAATTTGAACCATCACTGATAGTTTTGAAAAGAGATTTAGTCCAGTTCTGGAATATAGCATTATGCTTTAGCATCTGTTGGCATGAAAATTTTAGTTTTCATCGACAGTTGGAATCCAAATCTCCTCTCAGACAAGAGAATTACTTCCTCTGAAGATTCTCCAATAATTGAGTAACTCTGGTTAAAAAAATATCATCTTGGTGAATGATCAAAAGAACTGATTGTAAACAAAAAAGTGAAAAGATAAGGGGAAAAAGAAGATACCAATCTTAGTGGTTGATCAAGAGATCAAATTGCAAACAAAAAGTAAACAATTGAAAAGACAGGCAAAATAAAATAAAATTGAAATGGTGGTTGGAAGTGAAACACCCACACATACCCAGTGAACAAATGAAACAGCGAAAAACCTTTCAGAACACGGAAGATCATGTCATTGAGATGAACTAGCATGGTGCCTCTTCCAGATAGCATCTTTCCGGGAGCAACAAGATCATACACTAACTGGTTAGTCCACAAGAGAGAAGAAAATATGAAATCAGAAAACTAAAAATAAATAAATAAATTAACAATCAAATTTAGTTTACTGAGTGGAAACAAATTTTCTTGTTTTTTTAGTTAAAAAGTATGAAATTCCAAAGTCATCAAATTAGCACTGTTCACAGGTTGGTTTGAATTGGATTTTGGGAGAAATGAAATCCGAACTAATCAATTTTCATCAATTCGGATTGGTTTGAATTTCCCAATTTTTTTTGCACAACTTGAACCAAACCAACCAAATCAAGAATGAATTAGCTCAGCTCGGATCAATTGGGTCCTCTATTATACAAATGTGTAAAATTTTGTTTTGAAAAATATAGAGAAAAAAATACACATTTTGTCAAAAATTCACACATAATCCTATTATTAAAAGAGTGTAAACAACATATTTTGTTATAATTAACTTACACCAACTAAATAATGGCAAAAATACAAAGAAAAATACATGATTATGCCAATCGAATTTGATTGATTTGGTTCTGGTTGGAGCCAATTATACTGAAAAATTTGAATCAATTTAATTAGTTTGATTTGAATCCTCGGGTTCGTTGGATTGATTCGAACCAATGAACACCCCTACATCAAATAAAAAGAAGAGAATATGTATCAGGTAGTATACAACAAATTGGAGCCAAATAAGCATCTCAATCGGCAAAATTTAGCAAAAACTGCCCAGAATAATGAGCAGAACACAGAACCATACAGTCCATTTGTCCAATATTGGGGCAGTTAACCAGTAGCAAGACCACTTAAAACAAGCCACAAGAGCACATAATGTAAGGAACATCAAGTTGAACCCTTACATTTATCCACATAATGTAAGGCATTGCAGTAAAAATTGTCAGGATTGTACACCCAAGGCGGATATATCCCTCCAACCCTAAAGGCATACTTGCCAACCATTGGAATATTTGCAAATGCATTTGGCAACCTGTTATTCAGTTACTGACGTTATACGGCAGAAGATCTTGCCACTATTTAAATACTAAACTAAACTGCAATAACAATGCTTTAAAATACTTGGTGTCAAAGCCTTCTCGGAAATTCCACAGGATTCCAATCATAAAGCTTAAAAGAACTCCGATATGTTTGGCAATATAAGTCAACTTTCAATCAGCAAACATTAACCACGATTTCCTGCACAAAAATACATATTTAGAACTAAAATAATAAACAAGAGCAACCCACCATAGACAAATAGGCACTCTTATAATCACAATAGGAATGTGAATTAAAAGTGCTCAAAACATCTTTTCCACTATTCACCCTTGTTTCACCAGAAACAGCTAAAGATACAACACTATCACTATTAATATTCTTTATACTGTATTAGTTCTAGCTATATATATATATATGTATCTTTACTGTTATTATGGTAGTTTTTCATAGCCTGTTATCTATGTTACTTCTAGTACTACAGCACATTTGCCATTAACATGTCTAATTTCTCTTAACCAAGACTAGGGAATCTCTGGTCTTCAAATTCTGACCAACAGGTTATTAGTTCCACTTCTATTCCTAATCACTTACTCATTTTGTCCAGAACTCCAAAATCAGAAATTGATACCAATGCAACATCAGATGTAAACACAGTGAATTTCAACTGTCCAATGCACAAATATCACTCAGTTTTACAGTACACAATAATTCCATACATTCAAAAAGTCACAAATCAGAGTATTTGACCCCAATTCCATTCATCATGAACAAATTCGACAATTTAATGTACACAAAGTTACAGAGTTTTGAATTGAAGTATTGAACTCTGCCTTACTACTTGGGGTGAAGTCCAAGTGTCTAACACAGAACCACGACACACAACACCTTAATTTACTCAGATTTCACCCCCAAAACAATTATAAACAGAGGCGTTCTGGGACTCCCCCCAACAATCAATTACAGAATACTAAATCTCGTTCCCATTCATCAGTTCAACAACGTCATGAAAGTTTTGTACCAGAATATAAGAACAACAAAAAATTAACAAAATAAGAACAACAAAATTCATTCGAACCTTGTGTAGCAGAATATAAATGTTTTGTAGCAAAATTAGCAACTGTGTTGTCTCTGCACTAATTCAAACACAAGAAAAAAAGGAAAAAAAAAAGAAAAAGATGGTTAGATGTGAAAATTAGGAAGAAAAAATAGTCAGAATCGTACTACAAACAGTAAGAAATCAGGGTTTTGATAAGGGAGAATTAGAATCACAACACAAACAGGTTGCAAATCCAACGGAACTCAGAAATCACACTTGTGATTAGGGTTTGAGAACAATTAGGGTTTTTTAGACTTCGTGAGAGTCAAGAGTGAGATCGGTAACATGAGTAAGATGGATTTTGAGACTGAGATGGTTTGGATTGTGGACCACCCTTAATTACAAACGGTGCACCAAGTTACTCTCCTCCATTAGAAAACACTCAAGCTACATATCCATTTTAAATTGGAGTGAGATAAAAAATTGTTTCAACTAAGTGTTGAAACAACTGGATTTTTGGTGTGGTCCGGTTATTTGAATTTTTTGCCCACCCCTACTAATTACTAGTAACTTTTAATAACTATGCTTAATAACTTCCGACAGTCATCATCGTTGATAATTTTTTATCTTCATTCTCCATAGTTAATGACTTCTATGATCTTGATTCTTTTCATCTTCAAATATTTGTTTTTTATTTTTATCATACTCCCGTCAAAGTGAAATATTTTAACACCTGGTTGAAAAAATTTAAGACATCAACAGAGGGTATATTTCAACACTAAGTCGAAATAATTTTGACATCAACAGAGGCTATATTTCAACTCTTAGTCGAAATAATTTTGACATCAACAGTAATGTTAGTGAAGAACTGTGATTCAGGAACAAATCTACCCCCATGTCATGAGCTAAATGTCCAATTTGATGGAGGTCCAATTCATCCAAGCATGCAACCTAATACAAAGTGTGGCAAGAAAAATTTCAAGACAGTGAGAGTGCACAAACTAGAACATATCTCAACAGTTGTGGAACAAGAGAATCAAGCTATGTCATTGAGTCAACGTAATCCATTCCTTCTGAGGAAGACTCTTCATTATCCTCACCATCTTTTTCTCTTGAATTATCAAACTTTCTCTGCAGATCATCCACAATCCCAACTTATCCAGTCTACTGCAGAATGCTGCTTACCTCATCCACTTGGTTGCAGCAGCAAGGAAATGACAAGACAATATTTGCCTCTGATGCATACCTGATTAGTTCATCGTGCGGCTGTTCAACTGTGTCTTGTGGGCGTAATGGTTATACCAGAGGAGTTTCATGGCATCTCTAGACAATATTTTACTTTATGGATCAGCCAAGTCAAAAACACTTAATTCACCAGAGAAAACGGTGAAACCATTTACAGTTTCTCCGAATCAGATCCATTCGCATCCACCAAGCTCCTTGAACCTTACACCCAAATAGTGATCTTCAGTCTTTTAAGATTCATTTACATAGGAGAGCTCATGAATGTTACCCGTGGAACCACTTGTTTGAGCAAGTCACTTCGCTTTACCACTAGACGTTTGGCACAAAAGATGCACATGATTAAGAAAGCACTGCCACTTTGGCATATCCATCATTGTTGAGATCCATCTCCACTAAACTACAACCAGGGACCTTGTTTAACCCCGTTTGCTTTATCATCTCTCTCACCTGCTTAACCATGCCCCATCTCCCATCCGAAGCATATAAGTTTGACACCAGCACGTAGTAACAAGCTTCATCAGGGTGCAACTCCAACATTCTCCTAATCGCCACTTCTCCTAACTCAAACCTAGAATGAAGTCCACATCCATGGAGAAAAGCTCCAAACACACTAACACTAGGCTGAACAGGCATCTCATCAATAAAGTCCAACGCCTCCTCGAGGCTGCCAGCACGCGCCAACATATCAACCATACACGCATAGTGCTTCATGGAAGGAACAAAATTCAACTCCCCACACATCGAATTAAACAACCTCGATCCCTCTCCAACCATCCCCGAATGGCTGCAAGCTGCCAATACGGTCGTGAACACCACTTCATTAGGCTCAAGCTCCTCCTTCAGCATATCCCTAAACAGCGCGAGAGATCCACTGCCGTCACCCTGCATCCCGTAGCCACTAATCATCGCACTCCACGTCACCGCATTCTTCTCCCCCATCGAATCAAACACCATCCTCGCCGACTTCGCATCCCCACATTTCGCGTAAAAATTCAGCAGGGCAGTGCCTACGTAGATGCTGGACAACACCAGGCCATCCTTCAACGACAAAGCGTGAACAGAACAACCAAGCTGAAGAGCGCCGAGGGAAGCACACGCCGAGAGAACGCCGACCACGGTAACCGCGTCCGGCGAAAAGGACTCCAATCTCATTCTCCGAAAGAGCTCAAGCGCCTCACGGGCTTCACCGCTCCGCGCACAACCAGAAATAATCGAGTTCCACGATACAACATCCTTCTCCACGGTCGCCTCAAACACGTAACGCGCATCCGAAACGACGCCGCATTTCGAATACATGTCAACAAGAGCATTCCTCACAGGAGGATCATCCAATCCACACTTAACCACCAAACCATGAAGCGACTTTCCCGTAACAGAATTACCTAATTGCCCACACGCGGATAACAAACTCGCAACGGTAACCGAATTGGGCAAAAGCCCGGCCCAATTCTTGTTCGTAAACAACTCCAGCGCCAGGTGAGGATAACCTCTCTGACTATACCCCACAATCATCGCCGTCCACGAAACGAGATCATCGTCATCAGAAGCACCCTCGTCAAACACCGCACGCGCGTCCTCAATGCTCCCACACTTGACATACATGTTCAAAAGCGACGTCGTCAAGAAGGAATTAACCGGAATTCCATTCTTAATAACAAAACCGTGAACCCACTTCCCCTGGTGCAACGACCCCAACCTGGTGCACGCGGTGACCAGGCTTCCAACTGTAACCTCGTTCCCGTCAACGAACCCTTCCCGCATTCTGTTGAACAGGCTCAACCCCTCGCGCGCGCAGTCGTTTTGCACGTACGCGGCGATCATGGAGGTCCACGAAACGACGTCGCGGTCGGGGACTTCCTCGAAGGCGCGTCGGGCGCACGCGACGCGCCCGCACTTGGCGTACGCGTCGACGAGGCACGTCAGCACGAAGCTGTCCGGGGGAGCGGACTTGGTGACGTGGCAGTGGACGAGCGTCGCGTGGAGGAGGTCGCGCGAGTGGGCGCAGGATTTGAGGACGACGGAGAAGAGGACGTCGTCGTGGGGGGCGGGGTGGAGGGAGAGGCGCATGAGGCGGTAGAGCGAAACGACGCGGGAGTGCATGTCGTGGAGGAAGTAGGCGCGGGTCATGACTCTGAAGGAGTAGAGGTCGCGGGAGGAGGGGAGGCGGTCGAAGAGGGCGCGCGCGTGGCGGAGGAGGCCGAAGGACGCGTAGAGGCTGAGGAGCTTCGTGTCCAGGAGGAGTTCGCCGCCGAGGCCGTGGACCACCAGGGACGCGTGGAGCTTCTTGAGAGTGTCGAGGTTTGTGCAGAGGCGAGAGAGGTAGAACGTGGCCGGGAGTGCCGGTGCCGGCGCCGGTGCATGGTGGTGGTTGACGGAGCCACGTTGAAGACGAGGGGTTGAGGTGAGAGTGAGACGGAGGAGTCTTGGTACCACAAGCATGTTATGTTATGGCGAATTGAGGCCTAAGACAAAGGTAGGGTTTGTTAGCGGTTGACAGCAAAACGACGCCGTCTCATTTAGGCCCACCTTAATTCTTTTTCTTTTTTCCTGGGCCTATTGGATAATGTTTGCCAACAATCCACCTCGGCCTATAGCCCGCATTTCAGCATGAAGCATGGACCCGAAAAAGTAAAGAATATATGAAACATAATAATAATAAATAATACTAGTACTAGTAGGAGTTCCTAAGTGGCCATTTAATCAAATATATCTCTTGTTTTTGCAGTACATTAATACTGTACTACTCGAATATGCACGAACCACCGTTAGCTTAGAAGTTATATGAGAAATTGTATTTATATAATTTTTTATACTAAAAATTATATAACAAAGAGAGAGTTATTGTATAGTTTATCTAAGATACAGATGCAAATTGTACTTCCTCTAGCTTGGGGGTTATTAGATATTTAGTTGCGATAAATGAGATTAGTTGAAAAAGTTAGGCTACCTTTAATGAAGTGTTTCAACTCATTTTTCCTATTAAACGCATGTGCTTAACAAGAAAGAAGGATTAGGACAGACTTGTTAAGTACCAAGTCGTTATTTAAACATCGATTCCTAAACTTAGTTGTGGGTTGAAGGTAACTTTTCTTAATTTTTTAGAACCTTATTCTTTCATAATTCAGATAATAAAAATGCTATATGGTACGAAAAACATGTGATACGAAAGAAGAATGAATGATAACATGTCATGCTAAAGTTAAATTTGTTTCACTTCCATGTATTATATGTGTGGCCTTTGTATTCTCACTAAAGATCGTTATTGATTGACACATTTAGCAATTCTTTTTCATGGCAATTCTCTCGTACCAAATAGAGATACTGTCAAGATAATTATGACTTAATAAAAAATTAATGTTGATAAAATATAAGGATGTGAAGTAACTTGTAGGACTTATTTAGTAAAATTTTTAAAATTGATGGGTTAGAAAGAAAAATTGCTTAAATTGTAAAAAATAATATTGGATGTTGTGGAATGGTATGATCTACTTAAAGATATGTAAAAAATAAAAAAGAGAGATACTAATGGAAATGCTTTTAGTGCTTAGTTATAAGTTAATTACTTTCCTATTTGTATATAAACCACATAGTTTGATGTAATCGCCTTTTCTTATTTAGTAAATTTAATTTTTGGTCTTCTAGCTTTCATAATGTTTCTCTTTATCTTATTTGAAACAAAAGATGTAAAATAACAAGTATAACAATTTTTAAAATAGTTTAAAAGAATATATCTACTATTATTCAATCTAATTTACATGTCATGTTTGTCATGACTCATGATAATGTAGGTCAAAGCAAACTAAAATAATGTGTCGTTGTTCAATGATTAATGGTTTATTTGGAATACTAGAAAATTGATAGATGGAATATGCAAGGACAGAAAACATAAAAAATTTCTTCCTTCCCTTGTTTGGACTACGTTAAACAATAGAAAAAAGAATAAAAAATTGTAGGACCCACACACTTTTAGGATTTGTCCAGATTTGGAAGAAAGGAGGATGGAAAGTGAGTTTAAATAAATAAAAGACCAAAATACCCATATTTTTTGCCTACTTTTCTTTTTTATTAGGGATATTTATTAGGGGTGAGCATGACCCAACCCAACCCATGAACCCAACCTGGCTCGGAGTTGATTTTGACGGGTTCGGGTTTTGAAATTAGACCCGGTGTATTTTAAGGACGAGTTCGGGTTATGCTTTGGGTCGTCCCAACCTAGTTTGGTCTCCTATATCTTCTTAAAAAGTATAAATTTTTTGAACAATTGTGTATTAATAATAAAACTTTTTAATTTAATAGATAAGATTTTGTATAACATGATATTATATTTATAAGTGATATTATTTATTTTAAAATAGATATTATAAAATGTACCTTAATTTAAGTTTTATACTTATTTTATTTTACAATTTAATTATACATAATGTTAAGATTAATACATTGTGTTAGAAAGCCGGGTTGACCCGGTCTTGTCCTATATCTTTCGGGTCTTGATGGGATCAAGTTCGGGTTTAAAAAAGTGACCCATTCAAAATTTCGGGCTAGGTAGGGACAAGTATAAACCCGTCCTTTGCTCACCCCTTATATTTATGTTATTTTAAATACATATCTTTTCTTTTCTTTTACTTTCTATACAATCAAATAAGAGGAGAGAAATGTTCATAAAACCATCTCATTTTTTACCCTTTTTCATTCCTTTTCCTTCCTTTTCTTCTTTTTTTTTTTTCCTTAACTCAATGTACTCTAAGGATAAAATACAAGTTGTAATGAAAATTAGATGATGTGGCATAACAAAGAGAAAGTTACCTAAAGCTTGGATTAGATCTAGAAAGTAGGTAATGAAGCAATAAAAAAATAAATAAATTCTAATTTATAGTACAAACAAAATCTCCATGAAAGAAGTTAGGCTTTAGGCTTCTTTCTAATATGATTTGTTTGGTTTAAGAAAGAAAGAAAGAAAGAAGAAAAGAAAATAAATAGAAAGCAAGATAATTTTGTAGATTATTTGGTACCAAAAAAAAAGAAAAGAAAAGAAAATTAAAAAAATTCTTTTTTCTTGTTTAGTTAAGTAGAAAGTGAAAGAAAAGAAAAGAAATGCATATAATATGACATAAGTATTTCTAAAAAAAATACAAAAATAAAGATAAATTAGTCATTTTATTCCATAAACACAGCTTTCTGTTTTGGTTCTGTTCATAATTTGGCTAATTAAAAAATCTATGGGCCCATATATTTCTGTATCATTCCTTCGAAGGAACAAATTTTTGGTGCTTTTCCTCCCCTCTTTCTTTCCTCTCATTTCTATTGTTTCAAACACAACTCTAGTATAATATTTATTTAACATAAATTAAATTATTGTGAACACCTATTTTTGTCCACCTTTTTTATTTGTTTATTTTGTTCTTATATATATATATAATTTTATTTTCTCTTTTTTGTTGTCTTTTTCATTGTTATTTGATTTGGGCTAGCATAGGTCTAGATTGTGCTTTTTTTCTCTTCAGATCATAATGGGCTATTCTTAATCCATAACACACAAAAAAAAAGAGCACAATCAAATAAGCAAAAATCCAAAAATGACTAAATGGATGGTCCAAAGGTTTTGTTTTAGTCCAATTATAATCAAAAGAATAAAAAAAATGAAAATGGAAAAGTAAAAAAAAATAAAATTACAGCCTCTGTGAGCATACTACAGATGAAATGTAATTTTTCAAGTTGGTAGTTATGTGATAGACAGGCATAAATGCTCATTTTGTAACTTTGACTTCTGTAACACCTCTCTGTATTTGCTGCTTCATCACATAAATGAAAAACTAGTTTGGATTAAGAGAAAGTAGACATTGATGGGGCAAGACTTGATTAATAGTGCTTGAGCTTCATGCATATCTTCCCTGGCACAAGATAAAGGAACAAAACAAGTGAGACAAAAGGAAAGTTATAAAAGGAAATCTAAGCTTTGATTCAAGGAAAAAGGTTTTGAAATCCTTTGTTAAGGAAAGATTAAAAACGCCCTGCCCAAAATAAATTAAACAAGGCAAAAGAAGCCACAGAGGGAGAGCAAATGCAAAGGAGTTCATGTGAATTGAAAAATCAAAGGCTATAGGATGGTGCCTATAAATTGGCCAATACAGAACAAGGAAGGGATTACTGTTCTACAAGCATAAAAATCATGCGCAAAGAGAACTAAAAAGAAACACATCAGAGAGGGAGAGAAAAAGCTAATAAGTTCAAAGGTTTCAACAAAATCAAACAGACACAACCAGTTGGTAACAATCCCTCAAGCCTTCAAGTGCTACTACAAGCTTAAGCGGCAGCCTGCAACAAAATAAGGAGAGGTTGGTGAAGCCTTTAGTTTTTAAACCTTAACTATCTATCTCCTGGATTGTATGGGTTATCTATCTTGAGGCCTTGCTTCACAATGTAGTTGCTCTTTCTCTGTATATGATTTTTTTCTATTTTCTATAGTTGTTTAGAATACTCTATTTTTCTGCATTAACAAATGCCAGTTTCAAATAAAAGATTAGATAGTAAAAGTGTGTAAAAGAAAAGGGAAAAAATAACAAAAAGAAGGATAGACAAATAGATGAATAAAAAAAATCAATATCATTTTCTTATTCCTTAACAAACCCGATAAACCTGCACATACCAAAAAAAAAAAGGGACAAACCCATCAAACCATTTCCCTCATCCATGGTCGTTTAAGTGAATGCAGAGCCACCACCATCTTCGCATTGGAGCAACTATTGATGACAACCCTGTTACGCTGCAATTATGAGCATGTGCCAATCAAGCCACGTCGCTTTCTTCCCTTTCTCTCTCGCACACGCTCGCTTTCACTCGCTGGCGCCGGTGACAAGATCGGCAACAACTTTCGTTGGTCAATCACAATTCATGAGGGCAAAGCCCTTTCCCTTTTATGGTGCTTTATTACTTCGCATAGATTCCTGATTCAAATCCCTTTCCCCTTTCTTAATTTATTTTTCTATTATGTGACCAATTTGTCCACCACAAATCACAAATGGGTGGCCCAGTTTGTATTCTTAGCTACACTTTAGTGCATTTGGGTTCAACCCACTACCCTTTTTTGTTCTCTTGTTTTTTTTATCATCGTACCATGTTGCTTTCTTGTGTATAAGCTTAAGCCATCTGCTTCTTCCCTAAACATGTCACATGTGTTTTTTTATTTTACTACCGTTTATTGTTTCCTCATTTTTACTCTATTTATCTCATTATTTTATGTCTTATTAATTATTGTCAGATTTGGTTCATTTCAACGTGTATTCATATGTACATTGTTACTTGAATTGGATTTATATATCAAAAAAAGTTAGGTGGCGTAAAAAATAAAAATAAAAAGGTAGGATACAGGTTTACATTTCTACTTATAAAGATAATCATATAACAATAAGATAAAAATGTTCATTAATCTTAAAAAGGAATAATAATTAAAATCAAACACTTTCAAAACAAACATAGTGACAACATTTTATATATATATATATAGGTTTAATAATAATCATTTTAGATGCACTTCCTATTTAGGTATTACAAAAGCCTTAAAAATTGTAATGGTAGCCATTTGGATGCACTTCCTATTTGGTTATCATAAAAGCCTTTTAGATAAAAATCCTAAAAAATTAAAACAAACATGTAATTTTTTTATAAAGGTTTAATAATAACCATTTTGGATGCACTTCCTATTTGAGTATTACAAAAAACTTTAAAAGGTGTATTGATAACCTTTTTGGATGCACTTCTTATTTGGTTATTGAGAAAGCCTTTTAAATAACAAAAAACTAAAAATTAAAAAATGTCAACACACATACTTTTTCTACCAAAAGAACTACGTAAGTCTGATTCTCCATTGCACCGGGAGATACGTAGGAGCAGGAAACCATTCTTGTCGATCTCAAAAAGATTAAATTTAAGATAAAATAAAAATACCTTTTTTATAATAAACAAAATCCTTTTTAAAAAAAAATAATAAATATGTTTTTTAATAATGAAATTAGCTTGATAAATAAATAAGCAAATAAAACATTTGAAATATTTCTTATTTTCTTTTAAGGGGTAAATAAATGATTTTAAAGTTATATTAATGTTGCACATTTAATTAAAGGTAACCGTCGTTATGATAGATGTTGTAGAGTGCTAATACCTTTCTTATACGTAATCATCTCTCGAACTCAAATTTGGTTTCAAAGATTTGCTTGTTTTTAAAGGGTTTTATCTAATGTTTTTCCTAATAAACCTTGGTGACGACTTCTATTTTTAAACTATTTTTTGCTGTCACGTCGTGACACTGGTTGCAACAGATGACGACTCCACTGGGGAAATTTAGAGAGTCAAGCCTAACATAATTAAATGTGCAAAGTTGATAACTTTTTCTTTATTTATTTCACCTATTTCCTTCTTTCTTTCCCTCTTTGTTTGTTTCTTTATTATTTTGTTTCGTTCTCGTTTAATTATTTCTTCATTTGTATGATGTGATCTTCGTGTGTTGTAAATTAGTTTGCTTGAATTGAATCCTAGGGTAGAAGATATGCATATATTTATTTTTCTATTTTCTTGTTTTATAGGTGGGTAGTTTAGAATTAGGCCCTTCACACACTACACTTTCACTTTCACACACTTATGAGTGAGGTCCTATACCCGGGCCTGAGTGTAGCTTAAGGAATGAGAGATGATTAGTCATTTGAGATGCATTTCCTATTTGGTTATCATGAAAGCGTGACCCTTTCGTAAATGCCCACATATTGGATGCACTTCCTGTTTATGGTAACATTTCGAAATGGGTATTGAGCTCTAAACACCAAAAGACTGGTAAGAATAGCATGACCACCTACTTGAGAGGTTCACTTACTAGAAAAACCATTAGACCTATAAGGTAGAGACTGTTTGTTCTTAGGTGTAACCGTTTAGGACATTATGGGCATCCTTATGCTTACCCTGTTTATTAACTTTGGTTTTTGTGTTAACCATATATACATCAAAGCATGATCTCATTTTCCATTATTCTTTTTAAACAAAAAAAAGCGGGCGTATTTTCATGCACATGTAGTTTTTATTTTCATACATCACATGTTGCCATTATGCATCGTAAATATCTTTTTAACACTCTTATGATCATTCATTCTTACACCATCATTGCATTGGTTAGGTCCATCAAAGAATCGTGAGGAGTCAAAAATTTTGTATCTTTGGATTAAAAAAAAGAAATATGGGATCAAATAATGAAACAAGAGGAACAGTGCCCGTGAAAATTAAGATGGCTAAGACTCAATCTTTGAAGTCTTTCAATAGCATGTCTAAAGGGGTAATGTGTGAAACCTTTGCAAGGAAGCATGGGAAGATTCTGGAGTTGTTGGAGATAAATATGCAAGTGGAGTTTATTTCTGCATTGTTACAGTTTTACGATCCTCTTGTGAAATGCTTCACATTTCAAGATTTTCAGTTAGCACCGATGTTAGAGGAGTATGAGCAAATTTTTGGGTATTCATTGAAGGATAGTCAACCGTACTTGTATTAGGGGCATTATCCTTCCTTGAGTGTAGTGGCAAAATTATTGAAAGTTTCTAAGCAAGAACTAAGGGGAAAGAAGCTGAGTAGAAGTGGCATTGATGGGTTTCCACAAAGTTATCTAGAGGAGGAATGAAATCCTTGTCCGAGGCTAATGATTGGACTACTTTTATGGAAGTGTTGGGTCTCACCATTTATAGGATTGTTCTTTTATGAGGGTTATGTTAATTTCTCTACCATTGATGTCTTCCTTGCTTGGCGAGGTAGGGGAAGGAATCCAGTGCCAGCCATCCTTGTAGATACTTATTACACTCTCAATTTCTGTTATAAAAAAAAAAGGGAAGAGGCTCATGTGTTGTTTGGCTGCACTTTACATTTGGCTTGTTACTCATACGTCTACCAATGGAGGTAAGGCGCCGTGACCAATAAAAGATTAGAACCGGTGTTACGTGAAGACTAGGACTAGAAAGGAATGGGCTCAGCGTTTAAGAGACCTCATTGAGAAGTCAATTCGTTGGTACTTAAGATGGGCAGAAGTGGAGGAAGTCATTTATCATTGTGGGGGTTTTCCTAATGTATCACTCATGGGGATTAAAGGATGTATCAATTATAATCCATCTTTAGTATTAAGGCAGTTTGGGTATCCGATGATAGGCCCACCATCTGAAGGGTCGATAACCCCTTTTGTTGTCTATGAGATGAACTAGCAAAATCTAGAGATGCTCAGGAAAGTAAGGCATGCATGGGATTGAATCATTAAGAAGGGATGACAAGAATTGAAGGCAAGGGATTGTGGCGAGAAAAGAAGTTATCAGCTATGGATAATGGAGAGGGTTCAGAAAATCAAGTTATCTTTTCGAAGTTCAGCTTCGATGATGAAGGAAACATCAGCGCAAGACACTATAAGCATAGAAGAGATGGAGAAGCTCAAGGAAGCATTAACAAAGTTCGAAGAAGAAAGAAAGAGGTTAAAAAGAAAGTTAGAGGAGTTTTGTCGAAAGGGGAAAGCAATGCAAGAGGAAAGCATTGAAAGAAAGCAATCATTAAAGAAAGCCAGCAAAAAGGGTTAGAGCTGAAGAGGAACAAAGATTGAGAGCTCATGAATGTTTGGCAGCCACAAGTGAGGAGTTGGGAATGAGAGGGTGAGAAAGAGACAAGGCGTTAGCAAAAAATCAACAGCTAAAAGAAGCACTAAAAGATTCAAAGATAGCTGAAAGATAGATACAAAGGTCATTTGAAGACTTGAAGCAACAGTTGGAGAGGGTGGTAGCTGAGTATGAGAAGAGGATCAAGACTGGAAAGAGGGACACAAATCAAATAGTGGCAACATATCAATTGAACTAGGAAGGAAACAACAAGAAGCGGATAAGTTGAAGGATGACTTGGAAATACAAAAAGATGTCATTGAAAAGCTCGATGTAGAGATTGTAGCCTGGAAGAATCTTTATGCGGAGAAGACACTTGATGGTGATAGTATGTTCTAGAAAGATTGTTACATAAAGCTGGCATGACTAGTTAACCAAGTGATTGCAGAAATCCCAAAGTGTCTCAGGGAGGCTGAAGGAAAGACAAATCCGCTCTCCACTCCTATTGAAATTTGTAACTTTTTTGAATTTTGTAAGAAGTAGATGGAAAGGTTAAAAAAGATGACTGTAGTTAATGAGAATGTGAAAATCTGGATGAAATGTACTTCTTATTGAGCATTAATGAAATTATGTTGTTTGCTTCTTAATCTCATATCATTGTTTTTCTTTACACATCAATTCAACCAAAGATACCCACAATCAAATTGCGAAAGTCACAATTCTCCAACAGAAATAATAAAAACAATAACGAGGGAACAATAAATAAATTTAATGCATTGTTTCTTTTCATTCGTAGAAAAAAATAATTAATCAAACAAAGAAAGAATTCCTACGACACCTTTACGAGATGTGTGCCAAGACGAAGATCATGGAAGGGGTTGTAGACGACTTTGGACAACAACACAAAGAGCTGAGAGGGGACGTGAACCAGTTGAAGGAGCAAATGAGCAAGATCTTAGAAATGTTGCAGTCAATGGAATCAAGAAGAGGTGTAAATGGTAATATGTCTGAAGAACCCCAAGCTACGCTGGATTATCCCTCGGGATTCACTTTAATCCCACAAGCCAATCACAATGCTCAGGCACAACCTCTATATGGCCTCCTTACTGGTTATACCCCACCTATGGCCGCCAACACACTTGAGGTTAATCGCCAAACTTTCATTTCAAATCCTCCATATGGCCTCCCTCAAGGCTATACCCCACATATAGCCAACAAATACTAGAAGCAATCCTCACACCTCCATTTCAAACCTCCTAAACCAAACACAAGCCAAAAACCCAAACCCTAAAACAAGTGGCACATAAGTCCTTCTGCCACAGCCCACCTACATACCCTATATACCTTAACTTAACACTACCCCTCCCGAAAGCTTCCCAAACCACCCAGATACCAACCCAACACCGATTATCGTGATGCACCCTCATCCATATGAAGACACACAATCTAAGGATAAGCTGCAGTTTTTGGAAGAAAGATTAAGGGCTATTGAGGGGTTTGATCATTATAGTTTCAATGCTGTTGATTTATGTTTGGTCCCAGATGTTGTGATTCCCCCTAAATTCAAAGTTCCTGAATTCAAAAGGTATAGAGGTGATGCTTGCCTGAAGAATCATCTCATCGTGTATTGTACAAAGATGGCTGCATGTGCTCATGATGATAAAATGTTGATCCATTTCTTTCAAGAAAGCCTTATAGGGGCTGCTCTAAGTTGGTACATGAACTTGGAGCGAGATTAAGTACGTACATGGAAGGATTTAGTGGAAGCTTTCTTGAAGCAATATAAATATAACGTGAATATGGCCCCAGATTGGACGCAATTGCAAAATATGATGAAAAAAGATAATGAAACCTTTAAGGAGTATGCCCAACGCTGGAGAAGGGTGGCTGCTCAAGTGCAACCCTCATTGTTTGAAAAGGAAATGGTCACAATGTTCAGTGATATGCTTCAATCACCCTTCTATGATAGGATGCTTGGAAACGTATCATCGAATTTCTTAGACCTCGTTGTTATTGGAGAAAAGGTTGAAATGGGAATGAGGAGTGGGAAGATTATTCATGTGTCAACAGGATTAACAAGTGCCAAGAAACCTCCAATAGCTTTTGACAAGAAAAAAAGAGGTGAAGCAAACGCAGTGATGTCAAGACCAATTATACCCAACTATAACCATATTCCTTTTGTGCCAAATTATCAACCCCAACTCATACACAACCCACAAATAGCAATTGTTTCCCAATCACCTTACCAACCTGGAATAGCTTATCAGTTGCCACCACGAAAACCTCTACCACCTTCAATGCCTCAAACAAGCCAAACAGGAGTCCCACACCCTACTGCAAATAACACTCAGAAAAAGGGAAATAACCAACAGAGAACACTTGTTCCAATCCCTATGACCTATACTGAACTCTTGCCGCACCTGATCCATAATTCTTTACTCATACCTTACCCCTTAAAGCCTGTTCAACCACCATATCCGAAAAGCTATGACCTAAATGCCAAATGTGATTACCACGCAGGTACTATAGGGCACTCTATTGAAAAATGCTGGGGGTTGAAGCATAAAGTACACGACCTAATAAATGCAGGTTTACTAAGCTTTAAGGAAGACAATCCCAATGTATGGAATAACCCTCTCCCAAGTCACGAGAACTCCTCAGTGAATATGATCGATGAAAGGTCTAATCAACAGTTGATACAGGATGTTGAAGAAGTCAGAACCCCTATGCGGTTTATTTTTGCAAAACTATATAAAGCCGGCATGAAGTAGTGGGACAGAAATGTGTGGCCTTCATCCTGAGGCACAATATGCCATAGAAGAATGTCTTGAGTTCGAGCAACTTTTGCAAAAACTGATGGATTTGAATTCAATTCAGATAGGGCGCTGGAAAAAAGAGGATGAAGTAGCGACAATTCAAGAGCAAGGCATTACAATTCCAAGACCACTAGTGATTCATTTCACTAGAAACACACCTGTGTCAACACCTTGTGCTCCAAAGCCTGTCATTGTGGAAATATAACCCCTTTTGCCCATAAGGATAATGAAGCGGTTCCTTGGAAGTATGATGTTGGGGTCCATGGAAGGAGCCAAGGAAATGGACAACCAAAAAATACCTTTTATGTTAGGATTTCAATAGTCACTAATATTTCAAGAATTGGTGGCATAACCTAAAGTGGTTGTATTTATTCACTCCAAGAATTGAAGGAGCAAGTGAATAACAAGGGGAAGGAAAAAGAAGAAAAGATAGTGAAAGAGAAAGAAGGAAAGGCTGGGATTGAGAAAGCTTTGAAGGAAAAGGACATGGGTAGGAAAGAAGTTTCAAATGAAGAAGCATGTGAGTTCCTAAAGTTCATTCAGCAAAGTGAGTACAAGGTGATAGACCAAGTAAATTGAATGCCAGCAAGAATATCCCTTTTAGGGTTATTGATGCACTCAGAAGCACATAGGAAGCTGCTAATGAAGATTTTGAGTGAAGGACACGTGGTTCATGATATCTCACTAGACAAGTTTAGGGGCATTATTAGTAATATCACTACCAATACTCACTTTCACTAACGATGAAGTCCCAACTGAAGGATGGGGACATAACAAAGCCTTGCACATTGCAGTTAATTGCCTAGATCATATTGTAGCCTGAGTGCTTGTGGATAACGATTCCTCACTGAATGTTATATCGAAGTCTACATTGGAAAAGTTACCTTGTGATGGAACCTATATGAAACCCAATTCTATGGTGGTTAGGGCTTTTGACGGCAGTCGTAGAGAAGTGATGGGAAAGATTGAACTCCCAATTCAAATTGGTCCCTGTACGTTTCAAATAAGTTTTCAAGTCATGGACATCGTGCCAGCTTATAGTTGCCTACTGGGGCGACCTTGGATCCATTTTGCTAGAGTTGTGCCTTCCACTGTGCACCAAAAATTAAAATTTGTGATGGATGATAAGTTGGTCATTGTCTCTGGGGAAGAAGATTTACTAGTGAGTAAGCCATCCACTACGCGTTATATCAAGGTTGCAAAAGAGACTGTCGAAACCTCTTTTCAATCATTAGAGATTGTGAGCACCGCATATGTGGAAGCCCTACCAAAGAAGCTTCAATTCTCCAATGCAACCATGATGATGGCAAAGACCATGATTGGTGGGGGGTACCAACCGAGGCAAGGATTGGGAAAAGAGCATAAAGGCATCGTAAAGCTGGGGGAACTCCCAAAAAACAAAGATAGATGTGGATTGGGATATAGATTCACCAAAGAGGACAAGAAAAGAATGGTTGAAGAAAAGAAAGAAAAAAGGCTAGCTCGTTTGGAGAATCGGGAGCCAAAGACAGAAAATTCCCATTTGCAACCTCTATCAAAGCTTCCGAAGTGCAGGATTCGTATATGCAGACCAAGTGACTATGGCTACGGAAGATCAAGTTACTGGTCAAGGTGCTAAGTTGGTGTACCATTGTGCCCCTCGTGAAGAACTTTGCAATTGGGAAATCATCAGCTTTCCTGTGATTTATCATTCCATTTCAAAGTACTTGTAATGCAATTCCTATTGATTTGCCCAAGGCTTTAGGATAGCTTTTTGTTAAATGGGCTCGTATGTTTCCATTTTAGTAGTTGTTATTAATGAAATGCATTTTGAACTTCTTAGACATCATCTTGTCTTTTATCTTCTCTCAATTGCAACCATGCTCTTTGTTTATTTGACTGTTTTTGTTAACCTCAAACTGCAAATCCAAAAATAATCCTCTTGATAATGACGGTTCTAATATCTCATCCCACAATTTTGATTATCCCATTAACCAAGCTAATGAGGATGATGAAGATGACTCAACAACCCCAGTTGAGTTAAGAAGATTGGTGGAGCAAGAATCCAGAATAATTCAACCCATGAGGAAGAAATCAAAATAATTAACTTGGGGACCAAGTATACTAGGAAGGAAATCAAAATTGGAATAGCCATCAGAGGAAAGGAGCGAGATAAGTTGGTTTAGCTACAGCTCGACTACGTTGATGTCTTTACATGGACATATCAAGACATGCTTGGTCTAGATTCTAGCATAGTTGAACACAAGTTGCTATTAAAACCTGAATGTCCCCTAGTCAAGCGAAAATTGAGAAGGATGAAAGCTGAGGTGTCATTGAAGGTTAAAGAAGAGGTAAAGAAGTAATTTGATGCCGATTTTCTCGTAGTTGTTAAATACCCTCAGTGGGTTGCTAACATTGTGCTAGTCCCAAAGAAGGATGGAAAGGTCAAAATGTGTGTTGACTACTGAGATTTGAATAGGGCTAGCCCTAAAGATGACTTTTCATTACTGCATATTGATGTGTTGGTAGATAATACTACTCAACATGCTTTCTTTTCCTTTATAGATGGCTTCTCAAGGTATAATCAAATCAAAATGGCACGGAAGATATGGAGAAAACCACATTCGTTACGTTGTGGGGAACCTTTTGTTACAGAGTGATGCCCTTTGGACTAAAAAATGCTGGGACTACGTATCAAAGGGCAATGGTGACTTTGTTCCATGATATGATGCATAAAGAGATTGAGGTATATGTGGATGATATGATTACTAAATGTAGATATGAAAGGGAGCATATAGCCCATTTGCAGAAACTGTTTGAGCGCTTGAGGAAATATAAGCTCAAACTAAATCCCTCCAAATGCACTTTCGGTGTAAAGTCAGGCACGTTGTTAGGATTTGTGTTTAGCGAAAGGGATATAGAAGTCGACCCTGATAAGGTGAAAGCAATCTTAGAAATGCCAGCTCCTCGTACAGAAAAAGAAGTTTGTGGATTCTTGGGGAGGTTAAATTACATCGCTAGGTTTATATCACAATTGACTTTTACTTACGAGCCAATTTTCAAGTTGTTGCGCAAAAGTCAGTTAGTTGAATGGAATGAAGATTGTCAAAAGGCCTTTGAAAAGATCAAGAAATACTTATAAGCACCCCTTGTTTTGATACCTCCAGTTTTAGGTAAGCCTTTCATCATGTACTTAACGGTGCTTGACGAATCCATGGACTGTGTATTGGGGCAGCATGATGAATCTGGACGAAAGGAGCATGCCATTTATTACTTGAGTAAGAAGTTCACAGATTGTGAAACAAGGTATTCTTTGCTAGAGTGGATGTGTTGCGCCTTGTCTTGGGCAGCTCGACGATTAAGACAGTATATGTTAAGTCACACTACTTGGTTGGTTTTGAAAAAGAAAAAGCGCACAAAAATGAGGGGTTGAATTGTGCGTTTAAAACCGTTTTCTTTTTAAATCAATATAAATAAGTTTGAAAGCGTTTTCAAGTTAAGGGATAAAGAGAAAGATAACATAGAGAGTTTTTATACTGGTTCACTCAACCTGAGCTACGTCCAATCCCTTCATCTAGAAGGTGTCCACTAACCAACCTTAGGTTACAAGTATTGTTCATGGCCTCTTCAGGCTTTACAAAGAAATCACCCTAGATTGCTCTACCCAAGTATTCTTTTTTCACTAAGCCTCTCCAAGCTTTCACAACACAAACAAGTATTTATACAAAGGTATCAACTCACGTAGTGAGGATTTGAAAGATTAAGCTCAAATACTCAGAATATTTTTACAAGACTTTTTCACTATCGTCCAATGGACGCTTATAGATAAAGTACAGAATGCTTTTGATGTCTTGCTGAGATTGTCACAAGTTAGCACGTATTGCGATTCTTCTTATTTCGCTTCTTCTTGGTGCATATATATAGTCTTCAGGAAAAAAGATCCATTGTGGAAGACTTAACTTCATTATACAAGGAGAGGCATACAAACCATGCTTTCAGAAAGATCAGGCGTGGCAACTTTTAGACTTGCACTAAAACGAAAGACGCAGGACTGTGCTGGCGGTCTGCTTTTCTGAACATTCTTCATTCGGCATGGCAGCTTGATAAGTTGACTTGCTTTATCTATTTCGCTGCGCCTTTGCACTAGAGTGAATCTGATTACATTTAATGCTTCAAAACAATTTAAATGTTAGATCACTAGAATGGTAATATGTTAGTTTCAAGGAAAAATGAACATAAGTAAATTGGATGTTTAAATAAGACTTAGCCATTTGAAGATTTGTCGTTGAAAGCTTTTGTCTAAATGCATCTGATATTTGATTTTTTTCTAAGAGACAAGCTTTAGCTTTGGATGGTCATCTTTAGTACAGTCTACTGGACGATTTTTTTTAGCACGTCTACTGGACAGCCTTTTTTAGCACATCAACTGGACGATCCATTTAAGAGTAACTTGTTTACTGTGACAAGGTTAGTCCTTAGGCAGAAACTTGAACATTAATAAGTTTGTTATCTTCAAAACTTTGAGGGTTTAGACCCTTCTACGTCTTTGGTTCCAACAGGTTTCTAAAATGGATCCAATTAAGTACATCTTTGAAAAGCCGGCTCTTACTGGAAGAACCGTTTGTTGGCAAGTGTTGCTATCTGAGTATGATATTGTTTATGTCACTCAAAATGCAATCAAAGGCAATGCCCTAGCAGAGTATTTGGCTCATCAGCCTATAGAAGATTATCAGTCAATGCAATGTGAATTCCCTGATGAAGATATAATGGTTTTGTTTGATGAAGAAGAACATTCAAATAGAGAGATATTGACTCTCTTATTTGACGGAGCTTCAAATGCATTAGGGCATGGGATTGGTGCAGTACTGATTTCCCTTGAGAAACAGTTCATACCATTCACTACAAGGTTGGGTTTTGATTGTACCAATAATACAGCAGAATATGAGGCATGTGCACTAGGAATTCGAGCTGTTATTGAATCCAAGGCTAAGATTTTAGAGGTGTTTGGAGATTCAATGTTGGTGATTCATCAACTCAAGGATGAGTGGGAAACTTGGGATGCTAAATTGATACCATACCACTCCTACATCAAGGATTTGATGGAATAATTTAATGAAATAACTTTCCATCACATTCCTCATAAGGATAACCAGTTAGCTGATGCTTTGGCAACTTTGTCATCAATGTTCAACACAAGCCAAGAAAGGGATATGCCGCTCATAAGGATACAAAGTCAAGATCGACTTGCTTACTGCCAATCAGTAGAAGAAGAATCAGATGGGAAACCTTAGTTTTATGATATTAAGCGCTATATCATAGACAAAGAATATCCCCCTAGTGCCTCAAGAAATGATAAAAGGACTTTGATAAGATTAACCATGGGTTTCTTGCTGGATGGTGGCATGCTTGCCAAAAGAAATCATGACATGGTGTTGCTTAGATGTGTTGATGCGACTGAAGCTAAAAAGATAGTAGAGGAGGTTCATGAAGGCTTATTTGGAACTCACGCAAATGGGCATGCGATGGTAAAGAAAATCCTGAGGGCTGGCTACTATTGGTTGACCACGGAATCTGACTGCTTCAACTATGTGAAAAGATGTCATAAATGTCAAACATATGCTGACAATGTCCATGTGCCCCCAACGTCCTTGAATGTTTTGAGTTTCCCATAGCCATTTTCAATGTGGGGAATGGACATGATAGGTTCGATTAAACCTAAAGCCTCAAATGGCCATCGTTTCTGTTAAGACAAATGACGAATTTATAACCTTCAAATATTTTGATAATAACAAACAGTTAAAATTATATATGTCCTCACATAATCGTTTGATCATTCATTCACATGCAATCGTCTGGCATTTTTAAAATTGAATATTGTCTTATGATTGAATAAACTTCTTAACTAACAAGTCTTACAAATGATGACAACGTTCTAAAATGATCTACACATCAATCAAAGCGTAAGCTACCTCAAAACGTATAAAGCCTATATGCCTACTCTCGAGGAAAGTCAGCGAAAAAGGAGGAATATGTGTGCGAATGTCAGAACAGGAAAGCGGATATGACAATTGCTACAGATTGAGTACAAGAATAGAAAAGATAAGCAGACTGCTTTATCTTATCATATGACAAGTTGGTAAAAAGCATTAAATGTTGCATTTAATGATCCAATGATTCTCTTCATCAGATGAAGGCTATCTTCTACAAAACACTCAACGCATACTTTTGGATAAGCCTATAAATAGAAGAAGAGACCTCCTTCGAGTAGTTGTTGTGATCATAATTGTTATTGATATAATTGCTGCTTATTCTAAAAATTCATAATTGCTTTAAGAAAAGAAAAAGCTCTTCTAAACTCTGTTGGTAAAATTCTTTTTATACTTCATTGTATATTCGTCTGATAAGACGTTAAACCCAGTGAGGTAAACTCACACGTAAACCTTTTTCTTAACGAGATCGGTGGAAGCCTGAAGAGGCTTTGATTCAAAGAATACTTGGGTGTTTGCTTGGAAAGACAAGTGAAAGACTACTTGGGTTGAGCCTGAAGAGGCTTGTGGAAAGAATACATGTAACTTGTGAAAGTTAGTGGAACTTGATTGTTGCCAAGAACTGGATGTAGTCTCTGGGGTGAGACGAACCAGTATAATTTGTGTGCTTTTTGGTTTTGTTGTTCAGCTTTCGTCTGTCCTTTAAAACATTTTTGAAAATCCTTTTGATCTTATTTCAGACAATACGTCATTAACAAAAGAATAGTTTTTTTTATATATAACACAATTCAACCCCCTATCTTATGTTATCTTTGTGTTCTACAGTTTCATACTTGTAGCCATCGATTATTTCACCAAATGGGTTAAGGCCGCTTCATATGCTAGTGTGACGAGAAATGTGGTGGTTAGGTTCATAAAAAGAGATTTAATTTGTCGCTATGGCTTGCCAAGTCGAATCATTACTTATAATGGGACCAATTTGAATAATAAGATGATGAAAGAATTATGTAACAACTTCAAAATACAACATCATAACTCATCGCTGTATCGTCCAAAGATGAATGGGGCAGTCAAAGCAACAAATAAAAATATCAAGAAGATTGTTCAAAATATGGTTGTGACATATTGGGATTCGCATGAAATGTTGCCTTTTGCTTTGCATGGCTATTGTACTCCTGTTCGTATGTCAACTGGGGCAACTTCGTATTCTTTGGTGTATGGGATGGAAGCAGTACTCCCTATTGAAGTAGAGATTACTTCACTGAGGGTGTTGATGGAAACCAAACTTGAAGAATCCGAATGGATCCAAGCTCGATATGACCAGTTGAACTTGATTGAAAAAAAGAGATTAATTGCCTTGCACCATGGCCAATTATACCAAAAAAGATTGAAAAGAGTTTATGATAAAAAAAGTTCGCCTTCGAGAAATCCAAGAAGGTGACCTTGTGCTAAAAAAGATTCTACCCACCCAAAAGAATCATCGTGGGAAATGGACCCCGAATTACGAAAGGCCTTATGTGGTAAAGACAACCTTCTCAGGAGGGGCTTTGATCCTCACAAACATGGATGGGAAAGATTTACCATTCCCTGTGAATTCTGAATGAAAGCAGAGAAGAGCAACCAGTTAGGCTAAAAACTCGAAAAAGGCGACCTAAATAAAGTTAGAGCAACTAGATAAGAGGCTTAAGAAAAAGACTGAAAAGATAACACCAAATTAAGACTAGGGCAATTGGCATTCTGAAAGATGGTCGATTTGCTTCACAAGCATTTGTCACCCTTTGAAGCCAATTGATGGATTTCTCAAAACTGTGGACATGAGAGATTAGCACTGTTATTTGTTGTTCCATTCTGTAAACTTGTAGAAAATCTCTTTGATTTCACCTTGTCTGATCCTTTTGTGTTTGTCATTCAAGTTTCATTCCAAAATTGCCCATGTAACCATAATGTCTCTCTAATAATAAAGTGTTTTGTCCTTCGTTTGTGATTCACTATTGGTTGTATTTGCATTTCTCTTAATAAAATACACTGAATTGTGAAACGTGCAAATATCATTGGAAGTCATCACAATTACTGTGAAAGTCGTAAAAGTCAGGGAAAACATGATGCGTTCCCAATAAATAATCACCAACTAGCAATTTGAAACACCAAACACAATTTCTCTTGAAAAATCTCAAGCCAATAAAATTGATCAAGAAGAGACTCGGTTCAGTTCCCCTGTCAGTCTGGGCGTACCATTGAATTGAAAGGGTCCAGGGATCTTTCAAAAAAAAGAAAGAAGAAGAAGAAGAAAGAAGAAAAAGAGAAGAGAAACAAGAAAGCGAAATAACTATTATCTTACACCGCATATCATGCATCCTCATCAATTCGATTTTAGAGAAACATTAATCATTGCGTTTACGTTTCTAGCTCCCGTACCCATCGCTTTTATGTTTCGGGTCCCTGCGCCTAATACTTTTTTGTTTTTGGGTCTCCGCCCCCATCACTTTTACATTTTCGGGTCCTTGTGCCCATCGCTTGTACATTTCTGGGTCCCCGCGTCCACTGCTTTTGCATTCCGGGTCCCCATGCCTATTGCTTCTATGTTTCGGGTCCCTGCGCCCACCGTTTTTACCTTTTTGGGTCCCCGTGCCCAATCCTTTTGCATTTTCAGGTTCTCGCACCCATTTCTTTTACTTTCTGGGTCTCGCGCCCACTGCTTTTATGTCGCTTTTAGGTTTCCAGGTCCCCACACTCATTGCTTTTACATTTTTGGGTCCTCGTACCCACTATTTTTATATTTCAAGTCCTAGTACCCATCACATTTTTGTTTTAGATTCTCATAACCACTGCCTTTATGTTTTAGGTCCTAAATAAAATTAGGTGTTCATATCTTTATTTTGCTTTTACTATGATAATATGAAAACATGGGTTATTCATATTATCTAGTAAAATCTACTAAAGAGTGGCAGCTGTGAACACCTATTTTTGTCCACCTTTTTTATTTGTTTATTTTGTTCTTATATATATATATATATATATATATATATATATATATATATATTAGTTTTATTTTTTCTTCTTCTTTTCATTGTTATTTGATTTTGGCTAGCATAGGTCTAGATTGTGCTCTTTTTCTCTTTAGATCATAATGGGCTGTTCTTAATCCATAACACAAAAAAAAAAAAAGCACAATCAAATAAGCAAAAATCCAAAAATGACCAAATGGATGGTCCAAAGGTTTTTTTTTTTAGTCCAATTCCAATCAAAACAATAAAAAAAATGAAAATGAAAAAGTAAAAAAAAATAATAATAATTACAGCCTCTATGAGCATACTATAAACGAAATGCAAATTTTCAAGTTGGCATGTATGTGACAAATAGGCATAAATGCTCATTTTGTAACTTTGACTTCTGTAACACCTCTCCGTATTTGCTGCTTCATCACACAAACGAAAAACTAGTTTGGATGAAGAGAAAGCGGACATTGATGGGGCAAGACTTGGTTAATAGTGCCTGAGCTTCATGCATATCTTCCCTAGCACAAGATAAAGGAACAAAACAAGTGAGACAAATGGAAGTTATAAAAGGAAACTTGAGCTCTTATTCAAGGAAAAAGGTTTTGAAATCCTTTGTCAAGGAAAGATTAAAAACGCTCTGCCCAAAATAAATTAAACAAGGAAAGAGAAGCCACAAAGGGAAAGCAAAATGCAAAGGAGTTCACGTGAATTGAAAAATCAAAGGCTACAGGATGGTGCCTATAAATTGGCCAATATAGAACAAGGAAGGGATTACTGTTCTATAAGCATAAAATCATGCGGAAAGAGAACTAAAAAAAAACACATCAGAAAGGGAGAGAAAAAGTTAATAGGTTCAAAGGTTTCAACAAAATCAAATAGATAACCAGTTGGTAGCAATCCCTCAAGCCTTCAAGTGCTACTACAAGCTTAAGCGGCAACCTGCAACAAAATAAGGAGAGGTTGGTGAAGCCTTTAGTTTTTAAACCTTAACTATTTGCCTCCTGAATTGTATGGGTTATCTGTCTTGAGGCCTTGCTTCATAATGTAGTTGCTCTTTTTCTGTATATGATTTTTTCTATTTTCTATAGCTGTTTAGAATGCTCTATTTTTCTGCATTAACAAATGCCAGTTTCAAATAAAAGATTAGATAGTAAAAGTAAGTAAAAGAAAAGGGAAAAACTAAAAAAAGAATGACAGACATATGAATAAAAAAAATATATATCATTTTCTTATTCCTTAACAAACCTCATAAACTTGCACATACCAAAAAAAAAAGGGAAAACTTATCGAATCGCTTCCCTCACCCATGGCCGTTTAAGTAAACACAGAGCCGCCACCATCCGCGCATTGGAGCAACTACCGACGACAACCCTGTCGCGCTAAAACTATGAGCACGTGCCAACTGAGCCGCGTCGCTTTCTTCCCTTTCTCTCTCACGCAAGCTCGCTCTCGCTCATCGATGCCGGCAACAAGATCAACAACAACTTTTGTTAGTCAATCGCAATTTGCGAGGGCAAAGCCCTTTCCCTTTTATGGTGCTTTATTGCTTCGCATAGATTCCTAATTCAAATCCCTTTCCCCTTTCTTAATTTCTTTTTCTATTATGTGACCAATTTGTCCTCCACAAATCACAAATGGGCGACCCAGTTTGTATTCTTAGCTGCACTTTAGTGCATTTGGGTTTAGCCCATTGCCCTTTTTTTTTCTCTCTTTTTTTTTATCATCGTACCATGTTGCTTTCTTGTGTATAAGCTTAAGCTGTTTGCTTCTTCCCTAAACATGTCACATGTGTTCTTTTATTTTACTATCATTTATTGTTTTATTTATTTCCTCATTTTTACTCTATTTATCTCGTTATTTTATGTCTTATTAATTATTGTCAAATTTGGTTCATTTCAACATGTATTCATATGTACATTGTTACTTGAATTGGATTTATATATTAGAAAAAGTTAGGTGGCGTAAAAAATAAAAATAAAAAGGTAGTATATAGGTTTACTTTCTACTTATAAAGATAATTATATAACAATAAGATAAAAATGGTCATTAATCTTAAAAAGGAATAATAATTAAAATCAAACACTTTCAAAAAAAACATAGTGACAACATTTTTTTTTATATATATATAAGTTTAGTAATAACCATTTTGGATGTACTTTCTATTTAGGTATTACAAAAGCCTTAAAAAGTATAATGATAACCATTTTGGATGTACTTCCTATTTGGTTATCATAAAAGCCTTTTAGATAAAATCCTAAAAAATTAAAACAAACATGTAATTTTTTTTATAAAGGTTTAATAGTAACCATTTTGGATGCACTTCCTATTTGAGTATATCAAAAAACCTTAAAAGGTGTATTGATAACATTTTTGGATACACTTCCTGTTTGGTTATTGAGAAGGCCTTTTAAATAACAAAAAACTAAAAATAAAAAAATGTCAACACACAAACTTTTTCTACCAAAAGAATTACATAAGTCTGATTCTCTATTGTACCAGGAGATACGTAAGAGCAAGAGACCATTCTTGTCGATCTCAAAAACAATAAATTTAAGATAAAATAAAAATACCTTTTTTATAATAAACAAAATCATTTTAAAAAAATAATAAATATGTTTTTTAATAATGAAATTAGCTTGATAAATTTATAAACAAATAAAACATCTGAAATATTTCTTGTTTTCTTTTAATGGGTAAATAAATAATTTTAAAATTATATTAATGTTGCACATTTAATTAGAGGTAACTGTCGTTATAATGGACATTATAGGGTGCTAATATACCTTTCCTATATGTAATTAACTCCCAAACTCAAATTTGGTTTCAAAGATTTGCTTGTTTTTAAAGGGTTTTATCCAATGTTTTTCCTAATAAACCTTGGTGATGACTCCTCTGTTTTTTAAACTATTTTTTGCGTCACGTTGTGACGCCGGTTGTGATAATTATTAATATAAATATTATAGATTTATACTAACAATATATTATTTTTCAAATAATATGATGCACTGTTAATATATATTTTCTTTATCAATAGTTATTTGTAAATATACGTCATGTTTTTAATAAACATTAATAATATTTTTACTAACAATTTAATTTCAATTAAACAATGACAATTTGGGTGCTTGTTTTAGGACATTTACACATTCTAAAGGAGGTTGAACATGAATCCTCATCTCAATGTGAATTCATGTTTAACGTGTTGTAATGACAACACAAACACAATATACTATTGAGTATGTGGATTAATTGGTATAAAGTTGTTTTAATTTAACTATCGGTCTCTAATTCAAGTATTGGGTATACAGTTGTGTTAAATACATGAAGAGAGAAATTTTTTGCCCATAATAGTTTTACTCAATTTAAGCAGGATTGCCTTTTGTGGAAGATACATATGATTTTTGCAACAAAAAAAAATGCAAACACAACATCTACTCTTATACTACGAATCTAAATCCTTATCTTGAACGAGAATATTTATAGGAACTATTCTTTAATGAAAGTATTTTAGAAGCTTTTCTTAAATGAAAGCATTTTAAGAATTATTATCATTCTCATTAAGTCATATGTCTTATTCTAATCTCATATATCGAATATTTAATTTTATTTTTAATTTTTATTTCTTTCAAATATACTTCTTAATTTTATTTCAAATTTAATTTAATTTAATAACTAACTACAAAAATTTCTTTCTTGATTATCTCAAATCACTCTCCTTTTATCTTTATTTGTATACTTGATTTTCTTAAAAACTTATCTCTTTCGATTTATTATTTTCATCTTTATTTTTAAATTGAATTTCAATATTTTTATATCACAATATAAATTATTTATCCTAATTCAAAAATATTTTATATGTTCAAAAATATTTATTTATTACTAATTTTAATTATAATATAATTTATATATACAAAAATATTTTTTTAATTATAAAAACAAACATTTATTTTATACATGACACAAGTTAAAATACTAGTAGATCAATAAAAGCAAACTTAACACATACTTGTTAATTTGATACTTTTTAACGATACTTAATTAAATTAATGAATTATTAAATTCTATATTTTTATATTAAAATCAAATATTTATATAATTTTTTACAAGATTTTTTTGTATATATATATATACGCAGTTGGAAGTAGCACTGATACAGGATTTGTAAGGCACTCAAAGGCAGGCATCGACGAGAGCGAAAGGAGAACAGAAAAGGAAAGAACATTGGATCCAATAATATGATTGGATGAATTGTTTATAATAATAATAATAATAATAATAATAATAATAATAATTTAATTAAAATGTATCCAAAGTATAAAAGTTGTTATATTAATATTTAATTGTAAGTTGCTACGCATAATAAAATTATTAATTTTCAATAATTATTTTAAAAATCATATTAAAATAATTCTAATTAACTTATAGTCTAAAACTTTTAATATATATAAGATAGGGAAATTAAAATTTAATAAGTAATGATAATTTTTACCATGTCATTTAATTATAAATTATCATGTTTAATAAAATTATTAAATTTACAATAATCATTTTAAAAATTATATTTATAGTAGCTTTTAATTAAATAATAATATAGAAAACTTTACACTAATACATATAAATATTTAACTCTAATATCAATAACATGTTGATATTTATCACTGTCAGTATCAGATGGAACCATTGGCAGAAGGACACAACTACACAAGTGCCAACACTCTGTTTGGTAGCGACAAAGTACCAAAGAAAGAAAGAGAACAGCGCAGAAATGAGCGGAAGTCATCGATTTCTGTTCGTTTAGTATCAACGAAATATCGTGGAAGTTTTTAAATTTTTGGTGGGTCCCACGCTAAAATTAATCCGTTCAAATACGCGCGGAAGTATTACGAATTACAACATTAGAAGAAAGTTTACGGCATTACCCTCGCTTTCTTTTTCGACGAAATGGGACAACAGAGGAACAAATATTCGAATATGTGTTATCACATATTCGAATATGTGATTTTTTTAATTTTAATAAATAAATAAACAAATACCGTCGTAAGAGTATATTTGTAATTTTATTTTTTTATTTCAAATTTTCAAAAGTCAAAAAATAAATTTTCATCTTATTTTTTTTTTATTTCACTCCAATCAAACAATATCTATTTTCACTTTATTTTTTATCTATTTTTTTTTTCTACCTACTTCTTCTTCCTCTATTTTTCTCTTCTGCCAAACACAGTGAAAGTGCGAACCGAAGCGGCTCTGTCCTTCACAGAGACAAGTCGACGCATTTCATATTTTAATTCCTGCCGTGCGTACGACACCAGAATCCAAGATCTTCTCTCTCTCTTTCTCTTTCATCTGTCTCTGTCCCATTCAATAATATACTATTATGCTTCCTCTCCACGCGCCCATTCCTCGCATTCCTTTCACGTAAACTCGTCAATTTGCCGTTCTCTGAGTGCTCTAACCAATGACCGACCAATCGGAGAATCCAAACAAGAAACATCAATCCTCTCGTCTTAGTATGTCAATTACTCCTTCCATTTTTTTAACTTGTTAGACTTTTAAAAAAATTTACTTTTATTTACATGTCATTTTTAAAGTTTAAAATAACATTAATTATTTTTTTTAATTATATCTTATTTTTATTTAATTTTTAATTAATTTACACATTTACAATTAGTATGTATTTATTGTAAAGTAAAAATAAAAAAAAGTGTAGTAAGAAACTTTAAAACTATTTTATAAAAAATAAAAAAATTTATTACATTTCTTGATTTGTGTATAAAAACCTTAAATGACAAACAAAAAGAAATGGAGATAGTATATTTTTTGGTTACAGCATGTCAATTATATTTTACTATTGTATGTTTAAGTTCTATATTTATTTTTGAGTTTAACAGCTATGTGTTGTCAGTGTAAACATTTTTACACTGTCAACTAATTACAAATAATCGTTAGTATGACTCGTAAGGTAATTATTATAAAAGTCAATAAATTTACTATACATGGTAGTATGTTATTAGATAATAATATAAAATTGTTTTATACTGTCAATGCATAACTTATTTTTTCTTTATTTTTTTTATAAAAATAAGATATAAGCATGATATATATATATATATATATATATATATATTAAATTCACCCAAAATTAATTTATTTTTGTATGTTCAAAATTTATATAAATAAAATTATAATCACTAAAATTTCAAAATTATATTATTACATTAATTTTATTTTTTAAAATTCAATAAATGAAATAATTAATTCCGATCATAATTATTAATAAATTATAAATACTATTAATGGACATTTCTTTATTTTTAACACACATATATATAGAGATGAATCCAGAAATCTATTAGAAGGGGCCATATTTCTTTTTTTGTTTTTAATTACTTAAATATTTAACTTTTGACAAATAACTATTTAATAAATAATTACTTTTACAAAAACATTTACCAATTTTGTACATAAAATTAATGTTTATAATATATATATATATATATATATATGCCAGGCCCTCTGCCTGGTCCCCTCTAAATCCATCCCTGCATGTATATTAGGAAAATTTGTACTATTACACAAATTGCTCACGTCTTAAGCCCATGGAGAACAGGTGGCAATACATGTAGATGGTAGCGCTCAGGGCCGTCTAATTCATGCGGCTTTTGGTGGCTTAATTAGGAATGCACTTGGACAATGGCTGTTGGGTTTTAATGGAGATATTGGGACATAGATAATTTGAAAGTCAAGCTTCTGGCCATTCTTAATGAATGGCCTTCAACTTGCTTGGGAGAAGAACCATAGAGACGTTGTGAGATTCTACTCATGCTATATCTCTCATCAAATCTCCTGTGGATGTTTGTCATAGATGTGCAACAATCATTGCCACGATTTAAGAAATTTTACATAGCTCTTGGAAGGTGGATCTTTGTCACTCTTTTGTGTGAAGGGAATTAATGTGCGGTTATATGTTAAAGCTTGGGCACAATTATGGGGTGAGGCTTCAGTTGATTCATCATACCCTAAATGACCTTCACCTTTCTCTTTTGGCGGATGTAATAGGAACTAGTTTTTTGAGATTGTAATTCTCCCTTTTTGCTTTTGTTTTTTCTTTTCTTCAAGTACCCAAAAAAAAATTGCTCATGTCTTATGAGACAACAAATCACATTTTTTTTAATGACAAGAATTTTACATTTTGGTAGAATTGATTTTAAAAGAATTATTTATTTTCGATGTGATATTTTAAAAATGAGTTAAAAAGAATTAATTTTGTTTAATTAGTAAAATAAAATTATTTTAAATTTTAAATAAGATATAATTTATGGATCTCGAACCTAAATTCAATTTTATTCAACAAAAAGTTAAAATTTTCACTTTTTTCAAGATCAATTCTGCAATCAATTCTACCATTTTCATAATTAATTTTTAAAATGAAATAAATTACCAAACATAACCTGTGTTTGAAAACACGTTTTACAATCAAAAAACCACATCAAATTTGTTAAAAACGTAAAAGCAAATAGTAGCTTTTGTTCAGACATGAAAAACCACGTCTCTGATGTATTTTCAAACACAGATAATTCATTTTCTTAAAATTGATTTTGTTCGCTAAACAGCGTGATAATACAAACTAACATTAAGCAAGTACACAGTCCCCATATATGCGTGTTTCTTTAATATTCAACTCCGAGTATTTCAAAAAAACAAAAATTCCGAGAAAAGGCAGCAAGCATATTTGTTTTAGAGGAGTGATAATAACACACTCGTTAACACACTTCTTTAAACACACTCTTCCATTTAGTTAAAATTTATTAAAAATTACAAAATCAGAAAAAAGAATCATTAAATAAGACGTGAAACTTACAAAATTTTATAATTTCAACAAATTTCAACCAACAAAAAAGAATGTGCTCAAAAAAATGTGAAAAAATGTATTGCTAACATTTCTCTTTCTTTTTATTATTATTATTAATCTCCTTAATCACAATACATAGAAAATAGTAGTTCAATGCAACGTCATTTAAAAAATAATTTACAGCTTATATTAAATAAATTAAATGTACAATGATCTACCAAAGAAGGAAAAAAAAAAACATCTTGGCAATTGTATATTTACCAAAAACAAATAAATATACAATCGCCAACTTAATTATTTGATGACATTTGTTTTAATTTATATTATTACATTCCTCAAAATGACATTCTTAGTAATACTATAATCAAAATTGTTAGTCTTGAATAAATGAAAAAACATGTCTAGTTAGATTTTGATATTTTTGGGAATAATTTCTAGAATTCAAATGATAATAGAAGAGTGGTGGTGAAAATAGAAATTAATAGTAAGGTTAAAAGGTAATTTTTCTTATTCTCATGAGAAAATAACATATTAACCCCTTGCCATAAAAATGAAACTCAAGCAAAACATGACAATTTCACTTTCTTGAAAATCAACAATACTGAGGAATATTTTTTCTAAAACTTGTACTTAACATAGAATTGTTATATTCCCGTCATAACCTTCCGTAGAATTATTTTACAAAACTTGAAATCAATACACTCTTATCGTCAAACATTGTCTATTGGTCTAGGAGAAGAATAGCTAAATTTGATGGATTTTTAATAGATTATGGCTGTATCTTTAAAAATTGATGCCAGAATAGGCGAACGAAGCCCCCATGTAGCAGTTTGGGGATGCATGGGGTATGATATAAACTCAAATTAAAAGTTACTAAATAGTTGACATATAAAGATTGCACAATCTAGGTTAGAAATGCACTTGTTCCAAAAGACGTTTCTATACATATTAACTATTGATTTAAATACATATAATAAAGGTGTATCTACATAAGAATTACTCCTACAAACAATTTGATTTTCCCCTCTCAGCTAACCTCCCGCCACCAAAAATTACATCTATGGATTTTTATTTTTTTTGTCTGGTAAAAAACAAAAGAATCCACTAGTATAGTAGGGTGATTACAATTTAATAAAAAAAATATTTATACTGAACATCTATGCTTCCTTTATAACTACAAAACAGACACTGGAAAATCTTTGATTACTCTACTGAAGAACTGTGACTGAGGAGAACAATCTCACCATACATATCCACAACAAAGTAAAAAATCTACGACCAAGTCATAAGCTAAAAGTCCTATTTGATTTGATGGACTCAATTAAGCATGCAGCCTAATATGCGTGCAACAAAAAAATCACTCATAAAAATCCGAGACAGTGAGAGTGCACAAACTGGTATATATCTCTTCTCAACAGTTCTTAAAAGAGACAACCAAGAAGAAATCATGCGACATTATTTAAGTTGGTATTGACCAAAGACTAACTGAAAATCAAACATCTACCCAAATTCGGGTTTGAAGAAATTTACAAGAGAAACCCCCATGCTTGAGATTGAACATCATGTGTTCCATCAATATTGAAATGGACCTGCTCTGTGCTTACCCTCTATAAATTCTCATCTATAAATTTAAGCCTCTTACAGTGATCAGATTAACCGGATTGATGGAGGATTACCTGCCGGGCATCGCTGTCTACGGGGCCTTCTGGTTGTCTTGCCCCAACCTGTTAGGCTTCTATCCTCCAATCCCACTTCAATGTTATTAAGCTGCTGAATAAGTGGGGTGCTTGTTTCAATGGTTGCAACTGGAGGAGAGGGAGATGGGGTAACCTGCGGCTGTGATCGCCGCCTACCCCTGCCACACCCATTCCTAGAAGAGCTTCTCCTGTTTAATCCTGAATGCCATGCATGACCTGTTGCTCTCATAAGCCCTCCAAACGTTTGGAGATCTTCTGTTACTTCATGCCTTGATAAAGATGCAAGGCCTGGAAGGATGTCCCTTTGGAAGTCCCTCCGCTGCCTCCCTCTCCTAGCTGGCCCCTTTCGTGTCCGAGTAGGCAACGAGGTTGTTCCAGTTTCTTCCACTTTGAAGTTTTCTGGAACAAGGGGCTGGGGCATGTAGTCTTCTTCCTTGGTCTCTGTCAGTTTCAATGTCATTGATTCAAAGTAATCCATTCCTTCTGAGGAAGATTCCTCATTATCCTCACTGTCTTTTTCCCTTGAACTACCAGTCTTCTTCTGCAGATCATCCACACACGAGGAAACTATATCCACAAACCAACTTAGAGGGTCCACTACCGGGGTTTCTGATGGACTGCTGATCACATCATCCACTTGATGGCAGCAAGAAGATGACAAGACAACAATTGCCTCAGCTGCATACCTCATAAGTTCATCCTGCAGCTTTTCAACTGTGTCTTGTGAGCCTAGTGGTGATACTAAAGGACTTTCAAGCTTCTTTTCTTCAGGAATGGCATCCTCCTCTATCTCAGGAACAGCAGGGGCTTCAAGATCTATTTCTGCCTGTGTTTCTAAGCTGGTAGCGGGAATAGTTGTTGGGAATGCTTCATCCTCACTCATACTCAAGTTCAGATCAATCTGATTTCTAGAGTTGGCTTTTGTTGTAGATGATCCTGTCTCACAAACAATAATTTCAGTGACAGCTTGTTCATCCAACTCAGGAACAGCAGCATCACAAGGCAAGTTAATATCAAATATCTGCTTTTTCCGATTATTTTCCACTAATTCTACGTCAGATGGATTAGGAACCAACACAGATGGAGAGGTAAATGAAGATGACTCCTTAGCAGAAATATGAGGTATGTCAAATAAAGGAACACCAAGAATTTTCCTTTTACTAGAGCTCTCACTGACTTCTGTCCTCGTTGGCTCAATGTCATTTGAACACAAACCTGGAGTTATGTTGTGCATAAATTTTCCACTAGACCACTTTCCAGTTTCATCATTGTTAGATAAAGAAGCAACTTGGAAAACATTTAAAACTCCAGCATTTAAGCTTCTACCAACATTTTGTGCCTCATTCTTACATGTTGTCTTGGCTCTAAGCCAAGGTAACACTGCAAGCTGCTCCTCGTCCTTCTGTTCTCTATCCATGATTCCAAGACCTGACTGGGAAACTAAGTTGTTGGATGAACCATTTGAAAGTATCTCATTCAAGTTAATATCTTTTGCAGACTTCATGTCATTGCAATTTGAATTCAAATTTGAACTCTTGTAGCAGTTTGCTGAACCATTGTTGAAAGGTTCCAAAAATTTCTTGTAATCATGACCATGGTTGAGATAGCTAATTGAAGAGATGTTCACAGACAGCTCCTTGGACCCAGATGAAGTCCCAGGGTAAAGTCCATTTTTCCCCGATGTCTCACATTGAAAACTGGGATTAAGCTTCGAATTGATATTTAGAGGCCAGCTATCTCCCAAAATCCCATTACTTTGATGTGACTGGGAACTCCTACTCAAGGCACCAGATGCATTTAGACATGGAGATAGAGGTGTCTGTACAGATATCAACTTCTGGTTTAGGTTACTACTTGCCATTTCCCAAGATGAGTGAGACCAAGACCTAGCTAAATCTGAGGAAGGAGCAACAGCAAAGAGACCAGGCCTATGTGATGATACAACAGACTCTGGATGTTTATTAGTGGGGTATTCCCGATTTCTTTCACTGATATCTAGACCACTAGCTGTCTTTTCCCTCAACAAATCAACCTTGCTTCGATTAGTTAGATAATCAGATGTAGGCTCATGAGCTTTACTGAGTGCATCTCGCATTGTTTGGGAAGATAAAAGCGATTGCTCTTGTTTGAGGACTTGAGGAATGGGTTTCAGATTGCTTTTAGCTTGCCCTGCCATCATTAGAAACTTAGTTTTATGGCACAATTTGTCAGATATCACATCAATATTAGTACTTGTTTACTGCCACATAATTGAAAAGGAAGATTGGGTCTAAAAGAAATAGATATACAAATACAATGTTTTTCTAAATAATTTGCAAAATTCTACTTGGAGCAAAAATATCCAATTCATTAATATTAAAAAAAATAGAGTTTAACAGCTTATTTCAACAAAATCACCACAACACATGCTAATTCAGCTAACATCTGTCTTTGAAATGTATCAGATAGGAGAGGCAGGTTCAAAATGTAAATTTGAAGCAAG
This sequence comes from Spatholobus suberectus, assembly GCA_004329165.1. Lineage (NCBI taxonomy): Eukaryota > Viridiplantae > Streptophyta > Magnoliopsida > Fabales > Fabaceae > Spatholobus > Spatholobus suberectus. The sequence goes on along the minus strand of CM014733.1, from coordinate 44,333,033 downwards.
CAGTTCAGTAAGAAATCTAACCTGACTCTATCGAAGAAATCCACATTTTCCCACTCCTGTCATTCTCCAAATATCCATTATTTTGAGCCCAACTGTCAGTTCCATGATGTGAGTTTAGTAAATTTTCTTTGGACAAACCAAAGAACCTTGACTTCTGTTTGGTGGATAGATCAGAACTTTCAGTTGCCCCTTGATAGGGATTATGGTTCTGAGGAGGAACATATGCAACATCATTTGTTTCTTCCACATGAACAGGTTCATTTAAGTCTGCCAAACAAGTTCCGCTTCTTAAAGACTGCTCGGGTCTTGAAATGTCTTCCTGACTGCCAGTCTTCCCACCATTGCCATAAAAAAGCTTCGCATCACCTTCCTTTTCAGGTTTACAATTTCTATCAGAAAGAAATTTGGTTGTGCCACTTATCTTTTCATCATCAGGTTTTTCATTTTCCTCAGTATCAATGTACTCATCAGCAGGGAGGTGAAGGTCAAACATTTTTCTCCTCACCTTTGAGGGTCTGAACCCCAGTATCTCAACATCTTTCGAGCTACTCCCATTTGGGGATGGGAACAGACCAGCTTGCTTATTGATTCCTTTATTAGAACTCAAAGGATAATGAATGCCTTCAACGCCTGACATAGATGGTCTAGAACAAGTAGAACTTCCTACTAATGGAAATCCAGGAATGTGCCATTTTTTGCCGTCTTCAGATGTTATCTGAGATGCCAAGGGACCTGTGGAAAATGATGTCTCAACAGATATCTGGTTTCTGTGTAAATCTTTCATTTTAACTTCATCCATCAAATCCCTTTGTATTCTGTATAAGCGGTGAAGTTCAAAGACCTGATTAAATACATAATATAAATATATCAAAAGGTTCGCTAATCATAGGGTTCATAAAGAAATCAAGAAAATCCTACATCTAAAATTGATTAAAGTCAATTTTGCAACAAACTAGTGTTGATAGCATATGTGAAATACTAGCCACTGCAACAATTGAAAAAAGACACATTTTATGAAAAAGAGAAAAAAAACTCTGGAGAAGCACAAAAAATAAAAATTCACAATCCAAAAAGCCTCTCACTTTTATTTTTTAATGGACCAATAAGACTTAATCCTTCAACACCCAAAACCTTCCTCGTTGATATTATTTAAGCTATGAGGCCAAGGGGTAAAATGAACCAGAACCTTCATACCTGATTTTTAAATATGGCCTCATGCTCAAGCATCATCTGCTTTACAACATCCTTATCATGTGCTGAACATACATCTGCAGCAGCACTTGACAAATAATTATGATAATACTGCCCATTTGCCAGTGTTTTATCTCCATAATATAGGGGCCAACCGCAACTGCTGGATTCCTCATTAAGATCTCTCATTGAGTAATATCCTGGCAGACTCTGAACTTTGGTTCCCATCCCTAAAAATTAAACAATTATATTTAAACAAGTTTTCTATCATGAATTATTGATACATAGCTTCCAGTTCAACCCAAGATTTATCACAATCCATACAATATTTTGACTTATTTCGAACTCATTAAAAAGGTATGCACTTTAGTTAACATTCCAAATGTTGCATGACATCAAATACCACAAATAGTCAAACAGAATCCATACAAGCAGCCAAATAATTGGATGACTCAAATCCAGATTTAATGACATGACATATACTGTGCCAGCAAAGATACTTGCACATCAAGAATTTTTCTTTTTTTTTTCTTAATTTATCCATTAAATTTACTTGAATGATTAAGGGAACTTCTCAGTAGAAAAAGTAGTATTGATTAATAAGATTTTCACTTTTTTTAAAGTACATTGATCTGTGGTTAATGAATGAAATTAAATCTTCAATTTCACTATAGAATCTGCACAACTTTAGTATGGTTAACGAGTATTTAAGTAAACTTGTAAACTTATTTTTCCATAAGTAGATTAGCTTTTTAGCAATCCATTTTATTTGGAGAAGAAAAAATTTAAATAGATTAGTAATGAATCAAAGAACAAGAGGCAAGCACCTCCTAAGCCATGCAACTTTTGGTAGCCAGCTTCATATTAAGAAAAAAAGAAAAAAAGGCATTTGAAAAGTCTATCATTACAATGCGTTTCTACGAGTCTTTTGCATCTCATCGTTAAGTAATAACTAGTTATTATTTTCAAATGAAAAACAAAAATGCTCACTAGACAACCAATGCTGCCATCATCTCTTAACAGTCACTTATTTCTCTCTGGCTCTTGAACTCTTGCTTTCTCCCCCTTCCCAACTGATTTTATATAAAAAATTCCTTTAGTAATAAATTTTTTTCCCTCTTCACTACGGCCCTTGCGCTTGTTCCTATTGCTTCTCATCCATGCATATGTAAGGATGCAAGTATAATGTTTTTCTTTTTAACTCAAGATATGTGAAGTTGGCATTTCAGCTGACCACAGTGTCGCACCACCCAATTCACATATACGATACCACTTTAAAGCCTTTAAATAAATGACAATAAAGACTTTTCACCCAAGTTATGTGGAGTACAACAAGAATCTAATTACTATTCCTTTCAACTCTATAAATCAGCTTTTATCTCGAAAGCAAATGTGGATTACCTCAATAAGTTCAGGAAAGCAGCAACATGTATTTAAGAAAGGCTTTAATTAGAAACAAGAATTTCCATGTTAGATTTCCAAACCAGATGCAAATGGTACCTGCTGCTAGATTAAGCCAAGTTCACCACATCAGAACAAGCATTCAACTAAGTTTAATAGATCGGCCAAGGTGAAAACACTTCATTAACCAGGAAAAAAAAAGGTGAAAATATTTACTGATATGTTAAGTTAGAAAGTATGTGAAACAAATTCAATGTGTTAGAGACAAGACAAGAAGAAAGCACCAGCTACAACATCAAGCTCTTGAGAACCTTAAACCAGAAGACTCCTTATGGCAGGTAGAGAACATCTGTTGCGGCTTAAAAAATTTGTGCATAATGTAGCTCATACCAATTATCATATAGGTTAACTTTCAAAAGCCATAACTACGTTAACTCCCAATTAAATTAACAACTGTTGCGTTCAGGAGTATCAGTAGAATACTGCTTAACAAATGTGGCAATGCCTAATTGACCTGGACAAACACGTACTACTTCAGACTACCATAACAAGCAAAGACATCCCTAAAATAGCCAACCTATGGGGTTGCAGAAGTGTTAGAGATGTACAATACATTCTTGAAAGTCACTAAATGTACACATTTATCAGTGGTGAACTACAAGTGCAATCTGACACATTTTAGGCTTGCAAGAAAGTGATCCAGTTTATTAAAATGACAGACTAACAATCGCATTCCTTCCCCCATTGCTGGGTAAAGGAAAATTACCCCTAACAAGCTACTAAAGATATAGTAAAAACCTTTGAGCCTAAATTACAGCACCAATAAAAAGGGCCTCATGATATGCAAACTGAGAAATGTTTCGCTTTCATAACATCAAATATCGGACAAAATATCCTTTAATATCTTTTTTGTTGATAATTTCGACCAAGAATATCAATGATCACTTCCAACAGTTGAGCAAGCAGCACTTGTATGCCCGTGACTTATCAAGAATCAAATCTTTTGTCCCATTTTCTGATTTCCCAATAAAATAACGACAAGACAACTAAGCTAAAATTACCAACAATGAGAGGTGTATTCTTTTTTCGCTTAGTCGTAACTCGTAAGTATTTTGATGAAAGGTAAAAGATTTAAATCTGACTTATCACACCACAGAAATAGTAACCACATTTAAGATAACAATGGACAAAGAATACAACTTCATAATTTAACTATCACAGCAAAGTAAACAATACCCAAAACACACTCGTTAAAGTAGCACAACCACAAGTGATTTTAATAAATCTTTCCAAAGTGATGACTTTCAATAATACAAGACTTATCTACGCTTTCAAATGTATTAAAACCCACTCATTCTCCATCAATAATCCTAGGACCGAGGAATTCCCAAAATTCCAGTGAAATACTTATTGGGTTTCAACTTTGATAGCTACACATAGGCTCATCACTAATTAAAAAAAAGAAAAAAATCCACAGAGAAGTGGAGTAGCTTTAAACTAAGCATCACAAATTCATCCTTGATACTAGGGAACTTATGTTATATCCTTCACTCCAATTTTGAGTCAAAAGAAAGAACAGATAAGGCAACAGAATATCTTTATTCTATCCATATTGAAACAAGTAGTAGGACCTCTCTCAATTCAATTAGAGAGATTATAAGAGAGAGAGAACCTAAATAAATGACAAATTTGAATTAAGCAGATCCTGTACAACAATCATCAAAACAACGGATATTATCGTCTAAAAAGCAGAATTTAATACACTAAAACCAAAAACATCAGAATATTAAAGCTACACATACACAAAGTAAAATAAATAAACGAAAAAGGAAAAAATTAACTCTACCAATTAAATTATCCCCGAAACAATAGGAACCCAGAATTTCATTTTCATGGTACTCAAAACACTAGTTCTTCACTTCTTCTAATATAATAAAAACCAAATTTATTAAACCATCAAATTACGATAAATACGTACAATTCATTAAGTATTGCAAAATTACCTTAGACCCACATCCTCTCATCACCTGCTCTCAAGAATCCACCGTGGATTCTGCCATTCAACATCAGAGAAGCAAAATTCAGTGTTTGACTCTCACTGCAATACGAAGCAAAAGAAAAGGGGTAGCTAAAACCAACAATTGTAACAGAAAAAACGAAGTGGGTGTTGTTGCAACAACATTGAAGAAGCTTAGATCGTCGATTTCGATCTGCTGGGCCACTCTTGTTCCTCTTTCTCTCTCGCATAAAGGGGAGAAGAATAGAGCTTTAATTTTATTTTTATTTTATTTTTTTTAGAGAGAGAAAGAGAAAAAAAAAATAAGAGAAGAATTTGCGAAGAGAGAGATCCCAGATAAGAAATCTTCACACAAACAAACGACCTTCTAAGAACAGTGACATGAAATTTGTCAACATCCGGTCTCTTTTTATTCTCTGCTTTTTCTTCACTTCTCTCTCTCTCTCTCTCTCTCTCTCTCTCTTTCTTTTCCATTTTTATAAACAAATAAAATAAATATTAATATATTTATTTCGGTCTTTTTGAGGATATCAAAACAAACGCCCATTTCTAGATTCTCTCCACCCTCCTTGCTTTTTGGTACAGATATATCAAATCAAGTATTATTAAATATTTAAATGTAACGGAAAATGCCATTACACAACTTTTATTTAATAATTGTTAATAATTAATACAATTATATTGTATAATTTGTTATTATTATTACTATTATCATTATTGTCTTAGTTATAGTAAAAATATTAACATTTCAAAAATGTAACAATATGGGATAGTAAAATGTAAATAGCATAAATTTGTCAACATGTCCGTATTACTCCAGCAGCAACGGGCGCAACAAACTTGACTAATATTCAATCTTTTCTAGGCCAGTTGCCAGGACTCTATAATGACTTATTTAATCAGCGTAATGATATTTATTTAAGAAAACTGCCATTCTAAGCAGTGTTTATTTTAATTGGCTAGTACAGCAGGCAGAGAAAACAAGTGGGGCCCGGCAAACTAGGGGAAAGATGAGGTGTTTTTAGGAAAGGGTTGCTTAATGCAATGCAAATGCCATTTGGGGTTCCAATATTTACAAGAATGGGATTCTGGTGCTTTTCTACTTTGTGTTGTGTTATTTGTTGGTTTTTGTTTTCACTTTCGGGCATTCCCCTGTTCATTGGTGGAAGGATCCTTTGCCTCAGTCTCTTCTTCTATGAGTACTGTACCTCTTTATGGAAAGAAAGAAATAGATGGTTCCCTTATTGTATTGAAAATCCTCGTAGACACGTGGCCGCTTTAATGCTGAAACATCTCGATCATGCACAAAATTACAACCCCAGTTGCTATGCTCAACTGTAATTTATTACATCTTAGCCAGAACAAATCTTCATTGGATCTATCTGAATCTTCTATTTAAGGGGAAGTGAAAAAGGGGATTAGAAAGACATTTATGTGCAAACTCTTGCCAGAAAGACCATTGCGTTGTCAACCTGTAATGCATTGCTTTTGGATGGGATAGCATATCCGTATGTTGTACGAATTTATTGTTCATGACCTTTCTTAGAATGTGGGTTTAAGTCTAACTCAACCTTAGAAAATCAGTTTGTAAGGTGAGAGTTAACCCCCACTTATATACACTTGTTTGGTCATATCACTAGTTGATGTAGGATCTCCAACACCCCTCCTCACGCTAAGGACTGGACTTCTCGAGCGTAAAGTTTGCAGGACTATACATCTGCAAGTGGTCCGATAACTGCCCGATAGCGAGTGGCCCGATAGGCCCAACAACAATCGCTAGGATAAGCTTTGATACCATCTTAGGATATGGGTTTGAGCCTAACTCAACCTTACAAAACCGGCTTGTAAGGTGAGGATTGCTCCCCACTTATATATACTTGTTTGGCTATATCACTAGTCGATATGGGATCTCCAACAACCTTTTTGTTTCTAAAAATTAGAAAAATTTTATAGTTTTATATAGTTACATGTATTTTATTTTGTAATACATAGCTACTAAATTTTCATATAATATCAAACTAATATTTTTTAATATAATTATTCAATTAAAAGGAATTTTTTGTTTTCTTAATTTTATTTAATAATTTCTTAAATTTCTTCAATCAATATTACATATAATAAAATATTTATAAGTCAGTATTAATATAATATTCTATTACTTAATATAATTTTAAATTTTTTAAATTGTATATTTTAACTATTTGTATTTTACATTTAAATTTATATTAGTTTCTACCATCAATAACATAATCTTATATCAATTGCATTAATCTTCTTTTACATATTTTTGAATTTATATTCTTTCTTTACTTATATTTATAAAAATTTGTTCATTATGCAAAATGCTTATTGAAATTCTATGAAAGATCAAATCCAATATTTGCCATCCACCAAAAATTGAAAAGTCGTCTTTTTATTGTATATTGTGAATTACCAATTATCTCTAAAGGCTTAAAGTTCTAATGTAGAAGTTTTTAATTAAATTATTTTGATTTTTTTCTTGGCATATTTTGCTTCGTTGTCATGTACCTTAATGTCAAGATATATTATAGTCAAGATATAATTAATATTAAACGTATAAGTTATTCCAAGTTTGTTTACTTCGTAAATTAACTTTTAAATAATAAGAAATTAGATGTTATGACTTTCTTGCAAATATCACTTCTTATTACATTTAATTCTCTTTTTTTTTGGTGGGGAGGGGAGGAGAGAAGAGAAGAGAGAAATTTGATCCATCATTTTCAGGTTTAAGCTGAATAAGATCATTAAAGTTGACAAAGCTTTTCTTATTTAAGCTTTAATGTAATTATATTTTAAGATTCGGACTTGAGATGATTGGTTAAATTAGAATAATTCTTTACTAATTGATTTACGCTTTCGATAGTGCATTTAACTCTTTTAAATGCAATGAGGAAAAAGTTAAAATGAAACCTAAAATTGTTATTTTCCTTTACATTATATTTTAAACGGTATTTACACAATTTACTTAATACCTAAGTTAGAAAAAGTTACGATGCTGAAATTAATGAAAAGGAAAATTCTAAAATTGAATAGTAAGGCATTTTGCAAATTCGCAAAATTCTTTAGCTTCTAAGATGGTTCAGATTTACAAATTAATGCATATTTAAATAAACGATATCCTACAGGAAAAAAAAAACTCGATCTATTTCACAAAGTAACGATCTATTTCACAAAGTAAAATTAACCCTCGGCTAGCTCTCGCAAGGTGCGTTGGATCAAGATTAATTTTGAAAAAATAAGGGTTGTTTGGTTTGAAAAAATAATTTTTATTTTTATTTTTAATTATACAATATCACCTTCTTTTACTTTTTTATTTTCAAAAATTTGTATAATATCACCTTCAACCATTTTCATGTTTCTTCTCTTCATACTTTGATAAATCTACAGCTCATGTAGATTTATAGAGCTATTTTACATGATTTTTGCATTATTTCAAAAGAAATTAATGAGATAATGACCCAATAATAATGAATTTCATGTGTTGTTTGTTTTTATGATGTTTATTTAAAAATTAAATGAATTATCTTAATTATTTGCAGTTTGTGAAGGTTAAAGAAATAAGCAAGGAAGAAGATAAAGTCCAAGTGCATAGAAGTGAAAGTTTCTAGTCACAAAGGACCAAAAAGACTTCCAACATTGTTTTAAACATAAAGAAGCAAGAATGGAAGTTAGCACTACACAAGGACCAACCGACACGGGATCAAACTGAGAAACACAAGAAAATGGCAAAGGGCATGCCAACTTGCCAAGCGAGGTTCGAAACCCGCCCAATGGGATACCCCTATAAAGCACCCACCATCCAGGTTGCATGGGCCACCCAATACGCCTGCATTGGCATGCACTACCTGACGGTTAGAGTAAGCTGCCTGATGAATCCTTATTTGATGATGTTTTAGTGCATGATTCACTTGTAAAAAATTAAGAAAAAGTTTTATAAAAAGGAGAAAATGATTAGAAATATATAAAAATGTTTTACTTTGAACAATTGTGAATAAATGAGCTTATAAGAAATCTTTTCCACACTTTTGTAGGTAAATAAAGCAAAACTCTTACATTTGACAGTGCAATATACGAGACGTTGGACCCACTTCAAGTAAAGCCTAATAGAAGTTCTCTATAGGAGACCCAGCGTTGGATGTTGGGATTGTACTCAAAACACTGAGTCAAATGTTGGAAGCATTAAACATCTCAGGCAAACTAGCATCTAAGATGCTAGAATGTTTAGGGATGTCAGATGGGACGCTAGAACATCATTGTCATGTGAGCAGATTAATGTTCGTCACACCTTGCAGCGTGTAATTTCTTGGAGCCTATCCATTATAATTTTTGCTGAACATCCTAAACACCTAGCTAGCACGAAACGATTTTGTTAACATGTTGGACCCATTCTAATCATATAAAAGCCAAATGCAAGGCTCATTAGAAAGAGAGAGAGGATGTTCAAAGACGCTTCTTACCTTCACTTACCCTAATTTTAGGTTTTTCTCCCATTTCTATCATTGGAGCTTTATCACTTTGAAGAGGAGTTTGAAGATCTAGCATATTCACCATCTTTTATTTTGATTTTTGTCTTCTTGTCACTTTTTCTTTTCTCCATATTTTGCTAAATTCGATGTAATTGGGATTTAACGAGTTTTGTGGGATTTCTTTGTATGAATCTTTTAATTTAATGGAATTCCTTACGTTTATGAGTAATCAACTCTGTTTTTTATGTTTTTTCACAATTATCCATTGATGAGAATGATGTGAATGTATGCACGATAAGGAATCATATGTATGTGTTTTGAATGGATGCTTAATTACCATGTCTTACGTTGAGTCTAGGAATAGCCATTCACAAGGCATGTGTTCTCATGGATTTCAAACTTAATGCTTGATTCGATTTCGATAGATCTGCGAAAGCAGGGTGTTGAGATCGATTCATAGAGATCTTCGCCAAAAAATTAGGTCAATCTACTTTCACGAAATTCAAATGCCTAAACCCTATTTGTATTGTATTAAATTTGGGGAAAAATGAAAAAGGAGGAGCATAACATGAATTGAATTCCTAATTATACTTTTGACCAATATAAAATTCTTTTGAAAAACTCATAAACATAGCATTAGATTTAATTTTCTACACTTGATTCTTTGGCATTTTATGGAGTGACAACACATTATTGACTGCCTCTATGATAGTGGAATAGTTGAATTGAGCATATTATTCTAACTCCTGAAAAGAACGATACTCACAAGAGTTTTTACTACTTGTTCGACCACTACACTTGCTATAAAAAAGGTTTTTAAATTGAAATTGAACATCTATACATTTATCACATAATGCATAACTTCAACATTGCCCAGTGGGTTTGAGTGCTAGCTAGGCGCCAACTCAGTTTTTTTTCCCGAAACTTCACCTACCTAGCAAGTCCCCAACCCGCCTAGCGAGTCTAGGCTTTGCATTTTGACTTTTTATCCCATTTTATGGGTTGGGTTTGTTCTTTTATAGTCTAGAAAGCCCAAACTTGCTATCTAAAGGAAGAAATTATGCTTAAATACACTTTTGGCCCTTTATCTTTTTAAGAAAATTCGTTTTGGTCCTTTATCTTTTAAAAATGTTAATTTGGTCCTTTATCTTTTTAAAACGATTCATTTTGGTCCTTCCATCAGGTTAAAACTAACATCGTTAGTGTTTTACGTTTAAAATATTTAATTTTAAACATAGTGGCGATTTTTAACCATCATTATTCGTAGAACCCTTAAGAACTCTAAACTTTTACGAATTCAATTACTCATAATTGGAGCAATTTTTTGAAAAAATGATTGAGGGCTTTTTTGTGTCTCTTAGAGACAATCAAAAGCCCTCAAAATTTGCAGCAAATCGTTTCTTGTATAGAGAAAATTTTACAAGTATTGATTATGCGTTTTTAAAATTTAATAAATAAAAATATTATAGTGGCGGTTAAAAACTGCCACTATGTTAAAATTAATTGTTTTAAAACTCATGCTCTTCTTCTTCTTTATCTTCTCCTTTTTTCTTCAACAAATCAATCTCAAAAATGAAAATGTCCAAAATTCATTTAACAAATCTAACCCCAAAATCAATCTCAAAAACAACTTTGCAAATCAAAAATGAGAACAAATCTGTATAGTAAGTTTGGACGTTCTAGAAGATTTCGGAGTCGATGGGCTCAGCGGTGCTGGTGCGGAGGAGCTCGGTGCCGCCAAGCCAGATGACGGTGATGCGGTTGTACTGCTCACCCTTGCTCTGGGTGTGGAGGTGAAGGACAGCGCAGGACCACGGGGCGGGGCAATGGGAGGGAGGGGAAGAAGGAAGACAAAGAGAGACAAAGGAGGAAGAGGGAAGACGAAGAGAGAGAAGGGAGGAAGAGGGAAGACGAAGAAAAAAGAAAACGTTTAGTAGCGATTTTTAAACGCTATTTTTTTAAAAATCAGACTTTTTCGTTATCAAAGTTAACGTTGTCGATGAAAAGGACCCAATAGAGCATTTTAGAATGATAAAGGACCAAAACGAATTTTCTTAAAAAGATAAAGGGCCAAAAGTGTATTTAAGCTAATAAACTACATGATTGGGAGTATTCTTTGACTCATCTTAAGACCAAAAGCGATAAAAAGCTTGAAGACTCATCTTTAGCTTTGAATCTTGAAGAATTCAAATTTGATTCTTAGGATTCATGACTTTTTGTTTATCTTTTTCTTCTCTTTGTTTTTCATTTAGTGACTCCATGAGTTTCTAAGCCTCTTTGAGTTAGGTTAAGATTAACCTTGATTTGAAACTAATGTAATTGATTTCATTTTTGAATCCTTCTTTTGTTATGTTAATTTAGCTATTGAATTTATGCTTAATGCTTTTCCATGATTGACACTCATTAAAAATTGATCCATAATCTAAATCTTGTAATTGAAACATTAGGGTTTAGACTACTCCAATTCATTAGCCATATAATTATTGATCCTAGGAATAGGGATAGATTGTATGCTTTAGTGTGAATTTCCTTTTCTTAATGCTTATGACTAATTTTGCTTGCCTAAAGGATTAGGGTTCATAATTGGAAATAAAGGTTTTATCGCTTAAGGAATTAGGGTTAAACTAGATTGAAGAAATTGGAGGTGAATTACATAACAAGAAGGGATTTAGAAGGGAAAGAGATTACCTTAGGAGAAAATTAAGAGAATTTCAATACCTAACCATTTTAATTCATTAAATCTTCCAAAAATCTTTTAATTACATTCTTCATTCTTTTAATTAATACCAATTCCAAAAATATCAAAAATCAAATATTTCTATTTTCTCAAATCAAAAGGATAATTAATTGGTTGTTAAGTTATTAAACCACAATCCTCGTGGAGACAATACTCTTACTTTCTCACTTTATCAGTTATACGACTAGGGCACTTATCACACTCTTAACACACTTCTTCTTGCCTTTTGAACTTTCCTTGTTTGTTGTTTCTATCATTGGAGCCACCATTTTACCACACTTTCATCACTTTTCTACCCTCTTTTTGTTCTCAAGTAGTCTTATTCTCCCTTTTGCTCATTTTTTCTTCTTACACCATGGTTTTTTTTTTTAAGAAAGTGAGGGAGGAGGAGAATAGTGGGATCTTTGTGAAGGTATATGGAGATCCTTTGTCATTGTGGTTGAGGTTAAGCCATGGCGATCCTTCTACCGTGGTCATTTGGGGGTTAGGTTTTCTTATTACTTACCCCACCATCTAGGACTGCATCATCTAAGACGAAAAAATCGTAGCTAACCAATTTAAAAAGGCTGAGTTGGCTACTTTTATTTATTTATTTTTTACCTTTCTACCTCTTTAAGTTTTGACTTAAGTTCTTTAAGTCTTTGTGTTAACCTCTTCTTCTACTAGCTCAACTCTTGCTGGAAGGGGATGAAGCTCGATTATTTGTACTTAGAGCTCATAGATAAGTTCATCTTGGGGTCAACTTGAATGGTGCCTTTTTTAGTCACACCTTTAAAGGTCGATTGTAGCATCGAAGATGGCAGTCGAGGTGGGGTTAGGTTAACATGCAGGTAGTGGGGGGAATTCATTTCTTCCTCATGATCCTTTAGGGTCCCCCTTGGGGTGTGTAGCTTAACTTCTAATGTTAAGCATGTTGGAATTTGGGATTTTCGCAAACAATGCTAATGTTGTTATTTGAGATGTTTGAGCTTGACTTTGATCGAGGTATAAGGTGAGTTGATGGTGGTTGAATTGATGGTGGTTCTTTGGGAACTAAGTATGAGGTGAGTTGCGATGGAAATTGTTATCTGAGATGTTTGAGCTTGACTTTGATCAAGGTATAAGGTGAGTTGATGGTGGTTCTTTGGGAACTAAGTATGAGGTGAGTTGCGATGGAAATGGATTGGGTACCTATAAAGGCACTCCAACACTCAAGTTAGCATGAATTTTGATAGAGTATCGATAGGTAATAATGCATACTTGACATTGTTGACAGTGACTTGTATTTATAGGGTACTCGAGATAGGCTGGATTACTTAGCAAAAGGCCCAAGGCCCTTAAATGGGGAATTTTCACCTATTTTAGAGTGAAAATGCTCTCAATTTACTCCAGGTCAAGGTGTCTCTTTTGTTTTAGGGTGTATCAAACTTGCCTTCCACCTAGGTGGCTTATGGTTGACCCTAATCAACGCATCAGTTAGTGGATTGGATCAACCAACATTTTTGGGTTAAGGTGGCATGTTATGATAAGGTGGGCCTCAAAAGCATGTTGACTTGACATCCATCATCTCCCTTGAATTCAATAGGCTTAACATCCCAATTCATGGCACCTATAATGGGTGCATCCCCTGAAGCCAAATGTAACTTTGAGAATCATTAATGAAATAAAGTTGCACTCTTGTTAACAACTATATCTTTTGGCCTAATGGTAAATGTTTGATCCAACAATTAGTATCAAGGTAAAGCCATTAGTTCAAATGCCCCCGAGTGACATTGAGGGGGAGATTTGCTTAACATCCAATGTCTCTCTTGAATTCAATGGACTTAACACCCCAACTCATGATGCCTATAAAGGACACAACCCTTTAAGCTGGATGTGCCTTTGAGAATTTTTAAAGAAATAAAGTTGCACCCTTGCTAATAGCTATAACTTTTGGTCTAATTTTAAGTGCTTGATTAAACATAGCCCAATTCGGAACATTTACAAAATAAAGAAAACAATACCAATAAGAGTTAAATTGATAAACAAATATAAATTAAAGCATATATTATAATAAAAATTAATATACTCTTGTATTATAAATTAAAATACACAACTTAGAAAGTGAAACTCTTACTATTCTCACTCTTTTAATTAGATATTCTCATTATTTCCTCTTTTCTCTTCATTAGGTGTGCATTTCCCACATCTCTCCTACAATTAGCCAAAAAAATTCTCTCTCAATAATCTCAAATTACCTTCTTTTTATTTTTATTTGTATATTTGATCTTCTTAATTGTCTATCTCTAAATCAAATTTTATTAGATTTTTTAATAATTAAAAAATATTTTATCACAATTTAAATTCAAGATATAATTTATGCATTTCACACATCTCTCTTGTAATTAGCCAAATTTTTTCTCTCAATCATCTCAAATTAGCTTTCTTTTATCTTTATTTGTATAGTTGATCTTCTTTAACTGTCTATCTCTACATAAAATTTCAATAGTAATAATTAAAAATAGTCTTATATGATAATTTAAATTATCAATTATAAATCTAAGATATAATTTATATATTTAAAGATATTTATTCATTATGAATTTTAATTATAATATAATTTATATATTAAAAATATTTATCTATTACAAAATTTAATTATATAAAATAAATATTTTTCTTGAACAATGCATATACTAAAATACTAGTATATATTAATTTAAAATATATTTATAACTATTATAATGGCAATACCCATTTTTCATGTCTACATATTTTGGACTATTTTGTCCTTTAACTAACATTATAAACTACACCATTGTTATGTTTTAACTACGCATAAAAAAACCACCTTACTAACTTCATATAAAGTCTAATTTCAAAATAACTGTATGAATAGCTCGACCTCTATGAATGACCCTCACAAGCACTCACGCCTTGGCTTAGCGCTTGAGGGGCTGTGAATCGTCTAACCACTATGGACTGACCCTTGCAAGAGGTCATAACTCTCAGTTTACACTTGAAGGGTTGTAAACCATCTGGTCACTACAAACCAACCATTGCATGCACTCACACCTCTCGACTTAGAGCTTTAGGGATTATGAATTGTTTGACCTCTACAGACCAATTCTTGCAAATGCTCATGCCTCTCAGCTTAGCGCTTTAGGGGCTGTGAATTGTCCGACCACTAAAAATTGACCATTGCAAGAACTCACACCTCTCAGCTTAACACTTGGGGCTGTAAATTGTTTGACATCTATGGATTGACCCTCGCAAGTGCTCACACCTATTAGCTAAGCACTTAAGGGGCAGTGAACCATCTGGTCACTACTGATTGACTCTCGCAAGAGCTCACATCTCTTGGCCTGGCACTTGAGGGGTTGTGGGTCGTCTAGTCTCTGCAAATTAACCTATCTAGCCTATTTAGGCCGACCCACATTGTGCCTATTTAGGAAACTTTTGCTCGCCTGGTTGCTTTTTGAGCACCTGATACCTTTTGTGAAATAAATCTGTCAGGGCATCCATACAACTTGGTTATCAAGCCAAATTTAACAACCTGAAAAGGGTTGCATATAGTGACAAAGGCTGTACCACCTTTTGACATGTCAGTGATGCAAGCACAAACGCATGGTGACTATAGAGGGCACACCACTATTTGACATGTTAGGGTTGCAACCCCACCACAAATGTGCATATTAATGGCGCGATGCGGCACTGCCACTTGATGTGTCAAGGAGTGAATTACCACCATTGTCATGTAACACCCTAATCATTAAAGAGCACCACAATATAAATATGTGTAGTGCCCTCTTTACTACACTAAGATTTACACATCTGAGTAATAGCTCGTTGAGATTTCTTAAGTCCTTATTTGGCTTGAAGAGTCTTCAGCAAATGGTGTTCTTTAGCGCGAGCACTACACATTCTCATTTTTAATTTCAAAATAAATGTATATCATAGTAGAGGCACGAAATGCCTCTATTAGCCCAATTATGATAAAGAATTTGTACATCAACCATCAACCGATGCTGATGGTGGCCACTAACACTTTTATTATTTGGACCGCTCAAGTAATTTTACCAAATTGTCTCTATTTTTAAATCATTGGTTATAAGTATAGATTTAAATCAGCCAACAAACCAATTTTCCGTCGTATTAGTCGATCCAATCAGTCTAATTTTCACAACAATAATAATAATTTTTATATTCTTTGAATGTGAAATTAATCTCATTTAAAATACTAATATTTTATATGTGTACTTTCCCCAAATTCAAATCTTTGATATTATAAAGAAAATTTAACCACTTAATATTTAATTTTAAGCCAGTAAGCCACTACAAATTAGACGAATTGGCGTATTTTGCAAACTAGGCCACATGGTTACCCTCTTCAATAAATCATTAATAGCTATAAAGTCACTGTTCAACCCCAAGACTCGTTTTTATTTCCTTCTCCTGTTTTAAATAAAACTATTGACAAATTTTTAACCATCTGTGCTGTGCAGTCTACAACCAATAGAATATACTACTTAGCTATTACGGTGGCAAATACAATAGGAATATGGATGCGCCTGTATCTTTGTTTCATTTGCCTAACGATCATTTGGATTTTTTTTTATGACATTAGTTCCCAAATAAGAATATATAATTCTTAGATGTTGTGAAATTCATGCATAACTTAAGGAGTGGTTTTTAATTTTTTAATCTAATATGAGTTGGTTGAATTTAGTACATAATATGTGAAATCTTAACACGCTTTACTCAAGTTTAAATTTAATATCATCTAGATCCGTATACGTATCCTTACATTCAACTTTCACTTTTTGTGATCACTTTTTCTTTATCTTTTGTTTTTCTAAAATGACAAACAATAAAACATATAGCTAATTGAAGGCCTTTAACATTAAGAACAAGAAGTCCAGTTGGAGAACATCACTGTAGAATATTAAAATGAAGCCAGTTATTTAAGGATTTAAGTCACCTGTTTCTAATTCTTGATCCCTTTTTTTATAACTTTAATTAAAAAAAAATTCAGTACAAAAAAAAAATAACAAATAAGAGAGAAAGTATTATTTTTTAATCATTTTATATTTTTTAATTAGAAAAATAAAAAAAATAACAAATGGGAACAAGTGATTCCAATTTATTCAGATATGTTGGTGTACAAGTGTGAGTAGGAAGTCTCACATTGAATAGAAATGGGTGTGTTGAGCAACATGTAAGTGACAAAGACCCATAGACTTAATGACTTAAGATTTTGAGTTGGATGTGGTGTTAACTTTACTTGTGTAGTTTGCTCGTGGCCAATTGATGGAGTTCTTTTCAATGTTTTACCCCCTTGATATTCCAACAAGTGGTATTAGAGTCAATGGTTCAATCAAGTGATCGACTCAAATGAGTAGTGGATTGGCAGTAAATTCATGTATGGATTTATGCATGAGAATCTCTTGTATCAAAAGTCTTCCTAGCGATGTGGAGGTCAAATAGCGTGTCCTGTTGATGTGAACTAATAGCGATGCAAGTATCTAAAGCATATTTGCAACAATGAAAAAGCTCTATGAACCATAACGATAGTGCAAGGGTTATCATTGAACTCATGGATGGAAAAAGACTTTAGCTTGAGGGATGATGGCGGTGCAAGTATCTAGAGCATATTGACGACAATGACTAAGCTCTACGGGCCACCACTGAATACTCGTGGATGGAAAAAACTTTTGCTAAAGGAGGCATACCATATGGAAGAGACTCACACTTGAGGGAGAGATTGTTGGTGTATAAGTGTTAGTAGGAAGTCTCACATTAGATAGAAATTGGTATATTGAGCAATATATAAGTGACAAAAATCCATAAATCTAATGCTTTAAGGTTTTGAATTAGATGTGGTATTAAGTTCACAGTTTGCTCGTGGCTCATTTATGGAGTTTTCTCTGGTATTTTACCCCCTCGATTTCCCAACAAGATACAATCAAGGTTTGTACATAACTTGTTAAATTTATGCGTTCTGGATTTTATTTATTTGTTTTTATGTGAAAATCAGAAGAAGACTCATGAAAATTAATTAAATTATGGAAAAAGAAGAGTCAGCTTACCTAAATTCCCACATTTTACGAATATCTTAGACTCTACTTTCGTGTTCATTGATTCTTAAAATTCATAATTTTTACAATTGATTTCTTATATTAAAGGTTAAATTAGTTACCAATTAACAAAGTAAATTTTTTTGTAGCTCCATAAGCAATTAAAACTAATTTTTTTAATATAACTATTAACAGGAAAGAAAAAAAACTGTCCTTCAACTAAGTCATATAGATTATCAGAAATGAGTACCTTCCGATTACCACTAAAAGGTCAATTCAAGATCCGTTCAGGACCATTCGCAGGACAACTAGGAATATCGTTAAACGATCCAAAGCAAACAAGAAGACAATAGTCAGGACATGTCGGAAATAAAATTATTAAAAATTTGAAATGCGGTTTGTTTTATAGTTACTGTAAAATAAATAATTAAAATTTAGATTAATCTCATAAATTCAAATTATATTTTATTGTATATAGGACTTTTTGATTAATTGTAAAGGATTTTTTCATTGAGGTTAGGTTATATATATATATATATATATATATATATTCATGTCAGTTTTCGTGTATATATGAACAAATTCTTTTTCTCTAGCGGCAAGTCATTTACATTGAAAATAAGAGATTCGATATTAATTCACAAAAATATTTCTTGTAATAAGGCTTATGTAACTAACCTAGTTAAATTTCACACCTAAATCATATATTTATTCACACATCACATGCTTATCTACTATTAAAACAATCTTTTAAATGAAATAATTTTTTAGTTGGAGAAAAAGTGAAAGGAAATGAAATTATAAGTTTTCTCTCTCCTTTTTTGATTGGGTAGAAAATAAGAGGAAAAGAAAATGTATATTTGTAAAATGACATAAATACCATAAAAAAACATCTGTTGGAAGAGGTCAGCCACTTAAATATATCTCAATACCTCAAGAAAATAGTCCTTAACTTTTGGCTAGGAGATATCTTAAGTTCACAAAATAAAAATAAAAATAACATGAATACCTTTAGACAAAAATGAACGTAATAAAAAGAATAAAAATTAAAAATATGCTCTTAATAATACAAAAAATACTTAGTCATGACACAAGATAAAATAAAAGAATAATAATAATTAAAAAATTATTTTACCACTTAAAATAAAATAAAAACAAAATTAGCAATATAAATTAAAAAAATATTTTACCATTCAAGGGCGTTTATGTCTTTTTCACTTAAATCACATTCTTCCTCTCTTTTCTTTCACAGAGAAATGTTAGCAGTACACTCTTTTGAATACACTCTCTATTATTGGTCGAAATTTATTGGATATCTCAAATTTTAGTAGGTGACACTTCTCATGTAATGAATCTCTCTCCCAAATTCGTAGTTTTTAATAAATTTTAACTAATAATAAAGTATGTGTCAAAAAGAGTGTTACTAGCATTCCTCTTCTTCTCAAATTGGAAAGAAACAAATTTTGACATGAAAACCGCCAAAATATTATTTTCTTCCTTATTTATGTGAAAACCAAATAGTGGAATCTACCCTTTTCTTTTTCCTTTCTATTTTGAATATAACCAAACATAGTGTAAATATCTCTCACCAATGGGTGGGGGTTGTGGCCTTGCCGGTGAGAGATAAAAAGTGGGGAGTGAGACTATCAGTGGAGGACAAGGACAAATCCACGGTCATCACTATCGGGGCAATTATTCCTACAAAATTTTTAACTTTCCTTAATATAATATATATGTATAATTATAAATTATTCTTACAATTTAAAATATAATAAAAGATTATTAGAAAATAATTCAAATTTTAATTTCAATTTTCTAGAATATTGTTTAGATTTAAAGATACTGTCTTTATTTTAGCGATTTGTTTTTTCTTTTAAAATTAGGACGTTAAGTCTATAAATAGAAGTTATTGATATAAGAAGAACCACTCGATCTATAGAGTGCCACCACCCTAAGAGAAAGGAGAGTCGTGTAGAGGGAGGATTTTTCAAGTTTGTCTAAAAAACTTGTAATGGAATAAATTTTATTGAGAGTGAATATAATTGAGATGTTTTCATGGACGTAAGTAAGAGGTATCGAACCATGCTAAATAAATTATGTCTTTTGCTATTTTATTTGTGGTGTTGTGTGTCTCGTTCCTCACTATTGTGTGTAAAAGGGTTTGTTTTCCCAACAAAAATTAATTTGTAATATAAATATTGTCCTCACAAATTTATTCTTAGCCTCACTCTTAATTAAATATTTTTAATATTATCTTTTTTTTTAGATGTGTATTTCACATACTATCTTTGCAGTTAATCAAAAAACTTCCTCTCATCCATTTCAAATTATATATATATATATATATATATATATATATATATATATATATATATATATATATATTGAATTTCTTAACTATTTATCACTTTCAATCTACCATCTTTTATCTTCATCTCTAAATTGAATTTTTTTTTTCAAAATAAATTACCAATAGTTAAAAATTATTTTATGTCACAATTTAAATTGTTCATTGTAAATTTAAAATATAAAATAGATATTTATTTATTATAAATTTTAATTATAATATAATTTATATGATAAAATTATTTATTTATTATTTAAATTTTAAGTATATAAAAATAAATATTTATTATGTATGATACATAAACTAAAATACTAATTTATATATACGAATATTGTTGTCACAACTAAAAATTGCTGAATCCGCCATTAGTAGAGGAGAAACTGGTGGACGGGGGAGGGGTGAGAGAGAAAGCAGGAATGATTATGTTAAAGCCATATTTTCATTCATTTGAATTTTAGTCTCTCAAGAATCAATACTTAAATAAATAAAATTTATATGAATTATTTCTTTATGAAAAACAAGGACGATTATGTTAATAAGTAGAAATTATAGTAATTAAAAGTTAAATAAGTAAAATTATATAGTCTAATAAAAAAATTCTATAAATGAATGAAAATTGTACAAATTTAAATTTTATTTAAATCTTAAAATAAAAGAGAGAGTACGTAGTTCATCTACAAGCAGTTTAATAATATCTTAAGCTAATTCTCATCCTTGTCCTTTCTTAGTCTAGAATATATAGTGCATTTTGTTATTTTTCTCAACAAGTAGTATATTAAAATGTATTTCAAAATCAACGAGGGTGCAGACTAGCTCAATTTACATGATTCCATAAGTAAAAAGTAAAAATAAATTAGGTTTTAAATAAGCCATTTTTGCATATACGAAGGATATATTTCCCACTCAACAGTTAGAGATAGTAGAGATCATCAAAGTAAATTTTATCTTTCAAAATTTTTTCCATATATGTTGGGTAGAAATTGAATTCTTGTTAACATACTTAAAAATTTTAACTATCTATCAAGTGTGCTTAATATTTTGGTGTTTATGCTTTAATACATAGTTTTAGGTCATTTAGGTTTGAATCCTTTTTCTTTATAACGGTTTATTATATTTTTTCTCATTTAAATTTTAGTCATTATGATTTTATTTATATATTTAGATATAGTTCTTATATTTCTTATTTATTAAAAAATTACTCTCTAAGGGAATAAAATCTAAATAGGTGAAAAATATTAGAACCAATTTCTAAAAAGAATCCAAAATCTTCTTTAAACGAACAAATAAACTTCTCCTTAATTTTGTTATTTTAAATTTTTTTACATCTCATAAAAATGCATTACTGGAAAATAAATAGTTTTAAGTAAATTTTTTGATGACAAGAGAATGAAAAATACACATATCATGTGTATAAATTTTTTGATGATACATATCGTGTGTGTGTGTGCGTGTATATATACATATCATGTGTGTGTGTGCAAGGGCGGACCTACACTTAAATGAGGGTGTGCAAATGCACCCCCTCAATTTAATAAAACTATAAATAAATATGTTAAAATTTTCTATTTTGTCCTCCCTATTTTAATGTATTTGAATCCACTACTAAGGGTAGACTTATAATTAAATAAGAGTATGCAAATGTACCCCCTTAATTTGATAAAATTACAAATAAATATGTTAATTTTATATATTTTGCTTCCCTGATTTTTATATATTTAAACCCACTATATTAATAAAATTTTATGATTTTAACATTTATATTTTTATGTTTATATATATAATAATTATCATTATTATTTTATATATTTTTAAATAAATTGCCCCCACTGACCCGGAGTCTTAGATCCGCCACTGTGTGTGTATACATGTCATGTGTGTGTGCATGTGTTTGTGTGCATGTGTGTTAGATATTAAATGAGTTGAACCAAATATCAAATACTTAAAGTTTAAGCTTTGATCTTAAAAAAAAAAAAAGAATTTTCAAGTGTAACATTTTTTTTTGTATAGACTATATGTATCTTCTAGTAGAGACATTTCTGCTCAAGTTGGATATGACCACTATAAGTGGCAAAGTTCTCCTTTCGAGTATTTAACACGGCTGCATATTAAGGATTCAAACTTGAAACCATTGGTTAAGCTGAAATAACCCTACGACAATTGATTCATGCACTCGATGGTCAAGTGTAACTTATTTATTTAGGTAAACTTTGACCTAATATTTTTAAAATTTAAAATTACTTTAAAGTTAGATTTAAAAAGACAATTAAAATGATTTGATAATTAACTTAGGTTTTAAAATAAAGGAAAAAGGAAAATAAAAAATAAAAGTCAAAAGTTTCTAAAATTATTTTTTTAAACTCGCCTTAAATTTTTTTTTTTAAATTCCTTGTTTTAAAAGTTTTTTCATGCAAAAGAATTATTTAAAAAAAAAAACATAGTTTGACCAACTTCTCCTTTAAAAGAGAAGAGAAATCTGAAATAAATTTAAGAATAAAATACATCCGCTAAGAGATATGAATATTATACTGCCCTTCCCTCTTATGTTAAAAAATATACTTTTCTCTCATGACAAATTTGAGTACACGACACTTTATCCCATTTTGAAATTTTTCATTAAAGTTATGTTAGCTTCTATTAAAAAAAAATAAATTATTACCAAAATATCCTTTACACTACCACCCTTAAAGAAGCAAATATTACACCACCTTCCCTCCTCATGTTAAAATATACCCTTTTCTCTGTTAACAAATGTAAATATATTAAATATAATATATAGTAAACAAAAGTATTTAAATATAACATATTTATTGAATTTAATAAATGTAATGCTAATATATGAATAGTAAACGAATAATTTGTTAAATGAATCTATTTATATTAAAAATATATTATTAAATAAAATGTAATTATTAAAAATATATATATATATATATATTAAAATATACATTAACTTTTATTATTTTGTTATTGTTTAAAAGATTAATTGATAAAATATATTTTAAAATAGAAAAATTCAAATTTATATTAATATAATATATATAAATTTATATTTTAAATATAAATTTATCTCATAATTTCTATTCTTAATTATTATTTTAATATATTTTTTATTTATTTTAAATTTAACTATATATTTAAATAATTTTTATCGAGAGTGAATGATAACTCAGTAAATTAAAAATATTTTAATATATATTTTAATTAAAAATATATTTTAAAATCTATTAAAAATATTCCTTAACGATGTTAAGTTAAATAGACTAAATTATATATTTTAACATAAAAAATAAGAGGTGGTGTAATATTTGCATTTCTCAAGAGAGATAAGTGTAATTTATTTTATATTTTAACATAAAAAAGAAGGATTGTGGAATTCTCACATCTCTGAGAGGAGGAGGGTATAATTTACTTTTAACTTAAATAGAGTAAATTGTATATTTTAACATAATCTCTCAGAGGAGAGAAACGTAATTTATTTTAAATTTAGTTAAACATTAACTTAAATAAGAGAAATTTATAGCTTGAGCTTAACTCGTGAAACAAAAATAAATGTTACTCAAACTTAACTTATTTATAAGATAAATTTAATTCACACGAACTATTTAAGTTAGACGCAACTTTTTAATTAAGGTATTTTATAAAAATAAAAAATAATTAAAAATATGAAAATAAAAATGATAAACTAGAATATACATTTTTTTTCATAGACATTACCTATACATACTTAATGTTTTATAGGCAGAAATTAATTTGTAGTTATTATAAAAAAATTATATATATATATTTTTATTTTGTACAGTTATTTACATGATAAATTTATATTGTGATTGGCTATAATATTAAAATAATGTGTAAAATTTTTTGGAAAATCAGAGAAAAAATGTTATACAAGTCTGTTAAAAAGCAGTAATAAAAATAGTACACTGTCTCGTAGATGAAATGAAAGACGAAAATTTAAATACTCATTTGTTAAAATTATAAGTGAAAATAACGTTTTGTCACAAATCAAAACGGATCTCTTTAAATATTTTGAGATGTCACTTTCATACTTAGCAGTACTTTTATCACTAATTCGTCTATACATTGATTATATATGGAAAAAAAAGTTTGCAGAATAAACTATCAATTTCTAAATCTTTTATTTTCAGTAGTGCCATATCAATATCGCTTTCAAATAACAGTTTATATAAAACATTTTAAACATTAAAATAACACAAATTGTCGCTTACAAAAATACCAAATTACATATTAATTTTGTGACATTTTTATAATTACCAATAATACAAAAAACACACGCCATGTTTTTTGACTCCTAGGACATTTTGTTTTGCTTGATTGACCTCAAGTTTTTTCATCTATCTAGGAGCCAAATTGGCACAACCAATCTTGCTTGCAAAATCCAAACCCATGAAATCGAATTTTTTCTTCTTGTACGAGAAAAGGTCTTGAGGCAATGATTATCAATTTGTCACACCTCTACACTGAACAGTTAATATACTAAAACTAACACTGTTTTGATAGAGAAAAATGAAATGGAGAGAAAAGAAGTAGGTAAAAAAAAAGTATAGAGAAGAAAAATATATAAGAAATATAATAGAAATAGAGGTTGTTTGGTTGAAGAGAAATAGAATGAAAGTATATTTTTTTAACTTTTTTGTAGTTTGAATAAAAAAATAAAAAGATGTTTATACCCTTCTTTTTTTATATTTTTAATGGTGTTATTAAAAAATTGCATGCCATATAATCAAATATAATATGCCTATATTCGATTATATGACACTCCAAAGCCTAACTATATTCGATTATGGCATCCATATAGTAACATATATATTCGATTATATGCGTATGTTTACAGAAGATGATGATGATGATGATTATTATTATTATTATTATTATTATTTTATATATATATATATATCTGTTTTTTTATACTAATTATTTATATATGTTTTTATTATAATAATTGAATATGTGAACACATATTCAATTATGTGTTCGTGTTAAACACAGGAGAGAGAAATGAAAAAAAAATGAGGGACATAAAGAGTCAATAATCGATTTCTTCACAATTTTGAGTGGAAATCAGCAGACGTGAATCCTACCAAAATTTTAAAAATTTCAACCCAACTTTGCTTCAACTAAACGAATCGAAATCGTACATTTCTCACTACTTCCATCTTCGTCAGTGCACTTCCCCCTTACTTCACCACTATCAAACATAACGTAAATCACTACCACCAATCGCTTCGTTTTATTAAGAGCCAAATTGATGAAAGTTCTCATGTCCTTGTATCTTGAGTTGGTTATACTTAATTGACATTTGCTGAATTTTTTCAGCATTTTCTGTTAGGTACATAGTTTGTGTATAAAGGTACCCACAGGGGGCGAGATGAGATGGTAAAGGTCTCTTCTCCCTTAACCAGGTCTCGTGTTTGAGCCTAGGAATGGAGCACCTTTAAAACCTGTGAAGGAGTGCTTTACCCCCATAAACTGGGCCTACCCAGCGCGAAGTGGTGGACCACTTGTCCACCATTTTTTTAGTTTGTGTATAAAGGTATGGTTATTAAGGATTCGACTCCTCTACAATGAGAGAGTACATTTAATTTGTTGATTAAAACATTTACGGTGTAAGGTTGAATCCACGTGGCATAACGAATGGAATTAATGATGGGCACTGCTGGTGCTTAGGAAGACGAAATTTCTATTCCTAGGTTCAGAGCATGCTCACCTAACTCAACACATCACCAACCACAATGTATCCTTGATTCACTCCAAGCTCAGTGCAATAGTAAGTGAAATCTAAAACAAATTTGAGAAAAACTTTTTCATTTTAAATGACAGAATTATATATTGGACATTTTTGTTAACAAATGTGATTTTTTTTGCTTTATAAAAACTAATAGTAAATAATTTTTTTATTGGTAAATAAAGCTTGAGTTTTAATAGCCTTAGCATTGAGTCAACCCTAATCCACCCTCTCCTTAGGGGAACTCCAAATCTATGTATGTATCCCATCCTAGCCCACAAGAACAAAACCAAGACAACGAAATTGAAACAGACAAACAAATGAGCAACTGAATCAGATTTGGAGTCAAAACCCACAAGACCATTGGTTATTGGGTCAGAAATCACACATTGACTAGTAATATGATTAAAATAATATATATATATATATATATATATATATATATATATATATATATATATATATATATATATAAGAGACAATTCTCATCTTATGAGTTAACTTTTAAAGTTAAGTTAGACTCAAACTTAAATTCCAAGATAACATGAAAGTATATCCTAGTTATTATCATAGAACCTGTCGGACCACCTTTTATGGCCTACATCAAATCAAAGCTCTTCATGAAGAGAATGCAAAGCTTGCGGTTCAACAAGAAAATATAAGGTAGTTTGTTTTTAGATAACAACATTGTTTCTATATAACGTAGCTAGAGGGAGAAGAAATTCTATGTCACACATGTAATGTGACATATATGTGTCATATACGTATTTTCATTGGTGTTAACTAATGTTAGTTAATGTAAATATTAAATTTTTTTACACAATATTGAACTTTAGAGATTTTGATTCTTGAGAACAATTTCAGTACCTTTTGGCTACTAGAATGACCAATCCTTAGTCTTTTAGTTATTAGAATAACTATTTACTCTATCAATAATACAAAGTATCTTCAGTTCTATTTTTTCTCAAATTATCTGTCTTCTTCATCATTATTGTCAAGCATGTGAAAATTATATATAAAAAGGAAAATGAATATGACATTGAGACTTGATTGATTGATATTAGTTATACTCATCGAAAATTAGTTAGACATTTTATTATGCACCTTATCTATATTATAATAGAGTATATCATTAACATTCTGCTTGGTACATTCTAGATCACTTCGAGAGGGGGAATCTTCTTACCTAAATTAAGATTTCTGGCATTTATATTTGGTTATATATACCTTTCAAACTAAAATTAAATTTTATATTAATTTTATAAATTTGAGTCTATTGAAGGTAAAGATGTTATTTATTATATTTTCTTTCTCTTTGAAATATATGACTTTACCTTAATTTATCAGTATTTTATATTTGTAAAATACTTAAATTATTAATTATTAATTTTATTTTTGCATCAATATTTTTTATACTATACATCAATATTTTAAATTATCAAATCTTAATTTTAATTATTTTCAATTTTATATTTAGTTTTCATCTCAAATCTTAATTATACACACATTTTTTAAAATTAATTACTTTTATTTTTTAAAATATATTCATTACATATTACTTGCAATTTTTTATTTAAATTAAAAATATTCGTATAATAAATGATATGCTTATTAATAATAAATAATTAAATATAGTATCTCAGTAGATATGTAGTTTGACCTAATTAATTACTGCGATCGAGTTGTATATCTGTATTTAGAGCTGCGTGTTATAAAATATATTAGTTTTTGGATAAAAACAATTGCATATGGTAATGAGGCACAAGTGGAGATACAAATTAAATTAATTAATGATGTAATATTGTTGACTAGTCATTATTCAATTCGTTGAACTGAATTGATCACTTGCTAAAAGCAGGTATATATATCCCAATAATGGACAAGTTAATATTATTTTACTATTAATATTAGTTAGTTAATAGGTGATTCGGTTCCTGAATTGTTTAACGAGTCTTGTTAACAACTAACTTAAAGACATTTATTAAGAAATTAATTTTTCTTATTACAAGTTATGGTACGTAGACCAGTTGTATTAATTTAAGTGCATATGCTGAAAGTGAAAGGATTTTTACACTTTTATCTAATCACAAATTGCTGTGTATAGTAAATTTATTGACTTTTATAATAACTATTTTAAAAGTCATATCAACAATGATTTATGATTAATTAATAATGTAAAATTTTTTATACTGACAATATATAAAATTAAACTCTTAACTTAATCATGGTGAGATGTGTTAGAAATACTTTTCTATAAAAAAATTTATTTTTTTAATTCTTTAATCAATATCTTAAGATATTTATTAATATTTTCCTTATTTAATATTGTTAACATTATACTTAAATCTGGTTTTAAATAATTAAAAATATTTATTTATAAAAAAATATTTATTATATTAATAAATGTTTTCTTTTTCAATACTGAAAGTTAATATTAACTAAACTATATTTTAAAAGGACAATATTTAGGTGTATTGTCTTTTTTTTTTTTTAAAGATATATGTTGTTGTTGTTGTTGTTATTGTTGCTATTTTTTCAATTAAAATTAAAGTTAAATTTAAGTAATCCATATAATAAAGTTCGATATTAAATGTCAGTATTAGTTATTACAATAAAACTTATATTTTACCTAAACAATAATATAAAAAATGCCTAAAATACTAGACTAAATTGGGTCTATTTTAAAATAGAAAACTGGAAATGAAATGAAAGTGTTCGGTCTCTAAATTTAATGAATTCAAATATATAGATATAAACGTGCATGAACTATTCGACAAAAAAAAAAAAAAAAAGGTGCACGAACAAAATTAATGAAAGTGATCGGCTTCTAAAATTAAAATAATAGATTCATTTTATGCATTAAAGTGAGGAGTTATAATTGTACACTTAAAAAAAAGAGCGAGGAGTTATAATTATTAATTAAAAAAATATAGTTAGTAATTACAAAATTAACAATTTATTATAAATATACATACATTTAATCATTAAATTTTCAATTAATAACTATAATTATTTACTTTACTCGATCTTTAAAATAATAAATTCTTCATTCTAAATGAATCAAATTCTTTAAAATTATGTTAGTTTTTGATTCTGAACCTTGACAACATGTTTAAACAACCCAACTATTTACCAACTGTGTTGGACCTTGTTGGTAACAAGTTATGAATCTAATCATTATTCTAACCTTGTATACCGTGAGAAATGAAGAATTTATAATTTTGTTATAAATATTTATTTTAATAATACCAGGTTTTGTAAGTCCGTTATTTATTAATCGATTTAGTTAAATTCCAATTTAAAAAACTGAAAATATGATAAACTAAACTATTAGTCTTCAATAGTTCATTTTTCTAAGTATGTGTAAAATGATCAGTAAATATATATGTGTAAAATGAGATATAATAACTTGATTGACATCCAACTAAATGAAAATAACAGACAAGTTAAAAAGAAATATGTGCATCGACCAAAACTAAAAGCACCAAAATCTCTTTCCATAATTTTTTTTATAAATATAATTATAATTGAATTCTAATTTTGAATAAAATTAATTGATAGTTTAATAGTGGCTTTAGTTTGGATTGTATATGGTTTTGATCCTTCAAGGTTTTTCAAGTCAATTGCCTCCCTTATTTTTAGAGCAATTTTAGTCTCATTGTTAATTTTTTTTTATCTAAAATAATCAAATTATTATTTTAGATCTAAATGTTTAAAGATTTATCATGAATTTGAAATATTAAATAATTTTAAAAGTAAAAAATTTAGCAAAAACTTAATATATTTTGAAAGATTTTATAATAGGACATGAGATTAGGGAGGGGTGAGCAAGGGATGGGTTTATTTTTGTCCCCACCCGACCCGAAATTTTAAACGGGTCATTTATTCAAACTTGAACCCGACCTGATCAATACCCAAAATATATGAGACAAGGTCAAGTCAACTCGATTTTTCAACACAATATATCAATCTTAACATTATGAATAATTAAATTGTAAAATAAAATAAGTATAAACTTAAATTAAGGTATATTTACAATATATATTTTAAAACAAATAATATCATTATAATTATAATATCATGTTATACAAAATCTTATCTATTAAATCAAAAGTCTTATTATTAATATATAATTATTAAAAAAACTTATATTTTTTTAAGAGAATATAAGACATCAAACCAGGTTGGGACGACCCCAAGTATAACTCGAACCCACCCTCAAAATACATCGGGTCTAATCTCAAAACCCGAACCCCGTCAAAATCAACTCTAGGGTCAGCCTGGGTTAGCGGGCTGGGTTGGGTCATGCTCACCCATAAGATTAGGTTTTAAATAAGAAAAAAATATAATATTTTTATTTTTTAGTAAAGTTTGATGTTTCATTCAATGAGTTTTGAACAATATAAAGTTAAAAATAATTTAATCAATTTAATTTACAAAAATTTTAAGTAAACGAAATAAATTGATATTTTTTAACAAAAAATGACAGCAAGGCTATATTTGTTTAATTTTTAAAATAGAGTGTCGTAATTGGTTTGAAAAATTTTAAAAGATCAAAATCATACATAATTTAAAGTAAACGAATTAAATTATAATTAAGACTAGATTGATGGAATTCATCAAACTTGAAACTGGCTTTTCCAAATTCGAATAGAGAGCTAAATTAACATATGCATGGAAAGATACAAATGCATGTCAAATAATGGTTTATCCATGACCATGTTGGTAACATATCAAATGTAACTTATACGTAAACATGAATTTTGTAAGAGTGTATTTATAATATAGTTCATTTCAATGCAAACCAACGTTCAACTTAATGATACAACATATTTATTTTTCCATTTTTTTTCCAAAACAGTAATTCAAACACACACTAAGACTGTCATTTTTGACATTCAGGACGTAGTGTATTTTTTATTTATTTATTATTGAACCTAAGGATAGGGTATTCTCCGGTTGAAAATTAAAAATTAATCCTTTAAAATACCAAAATCCATTTAAGGACATAGTATATATAAAAAGCAAACATAAAGGATTGTAAGATAACGTTAGATAAAAAGAAAAAGGTTAGAACGAAATAAAATATAATATGTAAATTTTATTTTATGTTTAGTTTATTTTGAAAAAACAAAATATGACAATATTAAAAATAATATACTTTAATTTTATTAAAAATTAAAATTAAAAAAATAAACGTAGCATATTATTTTATTTTATTCTATTTGCACCAATGTTTCTAAAATTGGACTGGTCGTTGAATCGGTCAAGACATTGATTCAAGATTCAATGGTTTAACTGTGGTTGAATCGGTATTAATAAAATAATAATAATAATTAAATAATACTTAAAATAATATTAAAAAAAATAACATCATAACTTTATAATATTAAAAATTAAAAATAAAACATAATTTTATAAGTTCTTTATTTTTACAATACTTACAAAAGTACAAATCAAATATGTCATAATACTTAAGTATAAGTTTTAACTATATACATCAATATTTATTAATAAAAATCAGTTTATATTTAAAATAAAAAAAAAAATACTTTAGATTAGTTTTAATTTTTTTGAGAAAAAAAATCAAAATAATATTGTATTAAGAATTTTTCTTTAATTCACTGTGATTTTTTATTAGTTTTGATCAGTTTTACTAGTTTTTGACCAGTTTTTCAGTTCTTTAATCGATTTTTCTTTATGTCAGTTCTGTAGTTTATTTGAACCGGTCAAATGACCGGTTTACCGATTTTTCAATCCGACGGTCCTCAGAACATTGGTTTGCACGATGAAAGCTACCTAATTCTACAGTCGCAGGAACAAGCTTAATTCACCGGGAACTGTTACGTGTTGCCCGCTGGGTCATATTCATACATTATTCTTCATCTGAAAAAGTAATTTTAGAAAAGGAGAGAAAACAAAAGTGAATGAGTTATTACTGTGTTCAGCTTTGTTTGCCAGTCACTTAAGAAAAGCGCTATAATCATTTTGTGACCAATCAGGTGTTGAACATGGTCTCTGATTTCTCCCATTGTCACTTTCAGGGAAAATGAGAGAAGCTTTCTAATCCCCCAACTAGTTGAAGATTCGGCTAACTAGATGTGAAGGGACCCTCTGATTTTTATTGTGGAGAATGACCCACAAAGGGGCACAATTAATTGACTTGACGCTTTGATTTTTTGGTTTACTTTGCAACAATTTCATTTCCACTTTTAATAAACATGTTGATCGGTACTATGCGTTCATGGTATCTTCACAAATATCTCCATTTACGATCAATGGGAGCCATAAAAAAGCACAATGAGTTACACCAAATAAGCCCCTTTTTTCACGTAATGAAATTAAAAAAAAGTTATGATAGTTAAATATATATAATATATTTTTTTACAAGAATGATACATATATTAAGATAAAAAGTTAAACAAATTTCAACAATTACTTATGCAGATTAGACAAAATTCTCAACCACACGTTCTCAAATTTGTGGGGTATCAATGTTCATTATTTCTTTGACTATGAGAGTATCATTTCCCAAATAAAAAACAAAGTCCTTAGCATAAATTATTGTTCCAAATATTTTTCACAGTTTACGTGACACCAATTAATTTAAGAAAAAGTAAATCAGTTAAAGGAAAAGAAAATTAGAGATAGGTAATGGAGGAAAAAGACTCTTTATAAAGAAAAATTATTGATAATGTTTGATTCAATTTATTTTGCATTTTTCTTCTCTTTTAAAAGAAAAACTAGATCAAACAGAAATTTAATAAAAAGGAGCTTTTAAAAATTAATTTTTTAATAAAAACTTAAAAAAAGATTTTTTTTTTGAATTAAAGTTAGTTTTTGGAACATTTTTTTTTATTTTTATTTTCTTCTTCTTTGTTTCAAATCCTAAAACCAAAGAACATTCTATCAAAGAAATTTCAACTTAAAAGTAATTTTTAAATTTAAAACATTATAAAATTACTAAACAACTTTAATTTTAAAATTAATGTTCTTATTTTTAACATTAAAATAGTTTTTAAAACTCATACAAGTTAAACCAAATACTATCAAAGTGTATGATAGAGGCCTTGGAAGGACTTGACAACCTTGGTTTAGGACACTTGTTATTAGTCCTTGCTAGGCTTATTGTTGCAACTTTTGTATGCACCTAAGTATTGCTTAATTAGGTGTCATGTGGATCTTAGTTAATATTAGTTTCTAGCTTATGTTTTAGTTTAATTTGTATTGGGTCTCTTAGTTTGATTAGGCCTTTTATTAGTTGTAGTATAAATAGGCCTCTAGGACCACTTGTAAAAAAACTTTTAGCATTATTGAATGTGATTAGCTTTGTGTTAGGAGGGGGTTGTTCCTCTTAGTTCTTGCTTAGAACCTTAGATTCTTATCAAAGAATTCTATTCTTTGTGGCAAATCCTCCTCGACTTATCAATCCTTAGATTGTGGCGTTGTTCTACCATTTCTCATCTTATCCGCTTTTTTCTTTTCTTTGAATTTTGGTTTCGATCTAGTTACTCATTGGTGCTGAAAATTGAGATCCATTTTGATGCTTTATCATTTGGCATCTAGAGCCTAATTTTTCAACATCTATTCAAGTGAATTTGTGCAACAATTTGGAGCTGCAGTACTTTTACAATTAAGCCAAATTTGATTTTAAATTTCAATTGGAGCCTTTTGGTGCGTCACAATTCCAAATTCGTGACACGTTAGGTGACCTACACAACCCGCCAGGCAGGTGCGATGTTTGTTGATTCTGAGTCTCTTTTTGGCACCAACTTGCATCACCAATTCCTATCCTAAAAGGTGCATCTAAATATGGTGTGAGGTGTAAATCCCGAGTGATTAATTGGTATGTTCATTGGTACTTTATTTCATTCTTGTGTTGTTCATTTAATTTGTGTCAATTTCTGCAGTTTATATTCTTATGTTCTTCCTTTGTTCTTTTTAGATTTAGATTTTGATCCATCTAGATTCATGTTAGTTGGTGTTTTGTGTTAAAGTCATACCTAATTTGTGTTGTTTTACATATAGACATTGAGATTTTGGTGAAAATTACTTGATTAGAGGGTTAATTTGGTTTTTGTGAAATCTAAATTTTGAATTAGGGAAGAACATTCATAGGTGTTCTTCATATGTTCTTGAGTTTTTTGGTGGTAGAACACTTGTTCGATTTTAAAAATTTTGTTTGGAGAGAGTTGGGGTGTTTTTGCAAATAAAAAAGTGAAAGGTCCAAAAAGAAAATATTTAAGGACCAATTAGCAATTATATAGGGACAAAAGTGAAAATACAAAAAAAAAATAAAGGCCCAAGTGTAATTATAAAAAGTTTAGGGGCTAAATTGCAAAAAAATTGTACAAAAAAAGTTGCCCATTTATAGAAAAAAAATCTGCCCTCTTTGGTGAGCCAAGTCTCATAGTGATATTATTTTTCTTTTATATAGTTTTAACTTCATTTTGGTGGGAGGAATATACTAGTTCTTCATTTTTCCTTGGTTGTTCTTTATCTCTTTTCCTTGAATCTTCTTCTTGTCTTGCTTCACATTCTTTTGAGTAAACTTTCATTTCTTTTTAGTTTTTATTACTTGTCTTTTAAATTTTCCTTGGTTTTGTCTAGAGTATTTCTATTCTTGGTCTCTTGAGTTGAACTTGAAATTCGTTACATATTTCACATTGAATACTTTTTTTATTTAAACTTAGAGGTTATTTGTAAAAGCTAAAGAGGAATAAGAGTGGAAAAAGGCAAGTGTGCACATTATAGAAAAAGCTTCTAAAGAGTGAAATAAGAGTGAACTTTAAGTGAAAACACTTAGTTGAGTGGTGAGGTCCATATTTCTATTATTTGTGAACTAACTTTTCTTGTAGGTATGACTTCATCAAATGAAGATTACCTAATGGCGGAATTGTTGAAAATTGGGGAGCAAATGAAAATGATGAATCATGAGTTTGGTGAAGGAATAAAGAGGTTAAGAAGGGAGGATAATAAAGGGTTTAAAATAATACAAAGAAGTTATAAGGATATATGTGAGAGGATGGAAAGACTAGGAAGGAGGAAAGATAAAAGAGGGCAAGAGAGAAAAGAAGAAAAAGAAAAACAAAAGGAAGAAGAAACAAACAAAAAGAGTAAAAGGAGAGAAAACAATGAAAAGAAAGAAAAGAAAGATCCATACGTAGGTATTGATATGAGTTTCATGAGTGATCCATATTATAGGAATTTAGTAAAGGAATTAAATAAGATAAAAAAAAAAAGAGAAAAGAGAAAAGGAAATGAGAGAAAAAGAGTTAAGAGAAAAGAGTTAAGAGAAAAGGAAAAGGAGTTAGAAGAAAAAGAGATGGAGGAAATGAAAATGATTGAAAAAGAGAGTGAAAAGGAGAGAGTAAAAGATAAAGAAAAATATTAGTATTCTTATTTTTATTCTAACTCATTGTTTGTTTGTGATAACTCTCTTTTGAAGGGAATTGAAGAAGTGCCTCCTTAGGAGGAATGTAAAGCCTTATATGCTAATCCTTTGTTTGGAAATGATGTTCCTCTTGTGCAAGAAATTGAAGAGGAGTCTTCAAAGGCAGAGTGTAAAACTCTTATTCTTTCTTCTAATTTGGATTTTGAGTTCAATTGTCTTTGTCATTTTGATTGTGCATCTAACCATATAAATTCTTTTGTTTTGATGCCTAGAGAAGAATTATACATAAAAGATCAATGGATAAGGCAATTTGGAGAAGAGGTGGATGTATATGAGCAACAAGGCAACCATTGGGAAGAAAGTTTTGACTTACACCATCTTTAAACCTTATGTTTTATTTGATGTGCAACAACATGTGTTAACTCTTGATGCTTATGATTTGCTTGATACTTGTGATTTGCATGATGTATATGAGTTGCATAATCTTGTTGTAGGTAATGGTGCAAAGTCCTTGAGACTTGAGAATGATACAAATCATTTGGAATTGTATAGTTGTCTTGAAACTTCTTCCATGTGTATTGTTGTTTGTGAAAATGAGTTCTATAGGCATGGAGCACATATGCTTAAGGATGAACCATTTTGTGTGCCTATGATGTCATTACATGTTTTTTAATTAGTGAAACTCATGTTGAGAGTTTAAAATGGCATGTAGTTCATGGTTTGTCTAACTTTTTGTTCATTCTTATTTCTTTTTGGATGCATTTCATTTTAGTGTTGTTTGATGGTTTCCTTGTGCTTGTATTTGATCCAGGAGGATGGATATATAAGCACATAAATAGTAAGAGATTTGCCCTTTCACGGGATTCAAGTCTCCATGATTGTAGGACTTTTCTTATTCCATTAAAAACTAATACTTGCTTTGTTTTTTATGTAGGAATAAAAGAGCTAAAATTCGTGGACAAATTTCTCCCAAGGAGGGGATGATAGAGGTCTCAGAGGGACTTGGCAACTTTGGTTTAGAACACTTGTTATTAGGCCTTAGTTAATTTTAGTTTCTAGCTTATGTTTTAGTTTGATTTGTATTGGGCCTTTTAGTTTAATTAGGCCTTTTATTAGTTATAGTATAAATAAGCCTTTAGGACCACTTGTAAAAAATCTTTTGGCATTATTGAATGTGATTAGTTTTGTGCTAGGAGGGGGTTGTTCCTCTTGGTTCCTACTTAGAACCCTAGATTCTTATCAAATAATTCTATTATTTATGGTGAATCCTCATCGATTTACCAATTCTCGGATTGTGGCGTCGTTCTACCATTTCTCTTCTTATCTGCCTTTTCTTTTCTTCGAATTTTTGATTCTGATCTAGTTACTCATTAGTGTTGAAAATTGAGATCCATTTTGGTGCTTTATTAGTGTATGTACTCCTTGAGTAACAAATAGCATTTTCATGATAATTTTATAACTATTTTTATAATGTCCAACATTTAATTATTATTATTATTATTGTTGTTGTATGATGATGACCAACAGAATAATAAGTATAATGGCTATGCATGACAAAAATAACTTATAAATTATAAGTTATAAATTCTTTATATAAAAAAAAACTTATAAATTAACTGAAAGTAAAAATCAGTTAAAATTTGAAAATTTACTTTAGTTAAAGTTGGTAAACTAATTTATTAAATTAGAAGTATTTTTGCAAAATTATCTATTAAACTAATTGATAAATATAAAATGACATAAAATGATATGTTTATATAATTTTTTTTCATTTTGTAGACAAGAATATAATTTTATGTAATTATTATTTTGAGTTTTTTTTTTAATTTTGAAATCTTATTTTTTAAAATCAAATATTTCATTAAAACATTAAAATAAATAGTGTAAATAATATAGTAATTAAAATAAATAGTATAACATTAAAGAATATAATTTTTTAAAATAAATAATATTTAATGAACGATAAATGAAGAGTTTCATTAAAATATTAAGAATAAAAATGGGGAAATAGTAATAAAATATAAAGTCAAATGAGGTAGCATTACATACTGTAAAGATTTTTATACGATAAATTACTCAAAAATCATTTTAGGTATGTTTTTTTAAAATATTTGTTATATAAATTAACAAACCTACTATATATGACAATTTGTGAATGAATAACAATGTAAAAAACTTTTACAAAGTCAATGTATTCTAACTATTCCTTCAAGCAACGTTTAAAATAATATTATGATCTAATAAAAAAAACTTATTTATTAAATACCTATATTTGAATTAGAGAAAAAAAAATGCGCTGATATCATTCAATCACCAATCATCATCATGTATAATAAGTTTGTTAACTTTAATAATACTCATATTAAAAGTCACACTAAAACTGAAGTTGATTTTTAATTGGTTAACCGTATAATTACATTGATGATATATATTTATTAAACTCTTTTAATTAAATAAATTTATAAATAAATAAAATAACTTACAATGCTCTCGTTATGGATATCCACCCAGCAGAAGTAGATCCAAATCCGTTACACGAAATTAGTAGAAACTGAAAATATCCCCTAATTGATGAAAGAGTTCAATGGGTATCTAGTGCACAATTTTTATTTTTTTTACTATCAACTAGTTAGAAATCATTTTTGGTATGACTTTTAAAGTAGTTATTATCAAAATTAACAAATTTACTATACATAGTAGTTTGTGATTAGATGATAATATAAAAAAGCTTTACACTATCAATATATGTCCTATTTTCTCTTGATAATTTTTTTTCTCAATCTGATAGAAAAACTTTCTTAATAAATTTGTAGTTTTATTCGTATGCAATAATATGTAGGAAATTACATAACTTATTTTTTATGTAATTGGTTATAACTTTGATGCACGACTTGGCCAAATAAGAAAGGGGCATGAAAATTGGAAACAATTATGCAGAATTCTTAAGAAGAAAAACGAGATGCAGTTAGCGCTATCAAGGACGAAAGCATATTAAGAAAATCTTAAAATTAAATGATAAAAGATTATTTTATTAATAATTTATAAATATTTTTTTGGTATTGACCACGGGTATCTTGAAGAGAATGCTTTTTGAACCAGGTAGGATTATTATGGATGTATATAAAAAAATCTAATTTAATTAAAAATTAAGGAAAATAAAATCCCTTTTAATTAGATAATTAATAAGAATATTTTAATATTAAAATTCTTGTATTAAGAATTGAAGAAGACACAATTAAATTGACTTGTTTACTTGTTATAACCGCAACTGGAAAGTTTATTTAAAAATCTATATTTTAGTTCAACATTTTAAATAAGTAAATGTTTTACTTTTTAAATAAGTCAATAAAATCAACCAACATGTTATTGGTCCAAGTGATACTGAGTTTGGATTCCTTAAACAAGCTCTCAAATTCAAATCTTGTGAATGAAAAAAAGATGTGGTTGGGAAGAGAAACTTCACTAAAAGTTGTCAGTCTTGATAGATATTAGTCATTGGTAAATTCTTTCAAAGTTTTAAGGGGGTGTTTGTTAGGAAAATTATTTTAAGTTTATCAAGAATCTTAAGTTAGTAATGTTAAATTCCTATATTTGATATGATAATTTTAAAAATTATTATCAAAAATATAATATTCTCAGGAATCATTTTTTAATTATGTTTCTCACTAAAATTTTCCTATGGGAGAGGGTGGGAGTCTAAGATTTCCATGAAAGATAAAAAAAAATTATAATATAAAAATACAATTATGACTTTTATTTTTAGAAATATTTTAAACATACCAAATATATTTATGACATTTCAAGAAAACATAATTTCTAAAAATGATAATTATACTGTACACCAAACACCCCTAAATAAACTAACGAGAATTAATAGAAGTTTTAACACATGATTTGTTAGATGTCTAATTATGTTATTTTACTCTCGTATCTTATTTCATAATTTTTATATGGAGCTGTTAAACAAGCAAATCTCATTGGGAAGGATGATTAGGTTTTTGGTGAATTCATTCACTTTCTATTGAAGTGTTTCAACTTCTTTAGATAATTTAGTCTCAATAACGACATTAAACTTGCTATTTTCAATAATACATAAACATCACAGCAATAAAATTTACAGGTACATTCAGTCGCTTGTTTTGTATTTTTTTTTTAAAAATACGATTTACCATAAGGACTATCTATTTGGTCGTTAATTTGGTTGCCCTTTTTTTTTAAATTTTAAAAATAAATATACATAAATTGTAACACAAATAAAAAATAAAAATGATAATTTACTAATAAAAAATAAAATGTACTACACATAGAAACGTAAAAGTCAAAAAAAAAATAATGATGTCGAACGACCAGTTCATCAACATCGTGAGCGTTTAGATATGTTAGTATTGTAACATGTTTAAAGGACACGTTTCATTGTAAAGTCAATGTAATCCTTGACTGATTACTTAGAAGAAATTATGTATCTATCTTTGAACTTCACGGATTTGACTTTTTGAGCTCTAAGTTTTCCATTGACAATGACTTATGCATGAACAAGTAATGTATACATTCATAAAAATCAAAAGGAAAATCCATGCGAAGTGTTAAATCTAAATAAGATATATTATATTTGCGTGCAATAAACTAAACCACATGCCTCAAACTTATTCAAAGATCGACTTTTAGATGGCCCACAATTCTTAAACTTCTCCTTGGTGATTCACCTCAAGAGGGCCCTATGAGTGTAAATATTTTATAATTTGTAATAGATTTTTTTTAATTAATTAGGCTAATCATTGTGAAAGGTGTTGTAAATGGTACGAATGGAGGAAACTTAGGACATAAAAAACAAATATTTTTCCATGCAAATGTTTGTTCTTCATACCTAAGTTTCCTCCAGTTGCATCATTGTTAGTAAGATCTCACTGTTAAATAATTAAGACCACCACAATCCTCAACTAAGTGTGAACGAATAAAGAATGTATTTATTACAAATTATATTCATGTCATTAAATAATTTGAAATTTATTAGAATTCTAATACAAGGTTTATATGCGTAAATATCATCTTGAGAAGTTACCATATTAATTAAGACGTCAATTATTATTAATTAAGATTTAAATTATGTATAAATTCTCATTAATTAAATTTTCACTTTTAATTAATTAAGATTTTACTTAAATATCATATAAGTTCCTATAAAAAAAAGTTAATTCTAAATTCCCATATAAATAAAGATTTTACCTAAATTATTTGTAAATTCACATATTAATTAAGACTTTACTTAAATTACATGTAAGTTCCATAAGAAAAAAAAACTAGGACTAAATTCCCATATTAATTAAAATTTGATTTAAATTACGTGTAAGTTCCCATTATAAAAAAATTAATTAAAACTTCCCATATTAATTAAGATTTTACTTAAATTATGTAAAAGTTCCACTAAGAAAAAAGTTATTTGGAAGTTCCATATTAATTAAGACTTTACTTAAATCACGTGGAAGTTCCCAAAAGAAAGCAGAAAACTATTTACAAGTTCACATATTAATTAACACTTTACTTAAATTACATGGAAGTTCCCAAGAGAAAAAAATACTTACAAGTTCTCATATTAATTAAGATTTTATTTATTATTATTAACTCAAACTTTATTTAAATATCAAAAGGACAACTTCAAGAAACATACAAGTCTATACATGCTTTCAGAAGATCAAAGTGCAGAAATATCAAAAGTTGTATATGATTAGAAGCATTATCCGAAAATGGAGTTTGAATAGAAAATAATCAAAGGATAGCAACATCATAAGTTACATGTGATCAAAAGCTACAAATCTAAAAAGAATCTTAAGAATCTACAGTAATATTGTTTTAGAAGTAGCACAGAGGTAGTATCAAAAGAAGCATGCTCAAAACTGTGTTAAGGACTATTCAAGAAGCAAAATGTCAATTTTCATGGCTTACATTGATGCAAACAAGGCAAAGAAATTAAATGAAGCTTGATTGGTATTCATTGCGACCCTTCAGAAGTAGAATGTCAGAATTTTGTACAACATTAGTTTTTTAAAAGTAAGAATCCTGATAGATTTCAAAAGTTGTAAGAAAATATTCCTTGAAGAAAATCTAGCTCAACCAACTAAAAAAATTCCTTGAATCTAATTCAAGAAGAAAAGATTTTCAAAAGGAAGGATAATTTAAACATAAAAAAATGATTCCAAAAGTAATAGTAGTTAAAAAGTTGCTACAATGAAAGTGACATGACATGTAGCTTTTGAACAAGTTTGGTTAACTTTCCAACGAGACTATAAAAAACTAGTTTAAGGTCTGAAACTTAATCAAAGGCTACTCCACGCAAAACAGTCAAGAAGAGAGGAAGTGTAACACACTCAGCCATCGCATATGCAAAATTTATGTTTTTGAAGAGTGAAAACATATTCTAAAGAGAGTCTATTCCTAAAAAACAACTCCATTTCTTGTTTCTATCATTTGTAATATCATAAAGAGTGTATTTAGGCTTTGTACCATACTGCGTATCCACTCATTGAGTGTTAAAAAAGAGTAAAGTCTCAAAGTCTGTATTTTTATTAAGAAGATTGAGCTCCTCCATAGGCTAATTTGAAGGACTAGTGCTGTTCAAGGTGTGGAATGAAGCTAATTGGGTGAGTTAGTGTTGGTAAAAGTTGTTAGAGCTGTGGTTGAGCATGTAGAGTCTTGGGAAAAGAATACTAATTTTTGGCAAACTTGTAAAGGATTGTGAAAGAATAACTAGTGTAATTTGAGAGTGATTATAGTGAGAAATAGATAGAGGTAAGGACTAGACGTAACCCAAGTTATAAATTTCTGTTCAGCATCTTCTTACCCTTCTTTTTTAATTTCTACACTTGTTATACTGTTATTTAGTTTCTGAACTAGTTTTTAGTTTTAGATCTTATCATTTCATGCCAAAACTTGGTTTTGATTATTGAAACAATTTTTATTTAAGTTATTTATTAATTCTATAAAGTTTCATTTAAAATTGATTTGTTTCACTCATTCAGAAGCAATTTTAAAGATTTTTGGTCGAGGAAATCAGCTT
Source organism: Spatholobus suberectus (assembly GCA_004329165.1). Classification (NCBI taxonomy): domain Eukaryota; kingdom Viridiplantae; phylum Streptophyta; class Magnoliopsida; order Fabales; family Fabaceae; genus Spatholobus; species Spatholobus suberectus. The sequence continues at coordinate 44,290,627 of CM014733.1, read as the reverse complement.
CTAGTAACTTTCAGAAACATCTTTTCAACAACAAACTTTTCATATCCCGCTTCTAAATATTTACACACTATTAGTTTATATTCTTAAGCTTATTCAAGTGAGTGAAAGTCATTTCCTTCCTCCTAACAATCTACTGATAGTCAAGAACCATCTTGAGAAAAAAATATGAGAAGTTTTAAGTTGTATAAATTAGGCCAAAAGTTATCAAGGGTTACAATTGAATCCACCTTCTTGTAACTCTCTGATCCACTTCATAACTGATGGAATTGTGGTTGGGCTATGCTAGGAAATCAGGTAAGGATTGTTTAATTGTTATGGTGGACTTTAAAAAAGCTTATGGTTCAGTGAATTGGAATTAGTTGGATTATATGTTTGGTAGGTTTGGTTTTGATGAAAAATACAAGGCTTGGATAAAAACGTGTGTTTTTTAGTCTAATCAATGGTAGTCCAACTAAAGAAGTAATTATTAAAAAAAAAGGTTAAACATGGAGACCCATTAGCTCCCTTTTTGTTCTTCTTGACGATAGAAGGGTTGGGCAGTTTAATGAGAAAGGTAGTTTTTGGTGGTAGATTCAAATGTTTCAAATTTGGGAATAACACTCTTACCATCTCTTACCTTCAATATGCAGATGATACTCTGTTAATTGGTGGGGCTTGTGACGATAATTTGTGGGCAATTAAGTCTATTCTAAGATGTTTCAAATTAGTGTCCACTATCTAACTTGAAAATAAACTTCAAGAATAATGTTCTAGGAATTAACATGTCTGACTCGTGTTTGAAAGCACTAAGCAGCAACATATTTTGTCAATTGTAAGGATTCAAGGAAGGCTCAATTCCTTTCAGATAACTGGGTCTCCCCGGTGGGTATTAATATTAGGCATTCTTCTTGTCGGCTGCCTATTGTTGAGGATATTCGTAACATGTTATCATCATGGAAGAATAAATATACATTTATCATTGGGAGGGGATAGTCTTATTAAATTCTATTTTGAGCAACATGCTCATTTATTTTTTATCAGTTTATAAAATGCCAATTAAACTTGTTAATTTGGTTCTTGTGGGGAAGGACAAAAGAAAAAGATTTTGTAAGTAAAATGTGGGACTGTGTGCAAGCCAAAGAAAAATGGAGGCCTTGCAGTGAACGATCTGCATTTGTTTAATTTTTGTTTATTAGGAAAGTGGAGGTGAATGTTATTGACGAAAAAAGAGGTCTTACGAAAAAATTGTTTTGAAGGAAAAATATAGTAACATTATTGACCTCAATGCTAATCTGATTCTTGGCAGAAATTGTGTGGGTTGTTTGGTGTGGTGAAAGGACATTTGTTCTATTGGGACACACAGGAGACAGGTGGAGGATTGTTTTTTTTTAAAGGTGTTAAAAAGATAGGTAATATTAAAACAATAAGGTTTTGGCATAGCATGATGTTTGGATAGGGGGCTCTCCTTTAAAAGAATTGTTTCCTAAACTGTTTCGGATTTCTAACAATAAGGATAATATGGTGACAAGTGTGGGTCAATGGGATGGAAAGGTGCGGAAATGGAACTCGCAATGGAGGAGAAAATTGTTTTCTTGAGAGGAATTTATTTTTCCAAAATTTCATAATTTATCGCTATCTGCTGGGCGAATCATTTTGAGGACAAATGGGTATAGTTCAAGGAGTTCTTTCTGTTAAGGTAGTCTATGCAGCCTTGTTTCCCCAACGTTTCAATGGTTTGTTGTCTTCAGAATTGGAGGAAAAGGTGTTTAATAACCTATGGAAGAGTCTGACCCCTTCAAAGGTTGTTGCATTCTAATAGTACTTGCTAATTGAAAGAGTTCTGATGAGAATTCAGTATGACACATCTTTTCTAGTGATGAAATTACCTGTGTTCTTTGTGAGTTAATATCATGAATTTAGTACGTCAATGCATCCTTTTTGCTATTGTCCTATCGCGATAGCTATTTGGTATCAATTATTTAATTGGCTTATCCCAGGTAACTTGTTTTAGCTATGCTTTCAATTTGGGTCCTTGGCAAGGGGGTCATAGGAAAGAAGAGTGTGGTTAAAGATATGGATTACTGTTGTTTAGACGATTTAGGAGAGTAGCAATGCTATTTTTATGTTTTTTTGTTTTGTTTTTAAATGACAATTGGAATCTTTCTCGTATAGTTAATAAGATAAAGCTTATCACTTGGAGATGGCTGTTGGTAGAATCCAATAAAGGAACATCTCTTTTCTATGATTGGTTCATCAATTCAAGATTGTGTTTTTTTGTCTAAAGAGGAGTTGACGTCTGTTATGTATTATTTATTCTGAAATGCTGTTGTTGCTTAATTCTCTGGGCATTTCAATTTGCTATTGGGGTAAACGGCTTCTGAATTGATGAAAGCTTGTTTTTGGAATAATTATCGGTTCATGTTAAATTCTGAGATGGAAGACGTTGTGGAATTGACCATCGTGGAGTGTGGTGAAATTTCCTGCTGCACTAGAATGTCTTGGATTTGGTGTTATTTTGGTTTGAGAAATGTTAGCAATCTTTAACACATACATACTCTTTTATTAGTTAAAATTTTTATTAAAAAATACAAAATTTTGTGAAACTCACTCATGATTTTATAATATTTAATAAATTTTAACTAATAGTAATAAAAACTGTGTTAGAAAGTGTCTTACTAGCACTCCTCTTTTGGTTAATGTCAGCTGGTGCGGCTCTGCTGGTAATTGCTGATTTTGAAGGGGTCGTTAGCTTTTTGTGTATTTCTCCTGCGTGGAGGGTTTTTTTAATTGGGGGGCATCTGGATGTTTAATTTATCACAGTTGTGTGCTATTCAGTTTTTAGTTTTTTTTTTTTTTTTGGGGTGGGGTTGACTCTTTCAATTTTTGTGTGGGCCTGTTATGTTTATGTTTAGGCTTTGTAAATAGCTATATAAGCCATGACCCCTTTGTGCGTACAGTTAGTTCCTATGTTATAAATAAATCATTTTGCTGATATAAAAAATTATTTTGTTTCTACTTAAATAAAAATTCTTCTAAACTGATAAATTGTATTATTAACTAGTCTTTAACTTTCAGGGACAGAAGAAAAGGGTCAAGGGAAACCCTTAAGCCAACATTACTCGATGAGTAAATAGCATACAATTGGTACAAATTGACAAGTATTTGTTTATTAGAGTAATATATATATATATTATGTGTGTGTGTGTGTGACTTAAACTCATCTCGCCTCACACTGATTTAAAATAAGAGTGGAACCTCTTTTTAATTTGAGGGCTGAGTCAAACCCAACAGAAAGTATTTGAACTTGGACTAGATTGAGGGATCCAGTTGGGTCCTAAACATTGTTACTTAAAAGGTTCATTTAATCCATTCCTACAAAAAAGTAGTAGTGTGGGATTCAAGTTCTGAAAAGGGAGGAAAAAAAAAATAAAATCCATTGAATGTAAATTGCAATAGATAATGACAAGAATGTTGCAATATAAGTTGTATTCATTAGTGTATAAATTAAAGAAATAAAAATAAATATTTATCATATTAAAATATAAAACTATTTATTCTTAAAATTAATTAATAAATTTTAATAGAATATATTAATTTTTTTAACAAATGTTCTCAAAGCTAGTTCTCGTTAATAAGATCGTTATATGGATGCATAGAAAAAGGTAGGGTACGATTAGTGACCGTTATTTTATGTTTTTAAACAAAACTTTATCTACGTTTATAGTTGTTGTTTTCTGTTTTCTTTATAATCATATTATTAAACTATATATTAATCAAATGATATAAATTATTAGGGTATTTGTTATTGGTGCTTAGAAATTTTTCTAAGTTTTGTTGATGAGAGTGATTTGACTATATTGGTGCTCTAAAGTTAAGTAATTGTTATTTTCGAAGAATATAAATTCGAGAAATAAAGAAGTTGTGAAGAGTGTCCAAAATAATAAGGTTAGATGTTTTAAGGTTTGACGGAATGAAAATTAAACAAGAATGACGACATTATGTTTGAAGTTTGTGATGTTGTTGAAAGGGACCAGTTTGAGGTAAAGCAGAGACACTTGGGCGTAAAGAACTGAAAGTGGAGATTTTACTAATTGTAGAAATACTCGAACTATAGGTAGTTTTCACTAAGAAATTGAAGCACTCAAATGCTAATACATGTGGAAGTATTGTCATCCTACAAACAAGCGGTTTCAAGCGATTATTTGTAGGACACAGATCAGGATAGATGGCTACATCATAGAATATCAATCCTAGGTATTTGTATATATGTATTGAAATCTTGTAATCTAGTCGTTAGCACACAAAGTCTATAAATAAGACTAGGGTGGCCATTGTTTTTCCCGGTTGAAACATTTGCACTAAATCTCTGTAACACCACACACCTATCATCATCAATTGCTATTGATTCTAAGAGTTCTATATATGTTCTCACCCGCTTTTTAATTAAAGTTCTTTACATTTATGCACTTTGCCTTTAATTTCGATGTACTGCTTTCGTTTACTTTTATTGTACTTTTATTTCTTCTAGATTACATTTCATTTGCATCTTTATTACTTCCTTCTTTAAATTCTTGCTTCAATCTGCATTTTAATTTGTTTCTTCATAGTTATTTTATTATGTCATTTTAAGATTCGACTTAACTCGTTTTTGTCTAGAATTCTGCAAATTTCTTATCTTTCCTTTCTATAAACTTAAACTCTTTACTTTTCTTCGCATTGTTCTTTGAATTCCATTTACTTTTGAAATTATTTGTCTTTTATTTCTGCACATTTATCTTCCCTATTATTTATCTTTTTTCGCACTTTACATTGAATGTACTTTATTTTCTCTCACTTTTTGCCAGTACTTCCTTTTTGTTTTCGTTATATATCTCAAATCTCTCAAGATATTCGCAAGTCTTAACTCTTTGATATCTTTTATGAGACTTTTTCTCTAAACTGGAAATTACATTTGCATCAAAGTATTTAAAGTATAGCGAATTAATGAATTCGTGGAGAATCCATGCTGATGTTAGACATACAAGTTTTTGTCTTCATTAAAGAACGTCTCGTGATAATTTGAATTCGATTTTTGAATATTAATATTTGTACACTAACTAAAGTCTTGATTACGATAGAATTGAGATTTTAACTTTTTTCATACTTTCAAATTGAAAACATAGCATTGCTAGATCGAATTAAAAAAATCTACAACTGATTTTTGATTCTATGTCTCATAAGAATAAAAACATATTTGTTAGAATTACGGTGAAAAGCCATCTATTTAAGAGTCATCTAAGATCGAATCTTAAAACAAATTTTTGCCATCAACGGTAGCAAATAATTAAATAATATTTTAAAATATTTACTCTGGCCGCTTATGCCATATATATCTGGTTAATGGTTTTATTTATTCGACACAGCATGTAAATGTAAAATTCAGTAACGTGTATATATTCATATTTTCATCTGAGTAGTGATTACAAACAAACAACAACAAAAAAGGAAACTGTAAGAATCCAGAAAATGGAATTATTTCGAGAGTATCATTTCTCGAAGAAAATAATTAAAAGATATACATATATAATCAATGAACTGAGCTAAATCGTAAAGGACAAAAGCATATAATTTTTTCTTTCTTTTGGCTTAATTATGAAAGAATAACTTATTTCTAAAATTTGTGGCAAAAATATGAAGTTGAAATACTAATTTCAGGCTAACTTTACATTAGTGTTGATGAAGTCTAGAGAGGACAAAAATGCATGCTGAGGATGTGAGTACAGCAGCAGCGAAGCAAGCAAGATCGAGGCCTGTGACTAAGGGAATGTCCGTGAACTTCTCTAATAGTCCCACCTGAAGAATCATCATCACCGCATGCCCAATCTTGGACTTCGCCTGCGCAATTGAATGCGTCCCTACCCACCGGGGTGCTGACTGAAAATTGATTAAACGAACAATCATTAATGTGTAAATTTTGGTTATGTTTTATATACCTTAGAGTATCACATTCTTTTGAATTTTTTTTTATTATTGGTTGAAATTTATTAAAAAATTATGAGAGAGATTCATTAAATAATTAAGATATGCAACCCACACTTTTTTGTGATTTCTAATAAATTTCAATCAATAGGAAAAATGTTTGTTTAAAAGAATGTGTTGCTAGCTTTTCTCTCTTATAGCTTATGTACTTTGATTAATAATTGTAGTTTAATTTTGATTAGGGCAATCCAACAATGCATGCGAGTATGATACGCACCTTCATATAAAAGAGACCGAGCAAGTTTGATCCACAAAGCCGTGGTTCTGTTTCTTTACCAGTAGTGCTTGATCCCACAAACATGACGTACATACCCACCCCAAAAATGAGCAAGGCAGTTCCTATCAGAAACGTGTCTGCACGAAAAGATGATCGAACACTTTCAATTGATTTTGTCAGAGAAGAACATGCAATAGGAAGGTACAAGAAACTAATTATTATAGAGACATTGTATTTAGACAATAAATTTGTACACACACACACACACACACACATATATATATATATATAGGGGGTTACTATGGTACCCTCACAAATAGAACTGTTTTGGAACAGTTGGTTTTTAGGTCAATGAAATACATAAGTTTTTGTCATGTCTTTTATTTGCTAAAATAAAAACAAAAAGAAGTTTGATCTAGTTAAATCTTCTTGGGCCAAGGCTTACTAGATCTATCTGTTTGAAGTTGAATGGAATGTTGGTGATTATGCTATTGGGTAAAGTGACAAAAGTATGAATAACCGCAAACACATTCTATGTATACCAATCGCTGGTTTTACACAGCATTTGGAGAAAAGGTGTTTATGTTCTACTACTCAGCAATCTGCTAACAAAATAGATAATCTGAGGGCTTAAACGAATTGGATTAGTTTTCTTGAAATAAAGAGAAACATTCTTCTAAATCTCTTTACTTGGTTGCCATTGTTTTATATGCTTCACTTGGTGCACACCACCTTTATCTGGTATTAGTTGATTCTATATACTGAAGTTGTAGGAATTCTATTTTTTTTTTAATTGTCTGTAATATGAACATCTTGGCACCCTAGATGCCCGTCAATAAATATTTTCTTTATTGATAAAAAAAAACTGTTCCAAGACCCCTAAAATTTATAGGGCTACCGTAGAATTTCTCACACACACACACACACACACATATATATATATATGTATATATATATATTACAATAAAGGAAGATTTAGATTTGCTGCAATTAATCAATAAATTTATACATTCGGACAGTCAACGACGAATCAGAACCATTAAATTAAGATCCAATAACAAATCGAATTTAAAACACACACCTAAAATCTGAGTCATCCGATATTTATCTTACAGTTCTAATATATTGATTGCGTATGCGTGAAATTCTTATTACATCGAATCTATTTCTCATGTCATGAAAAATGTTATAAACAAGAGTTGTATAAATAATATAATTTTTTATTTATGGACAAGTTCAGTTGTAGACAAACCTATGGCTTCGATGAGAAGATGCACCACCAGATGTCCTTGATCCAACCTTTGAGATAACATATGGAAATAATGCGCGTATGACTCGACAACTAGAAGGCAGCCCTGCATTTACAACTACATGTTGTTTATAAGGATTTTCTTTCTCAAAAACGAAAGGTAAAGTTAAACAGTGGACAAAGCTTCATAAATACCTCAACAAAACACAATACCGAACCAAGTAAAGATCCTGCAACGGCGAACAACGTCAAAAATCTACAATCGATTATTGCCTGCATGAGTGAAAGCCGTATTACCATATAATTATATATATCTTGTGTGTGCACTGAACCTTACCATATGCACACACATGCACTATATAATCTTCATTGAACAATAAATTATTAGGTAGTTCAGATCACCGCATGTCTATAGTTTCAACTAATGTCTATATAATATATATTCAAATTTTATAATTTAAGAAAAAAATAATACTTGATTACATATCATGTAAAGATTAATGAGTACTATGATAGTTCTAAATTACCTAATAATTTCTCATCATTGAACACCATTTACACATGGCTAAAAATTAATTCTAATTGGACTGTAACTACATTACACATACACCATAACCATAGATCATAACTAACAATGTTGCTACCTTATATTAGACCGAGAAATGTTATTTTTATAATAATTCATACAATAATTTTTACAACAATACTTTTTTGTGTTTATATTTCTCTTGCATATTATTTATTGCATCTCATAATAATAGAAAGAGATAGATACAAAAAGTATTGTTGTGCAAATGGCTACATATAGCATATCTCTATTAGACCGTAATACATCATTGGTTTTTGAATGTGATCTATGCATGATAACACAAGGGACTAAGTGCACATTAGAATTTCCTCCTATAATTAATGAGTAGTAAGCACATAGAATGTACACACAACTTATTCCTATCTCAAGTCATTCTTGTCGTAAGTAGTAACTAATTAAGCATATTGCGAGATTTTTTCACATATCAAATTCTTCCGAACATTTTAATCAAAAATTATTAGTGGTGAGACTGAGTAGAAGTACTAGAAAAAGAAAAAAAACAAATTAAATATGGACAAAATTATTGAAGTAAATATACGTACCCTTTCAATGAGCATCTGCGGTTGTAAATTGCATGGCTTCCTTTTGATAATAGCCCGCAAAAGAACTAAAATGGCATTGCGAATACTTGCCATCAAAGAAGCTAAATCTGACAATCCTTGTTGAACTACTGGTTGTGATGTGGTTATGGGGTCGGTGGTAGCCATCGTTGCCTTCACAGCTACCACTGGTTTTCTTTCTCCTTTCACAGAAGCTATGTTATGATCTCCATCCACACTAGCCCTGCTTTGGTACCGTACACATTTCATGTACAAAGAAGAAGAAAGAGGAGGAGGAGGAAGTTGAATTGGCCTAGAGGTGCGCAACAATCTAGTGGTTGCCATTCACAATTGAATCGCGTTTGGTCCAATATTCCAATTAGAATTTTATGGTATGGGAGGGTGTCTTAATATATACCCCGAATATATGCATGCATCATGCACACGAAGGAGACCAAAGATTCGAGGCATATTTTGGTGACTTTGGACACATGCTGAAGTTTTGAACGGACTAGGAAATTTACTTGAGGGAACTGGCAGATGCCAATTTTGGGTTTTCCACTTTCCAGAACGTGTGGGTCCCCTTGTGTTTTGCATCGAACACGTGTACCATTGGTATTTTTGAATATCTTCAATTTGTACTTGGACATCGCAAAGATATATCTAAATTTGAATTTAGTTAAAATGTAATGATCTAATCATAGATTTTGAACTTGATTTTGTAATAATTGTTTTTAAAGTTATATATATAGAGTAATTTTAACTAGTTGATAATGTAAAATTTTTACAACGATAATGTATTAAAAATAAACTCTTTAAAGTTAAGTGATATTTAAAAAAAGAAGAAGAGATAAATATATTATTATTAAATAAAAATTAAATCATGTATTTTAATGTGTTCATTGATAAGCAAAAATAAAATATATATATATATACTTTATTATATAAAGTAAATTCAGGATCCGTTTGGTAACCAAGATAGGATAGGATAATTATTTTATCATGTTGTAATTCGTTGTTTGTTATGCTAACAAAATATGATAACGCTATCCTATCTCTCATTCTATCTTGTTGCTCTAGTGCATTTCTTATCTCGAAGGAAAAGCTAGGTTAGGAAGCAACATGATAGCATAATCTTTTTTTTTTCTCTCTCTATACATATTGTGTAATAAGTTGAATATTATAAAAATATTATATATATACAAATATATTATTACATATATAATTATATACAATATTTGTTATAATATTTAATATATTACAAATAATTATATATATATATATATATATATAGGGACAGGATCTATTGACACCAGGTGTAAGAGTTAGTCAAATTACACCTTTAATAACTTTTGTAAAATACAAATTTAACCAATCCAACCGTTGAATTTGATGATATTATCTTTATAATTATGTATATCAAATTTCACATCATTTGGACTTTTCTAAATATGTTATCTAATATTGAATATTTACAAATATTTTAATATCATATTGTACGTTAAAATAAAGTGATTTAATGAACTATTAAATAATTTTAGAATTGTATGAAATTTTGTATACTTAATCTAATTAATAAGAATATTAAATTTAACGGTTGGATTGGTTAAATTTGTATTATACAAAAAGTTATTGAAGGTGTAATTTGACTAACTCTTACACCTAGTGTCAACGGATCCTACCTCATATATATATATATATATATATATATATATATATATATATAGTTATATTATAATAAATATTATATATAAATATATATAAACAAATATAATATTATTATAATATATATATAGAGTAATATTATATAAATTAATATATATTACTATTTATTATATGTATATTTATAATAATTTTGACATATAAATTTAAAGTATATTATTAATTAAAGTATTAAAAATTAAATATTTTAAAGAAAATATTTCAATAATAATTATAATTTTAAAAATTTATATATAATTTTTATAATTTTAAGAAAAGTAACTACATAAATAAAAAATAATATTGTATACTTTAGTTAAAATTATATTTTTTCTTAAAGATTAAAAATTAAATTAAAAGTTACTTTTTAGAAAATTATATGTAATTTTAACAAAATAGTAATTTTGTCATTTGAACATGTTTTATATTTTATCATATCATTATCTAGTTTGTTATCTGGTGTACACTAAATATTAGATAATATGATAGCTTATCATGCTCTTATTCTATATCATTTTGAGTTTAATGGTCATGCACTAACAATGTAAAGTAGTTTTACACTATCATCCAATCACAAACCATCATTTATTATAAGTTTGTTGACTTTTATGATAAATACTTTAAAAGTCATATTAGTGGTGATTTTTGATTGGATGACAGTGTAAAACTTTTTACACTGATAGTGTATGACCATTAAACTCTATTATTTTTATCTTGCTATCATATCCTATCTTACCCTATTTATCCTAACTACCAAACGGGCCCTTAAAAGATAAAACTTTTCAATTAAAAAGAAAATCTTAAAAGTAAATTATTTGCATCAAAATATATCATTTTTATGTTTATTAATTTGATATGGTATGTTAAATTTTAAAATTTAAACTTTAAATTTAAATTAAGATTGATTAAATTTAAGTAATAATATTTAAGAGAAATAAAAAATATAAGATACTTGGTTGCAAAGAACTCAATTGATGTACTATGAAAGAAAATAAATCTTTTCATTTAAAAATAAGTATATAAATTTATAATATATCAACAAATTATTTGATATAAAAAATTAAAATGAAAATTGTTAATGCACATTTATTTAAAAGATTGACACATAGTTTGAATAAAACATGCCCTTTATAACTCTTTTTTTTCTTTCTAAAATTGATCTTTTAAACTTTTATCCAAATCAATTTTAACATGTAAAAATAAAAATCAAACAAATGCTATAAATGTTTTATAACAAATGGAAAAGGAAAAATTTGAGAAAAGGTAATGAATAAGAGTTTAATTTTATATCAATAGAAAATTTTTTACATTATTAACCAATTAAAAATTATCTTAAATATGACTTTTAAAATAATTATTAGAAAAATTAACAATCTTTCTATACAACAATCCATAATTAAATAAAGATGTGAAAGTACATCCTAATTAAATTCAACAACAAACAATCCTTAAAATACAAAGAAGAGTCATCATTATTGATCAATATATATATATATATATATATATATATAGAGAGAGAGAGAGAGAGAGAGAGAGAGAGAGAGAGAGAGAGAGAGAGAGAGAGGATGGATCAAATGACACCGGTGTAACTTATACCAACTATTACACCATTCAATAACTTGATATATAATGTGATTTTTATTGATCCAACCATTGAATTATAATTTCATATTATTAAGATTGTTTGTGTCAATTTTTGTCAAAATTGAATAATATTAAGAAGGTAATCAAATGACTCATGTTTTACTATATTTTGAAAAGTATATATTACATCCATTTTGATCTATATGAATAAGGTATCAAATAATTTTAGATTAATATAAAATTTTGTACATATGATCTATGTTAAAGAAACTTTCAATTCAACGATGAGTTTTAAGATAAAATTATTCAATTAAAGGTTATTGAATGGTGTAATAGTTGGTGTAGGTTATACCGGTGTCATTTGATCTCTCCCCTTATATATATATATATATTCTCTTTCTTTATGACCGTAATTTTATAATTATTTAATACTTATTTTATATTTTTATAAAAATTATTAATTATTTTCAAATCTTTATTCAATGAAAATTCTAGTTAGTTATACTTTCATATTAAATTTTTTAATTTATTCTTTTTCAATTTTTAATTTAAATTTAAGTTATTTACGTTTTTTACTTATTTATTTAAATTAATTGTTAATAATTTTTCTTATAATTTTTTAATTAATTAAGATAAAATATATTTTTAATCCCTCAAAATATTTTGAAATATTAGTTTTAGCTCCTATAAAAAATTAATATATTTACTGTCCTTATATTTCAATACAAACATATATTTTTAGTATGAGAGATTAAAACTACATCACTTTTAATAAATGTAGAGATTAAAGATATATTAAATTTTTATAAGACTAAAATTAAATTTTGAAATATTTTGAGGGATGAAAACTACATTTTACTCTTTAAAATAAAATTGTCCGTGTAATAAACGGATACTTGTTTGTTTTTCTTAACTTTTCTTCTCGTAAATATTTTCAGAAAAATACATTCATGTGATCCCATACTTTTCAAATTCTTTTATCGGGCATTTGTTCTGTAGTGCTCCTTCGTGGTAACTTGGCAGCCTACAAAGAAAAAGAAACTTAAATCTCAATCTTAATTATATTTTTTAACATTTACAAAATTATAAAATATAAGAAAAAAAATTCAGCCACTAAATCATGGCCTGAGGGTCAAACGTGTGAAACTTAACTGCAAGCAATCAAGTCCGTTGAGCAAGCCACTGGAAACAACGAACTGTTTTGGAGTTTTGTGTTACATTTCTTGGCATGCGCTTCACGGACGACCGACAATGTTAGTGCATACATTTTGTACAACAGCCATGCATCCACAGGTTGCCGTCTGTGTCCTTTTTGCTGTCTTTTGTTGATAGGATGCATCTTGTTTTTATTCCTTTTCATTTTTAATTGATATATTTTCATCAATAATTACAGGATTTTTTATTCTTCTTTATTTTCTATTTTCTTACTAAAAAAAAGTAAATCTTACTATATTGAGCTCGATCATAGCCTAATCCCAAAACCACTTGCTATGTCAAACTTCGCGCTTTCTTTACTTCTCTACTCTAAATAGAGTGGAAGAAATTAATGAGAAAGAAGAAAGGATAAAAATATTAAATTTCACCAATTTGACAGAAAAATAAAAAAGAAGGAATTTTTTTGTAGATTTCATATATAAAATAATTTTCTAAAACACGTCATGGAATAGAGATGTTCTTTTTAAAAAATAATCCATAAAATCCATTTGATACACATTAAAGCACCAAATAGAATAGTACAAGAAAAATAGTTGAATCACAGCACATGAGCACAATTTTTTGTGTTGTTTATTGTTTGATAGTCAATGCACAACACAGGAAATTTTGTGTTGTATGTTGTTTTGATACGATTAGACATTGGACAAAACAACGTGAAATTTACTAAAATATCTTTTGTATTGTATACAATGTTTGATTGTGTTGGTCCAAACCAGTTAGGAAGCCTCAAAATCCTGCACACAACTAAACCAAAAAAAAAAAGAAAATAGCAAACAAGCACAGCAAGCCGCACAACTTGCAATGCATAAAACAAAAAAACAAAACAAAGAAATAAAATGCAATAGACACAATTATACAAGAACACACGCTAGCACAGTTATGCAAAAAATAGCAAGATTGCATCAATTATGTGCAGCAAAAACACAACAACAAAGATGCACAAATGCAGTAGCAAAAACAACAATTATGCAGAAATGTAAATTCACAAAAAACAAAGAAAAGAGAAGAGAAGAAAGTGCACACAAGATTTACGTGGTTCGGTCAATGTGACCTACATCCACATAAATTTGGATACAATAGAGGAACCCTTGGTTCTTCCCTTTCTATGTCCAAGATGAATAACAACAAAGAACCCAAACTTTCCCTCTTTTCCCAAACCCTTGATCTCACCGTTTTTTTTATTGTTGTTTTTTCCTCTTTACTGTTATAGGTTCTAATGAGAAAATAGACCCTCACACCTTCCCACGTTGCCCCCTGTTTTCACATTCTGATTACAAGGCAATAAGACCCCCTCAAACTAAAAGCCCAAACACAAGAGAAAGGCTTGAAAAATAGATTAGGCCCAAAACAAAACAATTTGGAGGCATATGCTCACAATTTGCATTTGGAAAACACGCAAAATAAAATTTTGATAGTTTTAAACTATTTTATTATTTATCATTAAATTTTAGAACCAAATATCCATAATTTAGAGATTAATACATAGCGTAGATTTAGTGTAGCTGATAGAACTTTTCATAATGTTTTTGAATTTCTCTCTTTTTGCTTTGCTCGCTAATATGAGCAGTGTTAGCTTTCCATAGCACTTTTAGTTTTTCTAGTTGTATTTCATCTTTTTCACTAAAAAAAATATAAGAGCTCCAACCAAATAGAATCAATATACATAATTCAACAAAACTTACAAGGATCTTTATAGTTTGCTGCCATGGTCAACAAACTGCATGATAACCGAGAAAATTTGAAGTTGGCTGTAAGCTTGAGAATGCATGACGATAGATAGACACTCTTTTTGGCAAATAGAAGGAAGTGGGAGCTCTACGAAAAGGAAGTGAGAGGGGTGTGTAGGAGAGAGGGAGTATGATAAGAATAATTTTGACATTTTAATTTATTGTGGATTAGACAAAAAGTTGTGTATGGGTTAGTGAGTTACAAGTTTTTATACTTTTGTTTTGCCTAATAACCAATTTTAAAATCAAATGTGTAACAAATAATTTTGTATTACCTTGTCTTTTAGTTATTAGCAAATCAAACGGACCCATAATATATATATATATATATATATATATATATATATATATATATATATATATATATATATATATATATATATATATTGCAGACAACAAAGTATAGAATGAATACAAAACAACACCAAAAATAAAAACAACGAAAGACATGAATTTATTGTAGTTCAACATATTTTGCATACATTTACATAAACATCTCAACAAATATTTACCATCTCAAATAAAATTAGAAGTTCTCTTAATAAACTTGAGAAAAGCTTTTGTTATAAGTTTTCTAACAAACCTGAAAAACCTCCTACAAACTCAAGTTCCCTACTCAAAAGTTACAAGGAATGATATGTTGGAACCAAAGAAATATGAAGCGTCTAGTAACTCAATTTTGAAGATAACAAACTTATTCAGTTTTAAAGTCTATTGTAAAAATATTTTACAGTGTCCAAAACTGACGTCCAACGTGCCAGTTTTAACGAGCGTCTAATAGGCTCGTATATAACAACTGTCTAGAAGTAAGTCTCTCTTTCCAATGACTAAGTGCTTAAAGTTTAGACTCATGTACAAGGCTCATCCAAGCATAAGCTTTTTGTAAATGTCTAAGTTAAAAATTCATTCAGTCTATGTGTCTTTCATTTATATATCGAGACTAATGCCTTACCTTTTTAAGAGATCTAACGTTCATACATCTAAGTATTTAATGAAAGACAGACGTATTCAAGTGCATAAGTGCAGTGTAACAAAAAAAGGAAGTCAACTTAACAAGCTACCAAGCCAAATGAAGAATGATAAAAAAAGTAGCCCTCCAACATAATCCTGCACCTTCCGTTTTAGTGCAAGATCTAAAGTCACTTTTTTGACTTCTCTGAAAGCTCGATACATGCACCTCTTCTTGAAGATTGAAGCTGAATTTTTTTTAATGGCTCTTTTCTTCTAAAGACTATATATATATCAAGAAGGAAGAACAAAAAACTGTTAGAGACTCATGGATAACAAGAACGATCAATTGCCTTCTTATGTTTATTGGACAATCTTTGAAAATTTTCTGAAGTAATTCTTTGTGTTGTACTTAAACCTTTATATCCTCACATTGTGAGTCAAATTTCTTGTAAACAACTATTTTCTATTGTGAAAGCCTAGAGAGGCTTAGTGAGAAAGAATACTTGGGTGGTTAAGCAATCTGGGTTGATTGCTTTATAAAGCCTGAAGAGGCCGTAAAGAATACTTGTGTAACCAAAGATTGGTTAATGAATACCTTTTGAGTGAAGGGATTGGACACAACTCAAGTTGAGTGAACCAGTATAAAATCTATGTATACTTGTTCTTCCCCTTATCCTTTCGTTTAAACTATTTTTTGAACTCCTCTTTGTTTAAGAAAAAAGGTTTTCAAATCGCACAATTCAACCCCCATCTTGTGCGATTTTTGCTCTTTCATGATAAACATTTTCTCCCCTACAAGAGACCCTCTTGCATTCTTGGATTCACATTTTTCATATTTAGAATTCTTCTCCCTTTATGCAACCCCCTCCACTTGGTAAGGGTGTTCACAAGTCGGTTTAGGTCGGATTTGACTAAACACATTACCTGAAGCCGATCAAAATGATACATAATGAGTTGGGTTGGTTTTGTGTAATTCTTTTGTCAAACCCAAACCAAACTAACCTACTAAATAATAAGTTGATTTAAGCCAAGTTATGGGGTTTACAAATTTAAAATTATTTAAATTTTCTAAAAGATTATAAATTTTCCTACTAATATAAACACATTAAAAAACTATTATATTTAGTACTAACTTTCATTTTTTACGTTCTATAAAAATATAAAGATACAATATTCAAATTCATGAATATATACAAAAAGTTATATTATGCGGTAAAAAAATTATGCAATTCCAAACCTAAATGATAATATTACGTGGTCAAAAAATCACATGATTGTTTTTTTTTATTTAAAGATAAAATGACACTGGGAAAAAAATTAAGTGATAATATTTAATGGGTGTTTTGTGGTTTTATATTTTTTAATTTAAAGATAATACTATAATCTAGGTGATAAAAAATATAAAATGATAAGTTTTAAGAAATGTCATGTCAATGGGTTGGGTTCACGGGTTCAAAATTAAAAACCCGTTACTCAGCCAGTAAATGGACGAGTTGGGTTAGATTCTACTTGAACACCCAAAAAACTAAACCAAAGTGATTGAGTTGATTTGGGTTGGTTTAGGCTCACGGGTTACCCGTACCTGTGAACACCCCTACCATTGGAGTAGTGGCACTTCTCTTCACAAGGATCCCTTTATATAATAAAGGTTCATGACTACATTCATGAATATGATTTAGTAACTTTAATTATCAGATTTCTTCACCTAACCTAGTGAAACTCTTCGATAGTCAAAATACATTTCAGTTCCTCTTAAAATATATCTCTTAAATTTTCACTCACTTGCATATATATATATATAATAAATTCCAAATAAATAATTAAAATTAAAACTAATTAAAATAATTTTAGAAGATTGCTAAATGGTATAAAACATTGCTACACGAATTCCATATGAATAAAACATGGCTATATATAGTTGATTAAATGAAAAATTAAAAAAATAAAAAAGGAAAATTTGACTAAAATCACACCAAATGGTTGATATATAGTTTTCGTGAAATTCATTTCATTCTATTTAGTATTTTTCACAATCTCCACATCCTTTCACTTCCTCCCATCTACAAAAAGAGAAAAGTCATTGTAAATTATTTTTTTTACAATATTCAATAAAATTGTACTATTTTATCATATTAGTTTTTTTTGTTATCAGTCTGAAAAAAAGAAGTAACAGAAAGACTAGGGCCTGAGCCTCACAACTCCTAGAGCATCTTCAAGAAGAGTTAAATACAACTGAGGGGGGCAATCCTCCCTCAAAACAAAAGGTGACTGTGTAGAAGATCTCGCTTTTGCTAATCAGTCGCATAGGTATTTCCTTCTCTGAGCGTATAGCCAAACTGAACTTCCCACTCTTCATTTAAGAACTGACGAATCTTATTAACCAAGGGGGCATAAGGGTGCAATGTGTGGACCCTGAGAATTAACATGTCTAGTGCAATTTAGGAGTCAGACTCACAAAAAACTGCCCGAAAACCAGCATTCCACGCTACTTGCATATCCTGGTAATAAGAAGTTCAACCATCGGATTAGTCGTAATATCATAAAACCCAGAGAAACCAAGAAGCCATTCACCATATTGATTTCTAAGAAGGCCACCAAAGCCAGAATTTCTAAGGTTGCCTAAAGAGCTCCCATCAACATCCAATTTAATAAAGTTACCAGATTAAGGAATCCAAGTGACGAGCCTTTCCCTACACTGCTTTGGAGGAGGACTGAAAGCTGAGTGGATCACGTCCTTCATGGACATAATTTGATTAACCACACGCCACACTTCCCAAACATGGTCATCAAAAATAGCAACATTCCTAACTTTCCAAATAAACCAACAGATAATTGCAAAGAGGATACAGTTATCATCAAACAATTTTGCGGTGATCCAATGGATACAATCATAGGCATAGAACTGGGGATCTTGGTCAAACTTGAAGATGTTCCAAATTCTACGAGCAGCATGGCAATCTTGCAGGGTGTGAATAAGTGTTTCTTGAGCTGCCCATAAGAAGGATTGGAAGGGTTAGTAGCCATATGACGAAGAGTTCTAAAAGAATTGGTTGGGACACTTTCATGCATAATCTGCCAGAAAAAGAATTTTATGTTTTTGGGAAGTTTCATTGGCCAGACTTGTAACCACTAGCCATGCTGACCAAATTGAGCCACTAAGCCTCTAGTTATCTAGCTGTAAGCATCCTTCGAACTATAGGAGCCAGTCTTGGAACTACCCTAGAAGAGGACATCCTCTGAATAGCCATCCACAAAATGGCTCAACACTCTTAAATGAGTTGGTTCAAGAATTTGAGTGGCTAGTAGCTTGAAATGCCACTCGCCATTATAGAGACATCTTTGACCTGCAGATGAATGTCCTGGATATGACATAGGGAACAAGATTACAAATGAAGTCCTCCTCATACCATTTGTCATACCAGATGGAAACATTGCCTTTCCCCAACAGGACTTTGAAACCATCCTTAATAACGTTAGCAACCTTTAGAATGGAGCTCCAAATAAAAGAAGAACCTTGATGAAGAACAACATTGAGGATATGAGTTCCAGTTAAGTACTTTGCTAACAGAATTTACACCCATAGTTTGTCCTGGTTTTGAATTATGTCCCACACGTGTTTGTCAAGCATAGCAGTGTTGGTCTTTCTGGCTGTATGGATCCCCAGACCTCCTCTATTCTTCAGTTGAGTGATTTTGTTCCAATTCACCCAATTACAGGAAGTGCCTCCCCAATGAATCTTCTGATGCAAGACTCAATATGGTCACAAATACCTATTGGAAGCCACATATTGTGCATAGAGTATAGTGGAATCGTAGAGACAATAGATTTGGCCAGAGTTACCCGCCCAACCTTATTTAGAAGTTTCCCTTTCCATCCTACAAGCCCGCCATTAATTTTGTCAAGAATAAAGGAGAAATCACTCTTTTTAATTTTCCCTGTTAACATAGGGAACCCTATGTGTTTATCAATCTTGTAAGTCTAGTGAAAGCCTACAATAGAAGCAAATTTAGCCACTTTGGCCCTAGTAACATTTTTTAAAGGCAAAAAGCGAGACTTACTGACATTAATTTTCAGACTCGGTGCCAAGAAAAACTCATCCAGCACCTTCTTACTAATTTTGCCTGGGACGTCTTGGCTTGGGTGAATAGCATACAATTGTCCGAGAAAACAAATGAGATATGGTAGGCCCATCTTTTGACACCTTTACCAGAAGCCATTTCCTATCTTGCACCTACTTTTGGATCAACAAAGCTAGCTTCTCTATACACAAGACAAAGAGATAAGGAGACATAGGATGCCCTTGAGGTAATCCTCTAGTGGGGGCAAACTTTTCTAGCTTTTTGTTGTTCCGTTTGATAGACAACGTAGAAGACGTGATGCAACTCATGATAAGGTCAATGGTAAGTTGGGGAAAACCAAATTCAGTGAGAGTGAGTTTCAAGAAGTTCTAATCAACCCTGTCATATGCTTTATCAAAATCAATTTTAAAGAGAAGGAAGCCGGTTTTACCTTTATTTTTATGCATCTGATGAACAACCTCTTGAGCGGGGATGAAACTGCTCTAGAAAGGACTTATAAACTTATGAAGGAATGGCCTGATTCTTCACACCAGGATTTTAGAAAAGAGCTTCAGTATGACGTTACATAAGCTGATAGGCCTAAAGTCTTTCAAGCTGACAAGAGAGTCAATTTTGGGGATGGGAAATATAAGGGTCTCCACCATGGGAGCTGGGATTCTGCTCGTACTAAAGGTGTGCTAGACCATGTGCCAAATATCTTTCACCACAACGTCCCAAAAAGTCTTAAAGAAAATAGGCTAAAATCTATTTGGCCCGGGAGCCTTATAAGGACTCATAACAAAAATGGCATCTTTCACCTCTTGGAAGGAAACAGGATTTTGAAGGTCTGCAACCAACCCATCCTTAATTCGAGGCACATATCTCAATTGGAGGCTATGGGGATTGAAAGTATCTATAGAATGAAACAAATTCTTAAACAAGGAGAGGGCCTCTGGTTTTAGAGTTTGTTCATCAGCACACTAAGAGCCATTGATATTTAAACCACTCACCTTATTTCTTCTTCTTTGGATAATAGTTTGGGCATGAAAGAACCTTGTATTCTTGTTTCCAAACTTGACCCAGTTCTATTTGGATTTTTGATACCAGAGAAGTTCCTCTTGGGCCAAGATATTGGAATACTCCTTCTACAGATCTTGTTCCAGCTTGATCAAGTCAGAAGATGGAAAGCCCTTTAACTATCTGTGAGCACCCTTAATGCGTGCCTCCAGGTGCCTTTTCTTCCTGAAAATGTTGCCAAACACTTCTCTGTTGAATTTTAGGGATTGATTCTGGATCTTACTTAATTTATAAAGCACATCTCCATTAGCCTGCCTCTAAGTTTGCTAAACTAAACCACCATACTCCGGATGAGAAATCTAGGCTGCCTAGAAGTGGAAAGAAGACAAATTTTTGCTCCTAGATTTGCAACAACTAAGTAAGAGAGGATTGTGATTAGACTTGTGAGACGATAAAAGCTTTACGTAAGCACGAAAGAATAAAAGCCTCCAATTAACATCTGCTAAACAACGATCCAATTTTTTCCTTATATGACCCCAATTTTGAATTTTTTTTTGCCAGGTATCCCCTAATCACATCTATATCGATGAAGTTGCAATCACCCATCATATTTGCTAGGTGTTGAGCGCTAGCCAGACTAAATTTCCCCCCATAAACTTTTGTTGCACTAACAATTTCACTAAGATCCCCCATCAATAGCCAAGGGCCCGAAATGGAGGCTCTAAGATTGATCAAATGATTCCATAACTCATTACGAGCCAAAAACATGGGTGAGGTATAAGCTGCAATACAGAGCCATGCACAATTCTCTTTCCTGATGGAGAATGTAATGGCTTGAAACATGCTGTCAACCAAGTTGAAGGTGAGATCACTCACACCAGACCTCCTGGATGAAAATGGGTTTGTACCCCCAAGACGATCACGACTTCGCAACTTTGTTGAAAGGACCATGAGTCTCATAAACAGAGAAGAGCAAAGGGTGGTAGGAAGCTACGATATCTCGAACGTTTTGCCTAACAGAAGACCCTAAGGCTCCACGAATGTTCTAAGAAATGATAGATAAATCTTGGAAAGATCCCATGATAACAGAATAAGCATAGAAAACACCAGAGGGGCCCAAGCTATTCAGCCATTGAATCCCTATCCTGTGGAGTCCCCGCAACTATGCTAGTTCCCACCTCACATTGAAAGGAGCCCTCTAGCGAAACCATCTCCATATTTTTCCAGGAACTGTCCAAATTAACCACCCCTGTTTCTTCATCTTCATCATGAAGAATGGCAAAAAGAGAATTGCAGAGGGCCGTCATTCGCACCGTTAACTTTACACCATTCCCCAATTAGTACACCATGTTTTTGTTTTGCTGGGTATACTATGGGGCTACAACCTTCAAGTGTGGTGTTTTGTTAATTCCCTTTGCCTTAGAATTTTCAATAAGTTGTTGTATGTTAGGTTTTAGTTGGGCATTAACATAAATTAGTGGATGTTGTTAGGGTGTATTTGTTGGTCCAACCACATTATTACGGGGGATTTGGATATTCTTACTGGGACCACTAGACTTCTTGATTGGTAGGGGGTTTATTCCCTTTTCTTTTTTTGTTTGTGATAATTTTGGCCTTCCTATCATTGATATCTTTGATATTGTTTGACGTACGGTTATTGCATTTTTTACGCTTGACAATTAACCAATAGCTATGCAACTGATCTAGATTATCCTCTCCAAATTTTGCACCAGAAAAGAGCGTGATTGCTCTTGATTTTGTGGGACCTCTTCACCTTGTGCAACCCTAGATGGATTCTCCCCTTGGGTAGGCTCTTCGACGACGGTAGCTAGCCAAACCTCCATATTCCCCCCATCATTGTTGCCTTGTTGGACTTTCTTTGACTTACATACACGAGCCGGGTGCCCATAACAACCGCATGAGTTACAAATATAGTGAAGGTTCTCATTCTACACAGTACCAGAACCCCTTCAACCACACCTTCCCTACTACTGGTCAATTCAAATCAACTTCTACACAGACCCTTGCGAATCTACCCCATCTGACGTCTAGGGTATTGCCATCCACCTTAATCGAATTGCCCACAACTGCGACCAACACTAACATAATGCTTTCATCATAATAGTATAGATTTAGGCCTGAAAACTTGATCCACACCATAGTCTTCCCAATCTTTGCTGCTAGAGAACTAAATTCTAAAGTCCATAATTACACAGTTAAGTAATGATCAAAGCTCATCCTGGGGCCTTCATCTATAACCTTTGAGTGATCCCTTTTAAGGTCAAATTTAACCATGAAGAAATCGCTCTTGATGTCCATCATTTCGAAACCGCTTCCAACTTCCATAGCCTTTTCACTCTATCTTTCAGGGTGTTATATCCAAGCCTTTTGCCCAATAGCTTTATAACTAAGGCATCCTGCCAAGGCGCACAAAGGCCTTCAAATACTGAGTCAGCTATATGAACCATAAGTTTGAAGGGATTCCCATTTTCATATTCGATCCTTGCCACGTTCTCTTTAATCAGATCAACCTTCTACGTACCCGCTGGAACCACCTTATCCTCCACCATCATGTCCCTCAAGGACACCCTATTGAATTTTTCCTCATTGTGACCCAAAGTACCACCCCGATTCGGCGACTCTTTACCAAGACCACCATCTACTCCTGTAGAGAAAACGAAAACCTGATCGACATCCATCTTTTATATATATATATATATATATATATTATCATATCAGTTTAATCATTAAAAAAAATTGTTTTTAAATTAAAAAAGTTTAAAAAAAAGGTTAACTAATTCCTCATTTTTTTGGTCATTCTCTTCCGTTCCATTTTTCTATTTCAAAACCTTAACCCTTATTTTTTTTTGCCACCTTCCTCTCTGTTGCCCCGTCTAACAACCCTGACCCCCATTTTTTCTTGTTAGTTTTCTCTGTCCCACTCTCCCATCTCAAAACCCAAACTACTCTTTTTTATATCACTCTCCTTGTCCCACTTCCCCATTCAAACCCCAACTCCCATTCTTTTCTAGCTACTCTCCTCTAGCCTAGTCCTCCATCTCAAAATTCTAGCCCTTATTTTTTTGTCACCTTCTTCCATCTTATTCTCTCATCTCAAAACTCCAACTCCTCATTCTTTTAGTTACCCTCTTTGCTCCACTCTTTCATCTTAGAACCCCAATTTTTTATTTTTTTTATCATTCTCGTTCGCCCCACTCTCTCATTTCAAAACTCAAACTCCCATTTTTTCCAGTCATCTTTATCCACCCTATTTTTCCATCTCAAACCCCTCCCCCCTCCCCCAATTTTTAGGTTTTTATTTTAATTTAATTAAAATAATATAATCTAAAGTGACAAAACAGATTTACATTAAAAATACATAACCATTAAAATCAAAAGAGAAACAGATAATATAGTGACAAGTTAATTCTTATATAATACATTCTCTTACAAAATATTTTATAACCAAGTTAAATTAATTTAAAAGCAACTCAAATTAGATAGTGACAAATTAATTCCCCTATGGAATTACATCTATTTAACGATTAGTACAAAAAAGCAACTCAAATTTGATAGCGACAAATTAATTCCCCTATTGAATTACATCTATTTAACGATTAGTAAAAAAGCGGGGCTTGAACCCGACGTGAATCGAACACGCAACCTTCTGATCTGGAGTCAGACGCGCTACCATTGCGCCACGGATCCACTGGTTGACGTATTTAGGTATTGTCTTATATTTATACAAATTGCACTATCGATTGTCGCAACATATTGGTAAATGAATGAAGATGCCGTAGCGTGTAACGTTGAGGAGCTTGTTCAATTGCTCTGAACGTTAGACCCCGGAAAAAATGTTATAATAACTAAAAATTTTATGTTATTTGATAAAAATAAATAAATTATAGACTACACAACACTAATTGGACACCAGAACAAGAAATTATATAATGTAGATAGAGTAATGAATATGAGTTTGCTAATTTTTTAGAATTTAATAAAATTATATATATATATATATATATATAGTATTTTTAAATGATTCGATTTAACAAGTGCACTAGTTGACAAGTAGTAAATTGACAAGTCGGATATCGTATCTACATGGATCGACATAATAAAAATCAATTCAATTAAATTGTTACTATAAAGACAAAACAAATTATGTTTGTCACCAACATAAATGCAAGTAAAATAAAGGCAGAAATTAAATCTAATATTATATTTGTCAAGTTTTAGAAGTTTTTAAGTGACAATAGTGGTAAGAGTAATTAAGGATTTGAATCCTCTTAATCTTATGTTCCTCCTTTGCATTTTTACCCAAAATTCAATACAAGCATACCCACGCTGAGTTTTTAGGAAAAATTTTGCTTCTTTTTATTGTGACATAAGAAGCCACCCAGCTAGCATTCTCGACGTTACATTTCTTTTTCAACATTTTTGCTTTATTTCATACAAAATTAGAGGCAATTCCTCATGAAAATTATATTTACAAAAGTAAACAACTATGAATTAAAACTAACTATTTTTATGGATTTTTCAAGTTTTTATTCTTTTAATTTCTTTTTCTTACATTTTTCTTTGGCAATCATACACATAAATTTATCAAATATGAATTTATCAATATACACTTTTAAATATTGAACGTAAAATATAAATTTGAATATATAATTAAAATATTAAATTTTTTTAATAAGAAAAATAATTATTAATTTCTATTTAAAAAATTTACTTTGAACATCATTATATATTTTTAAATGATAATAAAAATTATCAAAATGTAACTAGGACTGAATTAAAGTTATTAATGAATCATAAAATGTAGAAGACAGAATAAAAATTATATAATTTTATATCATAAATGTTATTATAATGATAAAAATAAATTTAAATAACATTTTATTTTTTATTCTTTCTATAAAGTTTACATATAATTATTCAATTATATATGTTTATAAACTTAAAAAAAAATACAAAATAATATTGCAATAAAAATGAAATAAAATGAATTCACATTATTATCAAAATTTTCATCATGTTTTATATGAATTATAATCATATTTTTATTCATTTATTTTTTATTTAAACAACTTTTTATTACAATTTCTTACATAGAGCAAATTAATGCAAACTTATATATACTAATATTTGTTTATTGAGTTGAAAATTTAAAATAACAAGTAAAATTTAAAATTATCTTTATAAAAAAAAAAAATTATCGCTGCGTCATACGATTGAAAATTTCTTGTTCTATATGATGCGATTGAAAATATCTTGTTCTATTTGAAACTTCCAATCACAGTTCACGCATTCCACCTCGCGCCAAATAAAAGTAACATCAAAAGGTAAACATATAACTAAAATTTTAAAAACTGAATCCATACGTTGATCTTACTAAACCTTTCAATCATAAATTG
Organism: Spatholobus suberectus; assembly: GCA_004329165.1. Lineage (NCBI taxonomy): Eukaryota > Viridiplantae > Streptophyta > Magnoliopsida > Fabales > Fabaceae > Spatholobus > Spatholobus suberectus. Next base: position 44,264,366 of record CM014733.1, on the reverse strand, counting down.
ATTTGTTTATTAGATTAATTAAAGTAATAGTTAACTAGTAGTTGAATCGAATAATATAATATATAAGCAAGAATTAAACTTGAAGCATGACTACTTTACAGTCTAATGTATTGGTTTAATTTGATCTAATTTTTAAAAAATTAAGATTATATTTATTATTTAGTCATCCCTTCGATATTATGAGACTTTTGTGAGTTTAAAAACAATGAAAAGACAATATTCCCATAAAAGGTAAGCGGATAGAATTTATTCATAAATTATTTTACAAATAACCACTACATTTTCACACGATATCTCCACATTCTTTAGATTAAGAATTCATAATTTCATCGGCCATGGAATAATATTGTTAAGTCATCATTATAAGTATGTTCATGGGGTAAATATCTGTCTTCCTCTAAACGTACAATTTGTTTATCATCATCTAATTTCTTATATGTATATTAAATTTAAATCCCTTTCTAAATGACATTAAAGACGCATCTTATATATTTACTGGTTAGTAAATTTTAGTCTCATATGTAATTTTTTAGGGTTCAATATAAAAGAAAATTACACTCTAGGGATCTTAGATAACATATTTCTCACTCCTATCATACTCTGTTATTTCTATAATGGAGCTTAGGAACTTATGCAGATTCATATTGCAATATTCAATGGTGATCTTCTTGTTCTTCTTGCAATCTTTTCTTTTCTCTAACTTCCTTTTCTTGGTCTCTATAATGGTGTAAAAACCCCTTGATCAATTTTTGGCCTTTTTTGGTTCTCCAATATTTCTTACGTGAAAGTAAATAGTTATCAGAGAGTGAATAAAAAAGAGGGAATTTATCCTTTTGTAAAAACTAACTCCTTTTTTGATAACTTCTGTAACCTCTTTTTCAAATCTTTTTTTTTTAATGTCAAAATTACCATTAATGAAGTGAGAAAAGAAGGATTTATTTTAACAACTTAAGAATAACCTCCAATGATTCTAATACATTTTAAACCTAACAACCATTACATTGACATTTTTTCATTAAAGTCATTCTATAAATTACATGAGTCATTATTAGATTAAAATAATCTAACATTACTTGCATGTAAATAAATATATCAATTATTTTTCATGTTTATATTTAAAAGAATTTAATAGAGGTGGTAAAATAGATTAGATTTGTCAAATCAACCTATTTTAACCTTTTTTTGGTGGGGTGGGAGAGGAGGGAGATGGGTTGGAGGTTCCCAACCTATTAACTCGCTTTGACCTGTCTAGCTTAATTCACTAATAAAATGAGTTAAGAGTAGGTCAGGATGAGTCAACCAACTAATTTATTTTTTAACATGTATTAATATTAATAATTATTATATTAAGTAATAATTATTATATTATTATAATATTAATAATATGTGTATCATCGTGATTGGATTCAATGAATTGAACACATATTGGCCGATATATGCATAATTGTCATATTGAACTAAGCATGAGTGTTTACTCCCAGTCCCAGTATATTTATTTATTGGCTGCGTATTACGTATATAACTTGGAGTAATATTTATTCATATTTAATATTCCTTTTTTTCTTATAAATTAATATTCGTTTATTCATTGGCCTAATAGTGTTTAATAATAATTAACCAATTAATTCATATAATAGTACTACGTGAAGGTGACTTACTTGATTAAGGGTGCTTTGTGTTATATTCTGATAGTGATTACGTCAACGTAACTTACGTAAGATTTTATTTATATTTAACATATGCTAATTTATTTTGCTTAAATTATTATTTAGAGTTCAAATTAATAAATTTAATTTTTTAATAAACATTTATTATTTATTAGAGACAATAGAATTGATTAAGAAGATAAAATAAATTTTCTTTTAAATTTTTTTTGCAGGTTGACTCACTAACTTGCCAACTCATTTTCATTTTTATTATTTTAACGGATCAACTCACCAATTCATCAATAAATAGAGTGGGTTAAAACTTTTACCACACTTCTTCTATGCGAATCAGTCCATTTTGATCCATTTTTTGCAAGTTAATAATGAGGACGAAATAGATTGGCCCGTTTTTCTACTTCTAAAACGTGAGTAGCCACACAAACGCTGTTTAATTTAACAGGAAATAGGAAAGAATCTCTATTTGCTTTCAAAAACATTTATTACTTTTATTATTATTTTTTGTAAAAATTATAAATATATCACTGTTTTTTTTTTTTTAGAAGTTTAACTAATAAATAATGAAAATATCAATGTTATTGTTTTTACTCTTTCTTGTGTAAATTTTCAAAAATAAAATAAAAACAAAAGACTATTTTTATAATTATATATTAAAAACAAAGTCAAATATGTTTTTAGTTTTTACAAATAAAATAATGTTTCTTTTTATTCCCTCAAAAATAACTCGTTTCCTTTTAGTTTTATCAAAATGTATAATATATGATTTTTATTTTTATAAATGAAAGGTAAAAAACCAGTTTTTTTTATGAAAAATAAAAACCATACGTGATAAATTTCTAATTTTATAAATAAGAGATTAAAAAAATATTCTCTCTGGTTTCGAATATAAGCAAAAAAAATAAAAATTAACTTATGCTAATTAAAAAAGTTACTTAGCATCATTTAATTTTATTAATTTCAATTACAATTTTTTTTTTGAAATTATCTTTCATTAAAACTTGATATCAAGTATAAAAAAAAATTATTAAAAATATAATATCAATTAAATAAAGAGTAATTTAAAGATAAATTTATTAAATAAAATAAAATTAGTTAAAACTTACTTATATTTAAGACTAACATATATCACTTTTTTTTTTCTTATATATGAGACCAAAAAAAATAATTTATATTTAAAAGACTAAAAACAAATATTATCTTATTTAAAAAGAATAGAACATATTTATAACCTTAAAAAAATATTTCCACAAACCGATCTTACCGTTATCACCATGTGGCGGCAAAACGTCTCTGAGTATTATGGAGGAAAAAGTATTGTCAGTTTTTGTGACTTGACTGACTTGAGTTTCGTCTTTATTACTATCTACACAAAGACAAAGACAACCCAACGGGACTTCCACTTTCTCAGTTCTTGCCACTGTCCCTCACGTCACCACGCACGATTGGTGCACCTCCACCAAACCCACGTAATTTCAAAAGTCTTCGGGGGTCAATATCGACAATGCACCAAATCTCACGACCCTACCATACGCTGAAGCCATTCTCCATTTTATTCTCGTTTTTCTCACAAATCATAATCAGAAACACCCATAATTTACAATTTTAGAATTAAAATGAAGAGGAAAGGAACCTTCCATAGAAAACTTTTCACTTTAAATATATGATATTTTAAGTACTATTTATTTCTTAGTCCTAAATTTTATAAAACTTTTATTTTAATTTTTTACACTATAAAATTTCACTCACTTTAATTTTTACTACATTTTTCGTCAATATGAAGGATTAATATAAGTTGCTTTTACAATATCAGGAATTAAAGTGCAAATTTACTCACACAAGAGTGATGATTAAGAAAAGTTTCTCGTATAAGTGTGTGTTTTGGTAAGCACAAAATTAATTTTATCAAATTGATTTTAGTTAAAATTAATTTTAAAGTGATCTGATTCATGTTAAATTAGTATTAATATTTAATATAAAATTTTTTATTCAACGCAAAAATTATTTTCACTCAAAATCAATTCTAAATCTACAATTAATTTTTCATGAAATTAAACATATCAACATTTAACTAAAATCACATTAAGTGATATTTCAATTTGATTATAGACTATCTAATATGAATTTAAACATAGACTAATAGCTTGTTTGGATTCCCATCCTCACTAGCTTGACGCGCATCACCAAAGCAAGAAACAGTTGCTTTTGAGTCTGTTTTGATGTGATTATGCCTTATACGTATCAGGAACGCTTAAACAAACATGCAGTAAGTAAAATTTAAGTGAGTTATATTTCACTTTTACTTAAATTGCCAATTAATGTTCCTCTGGTTGAGTTTTGTACATAAGAAAGAAAATGATATCATTATATAATAAAAAATAAATGAAATATATAATTTTTTTGTTAGTGTACATAAAAATGAGAATGAGAAGAGAAAATGGGAGACAGAGCAGACTTTTTTTCTTTTTTCTTTTCTTTCCCCGTAGGCGTGGACTTTTTGCTGAAATTGAGAATTGAGATCCACGAAACCCAAAAATCAAACCAACCAACCAACCAGAATCATCGTATAACAGACACAGAGCAAAAAGGTGGGAGCCTTTTGATTAGAGTTTTAGTTTCCAGAAAAGAAGGACGAAGAGAGAGAAAGGGAGGGAAAAACAAAAAAAGGTTAAAGTCTGGGCTCATTCAAAGTGAATGGTTGGCGGTGGAAATGGAGAGGGAGAGCAAGCACCGCCCTCGACGGTGGCGCGTCCCGGAAGCAGTCTCCTGCCACGCGCTTCCAGGGAGAGTGTTTTCAACGGTGGGCCCGCAGTGGGGTACGGCCATGACCCCATGACTCTGCTTTCCAGCTTCTTCGGCGACGGCGATGAGTGTAAGTCGTTCTCGGAGCTCCTCGCCGGCGCCATGGTGGACCCCACTATACCCTCACCCATGCCCACGTTCACCCTTCCACCTGGGTTCAGCCCCGCTACCTTCCTCGATTCACCTTCTTCTCAAGTAACATGTCTCATTTGCTATATTTGTTCCAACAACACATTAATGCTCAGTAATTGGAGTTATTATCATATAATACAACAAGGCTTTCCTAAATTTATAGAAGGTTTTGTAATTATGTACTCTGTGTGTTTTAGATTTAGAGTTGTCTAACTTGTCTCAAATAAAAATGGAATTAAACAATCCTATTAATAATGATTGGTGTAATTTTTTATACTATATCAATTATCTGTAAGTATATAGAAAATTACATCAATGATCTTTGATAGGGTTGTTTAATCTTATTTTTATTTAGAATAAGTTAGAAAACTCCTTTAGATTTTGGTGAAATTAATTTTAAACCGATAAATATGATTAAAATGTGTGTTTATATAGATTCTACGTTAGAATAATAAGTTACCAAACGGACACATAGCCTTGAATTCTAGTTAGGGAATGAGTTTTCATAAATATGACTTTATGGAAGTTGTGTCTATCTACGACTCTTGAGTTCTTAAATTTCATTCATTGGGACCGTGAGATTCCTTTTGGGGAATCTTTATTATGGGGGATATTACTACTAAAATAGGGATATAAGGCTGAACTTCCTTGTATTTGCTACTGAAAGGGTATTCAATGTTCACCTTTTTTTTAATTTTTTTATTTGGTAACATAGTCAATGTTCAATGTTCATTTTTCATGAGACCTATTGAAAAGCAGGAAAAATTAATCTTTGTCACATGTAGTCAAATTTTTTAATTTATGAAAAAAAAATTAATAAAACTCGGTTATATGTTACGTTAAAATTGACTCAGACAATGGTGATTTTGAATCATATAATAATTTCCAGCTAAGCTGAATTACTTCCTCCTACCTAATCTTTAGGCTGATATATGGTCTATGAGAGATAACTAGTATGAAAGGATATGATGATAGATGTACATAAACTTATTGTAAATGAAATTAAGATTGAGCGAAAAACATAATATGAAAGGATAAGTGATGCAGCAAAATACAGCCAAGATTTTTTGTCAGGATAACATTATTACTTTATAAAGTGTTTTCTTTCCTGACAATTTGACTTATGAAGCATGTAATGTACGGGCACTTTGGAATGGCACACCAGCAGATGCTAGCACAGGTTACACCTCAGGCTGTGCGAGCCCACTCCAATGTGCAAATCCAAGCTGAACATCCATTCTCTATATCAGCAATGCCTGCTACCTCATTGACACAGGTTCCTACAGCTACTTCCAGTACTGCACAACAGCTGATACCACCCTCAATGCCAGATTCTGGGGTGACAGAATCCCTTGGTTATGCTCACTCTGAACAAAAATTTCAGTCTTCTTCTGTGAATGTTGATAAGCCTAATGATGATGGCTACAACTGGAGGAAGTATGGGCAGAAACATGTGAAGGGTAGTGACGTCTCTCGAAGTTATTATAAGTGCACACATCCAAATTGTCCTGTCAAGAAAAAGCTTGAGCGTTCTCTTGAGGGTCATGTAACTGCAATTATTTATAAAGGACAGCACAATCATCAACGTCGTCATCCCAGCAAGCTCACAAAAGACACCCTAGCTTCAAATGAAAATTCAGATAGATTGAAAGAAGAGATGAGTTTTCACTCAGTGTCTAAGATGGATCTGGAATCTAGTCAGGCAACAGCTGAACATGGGTCAGGAACAAGTGATAGTGAGGAAGTAGGTGATCATGAAACTGAAGTAGACGAAAAAAATGATGAACCTGATCCCAAGAGGAGGTAAGGGTTAAATTCATATAAACCTGTTCATGCTGGGATAATTATTTGGCTTTATGTGATGTTGGAAACTTTTATGATTCTGCAGAAACACAGAAACTAGGCTCCAGGATCCAGCCTCTTTACATGGAACTGTCGCAGAGCCTAGAATCATTGTGCAAACAACAAGCGAAGTGGATCTCCTAGATGATGGATATAGATGGCGCAAATATGGGCAGAAAGTTGTCAAAGGCAACCCATATCCAAGGTGATATTGGTTTTCCCCCACATTTTGATTGCATATATTTAATTATGGATGAGCATTATCATTGCCCGTTAAAGTGATAAGTGTGAGTGAAAAAGGCCCACATTTGAGTAAGAATAGACATGTTGAGCAACATATAAGTGGGATGAACTCGTACATTTAATGTTTTAAGGCATTTGAGTTAGATATGATGTAAAGTTCATTTGTATTGATCACTTGTGAATCGTTAATGGAGATATGTCCAATCTTTTAATCCGCTTGTATTTCGTAACATTGTCCATAACAACTTTCTCATAATGCTTAATTATTCATCATAGTCAGATTATGCTACTCCATATATTATGATCTACCTTTCTATGTATTACCCCACTATTCTGTTTTGTTACCGATTGGCTTGTCTTGTAAAAGAAGGTGATGCATGCTTTTATGATATGTAGGAGCTATTACAAATGCACAACCCCAGGTTGCAATGTTCGGAAGCATGTTGAGAGGGCTTCAACGGATCCTAAAGCTGTCATAACAACATATGAAGGAAAACATAATCATGATGTGCCAGCAGCTAAGACTAATAGCCACACACTAACAACAGTGCATCACAGCTAAAAGCACAAAATGCCATACCCGAGAAGCATAGTTTCAGCAGCAGGGGCGTTGGGGGCAATGAGCAGCAACCTATGGCAAATCAAAGATTGAAGGAAGAGCAGATAACATAGTTTTCTTAGTTCATAATTTAATGTATCTTTTTTCTCATAATTCCACATACATGCAATATTATGTTCAACTCACCACACTATACAGTTCAAGATTAGCTCAGAAATTTGATGTCAAAGTAACAAAATGAAAAAGAAGCATAAGACAAATTGAATATTTCTGCATGAGGAGCCATTATTGTTTAGTCTATGCGGCCACCTTCGCACGGTAATACATAAAGGGAAATACAGAAAAGAAGAAGAAGAAGAAGAAGAAGAAGAATATCGGAGAGTTCTAACGAGGACAATGCAGCGGAACTGGGCAAGTAAATTTGAAGAGGGCATTAAGATGGAAGAGGAAAAAGGTATCCCCATTGTTCGGCCAACAAAGGCACGGTCCTAAAATTGGATGACAAAGCCAAAACTGTGCGTTAGCAGTATAGCAAAGATACAAACTCCATAAAAAAAGAAAAAAAAAATAGGCACTTTAGTCCTTGAAACTAAAAGGTGTTGTCATATTAGTATCTGAATTAAAGAAAATTAAAAAGAAGTCTTTGAAAGTGCAAATTGATAATATTAGTGTAAAATTCAAAAAATGTGTTATTAAAGTGATAATATCACATATATTTAAAGATTAAAATGATAGTAAATAATTAAATTTAAGGACTTATTTAACAATTTAAAAACCTTTTTTTTTAATTTCCTTCAATTTAGGAACTAATGTAACAATGTTTTCACTTTCAGGGACTAAAGTGACCATTCCATCACACTAAAATAAGAGCCTCTAGTGAACATGGAAGGGAGTTTGGCTCAATTGGGTATCAAGTTGGGAAGAAACAATTGCCATGGCAACCCTTTGACCAAATATGTTTTGGACTTGGCCTAAGACCCAATTCGTGTAGTGGGTCATCTCTGTTTAAAACACCACATTGCCCAAATTGCAAATGTTGATTGAAGTTAACATCTAGATGTAGGATTCATGAAATACATTCATGAACAATGAATCATACATCGGTCCAAAGTAAAGTTATCCTATCGCCACACCAAAATAAGGTAATATTGCCTAGCCCATCTTATGTGAAGAAAAGCTAGGATGATAAATAAGGCTTGAAGTCTTGGTTTCATATTTTGATGATTAGCCTCACACTTGATGTGATGACAAGTTGTGTTGGTTGTGCTTATGTTTAGTGTGTTGTCTGTCTTAGTTTTGTAGTTTGCATAGGCTTTTGTTTGGCATTAGAAATTATTCAATAAGCCATGAAAACTTACTTAAGGTTAATCTAGTGAAAGAGTTTTTAAAATTAAAATGAATCCGGCATGTAATAATTTGATTTGTTTTGGTTAAGGAAAGTTGTAAGTTATTAAGAATGAAAACATATGAAGAAAGTTGGTTTTAAAGGTTTAAATATGGTCTTACAATATGTTGTAATGAATTGCAAAAGGTTGTAATTAATATGTTATATGGTTATTGATTTTGTTCTATGGGTCTTGAAACAGGGTAATCGATTACCACTAATGATAATCGATTGAAACTTCATATACTGGTTTATTAAAAATCATTACGTTCTATGATAAGTGATTATAAGGGAATTTAATCGAGTACATTATTCTAAATTGAAACCCAAGTAGTTTGCTGAATAGATTAATCAATTACTTGAAGCAATAATTGATTATAACAGCAACATAACTCACAAAATAATGAAGTAACGAACTTTATCTCTAACCCACACTTTCATATCATAAAAGATATATGAAATTGAGAGAAAACACGTTTTTGCTGAGAATTAACAATGTTTTTCATCAAGATCAAAGAGTTTATTGGGTTTATTTCTCTCTTTGTCAAAGAACGGTTAAGAAGTAAAGGATTTCAAGTTGTTTGTTTATTCACAAAGGTGAATTCATTTCTTGCTTCAAGGATTGTATGTTTTGAGAGTTGGGAACTCTTAAGGAACTTGTAGAAGGGTTCTACAAGAGTATGTTCTAAGGTTTTCTTGGAAGTTTTTCAAGAAAGGCTTAGTGTGGTCAAGAAGAGTCTTAATTGTTGTGTGTTTGTAAAGGATTTTACAAATTTAGTGCAACTTTTAGCTAAATAGGTAGGGGACTAGATGTAGGTCACAATGGTGGTGATTGGACCAGTATAAAATCTTACATTTTTTTTTTCTTTCTCTCTTTATCCCTTAACTCTTTACTTTCTATTATATGCTTTGTGTTTCTTGAATATTATGTGTTGTGATCATGCTAGGAACATATAGGGTGCATTTGAAATTCCATGATCATTCTCTCTACATCTTAAAAATATAAATCATGTTAAGACAAATGATGAATTTGTAGCCCTTAAATATTTTGATAATAACAAACAGTGAAAATTATATCTCTCACTCACATTATATCGTTTGACGTTTTTCAAATTGATTATCGTCTGATCTCTAGTATGCATTATATCGTCTGACGTTTTTTACATTGAATATCGTCTTATCTTTAATTGTATAAACTTCGTAACTAACAAAGTTTACAAACGATGACAACATTCTAAAATAATCTACATATCAATCAGAGTGTAAGCTACTTCAAAAATGCATAAAGCCTATAACCTACTCTTGAGAAAAGTCAACGAAAAAGAAGGAATATGTGTGCGAATGTCAGAACGGGAAAGTGGACATGACAACTGCTAAAAGATTGAGTACAATAATAGAAAAGATAAGCAAATTGCTTTATCTTATCATATGACAAAGTTGGTAAAAAGCATTAAATGCTGCATTTAATGCTGCATTTAATGCTCCAACGATTCTTTTCATCAAACGAAGGTCGTCTCCTACAAAATTCTCAATGGGTATTTTGGAGAAGCCTATAAATAGAAGAAGAGACCTCCTTCGAGCGCGGGCCGAAATTACAAGTGTTGTCGATATAATTGCTACTGAATCTAAAAATTCATAACTGCTTTGAGAAAAGAAAAAGTCTTTGTAAACTTAGTTTGAAAATATGTTTTGTACTTCAATATATATATATATATATATATATATATATATATATATATATATATTCATTTGACAAGACATTAAACCCAGTGAGGTAAACTCACACAAACCTCTTTCTTTTTGAGATTGGTTGAAGCCTGAAGAGACTTTGTTTCAAAGAATACTTGGGTGTTTGCTTGGAGAGGCAAGTGAAAGACTACTTGGGTTGAGCCTGAAGAGGCTTATGGAAAGAATACTTGTAACTTGAAAAGTTAATGGAACTTAGTTGTTGCCAAGAACTGGACATAGTCTCTGGGGTGAGACGAACTAGTATAAAATCTATGTGCCTTTCAGTTTTGATCTTTTAGCTTCCGTCTATCTTTTAAAACATTTTGAAAATCTGTCTGATCTTATTTCAATCTTTACGGTACTTAGAGGAAAAGAATTGCAAAATTGGCTTTAACACAATTCAACCCTCCCTTCTTATGTTTATTTTGCGTTCTACAAATCAATAGTGTAAACTCTTTTAAGAAAATCTTTTTGAGGGATTGGAATTGCTTTTTGTGGCAAATTTTTGCAAATCCAATTCACCCCTTCTTGGATTCCCTATCATTTGTTTAACAAGTGGCATCAAAGTTGATTTCTTGAAAATTAATCAAGTTCTTTTGTAAAATGGCTAAGAACAACCATCTTTATGGTGAAGGAGCTTCTGTAAATCACCCTCCTATCTTCAATGATGAAGGTTATACATATTGGAAGATTAAAATGAAATTTTTGTAAAAGCAATTAATGTAGATGTTTGGATGCTATAGAAAATGGTTCATTCATTGCCATACATGAAGATAATTGTGAAAGAAAAAAGAAACTTAGAAGAAAGTGGATTGAAGATGAGAAAAGAAAGGCACAATACAGTTTTAGGGCCAAAAATGTGATAACATCTGCACTTAGTCATAATGAAATTTATTATGTTCAAAAAGAACAATTTTATTTATATAATAAATAATAAATGTATACTTTTAATATAATTAAGAAGGATATAATATGTATATATATATATATATATAAAATAAGTGATGTGTTAAAAATAAATGAATAGGTATTTTTTTTAATATTTTTTATTTTATATATTTTTGGAAGGTTTTGGTGGGTTAACCAGCAACTCACCATTTATAACCCATCATTTTATCTTTTAGCAAGTTAACCCATCAACTTGCCTCTAAATAAGGTGGGTAATGTTTCTCAACCCATTTTTGCTAGAATATTGAAAGAAGGCTAGGCTGGGTTGGCACGTTGAACCACCCCTATATAAGTTTGGTTTGATCTTTTAGCTTGTTTAAAGACTTATTTCATGTTAAAGCCTTTAAATAGGTTGACGGACCTATCCTTAAACAAGCAAATAGTCACACACACACATATATTACATTAATATTATCATAAAGCAATGATGTAGTATTATATATTACATATTAATATTTTTATTAAAAATAATATTTATAAGTCAGCTAATTCATCAAGTGTAGTAGACTTTTCTAAAAGTTTGAAGCCTAACCTACATAACTAAAAGAGATTTTCTAAAAACATGGACCTAACCTTTCTTGTTTAACATAGCCAAGTCTAGCTAGACCTTAAATAGGTTAAACGGTAAGCTCTTGACCGACAGTTAGATCTATTTTCTCTCTTAACTATAATCAAATGTAATTGTATTCTTTTGAGTAAAGAATATTTAATATTTTATAATTCAAACGTGAAAGAATTAAATGAAAAATATTTTGAAATAGATGTTATAAAAAAATCCTTCCTAAACCATTAATTATGTCATCAAAATAGGTTATGCAGTGTTTGGTAGACAAACTAAATAGAATGAAATGATTTTAATACGTTTCTGTAGTTCTTTTTCTTGAACGAAATAAAGAAAATATCATTCGTTAAACTTATATCATATTTCATTTCATATTTCAAATATATTGAATATATAATATAAGTCATATATTATTATCAATTAAAAATGAGAATTTGCATCTTTTACTTATTGAATATGATTACTTTTTGAGCGGGACATACACCTAAACAACCCTACCCTGGCTATGACAGGCAGATCAAGAAAACTATGTGGCCATCACCACCTCAGATGGTATAAAGGTCCATGACTTGGCCACTGTGCCCAAGCCTTTGACCACCGAAACTGATCGTCACTGTCCAAAGCCTTGAACCAACCTACCTAAAAATTGATCGTCTACTTAATTAATCCTTGAAATCACTAGGACCTCCAACATAGGGTAGCCTTGCATATAAAGAGCATCTAACGTGAGCCTTTTTCCCAACCACTGCTCTAACTATACATGATAGAGTGATGCCACTTAACTACCAAGCAAGCACACCACCTCTCTTCATGCCTATATATACAACCACAAGGCCCTTTCTCCAGGTACGTTCCATTCCTCATAACTAGTCGTTACTCTATGGATATTGACTAAAGTGTTTGTAATCTTGACTGGTATAAATTAATTGTATTATGTTGTTTTACTTGTATATGTCTTTCTCTCTTTTTGTATACTAAGGTATTCTTTTATTAATATAGTTGTTAATCAATCCCTTCAAAATATAAATTTAGGTTTTATCTTTCTCAAGAAAGTTTTTGATGTATCAGTTTCAATTGCTTAAATTATGATATTTGATTTGTGTTGTGTTTTCCTTTTATATGTGTGTTAAACACCCTCTTGCATAAATTAGGAAGGAAAAAGTGGACCAATTTTAAGACCCTTGTTAACAGAAATTATTAGGGGTGAAGATTGAAAGCATAAAAGATTTAAATTTGGCACAAATGTCAAATAGAAAACTGCTTTAGCTATGTATAACCAAGTAATGTTTTGAAATAAAGCAATGTTTTTCTAGTGATAGGATAGTTATTTTCCCACATAATTGTATTTCTTGACATGTTAAATAGTTGGATCCTCCTTCTTTTAATATTATACGTTCGAAAAATTCTACCACTAATTCTAAAGTGAAAAAAAAGTTGAGTAATATATATTTTAATAACTTTGATCCAAAAAAAGTTATTATGATGACACAAATAGTTTGTTGAGGGATTAAGACACCTTTCATTCGGGCATATGTAGAAATTGTTACAACCTTTAATTGTTGTGTATGAATCTTGTTATAGGGAGTCAAGTGCAACCTAACAAATTGTCATAGAAATGCCAAAATAATAACGCAGCAAATAATGTTTAGGAGTAACAAACCCATATTCAAGGATGTATATATGTTAGTTAAATATGTGAGAATACAACTTGCAACTCTCTTTTTTAAGAAAAAAAAATAGTTAAATCATGTCAAAATTAAAATGACAGATACATTGCCAAACAAACGAGTGGTTTATGTAACTATATATAATGCTCAATTCCAATTGATACTCAAGTGCCCATCATTCCACATAAGCGTCATTTCCTCCTTTTTTAACTTACAGTAACATCATGAATATGTTCATTATCTTTAGTATCACCTTTACATGTGGTTTTATTGGAAATGTTATTTCAAATGCCAATCCTCTTCTGTATAAAGCCATTTTCAATTTTGGTGATTCTATAAGTGACACTGGAAATGCTGCTACTTGCTACCCATCTAGGGATGATAACAACCCTTATGGGTCAACATACTTTAAACATCCATCTGGACGTATGTCGAATGGACGATTGATCATAGATTTTATAGGTATATGACCCTATATTTTTTGGGTAGCTTAAATAAAATTTACTTGATAGAAAGGGAATACAAACAATATATTGGTGATCGAAGAAAATACTAACCTATAGTTGTTTTAATTGTAGCTGAGGCGTATGGGTTACCAATGTTGCCAGCCTATCTGAATCTTACCAAAGGCCAAGACATTAGGCATGGAGTAAATTTTGCATTTGCCGGTGCAACTGCACTTGATATGGACTATTTCATACAAAAAAGCCTCAATGCACCATCAACAAATAATTCATTAAGTGTTCAACTTGATTGGTTTAAGAAGCTTAAACCTTCCCTCTGCAAAAATAAAAAAGGTTTTACCAACACCTTTAGTAATTTTTTTGCTATATACATGAAATTTTATCAATATGACTTACAACTTTTATTCCCTTCTATGATAGAGTGTCCATAACTACTTCAAAAAATCACTATTTCTAGTGGGAGAAATTGGTGGAAATGATATTAATGCACTTATCTTATCACGTAAAAATATTACAGAACTTCGTGAAATAGTTCCCCTAATTGTTGAAGCAATTAGCAATGTCGTCACTGTATGTCACATCAAATTTAAGTATTGAAATGTTGGCTTCAATTTTGATTATAAATATGATTGAGCAGTTCAAGATTGATTAGAAATTCAATTTTGTTTTTGTTTCTTTTAATTTGCAGGCATTAATTGAAGAAGGAGTAGTAAAGATAGTGGTGCCAGGGAACTTTCCAATTGGGTGTAATTCTGCTATCTTGACAATAGTAAATAGTAGTAACAAAGATGACTATGATCAATTTGGGTGCTTAGCAGCATACAATGTTTTCATTAAGTACTATAATTGGCAGCTTAAACAAGCCATAAAGACACTAAGACAAGAAAACAACCATGTGAAGATAATATATTTTGATTATTACAATGATGCCAAACGTTTATTTCAAGCACCACATCAATACGGTACGTTGTGTTTTTATTTTTCTTGTACTAGATGAGCAATTTTATTATGATTTGCTCTTACCTTATGCTTTATTTATGTAATATATTGCAGGCTTTTCTTTTGATAAGAATGAGACCTTAAGAGCATGTTGTGGAAAAGGTGAACCTTACAACTTCGATGTACATATATTTTGCGGAAGCCCTGCTTCAATGGTTTGCTCTGACCCTTCAAAACACATAAATTGGGATGGAGCTCACTTTACTGAAGCAGCTTATAGGTTAATAGCAAAGGGACTAGTTGAGGGTCCTTTTGCTATTCCTTCTCTTAAATCTCCTCTTTTCAAGATAGCTTAACATTGACACAAGCATTAAGGGAAGGTTTAATTTGATAAATTCAAAATTATGATCTGTGTTTTTATGCAAGTTTTTGTACACAATGACACCATCAAAGAACATAGCTAGAACAGAGATCTTGTGTTGTTGTTGCTAACAGTAATTCTCTTTATTCTCAGTGGACAATTTGTCGTAATTGTATTACACAATTATAATTTGTATGTTTCGATGTACTACTAGAGGACATATACAACAGAAATTCGACATAAAAAAAATTGGAATAAATGTTTTTCCTAACTTTCATCCCATAACCCCGCATCCGGTTTTATTATTTAAAAATTCAAAAATTAACACTATGATACTGTATATAATTATCTTCCAGAATAGTAAAGAGGATCAACCAAACATTAAGGAATATTAGAAATATTATAAATTTCAATTTCATTGGCTATTAGATGGGGAAGGAAGCCTACTATAGTGCATGAACACCAATTACTTGAACTTTTTGATCAATTTATGCTAGATTTACAATGTATTTATCCAAACAGGTAGTTCTCGAATTAATTTTTGATTTTTTTTTTTACACGATGCTATACATAATCTTTTATGTTACTTAAGATGCAACTCTACATGTAATAATGCAAAACGTCATTAATAGTTGCAATTTTCTCTATTCATTGACATTTATTTGAATTAGTTACATCATATGTTGCGTTCTTATATACATACAGCACATTTATAGTGAATTCACCACTAGAGCTTTCATCCCTTTCAGCATTATGCAAAGAGAAAACAAAACAGCAAACACAAAACATCAAAATTTATGTAAAACCAATTAACAACAAAACAGCAACTCAAACCCTGCATTCATCAACAACGAGTCTTGATTGCTTCTGGAGGATGCCCGAACATCTTCCCCTCCATTACCTTTTAGAGTCAAGATCCAAATGTGCTAGCTATTCCCTCTGCCTTCAAATTTAATCTGCACAATAAATTAAGAAGAAAAAGAAAATTCACATTTTAATCCTCGCATAACGGTTTTGTATGTGTTCGTATCTTTTTTCAAGGGCAATATATAATGATCACGATTAGTTTGAAAGGACTTGGCATTATTATAATACTCATTCACATGGCATTAGCAATCACGATTAGTTATTAGTTATTACAATCATATAGTATTGTAATATATGGGCATGCCTTTGACGGAAACCTCAGCATAAGACTTTTGTCTTATAATCTGTGATGGTATTAATTAATATATAAACCATTTTTCTTATAATTTGCTAAAATATGACAGTCACCTAATCACATGAATTGAATTGAGATCATTGGAAATTATATTCTTTGGTAATATAATTCACGCCGGGATTAGTTAGGTATTTAGGTGAGAGGCTTATGTCATGGCAAAAATCTCCAATAATAATATAAAAAAAAAACTGTGCCAACGAGGTAAGAAGAAATTTCATTCTAAATAACTGTAGCTGAGGGTGCTCCTGATTTGGGTGTGCTCCTCCCAACGCACGTAGCACAGTAGCAGGGGGCTTCGAGCACAATTAGTTTCCGTTTTTTTTTGGTTGAGATTTTTGCCAACCCTTCCTCCTTCCATCCCCGTCGACCTTGAGGCTATGCCTTTCAAATCCTACAGATGTTTTTAAATATTAATTTAATTAATAAAACAACAATTTAATTATGCAGCACACATGTCGCCTTACTAATTTAGGTGGCAGCTGCTGATGTGTCTAAGTCGTAGTCACATCAGCAGTTAACAGTTCAAAGTTAACAATAAAAACTAATTGTCTTAACAAAAAATTAATAAAGGGTCAAAAGTATTTGAAAAATTTATAAAGGACTAAAAACAAAACTCGTTATATTTTGAGGACTAAAAACATATTTAAGTTTATATATTTTAATTAAAAATTAATTATGTCTTAAAACGAAACTCAAACATAGAATAATGAGCGTGTATATTAGTTGTTACTTGTTTTAACTAGTGATTTCGATATTTAATTTTAAAAAGCATAGTTACATGCGTTACAAACCTATTTGAATATGAAAATTCTATAAAAAGAACTTTATAACTCGTCAAAAACCTATCTAACTTAAATTGAATTAATTGAATGTCCAATATAATATTTTTTTTGGTGAATCCCAATGTAATATTTGAATATTGAAACTCGAAATCTTAAACAAAGGAAAAAACAAAAAACAAAAACCTTTATGTTGTTACGAGCACAATGTAAAACCCAATCATTGTCCAGGATGATTGAACTATAGATGAATTTATTTATGGCACTATCAAGCCATTTATCACACTATCAATTACTTCCAATTTGCGAGGCTTACATTCACGTAAGAATATTATTTCACTTTCACAACATTCATTATTGTAAAGATTTTAATTTATTTTATTTTATTTATTTTAAAAATATTAATCATTTTAACTTTTTTTTTATTTCTTGTGTTTTTACTAGATGAAATAAAATTTTATAGAACAAAAAATAATATAATTAAATAAATGTATATTTTCTAAAACTAAAACATTTTATATTTTAATAATTTTTACATAATACTTTAAAGGAAATTATTTTTGAAAAGTAATTGCAATGATGGGTGACTATGGACAGTGAATAAACAACCTACGATAAAAGCCCAAACTCCTAAAAAATGATGGCATTCGACTCGTTGAAACACATTTTTTATCGTTCGAATATACAACTCGAAAAATGAGATTCTTATTTTCTCAATTAAACATTCTCAATATTTTTTCTATTCTAGTTTTTGGATGTACATTCACACCTTATCCCTTAACTAATCAAATACTTCTCTCAATAATCTCAAACTACCATTTTTTTATTTTTATTTGTAGACTTCTTAGTAATTGTGTATCATTTTCGATCAATCTTAACTCTTTTATTTATATTTCTAAATTGAATTTCAATATATCTTTTAAAAAAAATCATAAATTAAAAATAAATTTATATCATAATTTAACTTATTCATTATAAATCCAAAATAAAAATTGTATATTCAAATTATTTATTTATTATAAATTTTAATTATAATATAATTTATATATTAAAAAAATATCTATTTATTATAAATTTTAATTAGACAAAGATATATTTATCTTATACAATGTACAAACTAAAATATTCTTACTTCAATGATTCAAAATCACATTAAAGTTTAAGTTAAATAAACCAAAAATATATTTCATATAAATTTCTTGTCCTTCATAATTATTTGTACTATCTAATAGTAGATTGAATAAAATATCATTTTTTAAAAACTCAGAACACTCAAATTTATGTCAAGTTTGCTTATCGTTTAGAATAGGAAAATTCTGGACATACACCTCATTTTTTGGATGTATATAGGTAGAAGAAAGAGAGATAGGGAGAAAATAAAAAGAGAGAAAATGATAAATAATGTAATGAAAAGAAAGAGAGAAATAAAAAAAATGAAAATAAGATAAAAGAGAAAATATATGCATGATAATAATAACTTTTTAGAATATGAGACACATTTTTGCCATGCAAAAGACTTTGCTTTTTTTATTTTATTTTATTTTTTAGCTGACATTTGCAATATGATCATGCTAAGGGGTAAAAAGAAAGTCAAAGAAAAGACTTCATTAAAATACATAAATTTACCTTTATATTATAAATTAGAATAGATAATTTAAAAAATAAAATTTTTACTCTCTCAAATATTTTCTTTTTTTCTCTCCTTTAAATATACAATTTACACACTATCTCTACAACTAATCAAAAAATTTCTCACAATTACCTCAAACTAGGTCATTTTATCTTTATCTTTATATTTGATCTTAATTGTCTAACTCTTTCGATCCACTTTTTTATCTCTACCTCTAAATTAAATTTCATTTTTTTAAAAAATATATCAATAATTAAAAATAATCTTATATTATAATTTAAATTATTTATTGTAAATTGAAAATATAATTTATATTTCCAAATAGTTACATTTTTTAAATTTTGATTATAATATATATATATATATATATATATATACATATATATTTAATAATATTTATTTATTATAACTTATAAGTTTTAATAATATAAAGATAAACATTTATCCTATACAATATTAAAATACTAGTTATCTAAAATTAATGCATTCTGCTAAGTAACTACTCTCCGGGCAACCTCAAACTCAAATTGACTTAAGTGTTCATTGGACCAACTCCAAAACATGACCTTAGAATGAAAGGATCGATGGATGTTAAAGGAGTAAGAAAATAGTAAATCCAAAGCACACATTCAAGACTTCAATACCCTAAAAAATGAAGAAGAAGAAGAAGAAGAAGAAGAAAGAAACAACAACAACAACTAACTAACTAACCTTCTAGAGAGAAATCCAGGCATATTGGGGTTCACACGGCAGATTGACACAAGATCAAGGTCTCGTGAATACCAGAGAGGTGGTTTATCTTATGTATCATCTTCTACAATTTCTCAATTTATCAAATCTTAACTACATGACCAAGCACGATAAAGATAAGTGGACTCAAAACCACACTCAAACTCTGTCCCAAAACCCTTCGAGCAGAAAATTTGATAGACAAGTTCGCACATTCACGTACAAGCAAATAGATTTAGGGGATAGCATGATAACTTGTACAAAGAAGGAGGACAAATTCACAGACAAACAAATTCGCACATCTCAATTTGACGATTAAGATGCAAATAACTCGTAACCAATCAAGGAATCCGAAATAGAAGGAGATTGAGGGCAGAAATCATGAACCTAGATAGCTAGATCCAATATGAGAAAGATACTTTGGCACTACAGCAATGGAGACAAAGGAGCCGCAATGGAAACCTGACATAGAGAGAAAAGAGAACGAGAATGATACAGGAGGAGGAGTGTATTTTAAAACATAAACTTGAAACCTTTTTTTTGGTTTTGAAAACTGACCCAAAACTGTTTTCAAAATGAGTTAAAAACCATTTTAACACTAATTTTGTCAAACAAGTTTTGTTTTAAAAATTACATTTAAAAACTGAAAACTGAAAACTGAAACTCACAACCACCCCAAACAAGGCCTTAACTTAGTTGCATATGATAGAAAGCACTAATTGCTTAAAATTTGCTTCTCTTCCTTTTCCTCCATTGTTAAGTACATAGATTTGGCACCCAAACTAACAAAAAAACCCTTAATCTTGGCTTTTCTTTTCCCCTCGTAGATGACCAACTAGGGTCTTAACCTAATTTGCCACCTAGTGCCTACATGAATCAATTATCAATTTATCATCAAGAGCTACAATGGTAGGAATTTGGATATGATTAACAAAATATTTTATTCAGCCATAAGCAGCACAAGACTTGCTCTAATAGTTCCTTTTCCTTTTGTGCCTGTGTGTGAAAATATATAAAAAAGGATATTAAAATATGGAACTTCTTTCATGGAGCAATCAATCAATAGGGAAGAACATTAGACTTCCTAAAATGCTAAGTGCTAAAAGAAGGAAGATACTCATAGAATGAAAAGGGCTTCCAAAAAGATTTTGCTTCTGGAATACTTCTTGGTTATGTATTTAGCAATGAGTTGAATTCCACATGATCTTTCAATCATTTATTTACTCAAAAATACAATGGAAAGTAAAATTGTGAGGAAAATAATGAAAGTTGACTGAAGAACACCCTATCTTGGTAACTAAGATAAATCCAATATTGTCTTTTGCAAATAAATTTAGTAGTTTATATTAACTATGAAAGTAATGACAATAATTGCATCAAGACAACTGACAATCAAAGAATAGAATCTATCATCCATCCAAGAGAGCGAGTAGTTTTTTGTTACCTTGATACCTTAAGTTGTTGGGGGGAAAAAATAATAGCTTTAGTGTTCAAATTAAATGTGTTACGGTCTCGGAGTGAAAAGAGTGCTACGAAAGCAATGTATATCAGGTCAGTCTCAAAACAGTAAGTCCCTGCAATGAAAATACATAATAACAGCAGATATACAATGATAGTAGGATACAAAGAATGGTAAAGTGAGGTTTATTTTGTAGGCGCATGCTAGGGTGGGCAAGCTCATCAATTTCTCAGCATACGAAACTTTTTTAAACCATTAGATCACTTTACTTTTTAAATCAATGGCCAATAGTTTTCTCTTTTTTCTTCTCTTCTTTTTTTCTCTTTTCCCCCTCAATTTCCTCGATTTTAGCCTTCTTATTCGTCATTCTTTGAAGACCGTCCAGTAAGACGCGATCAAAGACCATCCAGATGAACAGACCGAAGACGATCGTCTAAATCTCCAGTATTCATATATTCAAACGACTGAGTTTTTTATTATGAACATCAATCATGTCTATCCGCCTTGAAACCTACACAGTACCACTCCAATGAGCTAACATTCAAAACAGTTTGAAACATCAACATCAAGTCAGTACAAAAGCACAGCAGAATGGGTAAAGCAAGTCAACTTATCAAGCCGACAAGACAGATGAAGAAAGTTCAGAAGAACAGATTGTCAGTGCAGCCTTGAAACTTCTATTGTAGTGCAAGTTTTCAACTGCCACGCCTGACTTTTCTGAAAAGATAGTCTGCACGCGCCTCATCACGTGAAGAGACAAGATATCTGTAACGGATCTCTTTCCTGAAGATCGTATATATATGCGCATCAACAAAAAGCAAAACAGAGAACTGAGATAGGTGGATTTTTGTTTAAAACAACAACATATACTCAAGACCTCCAGGGACGTGTCATTTTTTTGTAATATTTCAAAGGATCCTGAGTCTAAGTTTAAAATCCTCACTACGTGAGTCGATCTTTTCCAAATTTTTTTCTGGCGTTGTAAAGCTGGAAGGCTTATGGAAAAGATACTGGGTTAGCATCTGGGTAGATTGCGTGTAAAGCCTGAAGAGGCCCGAACAATCTTGACCAAAGTTGTTAGTAGAAACCTTAGGTGAAGAGACTGACGTAGAGGTTAAGTGAACCAGTAAAGTTTTGTTTGTTTCTCTACCCTCGCTTAAAACGTTTGTTTGATCTACCTTTTTCGAAAAGTTTTTTAAACGCACATTCCCTTCTTGTGCTCTATTTCAGGCACGACTTCTTTTTCCATCCCCTTCTTCTCTCTCTCCTCTGCCATCCTCCCTCTGCAAATCTGACTTCCCCTACCACTCCTCGCATTGACAAAGCCATCAAAAGCACATATGAGAAAGATTTGCATATCTGAGTATGAAGAGGAAGAAAGATATGAGTTTCGCTACCACTCTTGTAGATCGACACTGCAAACTGTGGCCAAATGCAAACGTGAAAGGGTGAAGCGAAGATGAGAGGGTTTTCTGCACTAGTGACTATGGTTATGCGGGTCGTGAGGCATGTGTATGAGAGTGCAAGAGAGAGTGTGATGCTTTTCGACGACAAACAATGATACACTTTCAGATGCTCTTGACGGTGGCCCGGAAGTGCAGGGATGCTTTGCGGTGGCGCGCGTAGCGACGACGATGGAGGACGCAAGATGATGGTGATTGTTGGAGATGGCCAGAAAATGAGGAGAACAGGAGAAGAAAAAAAAAAGGGAAGAGAATAGCTCTGTAGATTTATGGTGTCTAATTCTCGGCGGTGAATGATGTTGTTAGCGGTGGTTTGAGGTTTGAATTCATGGAGTTGCCGGGGTGAGAGAGGGAGAGAAAAAAGGAAAGAAGGAAAAAATAAATACAAAAATGCCGTTGCCAAAAAATCGCCTTCAATGGTAGTGCACGGTGGTCCACGGTAGTGTATTCCCCTAAGAAGGGTTATTGCTTGAAGGAGGGTTAAGGGTAAAACGGGAAAAAGAAGGAAACAAAGAAACAAAGAAAAAAATTTAACCATTAATTTAAAATGAAATAAATCTAATGGTTCCAAATTTCTTTCCCATGGTGAGAGACTTGATGAGCTTGTCCAACCTAATTTTGCATGGTAAAGTAAACTTCACCTTGTGCTAAAAGAAATGAATAGAACTTCAGTAAAGGTGTCAAAGGAAATCAAATTCCATTGTTTAAAGAGTGAATCAATTCAATTTGATTTATTGTTTTACTGATCTAAAAAAATATACAACTTAGCTCAACTCATCACATATTGTGAGTTAAGTGAATTGGCTCACGAACTGACTCACTTAATTTTTAAAAAATTAAATAAAAAATACAAAAAATATATAAAATATATAAAAACCTAACAACATAGTAATTCATAATAACAACTCAAAAATAAGAAAATGAAATAAAATAGAAATATCACGAAAATTTAAAACAAAAATATGGAAAAATAAATTTAAAAATTTTAGAAAAATAAAAAATGAATTAATATCGGTTGACTTAACCCACCTAAGTTGATCCACCTCAACTCACAAGTTAAGTAAGTCAGGCCAAATCAACTCACAAAAAAGTGAAATAACATTTTTTTCCCAACTCATTTTAGCCTATGAGTGGGTTGACTCAGAGGCTAAAACTCACTTTGACACATTTGACAATGAGGTAGTATTTAATTAGAGAATTTTAAGTTTCTAAGAAAATTGAAATGCACCTTCAATTAAATTCCTATCATTTTCAAAATATTTTATTTAAATAAAATAATTCAAATTTTTTAATTTCAAATTCTTTGTTTAAATTAAATAATTCAATTTTCATCAAATATAAATTTTCATTTTTAAATATTTATTCAAAAAATTGATATTTCAATTTAAAATTTTATCAAAAACAAACATTACCCAATTTTTAAATAACAAAAAACTTAACAAATAGTTTGAGAGTTGGAAAATTTTGCAAAAACTTAAATAATTAATTATACCATTTTTCATAGATAATCAATAGCTACAAATCAAATATTAAGTACTTGATATTCTTATTTCAACATAATCTATAATTATGAAAATACCATTTAACAAAAAAAAAAAACATTTGTAACCTTTTATTAATAATAAAAGTGTAAATTTGTATCTTATCACTAAAAAATATATATTTGCTAATGGATAAGGATAGAAAGAGGTGTGTAAGAGACAAAAGGAGGAAGGGAAAGAGAAAGATACGAAAGAGAGAGGAGGGAAAGGGATGAAGAGGTAAGACTAGAAAAGGGATAGAGAGGGAAAAGGAGAGAAAGAGATTGCAAAAGAGAGATGGAGGGAAAGAGGTACAGAAGAGACAGAGAGATGTGCAAAAGATAGAGGCAAAGAGGGAGAGAAGAAGAGAGGCGTGAACAGGGTTAGCCCTAGACTTAGTCTAAAGGAACGATGGCCTAGGGCTTAGGGCTAAGAAGAACCCAAAAAATTAAAAAGAAATGTCCAAATAACTGCACGCATGTTCTTTTTCTATATTGTTTTGTGTTGCTTTCATAAATGAATTGAAATCATTATGTCATTTCATGTCTTATTTTCCATATCCAAATTAAAATGTGAAAAGTAATGAGAAAGTATCACTCTATTGGTTGTTAGTTTTTTCTTTCCTATTGTGTTACATTCATAAATTCATGTTAAATGAATTAAGGTGTTCATGTCATGGGTTGGAGTGCTTTGGCTTTAGGGTAAAATAAAATTCCAAACGGTCATTTTTAATTGAGTTGGTTTGGTTCAAGATTTCAATTTTTTTAGCCAATTCGAACCAAACCAATACGATTAAGATCATGTTAGTTTGGTTTAAGTCATAGGTTATGATAAAATTAAATAAATTACTATATTTTTTATGTTTTTATCTTTACTTATTATCTATTTTATATAAATATTTAAATTTATATTAATGAAAGGTAAAAGTATTCCTTATTCTTTAATGACTAATTATTTATTTCATTTCATATTTACTTTTTTTATAATTATCACTATATATATATATAATTTCTTTACTCGAAATATAATTAAATAATTAAATAATAAGCATGACTAAATTAAGACACTTGGTAACATTAAATAAGATCATAAGATCAAAATGAATGAAAAAAAAAAGAAGACAAAAGTAGAAGAAAATTTAAAATTCTAAAGTCTAAAGTGTATTAATCTAAAAGTTAAAAATAATTGATCTAAGGGTGATCAAGAATACATGACCTAACCGTAACCCAAAAAAATTGATGTAAAAATAAGCTTCTCAGGCGGGTCTATTCGGGTATCAGGTTAAATTAATGAAAAAATCAATTAAGAATGGATAACTTCAGGCGAATGTGGGTTGGAGAAAAAAATTCCATCGAAACTAGCATGTGACTAAATAAGTATATGTATGTGAAATATAATCGTTGCTTTCTTTGATTATTTGTTAGAGGCAATTATAACCATCCATTTTAAATTAAGCTGACTTCCACATTTTGCCAAATATCACTTTATGTCACACTATCACTATCACATGTTCAGACTTCATAGTATTGAGCAATTCACCACTAAACATGTTCAACACATAGGGCAACGGGACTGTACCATTTCTCTCACCTCTCATTCACACGTTCAAGTGTTCAACATAAACATATTACCCATTTGTTTTAGTTTTGTATCATTTATAGTCTGCATTTCATCTTCCTCTCAAAGAAGAAATAACTCCTCCATCTCAATCTCCAAACAACCATCATTTTCTCACACCGTCTTCACTTTGTTAGCCATGAATAGGAAGGGTGTCAGTTTTGCTCTTCATTTTCTTCACCATTCTTGCTTTTCATTATTCTTTAGTATGGATCATTGTTCTTATCCAACACGTGTAATTGTTCCTTGTTTGATTTAAAAAGGAATCATGGGACAATACAAATAAAAAGAAGATGGACAAGACAAAAACTCACTTTTTTGTTACCTAATAAACTATGGGATTTACTTTTTATCCAAAGTACAAAATACTCAAAAAATAAAAATACTTATTTTTATTTGACATTTAATAATTATAATATTTTTCTCTTTCTTGTCTCTCCCCCACCACCATCGTCACCATCACTGTCGCCATTATCGCCACCACCACCACAATGTCGTTGCTACCACCCCACCACCACCACTGCCGCTACCACCATCGTTGTCACATATTTTGCTTGTGTTGTCCATTATTCACCAGCAATGCACATAATAAAAAATTGTCCTGTAACTTAAGTATTTATGTTGCATTGTATCTTAATATGTATCAAATGCTCTTTTTGTCTCTAATTATTCCAGTCCCCAACTAACTATCTAATTATTCCAATGTTATAAAAACTGGCTCGGACCGGCCGATCGAACCGGTCGGACCGAAAACCAGACATATAACCGGTTCGAGCCAGTAATTGGATCGGATACGTCATCGACCCGGTTTGACTCGGTGGGTCAACTGGTCGAACCGGTGAACCGGCTGGTCGAATCGGTCAGTTGATCTGGACTAGTTCAAAAAAATTATTTTTTTAAAGTGTTAAACGACGTCGTTTTAACTATAAATATTAAAAAAAATAAAAATTTTGACTTATAATATAATTTACATATTTAAAAATATTTATTTACTAATGATAATAATCACCAAAATCATAAATGCAGGTATGCGTATGACATAAATGCCTCTTGTATTAACATGAATGCATAATCTTCATTCACTTGTTCTTGTTTGTTTGTCCTTAATGCGTAACCTCTAGTCTTTTTACCCCCATCTTAAATATAATTGTCAATTGTTTATTTATTTATGGGTTACACATCACCATTAAAATTTAATTTAATAAATTTTATAGGTATGAAATTTACATGTCATGAATATTTTCAAATTTTTTAATAGAGACTGAGTCATGCGGTTCAATTAGTGACCCTCCGGTTCGACCATTGACCCAGTGACCCAGTGCCCTGACCGAGTCGATGACCGGTCCGAATTTTATAACACTAAATTATTCTACTAACTATTTACTGGGTATCTATCTATCATAACTAACTACTAATGGGGTTAACTAACATACCTCCATCTACTTTAAAGTAGCTTTCATAAAAGTCCTCCTATCTACACCCTAAATCTAGAAAGCATGATGCACTTTTACAGTGGAGTGACTGAGGATTTGGAACACTTCCCAAAGCATTACCCACAAAGGGGAAACAATCTGTTGGCCACAAAGGAAGAAACAGAGAAATTGAATGAAAATAGAAAGTTACAAATGTAAAATAGTCACAAGGTAGGAACATGACATAAATGCATCACCTCCATGGACACTAATGAAGTCATCATCTGATTCAGACTCCATAATGATAACTGAGTCAAACCAGGCATCCTCATGGCTTTTTCCAGCAAAATATAATTGTTCATCATGTTTATCAAAGGTAGCTATGTCAACCACATGAACTCCAATAAATCCAATGCCATAAGAACCATCATCAAAACTTCATGAAGAACAAAATAAATAACATAAATAACCAAAGCGCCAAAAAAATGGACACGTGTTACTCATTACAAGTCTCTTATCTCTAAATGGTTTTCATTCCAACAACTTATAGTGAGTAACTTGTATCCTTTTTTTTTTTTTTTACTATGGCACGTGGCTGACTGAAGCACCCTTCTCAAAGTCCAGGTGAATAAAACCAATGAGGGGAAAGTCTCCCACATGGGTTCCAGCATTGCTAAGCCTTTTCAAAGGTATGTCAGCAAGTGAAGTGGAAATATTTCCCTTACGCTATCTAGATATTTGTTTTCACTTTTATGAACATTACTCTTCCTGTTTTGTTGAGGCACGGCCTCCCATTGCGAAAGCTAATTTTTTTACTAATCCACCTAACATTGAATCTACATATATGATGCCATCTCACTAAAAAAGATTCAGGCACTGTTAAAATTTCCTTGACAAGAAAGAACCTGCCTGCCACACAAACAACCAAATTTACATCTGGAGAAGGAAACGCGGAAGAATAAACCAAATTCCAAAGGCAACCAAGACACATTCTCTGACTAAATTCAGAATCCTTCTTTACACACATATTCTTTAAGTGAAATCGAAAAATCTTTTTTTTCGTTCACAAAATTGCTTTTAAACCACCTGAAGAACAACACATTATGCACCAAACTCGATTACCAATCACATTCTCAGTGTTTAAAGAAGAAACAGATACTTTTTATTACGCAACTGAAGATGCATACAATATAGATGGATGATCCTCAACAACAGTGATATAATACTGCAAAGTGAAGTCAGGTCTTCCTGACTTTGCCTACAGGCTTAAGGGCCAGGGATGAGGTCTGTAGGCGAAGAATTAAATCTGCCATTCTACATATCCTGAGCATTTCCGCATAAGACTTAAGACTAAGCACATGAAAAAAGGGTTAGAGGTCATTAGGATCTCTTAAAAGTCAGATCTAAAACTTGCATTTCCAGTAAACTTTTTGGGAACACCATTAACATTGACTTGGTGACAATTTGGCAGGAAAAATGAAAAGAGAGAAATTATATCTTCACATCATTTATGAGAATTTAAAACTATAATATAAATACCTCACCACAATATCCACTCAATTACCAAAAATAACTTAGAATAGACCTTATATAAGTTATTTCATATCAATATCAGATGTATATCTATAATCAGATGAGTATGGAAAATTTTACAATGTCCGCCAGGGACTCTAGCATAAGCATTGGCAATGAATAAAGTGGCCGGTGAGATAAAATGAAACTCCCTCTGCACCCCCAAAGAGAGATGGAAAATACTCATTCTTTGGTTCCTGGTAAAACTTCCCCATAATGGTGCACAAGGAGCAATGGAGGTCCTCAATTAGGTTCGAATGTTCCATTAAGTCCACATCCCTCTTTTGTGAGAGAGAACGATGCCTCCTCAGGATTTGAAGGTCAAAATGCAATCATAAAGCATGCTCCTGATGAAGACTTGTGTAAAGGTCAAAAAGCTATCTAAAATTGCACCAAGAAGGGTTAACCTAGGGCCAGATTCCACAACAAACCAAGAGACCAAGTATAATGAAACATGAATTCCCAGCAAGCTCACAATGCCTCCTTGAGATGGAAGGTTCTAGCCATGTTCCTAGCATGATCATATTCATTGAGGTCAACAAGTATTTTCTTTACTCGACGAGCTAGACAACTTGTGTCACTCTCTGGCACATTTCTTCTCTCCAGAATCCTTCCAAGCGACAGCACATAAGTCACCAGAGGCTGCAATTTGCGGCTACAACATGAGAAGGACAGGGAAATATTAGATTGCTGACAAAAAATCATAACAAAGTAATAAAGGTAATACTCTCTCATTGTGCATATAATAAGACATAGCAAATGACATCAAATTAGAGTTAAATGATTTCATAACCATTAAGAAGCAACTTTATTGTGATTATCATATCTTAAGCCTACATCCTCTACTCAAATTTCCACCAATCCTATTAACCTCACTGCATGTACGAACTTAATAGTAGCCCAATTGCCCGTACAATACCCATTTTGCCTCAAGATAGTATACCAAACTGGCAGTAATGTGATTCAAATGAGTCTCAAGAATGTGCATAATGTCTTTTCAAAAGAAACAAATGTAATAACCAACGTCATAACAATTTAACAAAGTACCATCAACATACTTTCTGTCTCCGATGACACTTGGACCAGCCCAAATCCCAGATAGGGAAGCAATAATTCGTTCTGTTCTTGTTATTGCATCTTGAACATTTTCTGATATGATTCTTAAGTGAGGTAGAACTTTTCCGCACAAAAGCTCATCTAGAGCAAACTTCTCTAATACTGGCATTGAAAATACATCCTTCCACAAGCAAATATTTCTCAACAATCGAACAGACACACCAAACCGATATGCTGCAACTCGTGCAGCATCTGGAACAGCAGCTAGTACTGGTGGACTCCATGTTGGGATCTACAAAGTAGACAAGATGAGAAATTTATCATCAAATGCTTCATAATTTAAGTACCTCCAATACAAGCCCAAAATGGTAAAAAGAATCACCATGCACATCAACAGAAAATGAACAAAGCAGATACCTATATGTGCAGAGATTTTTACTTTTTAAGATAAAATAAGATACATGAAGCTGTACTTCTAACTAGTAAATGCAAATGTTGGTTTTCACAGCATACCGTAAGATTAGCAACAGCATCAGCTAGGCGTGTTCGAATGGAAACTAGCAAATCGGCAAGAGCTTCACTTTCATGAGACACATGTTGCACAATCAATTTTGTAGCAGCAATAGCATTCACTGTTTCCTGTTGACTAAGGATGTCCCAGCAATGGGAAATTTCATAGTGCAGAATAGGAAGTGCAACCTTTTCCACCAAGTTTGGGACAAGTTCAAGGTCAGCATCTCCATCATCATGAACAAAATCTTTTCCATCTTCAGGCAAACCATAAGTGAACAACAATTTATACCTGAATATTAAGAGAGAAAAACCCAATACATTATAAATTGACGGAAGGTAAAAGATACTCGCATAATATGCATCTATATATAATCAAGCTATGGAGTGCAATTAAGTGGCTAATAAAAAACAAGTCTGTGCCAATAATGCCTCTGAAAAGTTTCAAGAAAGAATAGTAACACACACAGAGGAATAGTTCCATACCATTTCATCTCTTGAAAATCTACACCCTTGTGAAGTGGGTCCCACCTCAGGAGTTCCAATCTTACATATGGAGAGAAGATCAGTGGAAGACTCAATGACATATAAGCATCTTTATAGCTTGATGAATACTCTCTTTTCCATTCTTCCATTCTTCTTTTGACCACGGATAATTGACCATATTCCTCGGAAGCATCACTGAAAATCTCATCAGCAGCCTGCAGCACCAAATCACGTTGGGACTGATATGCTTGGCTCTCACTATCACTCTCATCAGTGCTTGATTCACCCTCTATTTTATGATTATCCAATTCCATGGATGCAAGCTTATTAGAATCAAATGCTTGTGACCTCTTGCGTTGACGAGCCTCAGCCCTCACTTTCATATTCATCCGTTTCTCAAGATTTAGATCTCTACCAAATTCATCTAATTTCACTGGCAGATCTCTTTGTTTTCTTACAGCAGCAAATGCTTCCCGAGCAGCACTTTTGGCAGCTTCTATATTGTTACATTTCTTGCTTAAAACTGACATTGCAGCTTTTACAGCTGCTTCTACCTCAATCATTTCATCATCATTGTTAGTGGCTCTTCTTTCAAAAATGGCTGATGCACGATCTTCATGAAGTTTCTTCATCTGCTCTTCGAGTTCCTCAATGTAAAATGCTTTATGCTGAAGTAAAAGTCATAGCATAATAGATAACTTTAGTTACAGCCTAAATAAATGATACCACACATAAAAGCATTTGCAATGACAAGCAGATAACTACGTTTAAGTTTTAAATATCCGGCAATAAGAAAATACATATTCTACAACATTATTAGAACTTAGAAGTACCACTGTCATGTTTTTCAAGGGGTTTATAGCAAGTAGTCAATCCCACGCAATAGTGCCGCTATGGCTGTGTTGCGTTGTGGCCCCCTGCTGCTTCTGAGTGGCGTGCCATACAGCAGTTTGTGTTGCGGTTATAGCAGCACAAATCATGGCCACTTTCACATGAAACCACAGCCATCTTAACCATTTTCGACAATTTATAACAATGATTAAAACATGTTTCACAGATGCCTGCCTCACTATCTTTTTACACTTTTCTTTCAGTACTTAATTTATTAGAGAGAATAAAGAAGTAAATACAAAGACAAGGATATGACATGTCCTCAAACAAAACAAAGAAAATTAAGCTCATCATTGCATTAAAGCTTCCTTGTCTCCTGCATATATATTAGGTAGACTCCCTAAAAGCTAAAATGAAACTATGCAGGACCAATTCTGTCCCATAACAGATCAAAGGACTAAGAAAATTCTTCAAACCATGAATATTTCACTCTAGCAAAATACACCATAAAACTTTATAGGTAGCCTATCTCCATAAAGCATTCCACCACCATAAAGCAGCATCAGCATAGGTACCTCATTATCACAAGAGAAAACATAGAAGGATGTACAAAAGAAGAAAAAGAAGCAAAACTAATAATATGAGAGTAAAAGAGAACTTAAAGCAATAATATAGTGAAACAATTGGAACCCAATCTCACTTTATATTTAATTATGAAGGAATACAAGGAACAAGGAAGACAGAAGAATACAAGAAATACAATTACCTGTAAAAAGTCACATATATTTGTAACATAATTTCGGAGCTTTTGCATAAACCTGTACTTCTCATCAGCTACCACTAAAGAGTTTTCAAGAGCAGTAATGTTCAAAAGGGAGGCAGACAAATTTTCATCAGTTTTACTCAATGATGACATTGTTCTTCCATGAGATTCCTGTCACAAAGCAAATTAAAAAAAAAAATTGAGAAATTAAGAAAACATATCAATCCACTAAAAGATAAATTTTTATACATTTCATGCCAGAGCAAGTACCATATCCAAGGCAACAATTAGCTTATTTGAAAATATGTAATTATCTATCCCTATGCAGTATAATTGTGTGGAAGAGACTCCACTTGACCCAATTAAGCACAAACATGTTTGGATGGGCAAATGTTAAACGCATATTATTGGTCCCTCCACAAAAGTGCAGATCCTTTTTCTTTTCGTCTCCAATATGTTACAATCCTCTGGAAAATGAGTTGGAAGTCTGCCGTCTGCCCACATTCTTTTTTTAAATGTAATTAACAACAGAATTCATCTGATCAACTGCCAGGAGTCCCTCAACCTCAACTTGGCTAATTCTGACCATAATAGCACTACACTATAATGACTTCTAACAAGGAAAACCAAAGACACATATACCTAGATGGTGCAAATATCACAAAAAAAAAAAAATTCAATTTATAGACTCCAAAGTTACACATCTGATACACTTAACGGCTCTAACTTATTTTAATCTAATCAATAACAGTGTAAACATCATCACCAAAAAATAATGATAATAACACTGCAAGCATCATGTACACAAGAAGATAAGCAAGATCACAAATTTGACAAGTAACAACTCAGCCTGACACACTGCCAATTTGGGGACATGATAAACATAGTCCATACCTTAAGCCTCCTCACATTCTCCAGCAAAGCTTTTCTAGCAATCTCGGCTTGCTGCAACATAGGCACAACATCCAACACCGGCAACGACTCAGTTGCTCCTCCAATGCTGGGACTCACTGATGCTGCTGCACTTGGAACTGCACCATACACAGCTGCTGCAGAGGGAACAACAAACTTGTGCTGCTGTTGAGCACCTTGCACGGCAGCAACATCAACCCTAGCAGATCCTTCATCCATTCTCTTCCCTAACCCTTTCCTAAACTGCTCTTCTTCCCACATCTTCTCCTCCTCATCCTCCTCCTCCTCCTCCTCCCCCTCCTCTCCACCCTTGAACCTCACATCCATTCTCCTCTCCTCCGCCTCCTCAAACACACCCTTCTTCCCACCTTCCACCTTCTCCCCAAACATCGCAATCCGGCCGCGAAACTCCGGCTCCTCGTCGCTCAGCCCCTCGGCGGCGCCGTGATTGCTCCCGCCGTCCAGCGAGATGTAATCCAGCGCGGCGGGACGCGCCTGCCGGAGGCGCTCCCGCTTCGCCCGGATGGCTCTGATGGTCTCTTCATCGGGGAAAAGCGAGTCCTCCCCGTTCTGAATGCCCACAGTAGCCAATTTGGCTTCAACATCTTTATGTTCCCCTTCGGAATCAGAGTCCCGACCCTGGGGCTCCGAAGCTAAGGGTTTGACGAGGCCCTTGAGGACGATGACAGGTTCGGAGGAGGGTTTGGGATCGGGGCGGGAGGAGCTGCTGCTGCTGGTGACCAAGGTTCGGGTGTTCTTCTGGAGCTCGCGGAGGGCTTCTTTGGTGTAGGTTCCGGCTTGGGGTTGGACGTTGGAAGGGACCGAAGGGGAAGAGGAATGCCCGATTCGGTCTTTGAGAGTGGTGATTTTGTGAGAGGAGGAGGGTTTCGTGGCGGTGGCGGAACGGTGGGGTTTTGAGGAGCGTGGACGCGGGTTTTCGTCGGTTTCCTCGTCGTCGGCGAAGCTGAGGAGCTTGGGGGCTTGGGGCTTCTTGGGCTTGGCGGCGGAGGCGGGTTTGGAAGGGAGGGTGGGTGCGGCGGAGGCGTCGTCGTCGTTGGACTCGGTGTCGCCGCCGCGGCGGCGGAAGTTGCGCGATTTGGCTGTGGACATGGTGGCCGTAGAGCGAGGGTTCCGGTGACGGGAGACAATGATTGAAGTGAAGGGTAGTAGACGGGCGGTGCTTCCAGCTATGATTATCAGATTCTGGCTAGGGTGAAGGTGTCAATCAAATTGTGAGGGAGGGAAAATCACCCAGTACAGAGCGTAAATTCGGTCCCAAAATCGTAATTTTCAGGTTTTGTAAGGACATGGTTGTGAAACTCGAAAATTTGCAGAAGAGTCCAAATAGACATTTTGTTTCAGGTTTAATTACCTTTTTGTCCTTATAGTTACTCTAATTTTACCTTTTTGTTTCTATAGTTGAAAATAACCTTTTTTAGTCTCTATATATATGCATTTTCGATACTAGTTTGGTCCTTGCTGTCAAGTGTGTCTTCACTCGATAAAAGAAAATCGTTACAAACAAAAATTGGCAGTAAAAAACCGCCACAAATTGATTTTTTTTGCCTTTTTTACTCAATTTGTGGTGGTTTAAAACAGTAGGGACCAAACCAGTATCGAAAGTGCATGTTTAGGGATTAGAAGGAATTATGTTCAACTATAGGGACTAAAAGGTAAAGTTCGTGCAACTATAGAGACCAAAAAGGTAATTAAACTTTTTGTTTCATGTGTTCTCAGTACGGCAAGCGTGAGAAGGGTTGGGAGAGGTTTATCCAACTCAAAAATTGGTTAGAGTCATTTACTTGAACCAAAATCCTACTCGATCAAGACTCGATAAATTAGAGACAAGATTAGGTCAATTCGACTTATTATCATAATATATTAACCTTAACATTTTGTATAGTTAAATCGTAGAATTAAAAAATATAAACTTAAATAAAGGTATATTTTACAATATATATTTCAAAATAAATAATGTCATTATAAATATAATACCATATTATAATAAATGTTATGTATTAAATTCAAAAATTCATTATTAATATATATTTATTCAACAAACTTAATCTTTTAAAAAAATATAGAATATTGGACCGGGTTGGGACAACCAAAAATATAACCCGAACTTGTCTACAAAATATACCAGGTCTAATTTCTAAAACCTGAATCTGTCAAAACCAACTTCGGGGTTAGAAGGACGGGTTGGGTCCTGCACACCCTCGGTTCTCAGTCTCACAATAGCAACAAGTTTAAATAGCATGTTTGTGTAGTCCCATAGTTATGGCTTCCACACCCACATTTATATTATTTAATCAAATAAATGAATAAAGGTTTTGTATCAAAAGAGAATATGTCATCATATAAATGTTATAAAGAGTTTAATTGCTATACACTATTAGTGTAAAAACTTTTACAATGTCAATCAAGCGAAAATCAACTTTAGTGTGACTTTTAGGGTGGTTATTATCAAAGTCAACAAACTTACCATACATGGTAGGTTGTGATTAGATTATAGTATAAAATTTCTTTACACTATCAATGGATAGTCTATTTGCTCATGTTATATATAAGTTGTTTCTATAATTATTGAAAAAATAAAAAATATTTTCATATAAATCATAAGTTTTCTTTATAAGTTACATATCCTAAATAACTCATTGAAATAACTTAAAGACGAATTATAAAATAAGTTTAAATAAATTATAAATAAATTCTTTCAAACACCCTATAAGACTATGTAGCAACTACTAACAAGATTTGTACGATCACTCACAATGCTATTTGAGGTGGGAATTTTATTGTTTATTTTATTGGTTTTATGTTTCAAGTAGTAAATTTGTCCTTGTCTGTGATGATGAGACTTTGTCATGGATATGGTACTTCCTAGAATGTTGTTGCCAACCTCTTTATCAAGAAGAAGAAGGTCCTCTAACACAATGGAAAAAGGAAGCCAAATGATAGAAAGAGGAATTGGAGTGAGACATATAAAGGGACAAGAGAAAGGCTAAAGAGAACATTATTGCAAAAGTTGTAGGTCCTAAAATTGACTATATGGGGTAGGATTTTAAGCTAATATCACTTCAAGCATGCAAAAAAGGTTGTCTAGCTATTATATTGACATTGCAGTTATTATGTGTATTAGTGACCAAATTGCGTTAACTTTTATGATGATAAGCATTAACATGCAAATGTAACATAATGTCTATACTATCATTAACTTTGAGTAAGGGTGTACATGATCTGACTTGTCTTATTAACTCAGTCCAACTTGGTGCTGATTTTGACTAGTTCGGATTTTGGAAATTAGACTCAATACATTTTGAGGATGAGTTCGAGTTATGCTTTGGTTCGTCTCAACCCAATCCAGTGTCATGAATTCTTTTAAAAAGTAGACACTTTTTGAATAATTGTATACTAATAATAAAACCTTTTTATTTAATAGATAATATTTTGTGAAACAAGACATTTTATTTATAATGCTATTATTTATTTTGAAATATATATTGTAAAATATACCTTAATCTAAGTTTTGTATTTCTTTTATTATAATTTTTAGCTATACACAATGTTAATATTGATATATTATGTCAATAAATCAGGTTGACCCTGGTATTGACCAAGTTGGATTTGAATTCAAATAAATAATCCTATCAAAATTTTCGGTCAGGTAAGAACAAAGGAAACTCATCCCAACCCATCTCACACACACCTCTAACTTTGAGGGGGAGATTGATAAGTGTATTGTCTTTTACAATGTTTTTTTTTTTCATATGTGGTTTTTTCCCAAAGACAACATGTTTGAGGTACAATCAAGTACAATACTATAATACCACTAAAATAGCTATCTAGCATAAAGTTGACAACAATTTCAACAAACATTTGGATCAACCACATTTGGTTTAAAAATCATAGTTAGCACAAAAATTAAAAAATAAATATAAGTCATTAGATCATATTTGAATGATCAAGAATAAAAGAGAAATGTACATTACTTTTTTAAGTGATTATGTGACTACTAACTAATTTTTAATCTTGACCATTCAAATATGATTACATGACCCTAATTTATAGTTCTTACATATTTTAAAATGAGTTGTTCTCACTATATATGTGTGTACTTTTACACTTACACTACTTATAATAACTTTTTGACAAATTTTAGGGTGGACCACCATTATAGGTGGTCTATCATGCACCATGATTAATAGCCGTTAGATTAATCAGGCTACACAATCTTATTCTAAGCCTTCTCACATCTGATTCCTCTCACCTTCTTCTCCGAGTCATCTAAGGTGAGTAAACATAATGAATGGACTAGGCTCCCTCATGTCGCTAAACTAGATCCTTCACCTCAGCGTGGGCCCACCCCTCTGCAATCGATCCTCCTCCCTAACCTTTAGTCCTTCACTCATATGCTCCACAATCGTTACAAGTCCAAAAAGGATCTTGAAGCGCACTCCACACACCCCGGTCATGTCAGTGTTGTTAAGGGAAACGTGCTCCTCATCATCGACGATATCATAGCCGTCAATTGGGTCGTCGACGACCTCCGCAGTAGCCTTATTCCATTGTAAGGTTCAATGATTTGAGTGAGCTTCTTGAAATTAAAGGAGAGTGCGGTTAGGGATAAGATGCTAGGTGTGGTGAGAGGAAATCTCGAGAGTTTCAAGTAGATTAGTGAGTTCAGTTGTAGGGAAAATTTCTTGCTGGGGAGAGCTAAGGGTTTCTTGAGAAGGAGGTCATCAGGAGAATGATGTCGCTATTGACGACACATTGCTATCGCCAACGGAGGAAGAGGCACCACATCCGGTCACCAAAGCAAGGACGTGGAATCTACGGACCTAGCAGGCTCCCTCAAAAGAAGGTGAGAGGGATCTAAAATGAGAAGGCTTAAAATAAGATTGTGTAGCCTAATTAATCTAACAACTATTAATTGTGGTGCACAATGGACCACCAAGTGGTCCACCCTAAAATTCGCCTAACTTTCCATAGAATATAAAATTAATTAATCTAACTATTGAATCATTTGCTATTATATTTCTAGTCATGTATATCAAATTTCGCATAAATTTGGACAATTTTTAGTATATTATTTAGCAATTTACATTTACTTATATTTCAAATAGCATATTATCCATTAAAATAAAACAATGTGATGAAGTAGCAATTAGTTTTTTTATTTGTGTGAATTTTATAAACTTGATTTACTTTATAAGAACTTTCGATTCAATGATTAGATTTGTTAATTTCATATTCTATATTAAGTTATTAAATGGTATAATAGGTACACAAGTTTGACACCTAGTGTGAATCAATCATATCCTTACACACACACACACATATATATATAGAGAGAGAGAGAGAAAGAGAAAGAAAGAAAGTGTATCAAGTGAAAGCATGACAGGTGAAAGAAGAAAATTTTGACTATATAATTTGAATAGATGGTTAATATTAAACTAATTAAAACAATCTTGCAATCTGTACATAGTTGTATAGTCCAAATTAACTCCCCATGTGTTTGGTTCCATATCCAAAGCTCAAAACTTGTGTTAAAAATGTGAAAATCTAAAGCTATTAAGAGTAGTTTTTGTCTTGAGCATAGAAAGTAGACGTAAATATTACTTGACACAATGCAGTTCCAAACACACGCTTCTCTCACCTTTCATTAGACATTCAATATGTATTGAAATAGAAAAAGAGCACAAGAAGGAGGGGTTGAATTGTGCGTTTAAAAACTTTTTCAAAATAATGTAAATAAGTATGAAAAACGTTTTTCAAGCTTAGGGATAGAGAGAAAGATAACACATAAAGTTTTTATACTGGTTCACTCTACCTGAGCTACGTCCAGTCCCTTCACCCAGAAGGTATCTACTAACTAACCTTAGGTTACAAGTATTGTTCGCGGCCTCTTCAGGCTTTACAAGGCAATCACCCTAGATTGCTTAACCCAAGTATTCTTTTACACTAAGCCTCTCCAAGCTTTCACAACACAACAAATGTTTATACAAAGGTATCAACTCACGTAGTGAGAATTTGAAAGATTAAGCTCAAACACTCAAAATATTTTACAAAGCTTTTTCACTATCGTCCACTGGACGTTTCTAGCAAATTTACAGAAGATTTTTGATGCTCACTAAGATATTCACAAGTTAGCACGTATCACAGTTGTCTCTATTTATCGCTTCTTCCTTGGTGCATATATATAGTCTTCAGGGAAAATATCCGTTGTGG
Organism: Spatholobus suberectus; assembly: GCA_004329165.1. Classification (NCBI taxonomy): domain Eukaryota; kingdom Viridiplantae; phylum Streptophyta; class Magnoliopsida; order Fabales; family Fabaceae; genus Spatholobus; species Spatholobus suberectus. Next base: position 44,224,882 of record CM014733.1, on the reverse strand, counting down.
AAGACTTGACTTCATTATACAAGGAGGTGCGTGCAAACAATGCATTTCAGAAGGATCAGGCGTGGCAACTTTTAGACTTGTACTAAAACGGAAAGCGCAGGACTGTGCTGGCAGTCTGCTTTTCTGAACATTCTTTATTCGGCATGTCAGCTTGATAAGTTGACTTGTTTTATCTATTTTGCTGCGTCTTTGCACTAGAATGATTCTGATGATATTTAGTGCTTAAACAATTTGAACGTTAGATCATAAGAGTGGTAATATGTTAGTTTCGAGGAAAACAAACATAAGTAAATTGGATGTTCAAATAAAACTTGGCCGTTTGAATATTTGTCGTTGGAAGCTTACATCAGATATTTGAATTTGTTCTTCAGATGGTCATATTCAGTTTGTTCACTAGACGGTCTTCTTTAGCGAGTCTTCTAGATGGTATTCTCTAGCATGTCTACTGGACAGTCTTCTTTAGCATGTCTATTGGATGGTCTTCTTTAGCACGTCTATTAGATTGTCTACATAAAAGTACCTTTGTTTGCTGTGATAAGGTTAGTCCTTCGGTAGAAACTTGAACCATAATAAGTTTGTTATCTTCAAAACTTTGAGGGTTTAGACGCTTCTATGTCTTTGGTTCTAACAATCTCCCCTTTTTTGATGATGACAAACCTTATTAATTTTTAAGTTTTTGCTTGAACATAAAGAGATGCATAAAAGAATTTTTGAAAGACTTACTATACTCCCCCTGAGTCTGATATTCCAAGTTTTGTATACTTTGAGACACAAGATAAATTAGTTTAAATCTATATCGAATAACATACCAAGTATCAAAGCATATTATATCTAACAGTTATAAGTTTAAGCATAAAAAGAGAAACACTTTGAGATCTATCAGAACAAAGCATGTATTTCATTGTACTGGAAGATCATACAGAGCTAAAATGTTAAAAAGCAAAAAAAAAAAAAAAAGCAGAATACTTAATTCTCCCCCTATTGTCATTAGTAAAAAGCAGACAAAAAGAAAAAGGAGCGTCATCATGGTCACTATGGTGGCAACAGAGGAAGAGGTGGGGAAGGTTGAGAAGGGTGTAGGAGTGCTTGTTGGTTCTGGAGAATTTGGTGAAGAAGAGTGAAGATGGGTTGCAACTGATTAGCAATGTATTGTTGAACAGCAGGGTCAATAGGGGGGATGGGTAAAAATGTAGAAGTAGAGATAGGAAGGCTTGCGGAGGCTTGGGAGCCAGGAGTAGGCAACGATGGAGGTGTAGGTGACAGTGGTTGGGAAGGAGTTGGTGGAAGAACTTCAGTGGGGGGAGGAGGTGCTTCGAGAAGTTTCAAGTCTTGTATTTCGAGTTGATAAGGACGGGGAGTGATCCAAGGGTAGGTCAGTTGGAAACTGTTAGGGTGAGTGAGAGTAGCAATCATAGTGTATAGAATAGAAGTTTCTGTACCAAGAAGTGGACGTTCGTTCGGTGGACAAACAAAGGCAGCTAATGTGTCTGAAAAGTGAAAAACACAAGCTGGACGCTGCGTGAATTCACAGTGTGTTGCAGTTGGGATGTCGACTTTGTCGTCTTGCGAGACTTCACTACTGGACGCTTCTTGTTCGCATAGGAATATATGTTGGTGCTAGAAGCGTTCAGCATCGTCCTGGTCCATGTTTGTATGAAGACGTTGAGCTATGAACCATTCAAAGGAATGGGTTGGATGTTGTTGATGTTCAGCTCTAAACGGCAAAGGTAAGGACGGTGCCTTGGTCATAATCTTCTTCTTTTTGCGGTTACAATCTATGATTGGTAGCCTTGGGCAGACGCGATCTGGTAGAATACGGATGGATATGGAAGGTTGGATGTGTTGTGATGGAGGGATGAAGAGTTGATACTTCAAAGTCACTGAACCTTTGAGAGTGTTGCAAAACATATACTCAAAGGCTGATGGAAAGAATCCATCTTCTTCCGGATCCATAGGTCGAAACTTCAAATCTGCAGGCCTTAGATGGATGGTTCACTCGTCCCCTCGTCGTCTTGGTTGTAGAGCTTGCTCGGTGTCGTCTACTGGAGGTACTCTGTGTTGAAGTACTCCAGGAGGATGAGCATTGAGGCGCTAAGCTCGTACAATTCTGGGGTACCTCCGTTTGATAAACCGCTTGAGCGACAAGTGTTTGATAGCTCCAGGAGGCAGTGCCAGATAAGCCTCAGACGATTGATGAACATAGTTTTCCATGTATTTGTCCATACCAATCGAAGAATAATCAAAGTCGAAGTCTAGCTTAAGAAGCTCTGGACGCAAGATAATCGCATTGTCGTCTATGAGGTTCTGTTGATTCCCTTCAACAAAAAGTAGGGGCTATTTCTATTTTATTTTCGCCAAGGTTTCTGAGAGAGTGGAAACGGTAGGGATGGGAATGATGGTTGAAGAGGAAGGTGATTTAGGAGGTTGGATGGAGATATGTGACTTAGAGATGCCGGGGGTGGGAATGGTACAGGTGTAACCTTCATCACTAGGCAGCAGCATGTCTAGTTCAGGTGTGGCTTATGTTTCGGGTTATGTTTGGGTGAGTGTTTCAAATGGTTCAGCAGCCAATGATTCAACAAATTCACTAGCAGGTTCATTAGCATCAGGAGTAGAAAGCTTACTTTTCTTTGACTGTGCTTCCCCTAGTAGTGCTTCTGCTAGTCGTTTAGATGAGGCAAATGGTTGGACAACTAAAGGTTGCGGTTAAGCAGGAACAGCAACCATGGTAGTTTTCTGTTTCTTGACAAGCTCGCCAATGGGCTCATTGTCCTCGTCGTTAGAAACGATGATCAAACGTCTCTTAGCAGAAGCTAGTGCCAGAGCAAGTGGAGGAGTAGAGGCAATAATGGGAGCAGCTGCAAAAGAAGCAGGCAAAGCTGAAGGTTGTTGGGTCTTGGACCTTGTAACTCTGGTTGCTTGCGTCTTGGATGACCTCCTCTTGGTGGACGGTCTAGCAGTAATTGGATTCACAAACAGTGCCTCGTTGTCCATCGACTTAGCATGCTAGACGATTTGCTTTACTGTTTGCGAAGGTGCCATCTCAGCAACTTCTTCTTTAACGTCCATTGATTTAGACGTGGTCTCCAAAGGCTTCAGCACGAACCCAGCCTTCATTTGTGCAACATTGTTGCGTCCAAATGGCAGTTGAGCGTATCTGTGGCTACCACCCAGAATTCGAATATGGTTTTGCTCTCCAAGAGATAAAGCAAAGAATGCATGATATACCTACTGTTGCCAGAAGATTTTGTTAAGAAGAGCGGCTTAGGTGATCTGGTCGCGCTCTCCTCGTCCTTTCATGGTCCTGAAGATGTTGCTCAAGATGAAGTGTGGCAGGTTGAACTGTTGGTCTGTGATCATGTGGAACAGCGCGAACCTGTGCAAGAAGGTAACGTTGTCCTTCGATCCAGCCTTGTGTAGAATTCCCTTGTTCAAAAACTGCTGGAATATCTTCGCTTCTTTTATCAGCTTGTTGTATTCTACTGGCCCTTCGCATTCTAGACCCATCAGTGTAGCGTCAATCGTGTCATGTCCACCAAACTGACTTCCTAGCCGTTCTTGATGCAGGACCCAGCCCGCTCACAGCCAATGGCTTGGGCAATAGTGCCAAGGTCCAGTGTGACCTTGACTCCCAGAACAATTCCGACGATGTCTGTCTTTGAGAAAACAGCAAAGTTCCACAACTGTCGAATAAGTTCTGGGTATATAACCTCGTTCATGTGGAAAGTAGCTGAGAATTCCACATCTGAGCAAGTTGTCCTTTATATTCACTCCCATGTCTTCCAGTGCTTGAATATTGAAACGGATTTCGATAAGGACAACAACCTTGTCTAGGCTCTCCATACGAGCCACGGCCTTTACAGCAGCACTAGCCTTTTCGGTTGCCATAGTTGAGAGCTTGAAGGATTGTTAGGGTTTAAGAGGTTTCGAGACACAGAGAGAGAGATAGTGTGTTCAGATAGATTTCAAAAGAGGAGAGTGTTTGGTTTGGTGTTTGAGTGTATATGAAGAAATCGAAGGGTTTACTTTTGGCGGTTCTTTGATTTTCGAAGAGAGGGGTGATGTGCAATAAATGCTGGTCAGTGGCTTACATTTCTTGAGGTTGGTTATACGGCGCATGAGTGACTTAGACAGAAATTAAGCATTTATTTTAAATCATTATCAGTGAAAACATAATTAAGTACAGATGAAGATTTTTATGCACACACATAAATGTAAGTTGTTATGGAATGCGAAAAGTTATGCAAGTGGATGGATAAAACATTGAACGCTACAAAACATTGGACGCTTACATCCTTGGATGGTCAAGGCATGTTGAATAAAGCTATTCATTTATAAATTCTATACCGAGAAGATCTCAAATATGGATGAGTTTATCTTTAGGAAGGGGTTTTGTAAATATGTCGGCTAATTGATTTTCAGTGTTGATAAACTAAATTTCAACAACTCCCTTCTAAACATAATCTCTTATAAAATGATGTTTTATTTCAATGTGCTTTGCCCGAGAATGCAAAATAGGATTTTTAGTCAGATTTATAGCAGTAGTATTGTCACAGAAGATAGGGATGTTACTCTCATAGATATTGTAATCTTCTAACTGATGCTTAATCCATAAAATTTGTGAGCAACAAGACGCAGTTGAGATATACTTTACTTCTGTTGTGGATAGGACAATCGTCCCTTGTCTTTTGTTCGTCCAGGAGATTAGATTCCCACCAATGAGGTGACATCCCTCACTGGTGCTTTTACGTTCTATTATGTCTCTAACAAAGTCAGCATCATAGAATCCAACTAACCTGTAATCTTTGTTTAACTTAAAACACAAACCAAGATTAGTGGTTCTTTTTAGGTATCTAAAGATTCTTTTTACAGTTGTTAGATGAGTTTCTCTAGGGTCAGACTGAAAACGGGCACATAAGCATACACTAAACATAATGTCAGGTCTGGACATTGTGAGATATAAGAGAGACCCAATCATACCTTGGTATGTAGTTTGGTTTACCTTTTTAGATGTGTCGTCCAGGCTAAGTACTGACAATGGATGCATAAGTGTACTCATTTCCTTGGCATCGTCCATCTTGTACTTTTTGATAATTTCGTTGACATACTTTGTTTGATGTATGAATACGCCATTTGCAGTCTGCTTTACTTGTAATCTTAGGAAGAATTTTAGTTCTCCCATCATACTAATCTCAAATTCTGCTGTCATAATCTTAGAAAAATCCTTGCATAAAGCGTCATTGGTAGCACCAAATATAATATCATCTACGTATATTTGCACAATAATAAAGTGTGATTTGACGTTTTTGTGAAAGAGAGTGGTGTATACTTTTTATCTAGTAAAACCATTTTCTAAAAGGAAGGAACTTAGCTTTTCATACCAAGCTCTTGGAGCTTGTTTGAATCCATATAAAGCCTTTTTGAGTTTAAAGACACGTTTTGAAAAAGTATCACACTTACAACCAGGAGGTTGTTTCACATAGACTTCCTCATTTATTATGCCATTTAAGAATGCACTTTTTACTTCCATTTAATAGAGCTTCATATTACTATGAGTAACAAATGAAAGTAAAATGCGAATGGCTTTTAATCTAGCTACTGGTGCAAAGGTTTCGGTGAAGTCTATACCTTCTTATTGAGAGTAACCTTAAGCTACAAGTCTCGCTTTATTTCTTACCACTTTGCCAACTTCATTTAGCTTATTGCGAAACACCCACTTTGTTCCGATGATAGACTTGTCCTTGGGTGTAGGAACTAACATCCAGACATCATTCCGTTCAAACTGATTCAGTTCGTCCTTCATGGTGCTGATCCAGCCATCGTCCAAGAGAGCTTTGTCCACTGTCTTTGGTTCTAGTTGAGAAATCAAAGTAGTTTGAGCTTGCTCCTTGAAGGTCGATCTTGTCCTGACATGATCTTAAACGTTTCTAAGAATTTGATTATCTGAATGATATGTCTTCATTTGCCAGGAACGTCTAGTTGGTTCCTTTTCTTCTGCTTTTGGATCGTCCATCTGATCTCTGGACACTGAAGATTTGGCATCTTCTAGCTTCATATTTGCAAATGAATCGTCTAGCTCTTATATTTCTTTATCAGGCTTATTGTCATTGAACTTAACATGGATGGCTTCTTCAACTGTTAAGGTTCTAGAGTTGTAAATTCTATAGGCCTTGGATGTATCAGAATAGCCTAACAGTATTCCATCATCACACTTAGAATCAAACTTTCCAAGATTGTCCTTAGTGTTTAAGATGAAACATTGACATCCAAAAGAATGAGGGTATGATATGTTGGGCTTTCGTCCTTTCCATAATTCATAAGGAGTCTTCTTCAAAATAGGTCTTATATAAATTCTATTTTGTAAATAACATGCAGTGTTTACAACTTCAGCCCAGAAATGCTTAAGAGTGGAGTTATCATTGAGCATGGTTCTAGCCATTTCTTGCAATGACCTGTTCTTTCTCTCTACCACACCATTTTGTTGTAGTGTTCATGGTATAGAGAAGTTGTGGAGAATTTCGTTCTCCTCACAGAACCCTTGAAAACTTTCGTTTTCGAACTCCCCTCAATGATCACTTCTGATTGAAGCTATACAAATACCTTTTTCATTTTGGATTCTTTTGCAAAAGATAGAAAAGATTTTGTAAGACTCATCCTTGTGTTTTAAGAACATAACCCATGTCCATCTAGAATAGTCGTCCACTACGACTAGTCCATATTGTTTTCCGCTAAGGGAGACTATTCTAGTTGAACCAAACAAATCAATATGCAGTAGCTCTAGAGGTCTAGTTGTGGAAACTATTTTTTGACTTCAAAAGAGCTTTTTATTTGTTTCCCTTTTTGACATGCATCACAAAGAATATCAGACTTGTAAGAAGGATTTGGAAGTCCTCTTACGAGGTTATGCTTATTTAGCTTTGAGATTAGTCTCAAGCTTGCATGTCCAAGCTTCTTGTGCCAAGTCCATTGATTATCTTTGATGGATACTAGACACAATACATTTTGATTTATGAGGTCAATTAGATCAATCTTGTAAAGATTGCTTTGCCTCTTAGCAAAGAAAAATATGGATCCATCTAGATTCCTGATAGTACATTTGTCTTTGTCAAAGGAGACATTGTGTCCACTGTCACATAATTGACTTATGCTCAGTAGGTTGTGTTTGAGTCTTTCAATACATAAAACATTTTCAATAGAAAGGAAGGAATGTTTATCGATTGTTCCTATACCTGTGATCTTTCCCTTCTGGTTTCCTCCAAAGGTGACCCATCCACCATTCTTGGATTGTAGGCTTTGGAACATACACCTTTTTTCTGTCATGTGTCGTGAGCAACCACTGTCCAAGTACCATGACTAGGGTTTTCTTTCGGTTGTCAAGCAAATCTGCAACAAGGATTATCATAGACTTAGGTACCCAAATGGACTTGGGTCCTTTTCTAGTAGTTCTAAAGGCATTGGACGCCTTCTTTGTTGGAAGATATCTACATTTTGTTGTTTCATGCCCATTCTTTCCACATATTTTACAGAAGGTCATGTTTTTACTAGGTTTGTAATTTTCTTTCTTAACAAAACCAAGTGCAAATTTGTCATGAGGACTTCTTCTATAAGATAAAATCTTATTTAGGTTCTTAGTTCTGCTAACAAATTTGGACAAACTTTCTTTCAGATGAGTAACTTCCTTTTGAAGTTCTAAGGCTTCATGAAAGGTGTCTCTTTTGCAATGTTCTTTGTTTTTAAAAGCTCATTTTCTTTTAAAACCTTTTTATGCTCTTCATTGAGCAAATTGAATTCTTTTGTTATTTTAGAAATTTTCTTTTTTAGTTATTTACATCCTATTGAGAGAGTTGAGGAGTTAGCAAGCAAATCATTATAGGCTTCTTGTAGAGAGATTAAGTTATCAAAGTTTACCTCTTCGTCTTACTTGTTGTCTGAGCTATCAAAGCTAGTCCCCGCCATGAAAGACAAGTGGGCTTCTTCATCTCCTTCTTCATCTGATGAAGATAGGTCCATGTCTTTCCAGGTAGCCATGAGACCCTTTTTCTTGAAGAACGTCTTCTTTTTATCCTTCTGTAGACTGAGACATTTAGCCCTAAAATGTCCAGGCTTCTTACATTCATAACAGACTGAATGGCTCTTTTCTTTTAGTGCCTTATTAAACTTCTTTGTGAAGTTTTTGGCTCTCGATTCTCCTTTCTTCTTCCACATAGCCTATATTTTTCTAAAGATGAAGGATATTTCATCTTCATTAGAATCGTTCTCTTCGGACTCTTCCTTAGAGGATTCTTCCACGTTTAGGGCTTTGGACGAAGATCCTATGGGTGGACGCTAGACGCTTAGTGCGATGGACTTCTTCTTCTGTCCTTCGTCTTGCCTCAGCTCCAGTTCGTGGACTTTAAGAGTTCTAAGTAACTCTTCCATTGAGAATGTTGTTAGATCCTTGGAAGCTCTTAAAGCTGTAACCTGCGGTCTCTATTGCCTAGGCAAACTTCTCAAGATTTTGTTAATGTGATCATAATTGTCATAGGTTTTGCCTAAGGATCTCAAGTTATTTATTATGGTTTGAAATGTACCAAACATGAGTTCGATAGTTTCATTTTCTTTCATAGTAAAGAGTTCATATTGTCTTATGAGTAAGCTCAACTTAGACCTCTTTACTTGTGAAATGCCCTCGTAGGCAAGAGCGAGGGTGTCCCACATTTTCTTAGCACTTTTTAAACTATGTACCTTTTCATATTTAGATTCAGATAAGACACACATCATAGCATTTCTAGCCTTTGAGTTTAGAACATACCTCTGTTTGTGAGATTCTGTCCATTGACCTCTTGGAAGCTCCAATCCATCATGGTCAAGGGGCAGGTAGTCGCCAGTTTCTACTATGTCCCACATGTCTATGTGACATGTGTCAAAGAATGTTATCATTCTTTGCTTCCAATAATCGTAGTTCTGACCTTTAAAGAGAGGCGATCTGTTAACGGCTTGTCCCTCGTTTTCCATGAGTGGTTAGGATCATTTTTAACCCCTGTAGTGTTAGATGCTCAACCCCAAGAGGTCGAGCCCTGATACTAATTGAAATAGAAAAAGAGCATAAGAAGGGGGGTTTGAATTGTGCATTTTAAAATTTTTTCGAAATAATGTAAATAAGTATGAAAAACGTTTTTCAAGCTTAGGGATAGAGAGAAAGATAACACATAAAGTTTTTATACTAGTTCACTCTACCTGAGCTACGTCCAGTCCCTTCACCCAGAAGGTATTCACTAACCAACCTTAGATTACAAATATTGTTCGCGGCCTCTTCAGGCTTTATAAGGCAATCACCCTAGACTGCTTAACCCAAGTATTCTTTTACACTAAGCCTCTCCAGGCTTTCACAACACAACAAGTGTTTATACAAAGGTATCAACTCACGTAGTGAGGATTTGAAAGATTAAGCTTAAACACTCAAAATATTTTACAAAGCTTTTTCACTATCGTCCATCGGACGCTTCTAGCAAAATGTACAGAAGACTTTTGATGCTCACTAAGATATTCACAAGTTAGCATGTATCGCAGTTGTCTCTATTTTTCACTTCTTCCTTGGTGCATATATATAATCTTCAGGGAAAAGATCCGTTATGGAACACTTGACTTCATTATACAAGGAGGGGTGTGCAAACAATGCATTTTAGAAGGATCAGGCGTGGCAACTTTTAAACTTACACTAAAACGGAAAGCGCAGGACTGTACTGGCAATCTGCTTTTCTGAACATTCTTCATTTGGCATGTCAGCTTGATAAGTTGACTTGCTTTATCTGTTTTGCTGCGCCTTTGCACTAGAATGATTCTGATGATATTTAGTGCTTCAAACAATTTGAACATTAGATCATAAGAGTGGTAATATGTTAATTTCGAGGAAAACAAACATAAGTAAATTGGACATTCAAATAAAACTTAACCATTTGAATATTTGTCGTTGAAAGCTTGCATCAGATATTTGAATTTGTTCTTCGAACGGTCATCTTCAGTTTGTTCACTGGACAGTCTTCTCTAGCACGTCTACTGGACGGTCTTCTTTAGCACGTCTATTGGACGGTCTACATAAAAGTAGCTTTGTTTGCTGTGATAAGGTTAGTCCTTAGGCAGAAACTTGAACATTAATAAGTTTGTTATATTCAAAACTTTGAGGGTTTAGACGCTTCTACGTCTTTGGTTCTAACATGTATATGTGTCCATATAGTGGAGATCAAGTTATTTTGGGTGTAACTCTCGGTAAAGTTACTTCAATCAATAACTTTTTGTATAAATTAAATTTCAATAATCTAACTGTTAAATATTTTAACATTATCTCAACAATCATTTATAATAAACTTTAGATAATCAGACATTTATAGTTATATAACCTTATATTTGACATTTTCTTATATTTTAAAAGGTATGTTACAAGTTAAATTAAATTAAATTAATAAATTATCCAATAATTTTAAAATTATAAAAAATATTATAGACTTAATCTACTCAATAAGATTGAATAATTGAAATTTAAAATATACAAAACAATTATTGAATGAAATAACTCTACAAAGAGTTACTCCTACAATATATATATATATATATTATATTACACACACACACACATACATATATATATAGTGTCTATAGACATGTGATGCATAAGCAAAACATGAGTGGGGTTAAAATAATTTGTATTAATTTAAAAAATATAAATATGAAAAATATAAACATAATAAGTGTATACCAATGTCAAAAGGATAGTAAATAAATTAAAATAGAAAAATAAAAAATGTATTATTAGATGTCACCATATTTTCTAATGTCACTATATTCATTAGTATAAAAGATAAAAATGTATTAATAAAATGTTACCAATATTTTATCTAATCTAATATTTTTAATATTTTATCTAATCTAATATTCTGATAAAAAAAAGTAATAAAATATTTTATTTAATATTCTAATAAAAAATATCAAAAATAAAGTATATCTTTTAAATAATATATATTGATATTTTAATTATATTTTTTATTATTTTTATGCACCATGTCAATATAATTTTGTAAATATCTTTATTTAGTGGTCAATTTCACATTGATATTTTTAAAAAAATTTGCACCACGTAAATGTATCTAATTATACATTTATATATTGTAATCCCCTATTTATTTTATAAATATCTAATTTTTTTGGGTTTTATCTGAAATTTTTATAACAATAAAAATATGAATTTTATATTAAAGGTAATTATTACAAAAATCACAAAAAAATTCCCAACATATTTTTAAAATTTGTTTCTATTTAATATCAATTTGTTTCCATTTAATTAAATCCTTTATTTAGTGTGATTTCAATATTTTAAATTTGAATTACTTACCTTTAATTATTAAATGCTTATATTTTTTGCTTATTTTGAAATTTAATTTTCATAACTTTCCACCTAAAGATCAAATTACAGTATTATCCCTAATTTTGCGCGAGATCGTTCGGTTTTAGTGGACTCTTTGAGAGGAAAGAATTACCCAAAGTCTTTTATTTTAAGCAACAAAAGAAAGATTAATAAACATAACGCTTTCATCCATAATTACTGTAAACCAAAATTTGAGGAATGCTACTGTCACCCTCTCTAATACTCTCTTTCTAACACTCTCCCTACTATTGACTGAAATTTATTAGAAATCACAAATTTTGGTGGGTTCACCCTCTTATTTAAGGAGTCGCTCTCCTGATTTAGAAGTGAGACCTATTAAAATTTGTGATTTCCAAATTTTAACTAATAGTAGAGAGGGTGTTAGAGAGAGTAATGCTAGCATGCCTCTAAAAATTTTAACGTTATTGCTCTAAATAATGTAATTAGTAATCTAAACATGTTTGTAATGTTAGTAATATTATTAATCTAATATTTGGATAAAAAAAGTAATAAAATATTTTATTTAATATTTTGATAAAAAAAAATTTATCTAACATTTTCATAAGATAAAAAAAAACTAAAATTATGAATCACCATTTTTTTTTAAAAGATTAAAACATGTTACTAATATTTTATTTAATTCAATTTACTAATATTTTATCTAATTTAATATTTCTAATATCTTATCTAATCTAATATTCTGATAAAAATAATAAAATATGTTATTTAATATTATAAAAAAATATAAAAAATAAAATATATCTTTTAAACAATATATAATGATATTTTAATTATATTTTTTTTATTATTTTTATGCACCACATAAATATAATTTTATAAATATCTTTATCTAGTGGTCATTTTTATATTGATATGTTTTAAAAAAATTTGCACCACATATATGTATCTAATTATACATTGATATGTTATCATCCCCTATTTATTTTATAAATATTTAATTTTTTTGGGTTTTATCTAGATTTTTATAATGATAAGAATGTGAATTTAATATTAAAGGTAACTATTACAAAAATCACAAAAAGTTTCCCATCATATCTTTTAAATTCATTTTCATTTAATATCAATTTGTTTCTATTTAATTAAATCCTTTTTAAGTTGTAATTTCCTAGCATATCTTTTAAATTTATTTCTATATAATATCAATTTGTTTCCGTTTAAAGTACTTTTCCATCCTTAATGCTAATGTTATTGCTCTAAATAACATTATAACATAATTATAAACAAATCACTAATTTTAACGTAATTATAATCAAGTTCTTTAATTATTTTAAATTTGTGCAGTGCTTTACTCTAAATAATAAAAATTATGACGTAATTATAACCAAATCTTTAATTAATCTACATAATAATAAAAATAATAAATTAGTATTTTAATCTATTATGTAAATAGTTATAATTATTTAATTGGGACATGTGATTATAACGTTATTGTTATATAGCATAATTTTCTCTCATTAATATTATTAATAATTAGTTAACATAAATAATAATTATTAAACATAATGTAAAAAATTATTTAATTGGCCGATGCTTAATAGATCTCTAAATTGAAATTTTAATATTTATTTAATATATATTATTTCAATATTTGTAACTGAAGAATAAATTAATAAATTATGAACATTTTATTTGATATTCTGATAAAAAAATATAAAAAAAAATTATATCTTTTAAACAATATATAATTATATTTTAATTATATTTTTTATTATTTTTATGCACCACGTAAATATAATTTTGTAAATATCTTTATGTAGTAGTCAATTTTACATTGATATCTTTTAAAAATTTATATACCATGTAAATGTATCTGATTATACATTGACATATTATTCTCCCCTACTTATTTTGTAAATATATATAATTTTTTTGGTCTTATCTGCATTCTTATAACAATAAGAATATGAATTTTATATTAAAGGCAACTATTACAAAAAATTCTCTATCATATCTTTTAAATTTGTTTTCATCTAATTAAATCCTTATTAATTTTAAATGTTTTAGCATATTTTTTAAATTTGTTTCCATTTAAAGTACTTATCAATCCTTAATTTTAACATTATTGCTCTAAATAACGTAATTATAAACAAATCACTAATTTTGAAGCAATTATAACCAAAAGTTTTAATTATTCTAAATTTATGCAGTGCTTTACCTTAAATAATAAAAGTTATAATGTAATTATGACCAAATTGTTAATTACTTCAAATAATAATAATAATAATAATAATAATAATATAATAACAGTAATAAATTAATATTTTAATATTATATAAATAATTATAATTATTTAGTAGGGACATGTGATCATAATGTTATTATTATATAGCATAATTTTCTCTCTCATTAATATTATTAATAATTTGTAAACATAAATAATAATTATTAAACATAACGTAAATATATTTAATTGGACAATGTTTAATAGATTTCCAAATTGAAATTTTAATCTTTATTTAATCTATATTATTTCAATATTTGTAATTGAAGAATAAATTAATAAAATATGAATATTTTATTCTAATTTATAAACATAATCCAAAAGGACAACAACTTAATCTCCATAGTGTTGTATGTGATAGTCAAAATTATAACCAAATAATACTACTCTATTAGAAATATTTTTAATTAACTGAAACACCAATTAAAAATAACTCAGGATCATTTAAATTATGCAACTTCAACAATTGACCATCTTGCAATCCTTTCTGTGTTATAAATTGTTTCCAGCCATCATTGAGACAACGTCCTACTTTTCTACAAATAAATAACTAATAATAATAATAATAATAATAATAATAATAATAATACGTAAGAATAAGAAAAACAAAAATAAATAAAGCATAAACTTTGAATAAGAAGAAGTAAAGGTAAGAGAAATAGAGAATTTTTTTTTAGGTGAATACCCCATTATAGATAAATAAATACTAAGAAAGAATAACAAAAGAAAAATCTAAAACTCTTACGTATTTTAGGACGATTAAGACAATACAAAAGAGTACAAAAGGTAATCAATACAGAAAACACTCTCAAGATATATAGGATATAAGAGGATATATGAATAACTTTTGTATATAGTTTTCGTTTTTCAATGATTAATGCATAGTTTTTCTATTTTAATAGTAAGTGCATTTAATAGCATTTTGAAAGAACAACATAGTAATTGTGAAATAAATTGTCATAATTGCCCTTATTTTAGGAGGGAAAAGTTTTCTCTCTTTGTCGACAACTTTATATACACACACACACATATGTATGTATGTGTATATATATATATATATATATATATATATATATATGGTTGTATTTCTTTTTTATTCTGGTCATTTTTTTGAATTAAATCATTTAGTTATTGTAAAAAATCATTTTTTAATGTCAAATCTTCCATCTTATCTATTATAGAAATTAATGTTAAGGTTTAATTTCTAGTTAACATGTTAACAGTTTTGCAATTTGAGCAACAACATAAACCCAGGCCTAGACAATAAGGCTTTTACATTATTTAATACTAATTCTTTTTCTTAGGTAGTACATAAATTATTCCACCAGCCTTTTGATTGACCGGTAAAACCTTGGATTATAACTATAGTTGAATTCCTATTTAAACATCTTTTAGACTTATATGCAGTAGCTGCCATGGACATTTTACAAGTTAAATCTAATATGCACT
Source organism: Spatholobus suberectus (assembly GCA_004329165.1). NCBI lineage: Eukaryota > Viridiplantae > Streptophyta > Magnoliopsida > Fabales > Fabaceae > Spatholobus > Spatholobus suberectus. Next base: position 44,209,793 of record CM014733.1, on the reverse strand, counting down.
ATTCACTTAATCTGTCTAAATTTCATTCTACAATGTTTGATCCAGTATAAGAGTTTTCAATAAATTCTCCTTTTCTTCCATTTGAATGTTAAGATATGCAGGTCTTGGATAATAATTTCTTAATTTAGGATAACTTTTGTTTTAAGATTTTATTTTATTTACTTCTAAATCTGTTTTTTACTAGAGTGTTTATTGAGAGTTTTTCTAAACTTAACTGGTTTTTTATAATTACTTGTTGACTTAAATTGTTGTTTTTTATTTTTTTTGTTTTTGTTTAACACTAGAAGCTCTAATGGTTTATATATATATATATATATATATATATATATATATATATATATATATATATATATATATATATGTATGTATGTATGTATGTATTTATGTGTTTATGTGTGTGTGTGTGTGTAGGCACTATAAATGTTTTACCAACGAATCAATTACTTATTATGTGGGTGCTATAAATGTTTTAATAATATTTGTTGTGATGTTCATGCATGGTTCATAATATTACCAAGATTTTCGTCTTTGGACCGTTAGGGACGAAATTACTATGATGGTTTGTACAAGTATTTTTGTTTCACTAATAACTACTATTCTAGATACATCATGGCACGAGATTAAGTGGACTACAAGACCGAATCAGATTATAGAGCAAGATTTGATAAGTACTAGTCAACAAATTGGAATTCAATTATCAACAAATTTTTTCCTTCCAATTGAACTCATTTCAATAATTCTTTTAGTTGCTTTGATAGGTGCAATTGTTGTGGCTCGCCAATAAGAAATTTTTAGAACTAATAATATAAATCCAAATTGAATTTTGTTAGATTTTATCACATTTATTTTTGTTGAATTCTATGTGAATGTAAAATAACATTTATGTAAAAAATTGTTTTTTTATTGCCAATACATTATTTTGTTGTAGACTTATTCTATTCTTTAGTCAATCAAAGTCGTTGAATTCTTGTTCATTTTGAAATGAATAAAAATTAATAAGGAGTTGGTCAATGATATTCGAGCATGCACTTGTTTTGAGTGCCTACTTATTTTCTATATATATCTATAGGTCACGAGCCGAAATATGGTTAGAGCCCTTATCTGTCTTGAACTTATACTGAATGCAGTTAATATAAATCTCGTAACATTTTCCAATTTTTTTTATAGTCGACAATTAAAAGGAAATATTTTTTCAATTTTTGTTATAGCTATTGCAGCCGTTGAAGTAACTATTGGACTGGCTATTGTTTCCTCAATTTATCGTAATAGAAAACCAACCCATATCAATCAATTGAATTTATTGAATAAATAGTATTTATTACTCATAAAAATAAAAATAAAGTCAAATTTATAATATTGTGTACTATTAATAAATTCAAATTAGCATATATGATATATAACTTATGATCATGTTTGCGAAAACAAACAAAAAAAATCAAAGTATCTTGGTTCTATTCTCTTATTATTAATATTATCTATAAGTCAATTTTGATTAGCAAAATTTTGATAAATCATTGATTCATCTGGTGTCATATATATATATATATATATATAAAATTCGTTTAGGAGTTTACTGGATTGAAAATGTTGAATTTTTTGATGTTCAAGGATTACGATCCAATGTCACATTCAGTAAAGATTTATAATACATGTATAGGATGTGTTCAATGTGTTTGAGCTTGTCCCACAGATGTATTAGAAATGATACCTTGGAACGGGTGTAAAGCTAAACAAATTGTTTCTGTCCCAAGAACAAAGGATTGTGTTGGTTGTAAGAGGTGTGAATCCGCGTGTTTGATGGATTTCTTAAGTGTTAGAGTTTACTTATGGCATGAAACAACTCAAAGCATAGGTCTAGCTTATTGATACGTTTCAAAAAGAAAAGAAACACACACAAGTACGTTTTCGTTTACTGGCAAAAACCCTCACTCCAAATAAAAAGATTTGTTTTTTTTATTTGGAGCGTGAGTTTTTTTAGTCTAAGTATATCTTATTTTTATTACGAATTATTTTCCTTGGTTAACAATAGTTGTATTTTTGCCAATAGTAAGGGGTTCCTTAATTTCTTTATTGCCTCAAATAATGCAATTAAGTGGTATACTATTTGTATTTGTTTAATTGATTTCCTTCTAACAGCCTATGCATTTTTGTTATCATTTCGAATTAGATGATCCACTAATCCAATTGACAGAAAATTATAAATGGATCCATTTTTTTGACTTTTATTGGAGATTTGGAATAGATGGAATCTTTATAGGACCCATTTTATTGATGAGATTTATCATTATTTTAGCTATGTTAGTAGCTTATCCAGTTACTCAAGAATCTCGATTATTTTATGAGTTTAATGGTCATGCACTGTCAGTGTAAAATGTTTTACACTATCAACCAATTGGAATTCACCATTTGTATAACTTTTAAGGCTATTATTGTAAAAATCAACAAATTTCCTATACATAATGGTTTGTAATTGGATGATAGTGTAAGTGTATGACCTTTTTTCTCTTATTTTATTTCCAAATGTTAGCAATGTATAGTGGTCAAATAGGAACATTTTCTTCTTGAGACATTTTACTTTTTCTCATCATGTGGTAATTAGAATTAATTCCCGTTTATCTACTTTTATCTATGTGAGGTGGAAAAAAACGTTTTTTTTTTATTACTGGGAATTCTAGGTATGAGTTTATATAGTTTTAATGAACCAACATTAATTTTTGAATCACTAACTAATCAATCATATCCCGTGGCACTAGCAATAATATTCTATATGGGATTTCTTATTACTTTTGTTGTCAAATCACCAATTATACCCTCACATACATGGTTACCAAACACTCACGGAGAGGAACATTATAGTACTTGTACGCTTTTAGCTATAATATTATTAAAAATGGGAGCATATGGGTTGGTTCAAATTAATATGGAATTATTATCTCACGCTCATTCTATATTTTGTCCTTGGTTAATGCTATTAGGTTCAATTCAAATAATTTATGCAGCTTCAACATCTCTTAGTCAACGTAATTTTAAAAAAAGTATAGCTTATTCTTCGGTATCTCATATAGGTTTCTTAATTTTAGGAATTGGTTCTGTAAGCGATACAGGTCTCAACAGGGCTATTTTACAAATAATCTCTCATGAATTTATTGGCGTTGTGCTTTTTTTCTTGGTGGGAACTAGTTATGATAGACTACGTCTTCTTTATCTCGATGAAATAGGTGGAATGACTATCCTAGATACTATTATGTGTGTGTGTGCCTATATGTTGGAACCAAAGACGTTGAAGCGTCTAGTCCTCTCAAAGTTTTGAAGATAACAAACTTATTAAAGTTCAAGTTTCTGTTTGATAATAACAAATTTACAGTGTTCAACACACCAGTCTTAATGAGCGTCCAATAAACTCGCATGTAAGGACCGTCCAAGAGTAAGTCTATTTTCATGGACTGTGTCTTAAGCTTAGACGCTAGTATTAGACTCGTCCAAACATAAGTTATTTAAACGGCTAAGTATATTTTAAATACTAGTCCTATCTACGTCTTTCATATATATCTCAAGATTAATGCCTTACCATTTTAAGATCTAACCTTCAAATATTTTAAGCATTAAATGGTAGACAAAAACATTTTAGTGCAAAGGCGCAGCTATACAAAAAATGGAAGTCAACTTATCGAACTGCCAAGCCAAATGAAGAATGTTCAGAAAAGTAGACCGTCATCTCAGTCTTGCGCTTTCCATTTCGGTGCAAGATCAAAAGTCACTTTTCAGACCTCTCTAAAAGCTCTATACGTGTGCCTCTTTCTTGAAGATTGAAGCTAAGTCATCTTCAACGGCTCTTTTTCGCTGAAGACTATATATTTATCAAGAAAGAAGAATGGATAGTGAAGCGAAGAAACCAAGTGACATAACAAGAGAAACTCTAAAAAACAATCATATTGATTTCTTGCATCCACTGGACGATAGTTGAATATTCTCTAAAACAATTTTGTATTGTGCTTAATTTTCTATATCCTTACTTTGTGAGTTGAATTTCGTTGAAAACAACTATATCTGTTGTGAAAGCCTGGAGAGGCTTAGTGAGAAAGAATACTTAGGTTGTTAAGTAATTTGGGGTGATTGCGTTGTAAAGCCTGAAGAGGCTGCGAAGAATACTTGTGTAACCTAAGGTTAGTTAGTATACCTTCTCGGTGAAGGGACTAGACATAGCTCAAGGTTGAATGAACCAGTATAATTTCTCTATGTTCTTATTCTTTCCTATCCTTTGCTTAAAACGTTTACGAACTTGCTTTTAAGTTGAAAAGCTTTTTTTTTTGAAATGTACAATTCAACCCCCTTCTTGTGCAATTCTTGCTCTTCCAATATATATATATATATAGGAATTTTTAAAATACACCCACGGTATAACTTGTTAATGTACTCTAACTAAAAACTATAATTACGGGTCATACAAACTATATATGAAAGGTTAAGATTAAAACTTAGTTAGTCATCATATAATCACTTAAAAAAATCATATACATTTATTTTTAAACATTATCATTCACACACATACACACACACACACACACATATATATATTGTTTGAACTCAGTATAACTTTTACTAACTATTACACTATTCAATGACTTTTAATTAGATAATGTTTTCTCAAAATTCACCTTTAAATTGAAAGCTCCTTTCACATAGATTATATATACAAAATTTTATACTAATTTAAAATTATTTGATACTTTATTTACATAGATCAAAATCGACGTAATATATATTTTTTTAAATATATCAAAATATGAGTTATTTAATAACCTTTTATTATTTTTCAATTTTGACAAAATTTGATACAAAAATCATGGTAATATAAAATTATAATTCAAAAGTTAGATTGACAAAATTCATCTTTTATATTAAGTTATCGGTTGTATAATAATAAATAAGAATTACACCGATGTTATTTGATACAAAAATCATGGTAATATAAAATTATAATTCAAAAGTTAGATTGACAAAATTCATCTTTTATATTAAGTTATCGGTTGTATAATAATAAATAAGAATTACACCGATGTTATTTGATCCTTTCTTCTCCCCCCCCCCCCCCCCCCCCCACACACATATATAATCAAGTGAAAAAGTATTTGCAAGAGAAAATGAGAAATAAATCTAGACCATATAATTGGTGGATAAATAAAAAAATATTTAAAATTAAATAATCACTTAAAAAAGTCACTGTCAACCAAATTATTTAATACCTATTCATAATTTTATATTATTTCGCAAACCAAAGAATGCGATTTCCCGGAATGAAATTAAAATTTTTATTCTTAACAAAACTTGCACGTGAACGTTTGCAGTGTTAAAAAAATTCGGTTTAATTATCTTTTTTGTCCTTATAGTTGTGTGAACTTTATCTTTTGGTCTCTATAGTTAAAAATAATTTTTTTTAGTCCTTATACATACACTTTTAATATCCATTTGGTCTTTACTGTCAAGTGTGTCTTAACTTCATGAAAGATAACCATCACAAAACAAAAATTAGTGGTAAAAAACAGCCACAAATTGACATTTTTTGTTCATTTTGTAGCGGTTTAAATTGGTAGAGACCAAACTGGTATCGAAAATGCATGTATAAAAACTAAAAGGAATTATCTTCAACTATAGAAACCAAAAAGTAAAATTCACGCAACTATAAAGACCAAAAAAGTAATTAAACCAAAAAATTCTTATGCATACTTTAATAATTTAGAATTACATTCAAGTGTAAATCAAATCAACCAAAAATATATTTCAAATAAATTTCTTGTCCTTCATTATTATTTTTACTAATAGTGGATTGAATAAAATGTCATTGTTTTCAACATTCAGAACGCCCGAATTTATATAAAGTTTACTTATCATTTAGAATGAGACATACTTTCTTTGCCATGGCAAAGGCTTTGTTATTTTTTATTTTTTTTTCTCATCTGACATCTGCGATGTGATCATGCTTTAGGATAAAGAAAGTAAAAGAAAACGATGTCGTTAAAATACACGAATGATCAGAAATTAATGCATTCTACTCAGCAACTCCTCCTTGGGGAACCTCAAATTGACATGCAAGTCCTCATTTGACCAACTCCAGAAACACGACCTTAGAATCTATTATCTATGGGATATCAAAGGAGCGAGAAAATGGTAAATCCAAGGCACACATTCTGGACTTCAATACACTAAAAAAAAAAAAAAAAAAAAAGCACTAATTGTTGAAAATTTGCTTCTCTTCCTTGTCCTCTATTGTCAAGTAAATAGATTAAGCACCCAATTCTTACAAAATGACCCTCAATCTTGTCTTTTCTTTTCCCCCCATAGATGATCGTCTGGGTCTTACCCCAATTTGCCACCTGATGCCTACATGAATTAATTATCATCAATAGCTACAATGGTCGGAATTTGACCATGGTTAACAAAATCAATTTTATTCAGCCGTAAGCAGCACAAGACTTGCTCTGGCAGTTCCTCTTGCTTCTGTGCCTGTGAAAGCATAGAAAAAAGGGTATTCTATGGACTTTTTTCATATAGCAATCAATCAGCTGGGAAAAACATTATACTTGCTAAAGCTAAGTGCTAAAAAGAAGGAAGATACTCCTAGAGCTGATAATTAAATCATGACCTGAAAAGGGCTTCCAAAAAGAATTTGCTTGTGGAATACTTCTTGATTATAGCAATGAGTTGAAGTCCACGTGATCTTTCAATCATTTATTTACTCAAAAATATGACCGAAGGTATAATCATGAGGAAATTAATGAAAGTTGACTGAAGAACATCCTATATTGGTAACTTAGAGAAATCGCATCTTGTCTTTTGCAAGGAAATTTGGCAGTTTATATTAACTATAAAGGAATTGCAATAATTGCATCAATGCAACTGACGAATCAAAGAATTGAGTCTATCATCTGTCTAAGAGAGCGAGTAGTTTGATTAACTTGAATCTTGATACCTTAAGTGTTCAAATTAAATGTTGCAAGACCATACTGTATATACCTGGATAGTTAAGCCCAAATTAAGTACTACATTCTTTGTACGGTCTCGGAGTGAATCGAGTGCTTTCCTCGATATATAGTTAAAGCGATGTATATCCAAGTCAATCTCAAAATAGTTAGGTCCCTGCAATGAAGATACATAAATTAACAGCAGATATACAAGGTTATGAAGATTTATTGTATGGTAAAGTGAGCTTCATTTTGTATGGTAATTAAAGTGAGCTTCTTCACCCTATGCTATAGGAAATAACTAGATATTAGAACTTCAGTAAAATCATTCTTCCCTATGTAAAAATACTTTGTTAAAAAATTTAACTTAAATTATGCCATTCCCAGGTTCATTTGAAATATTGAAAACAGAACAATCACGTACCTTTCTGCAAGCCCAAAATCATATGAAGACCTAGGAATTTGGATTACTACAACTATAATTTACCCAATAGGAGAGCAATGAACCAAAGTTGCAAGTTAACCTGTCATCGTAGTTAATGTAACTGCATAAAGCTTGACTTAAGAACACCTCTAAAATAAAAAGATATAATGGAGTTTATATTATGTATGCACGCGTTACTAATTTTAGAGTTTCCTATCACTACAAGAATTTAACAGACCCTGTTGGCGGGGTGAAATAATCCAATAAGGTTGGTGGAGCTGCCCAAAGTTAAAAGGTTCTGTCATTAGATCAAACCATTTCAAAATAATGAACGTAAGTTGTATATAAAATTTCCCATACATGATGAACTCTACTCTAATAGGATGAATATGCTAAAGATTGATATCTGAAGACAGATATTTTAAATATAGAGATAAATTTGTATATACCTTAAAGAAATAGTGTTGAGGGCGTGAAAGCACTGGCTTGCCATTGTAGGCATGTACAAGCTTTCTCTCTGCAGAATTTAGTTGAAGGTCCTCAGGATTAACTACCCCAGCCAAAATTTTTAGCCTTTCACTAAAGGGAACCAAGCTTTCCTTTGTAAACCCTTTCACCTTTTCCATCTCATTATGCACTAATCTCTGTGAAAATGATGCTGTTATTAAACTAAAAAAAAATAAAGTAGCCAAGTGGGAGCCACTGCAGCAAAACTATGTAGAAAATCTATACAAAGTAACACTAGAGAAAGAATGAGCATATTACATTAAGAACCTTGTTCATATGTGAACCCAAGAATTTCTAGCACATTTATATCTGGATCATACAAGAGGGTAATCAATCACTGGAAACAAAGTTAAATACGCTATACATCAGGGATCATTTGATGGTGGATTGTAGAGTTAAATCAGAAGAGATGAGACTGGTTGGCAGGATTAACCCATAAAATATATTGAATGGCCTTTAAAGGAGAGACTGGAATGCCAATAATCTACAGCAGCATACATATATTCTCCAAACAGCCAAGGCATTAACCAAGCATAGCATGTAATAAGCAGCCACTTTAGCTCTTCAATTCAAATTAACTTGACATGTTTTGAAAGGAGAAACCTAGTGGTATATGATAAACAGCTTATTTAAGAATTACCCATAAGCCTTAATGAAAAGAGAGTGTGATTGACGATGAGAAAAAAGAATCAGAGGGAAAAAATTTCATATGGTTTTTTCTTGAGTGCTAGCCTGCAAGGCCTGATGGTCCTCCTAAATTTCTTGTTAAGGTATCGACTATTTGATGCGATATAATCCAATCATATATTGAAATTCTATAGCCTTTAGGAAGCAAAAGAAGAAAGCTGTCAACAGTTAAAGGATTTTTTTACTTACAATTTACAAATATCTTTTCGGGGGAAATAATTGTAAACTTACAGATTTGAGAATTGAGATTCAAAATATGCAATTATTTATGAGAAGAAATACCTTGATGCTCTCCTGAAAGTGTGGAGAGGTATCTTGGTCAAAATTTTCAGACAATTTAAAATATAATACAAGGCTCAAGCCTTCCCCATCAGCATCACCAAGGAACACGCTAGCAGGATATGTTGGCAACTGGGACCAAAGGAACATAATTAAGCTATGTAGCATTCTTGTATGTTGTTCGAACAGAAATACAACATCCATAAAACCTTGTTATAGGTGAAGTTACCAGTTCAGAAGAAGCAAATATGTGGTTTGAGATGGAGAGTGGACCTGTATATTAACAATAAGGAGGGAAGGTACTTTCTCATGTTCTTTGACAGAAGGAAGTTCAAGATGCCTAGCAATGTGATTTATCTTCCGGGGACAGGCAAATAAATCAACACCTATTGGTATATAAGTGCTAAAATCTGGAGCAGGACACTTCTGCTTATCTCTGCATAGTTAATTACTATCATATATAATAAATTAATAATATCAAGCTTGCTGATGAAATAAAAGGAAATCAAATGATTAATGGATATAGATTGCATAACATAACGATAGATTGACAGATACAATTTGTGACATGCCTGAAAAAATTTTCTCCACGGAGGTTGAAAACTGAAGGTGAAACCGCAGACCAGGAACCAGGGCATGGCTTCTCTTGAGTTGTACTTAGAATTTGAAGCCCAGCTCTCGGGCGATAAAGAAATCTCTCGGATGCACCTACCCATTCACTCATTTATTATTATAAGTCCTCTAGGTCTAGATATATAAATGGTTTATTATCATGAATTTTTAATGTTTTAGTGCTTTGAACAGTTCAAATAATAGTATAGAAAAATAACTCAGAATCAAGAAAAGATTATTGACTTGTATTAAATACAGATTATATTATCATGGTTGGACATGGAAAGCTCCAAGCTTTAAGACAAAATTATTTTACATTTGAAGATTTTTAAACGATAAAGATCTAAAAAGTGGAATATTCCAACGAACCACCAAAAGTTCAATAGAAAAAAAGGAAAAATCTTAATTCATTTTGTACTTACATAATTCCTTTTTCTCATTTTCATCAACGGATTTCCTTTTTAGAGAAAGCATAAAAACTGCCTGTTGCTGCTTTCTTTGTGATGATTGAGGACTTGATGGAGAATGGTTCATGTCATTGAAATTAACCTCTCCAGTCTTATTGTTACCTCCTTTGAAGTAGCTTTCAAAAAACCCATCACATTTACACCCTGAATCTACAAAGCATGATGCATTTTCATACTGGAGTAACTGACTATTTGGTACACTACCGACAAAGGGAAAACAATCTGTTGGCCTCAAAGGAAGAAACAGAGAAATTTCATGAGCATAACAAAGTAACAATGGTAAAATAGTCACAAGGTAGGAACATGATATAAATGCATCACCTCCATGTACACTAATGAAGTCATCATCTGATTCAGACTCCATAATGCTAACTGAGTCAAACCAGGCATCCTCATGGCTTTTTCCTGCAAAACATAATTGCTCATCATGTTTATCAGTAGTATCTATGTAACAACATGAAATCCAACAAATCCACCGTCATAAGAACCATCTTCAAAACATCACCAAAAACAAAATAAATAAAATCATAAATAACCAAAGCACCAAAAAATGGATACAAGTTACTCACTACAAGTCTCTTAACTGTTTTCATTCCAACAAGGAGGGAAGGAGAGAGAAAAGGTACCATTTGCATTTTGACTATGGCTGTGGTATTGGAGTTGGGTGAGATGAAACTTCATGTTAGAAACATCAGATTTCCGGCACGTGGCTGAAGCACCGTGCTCAAAGTCCAGGTGAATAATTCCAGCATTGCTAAGCCTTTTCAAAGGCATTTCAGCTAGGGAAGTGGAAATATTTCCCTTACGTTTTCTAGATTTTTTGTTTTCTCTTTTATGAACATTTCTCTTCCTGTTTGGCTTCGAAGCACAGCCTCCCATTGCTGAAGCAATTTTTTTACTAATCCACCCAACATTGAATCTTCAGATATGATGCCAACTCACTAAAAAAGATTCAGGCACTGTGCTACAATCTCCTTGAGAAGAAAGAACCTGCCTGCCACACAAACAACCAAATTTACATCTGGAAAAGGAAACACAGAACAGTAAACCAAAGTCCAAAGGCAACCAACACACATTCTCTGACTATAAATTCAGAATCTTCTTTTTATATATATGTTTTTTCTTTTGGTGAAAGAGAAACATTTTTTTTTTCCACAAAATCAATTGCTTTTAAACCACCTGCTGATAGATATAAATAAGCATATACATTACAAGGAAAAATAAGATCAACTTTAATGAGAGCATCTCTTCCAGAAAATGAATCAAACTCAGCAGTAGCACACACCTTCCACTCAAAATAAGTACATTCCACAGCCACAGTGGAACATTTACTCTCCGTCCTTGGACCAAGAGTGCTAGATATGATGCGTCTACTATTATATCTCACATGGAGGAGATTCAATAGTGAATCAGTGCTCACCTTCTTTGGATAAAACCTGAAGAATGGAATAGAGAATTGGAAGTATACTATCCATTAATAGGTGCTTGAAGGAAAGATAAAAAATGCCGAGTTAGGCAGCAACAACAATTAGACCAAACTTCATTGTGCATAATATTACTGATAAAATTAAAAAATAAAATAAAAAAGTTGTGTTTATCTGCATGAAACACAACACCCCCCCCCCCCCCCGCCCCGAAAAAACAAAGAAGGCTGTTTGATTCCTTCTCACTTTTTGTTTTAAAAATTACTTTCTAAAATAATATCATTTATTTAACAATCAATTTCTTACCCATAATTTATTATGTTTTTAAAATGGTTTAATTACTTTTTTAGTTTTTATAGTTACGCAAACTTTACCTTTTGGTCCCTATAGTTAAAAATAATTAATTTTAGTCCCTATATATGCACTTTCGATATCAGTTTAGTCCCTACCGTTTTAAATTATCACAAATTTAATAAAAAAGTCAAAAATGTCAATTTGTGATGGTTTTTCATCTCTAATTTTTATTTTATGACAGTTTTTTTTTACGGAGTTAAGACATACTTAACGACAAAGATCAAACCGATATTGAAAATGTATGTATAGGGACTAAAAGAAATTATTTTCAATTATAAAAACCAAAAATAAAGTTCACATAATTATAAAGACCAAAAGAATAATTAAATATTTCAAAATTATTTCCAAACTAAGTGTTTTAAAAACTAAAAAGCAAAAATAAGTAGATGTTTTCTAATCCCTATTTCTGTTTTTTTAAAAGTGCTTAGAAAAAATATGTTTTAGAAAAAAACACTTTCAAGTATGCTTAAAATTAATTTTAGAAAATAGAAAACTACTTTTGAACGCCTTACTTTCTTCTTTATTTCTGTATTTGGTTTCATTGCATGAATAAAAAAGCCTAGAAAACAGTCTGCAATTTTGAAAGGATAACATAAAATAAGCTGTATGAGCTAGTCATGTAAAAAATGTAAGGAAATATAACGCGAAAATAATAGATACATTCCATTGGGAAGGCATGCGGTGTGATGAAACGTATGCATGAAGGAATCGAACATGGGGTCGAAACACAAACACGTGGAATAAGGAAGAACAATATTGCAAAACAGAGAAAAGGGCCGTGCTCATTATTTCTTATTCATGAAAAGGACGATGAATAAAAGCATAAGGAAGAGAAAAAAGACCTGAGTTAGAGGGAGGAGAAGAGGGGAGAAAGTTGAAGAAGCGTGAATGAGGAATCGCGGTTCCCAGGGAGGAACTTTGATTCCTCTGTTGTTCTTCCTTCCCCGTCTCAGAATCAGAAGGAATCAACAACAACACCAAAAAAAAAAAAAACAAAACAAAACAAAACAAAAAGACTTGCAAATTATAGAGACAGAAAAATATTTCAGAGCTCACACCCACCCAGGTCCGTTGTTTTCGGATCCTGCGATGTTCTTAGTCTTTATCCTTCCCTTTTAAATCTCTTCATTTTGTCTAATAAAATAAAATAAAATCTTACGTGATAGAAAGAAAAATTTGCGTCTCACATCTCTCCCTCTATTATATCAGTTTTTATAATTATATTATATATTCGAAGTATTTATTGATTTTATTGGTAACTAATCTTTATTAAAAAATCTGACTAGTTATTTTTAGTAAAAAAATTTATCTCAATTATATTTTTTTCATCTTCAAGACTCAACCTTACTTAAAAGATCTAAATTTAGTGTAATTCTCATCCATGTTAGTATTATATCAGTCTTTATTATCTCGTACTTAAACTTTTATTAGCTTAAAATACAAAAATAAGTTTTTGTTGGCTTAAAGATACAAAGATACACAAATTTTGTTTAATTAACAATAAACTTTTTTATAAAAATACATTGATTATATTAAATATTATATTTTCGATAATTTTTTAATTTTAGTTTATTTAGGCAAATGAGTAGTAAAACCGTTTTAAAATTTAAGTAATTGCAAAACTATTTATTTTTATTGCACTGGTTTATTTTAGTTTCTTCTGTTATTCATCGACTCTTTGTATGGGTTATTTTATTTCTTTCAATTTGAATTTCATTATGACATTCTGTGGTAGCCACTAGCCAGTATTGTTCCCGTGTGTACGTTGCTGAAATCTAGAAGGTGTTTTTTCTGTTCTGACGTGTCACTATGGGAGAGACTGCGGAACCTGCTTCCCACCACGTGCACACTGGTGGCCACGTTGCTCGAATGTGACAACATTTTAAAGCACTTTTTTTTTTTTTGATAAAATTTATCGCACTTTTTTGTTACAATAGGGATAAGAAGGTTTGAATTCACTTCCTCTTGTTTAGCTCAACATTTTATGGAAGGAAACTACTTAAATCCTTAACATTAGGTCAATCTTAGTGGTCACATTTTAATGTACTTGAATCACTTCCTTTTATTTATCTCAATAAAATTATAAATGTCCACCCCATTTAGTTGAACTGGGGGAAGAAATGAAAGAAATAAAAAAAATATAATAAATGATGTAATAAAAAAGATAAAAAAAATGATCAAATATATTTATAATTATCGTTATCTCAGTCCTATATTTTTTTTAATTTTAGAGTAATGATACATAAACCATGCTCTACTAGAAACATTTCATCAACACTCATCCATTTTTTTTCCTTTTTATCATTTCAATTACTTATTATACTTTCATATTACTTATTATACTTGTACTATTTCTTTTTCTTTTTCTTTCTCTTATTAAGTGTCAAGTAGATGAAAGGTCTTTGCGAATAATTTTTGTTAATTTTATTTTCTTTGAGGTCTAAATTGTTCTTCTTCTTTTTTCTATATAAAGGACATTCGTAATATGAATACTGTTGAATTATAAACTTGGTAATAAAAAAAGATAATTATATGTATAAAAAAATAGACAATTATAAATGATTATATACTGAAAATAAGAAATAACTGCATCTTTCAAGAAAAAAAAAATCAAATAAGTGTTTGTTTGATTTACAATTTAAATGTACATTGGCGTACAATTTTATGTCGAGAATCTTTTTCAACTGCACCCATTGATGGTAAAAAAATAAAATAAATCTAAGTGATAGGATTAATTTTGAGAGATATAAAATTATTTAACTTTATATGAATAAAATTAATTTTAACCTAATTTAAAACACGTAAAATTTTAAAAACACACTTAAGTAATTTTTTATTCCAATATTTTTTTTTTCAGAAATAACTTTTAAAATGTGTTTTTAAATATAAATTAACAATTTGACAGTAATTGGTCTACAACTAATTCTTTCATTATTATTTTTTAAAATGGATTACCAGTGGTGTGAGAACTAGAGCAGATTGGCAATCAAACTAGTTGAATCGAGAAACAGTCAACAAATTATTTCATTTAACCTAAAATTGGTCATGTAAAGAACCTATATAAAACTGGTTGAATCAGTCCAAAATTGAACAAATTGTCAAAAATTGGTTTGAACCGAGCCCTATCACAACAGGCCAATGAGAAAAATAGACTTATCCGAACGACAACTAAAGTTGTTGCAATAGGTTATATCAATAATCAAAATTGCGACAAATTATACTTTATGTCAACAACTTCAGTTGTTGTTGAAAAAGGTTTCACAATATGCCAACAACATTATCATGTCATCAGAAAAGATATGCATGTCCATACTTATCACAACAACAACATCATCAAGTCCAAACCCTCACCACCAATCAAAAAAAAAAAAAAAGCATCATCAAGTCATTGAAAAAGATATATAAGTAAAGAGTTATCCCAACAATTTACATTATTATTGAAAAAGGTTTTACTAAATCCCAACGATATTATAAATAAAGTCACTAGAAAAGATCCATTTTATTACAACAATTTTTGTTGTCATTGGAATGAGTAGCAGACATGTGATATGATATGGAGGTACAAAGATTTGGCTTCTCCAAAGTGATGAGATGCACTTTAAAGAATAAATTGTATTTACAATCATTGATTAAAAAATTAACTATTTAGAATTATGTTAAAATTAAATACATATATAACAAAATTTTAAAAAATTACATTTATAATCGCTAATTTTTTAATTAATATTTATTATTACACTTAATCTTCTTTTTTTAGTGTACAATGACCATGACAAAGTTTTAACCTAAAACATTACTTTTTTATTCACCTTTGAAATTTAATTATCAATATGTTAAGAGAACGGAAGTTGAGGTACATGATTAACTTTTGTTCAAAACAGTGAGTCTTAGCCAGAGTTAATAGTTTGCTGCCACTTTAAAATATAGACTCCTCGCCTTAAATTCTTTGTATCCGTAAACAAGGTAAATTTAAGATAATTAAATCGTTTTAAAAAGTGGAAATTCAATTTCATAATTTAACATAAAAGACAAGTTCAGTCATTTTAGAGATTTTTTTCACAATAAAATACTTTATTGTATTTAGGGTTCTTTGAAATACTAATACCCTTTAAAAGCTGTTAATGCATGTAGGTTTCTTTCTTAAATATTTATAAACTCGTATGATAAAATAAAATTAATCACTACCAAGCACCAACAAATCTGAAGTGAATGAAGACTCACTAACAATGTCTAATAAATGAAACTCACTTTAAAAGCTAATAGAACAAAGCGAGACACACGTGTTAGTTTATTATCATAAAGTGTCCAATTTTAGAAAATGGAAAGCACAATTTCTTCTTGGAAAAGGAATTGTTGTGTGGTGAACACAAGAATACGTTTCTAGGTGAGCTCCCACAGTGGCTGATGGTGTCTCTGGTGGTGGCACCTGCAAGGACTCCGATGCTTAAGTCAGTATGGATCCAAGTGTGAGTGAATATGAGAGAGAGCGTCCGTACTTGATGGGTGTGGAGTCCTTTATATAGTGTGTTTTTGGAAGGAAATTTTGTTAGAGCTAGGTGTCACGTAGCAGCATGCGTAACTACACACGTTCCTTGCCATGTAAATGCTTCCCATGCTGTGTCGGGATAGAGGTGGAGTCGATCCTGGGATAGCAAGGGCTTGTGAGCGGGGTACTCGAGGCTGTGCTAGCTAGGATAAATGGCGTAGGAGCCGACATAGATTATGGTCCGAGTAACCTCTAGAACAGTTGCCCCCAAGTCGACGATGGTTAGAGAAGCATCGTCGGCTTAGGAGTCTAAGTTGGCCCATAACAGTTGCCCCTAAGCCGGTGATGCCTGGATAGAGGCATCACCGGCTTAAGAGCCTGAAAGAGGGTTCGGGACGGTGTTGCTCCCAAGTCGGTAAGGCTTGGCGCTGGTTAAGGCTTGTTGACTTTAGAATCAAAAGGTTCGAGTCTTTTCATTTTCAAATAATTGTGCCGTATTTTTTGGATAGCCAAGGCGTATTAAATGCGTAATGATTCGATATCTTAAACTCTATAGCGCTTCGAATTCTAAGAGATTTGGCGGTTGTCTTTTGAAACTCCTAGACTTAGGCTTGGCCTTGATATGGGCCCATAATATAAAAGGTTTAGGTTCCAATGTTAGTATCGTTACCTTCATTTTGCTGTAAGATTTTCTTTTGTCTTTGTGAGAGTACCGTTTGCCTCCTTCGTTTCTTATTCTAGTGAAGGACGTGAAGCCTGCTATTCTGCCTCCATTATTCTTCATTACCAACGCTTTACATACAAAGGTAATATTTTCTTTCTCATCTTCTCTTTAAGTATTCCCTTGTATTCTGGTACCCTATGCTGTATGGTATTTTTTGTTTCATCAAAAATGGACCCACATAGACACGCTGCTTCGTCTTCAGCTCAGGGCAGTCTTGGAAGCCGCCCAAAGGGTTTCGCAGCTAATTGGCTCTTTCAATCTGCAGCGGTGCCTTCGTCCCACTGTACCAATTGTCGAGGCCAAGAGGGTGCCGTCGATTCTTTGGCTGGTTTTGCAGCCACACGTGGGGGGTAGCAATCTGGGGTAGGTTGGGTAGACAGGGGTCCGCAAGAAGGACCAATGAGCGCCCTATGACAGCTACCCCAAAACAACCCTCACTGCTAGAAATCACAATCTGCCCAAAAGTCTTAGAGAAGTGTCGTAGTCACTTGAAGGCCATAGGAATGTCGTACAGTCCAGACAAGGTGTTATAGTATACCAAGGCCTGAGTGCAATACCGAGACTTGATGCGGATCCCTTCCAGGCCGAGTAGTATTTTCGGGGTAAAAAGGTTGGCGCAGACAAGTGCCGGGGTTTGGTCGCAGTTGAAACCCTAGTCAGCCTCTTCTGACCCTTCTTCCACTATTTTTGATAGGGAGATGGGAAAAACTCTAAGGACCGTGGAGACCACTCCTAAGGCATACCATGACGCGGCCGACCTAGGCATTGACTGGATTAATAAGGAGGTGGCCGGAACTTGGTCATGCTTCAACCAGGAGACCTTAGATGCCTTGGCAGGTCGCCTCGAGTTAAGCCGGGGTGCTACTAAGATGGACCTTTGACATGGTTGCTCCTGGGAATGATGGCCGCATATGTTCGCAAGGCCGGAAAGATAACATGGGGACCCCTTTGGACGAGGCTGAGCCAACTGACGGCTGGATATTTATACCCCGACTTCCTTCCTATGTTCTTAACATTATTTCAGCATCTCAAGGTTAGGCTGCCACTGACAAAGTTCCAAGTGTCGGTCCTGAACTTTCTTAGTGTTGCACCTTCACAGCTTCACCCCAATCTTGGGGTTTCATGGTGGCATTCGAGAGCCTGTGTAGCCGGGAGGGAGTTATCTGTAGCCAAACTTTATTTCTATACTACTTTACCCCCATTCGCCAAACTTATGACAGTAAATTTTCATCTGTCTCGTTTCAAAGTGTCTGGGGTCGGGCATTACTTAAACCCTTCCAGGATTCTTACAAGGACTATAAGGACAAATTCTTCTTTTTGCGCCCCTGTGCAGAGAGTTGGGAAGTATTTTTTATGGTCTGTGAAGCAAGGGAGAATGTTGTTGAACCCCAGTTCCCACTGTATTGGTCGTACGACCATTATTGTTTGGATCCCGAAAGGTTTTTGGTCTGGAATGATGACTTGACCCCGGAGGAAGCTCGAGCTCGAGACCATTTTTTCCGCCATAATAAAAAACCTACAGAACTGCATCCCGTGCCAATGGTTAATTGGCACCACTCTTGCCGAATGTCGTCAAAATTTTGGTGTGTTTATGTGCACTTTTTACATGTATATTTTTTATTACTTTGATATTTGTATATAACTTGACCAGGTTCCTTTTTTCTTGCAGATTCGATGGTAAAGTCAAAGATGACCGACTTCGCCTTGGCTCTCTAGTAAGATAAGGCGACCAAAATAAAAGAACCATGGAGGGCCAAGGGCACGGTTAAGGCGGTCAAGGAAACATAGGCGCTCCCTCCCCTGGTTCTCGCAGCGGCCAAGGGGATAATGATCAAGGGGGTCGAGAACTGGGGTGTGCTTGCACCTGTCAGGCCGACATCTGTCGAGGATGACTCTGCTAGGGTTAAGGTTCAAGCCGGGCTCCCAAGAACCAGTTCCGCTGGTGTCGTTCCACCCGCCGTTGTCACCGGGAAGAAGGCTGTGACTGGAGACATACTTGAGGGGGCACCTCTTATGAAGAGACGTCGAGATGATCGACCTTCTGCGTCTATGGTGGAGCTGGCGGATGAGCACATCCTGACCGCGAAAGTAGCGATGTTCGAGGATAGGATTGTCGGGGATGTGCGTTCGATGAAGGGGGACCTGGGTGCCATACGAAACGGTCTTGATGGACTATCCTCCCTCTTTAGCCATATGTTCCAAGGTTATTCATAGTATGTGCTAATGAGGGAGGCGTTCGGCAACCAAAACCCCCTTGACGTTTTGGCTGAGAAAGATGCGGTTATATCCCGGTTGAAGGAAGCCGAGGAGGGCGCACGGATGGCCAAGGAAGAGTCTGGTAGAAGAATTGCCGAGCTGGAGGAGAGAGTGCGATCCTTGAAGCTGGAGTTGGCGAGAGAGAAAGCTGAAAGGCTATGGCTATCCCATGGTCGAATCGGATCTCCAAATGAAGTTGTCTACTGCGGATACTAAATATGTTGAGCTATCTACTCAGCTCTATGCTTCAAGAAGTAAAGTTAAAGAATTGCAAGCTATAGCACAAGAGTTAGAATCTGGCATGGCAGCTTCTCAAGAAGAGACCTAATTGATACGCCGACGTTGTATCGAGTCCGTCCATCTTTCTTTCAAAAACACTATAGAGCAAGTGCGCTTCCTCCTTTGGAGGAATATGGATCTTACGTGTGCTCGACCTGATTGCGAGGTGATTGACAACCTCTGGCATGCAAATGTAAATGGTGAAATGACACCTGCGAATCCAACCATTCCAACAGCTAATTTTGACGCTAAAGATGACGCCGAGGAAGATGAAACTTGGTGGAGGGTGTCAGGGTGCCGGGGTCAATCTTGAGCCTCAAGCAAATAAGCAAGATGCTGCAAGGGAACTTGTAGACAATTTCATATCGACCCCGCAGGCTGACGCCGACTATCCCGCCTTCTACTGAGGTAAGTGATCCTAGGTGATGATCCTAAATCCAGAGATACCAGTGCTCCTGAAGAAGCTGCCAGCGCTGGAAATTGAAGGCCGGGATACCGATTGTCTTTGTGATTTTTGTTTAAGTTTTCTTCAGACTATGTACATATGTTAATACATGCAATGCAAATGATAAGTTTTGATGTTATCCCTCAATGTCTCCTTTGTCGAATACAACTTAGCATGTGTACTTTGCCTTATGTATGTATAGACTGTTTTTCGTGTCTTCGCTAAGCATTCTTGTGTTTATTTGCTTCTCTTCTCGCTTTTGTTAAACGCTTATGTTAGTCCGTGTTTCTTCGATTTCGCCTTTGTCTTTATCTTTATGTGCTTCTTGACTTCTACTTTTGTTTTTATCTTTATTTTTAGTGATCTTCCTACCTCGGCTAGAGCGAATCCACGTACACGGAGTAGTTCGCAATCTTCATCTTCTTTAGCGATCTTCCTACCCTGGCTGGAGTGAATCCACGTACACGGGGTAGTTCGCAATCTTCATCTTCTTTAGCTATCTTCGTATCCCGACTAGAGCAAATCCACGTACACGGGGTAGTTCGTAATAGCCTTTTAATTTTGGTGTACCCTGTACTTAGCTTTATGTGGCAGGTAAACTCTCATTTTATTAATCACATGTGAGGCGAAAAATATTACAAAAGCCACAATTTATAGTATACGACTCTGTCCAGCTATACTACAGACTTAAAATAACTAGGAAATCAAAATTAGGGTTACCGATCATGCCTTAACTGTAGTATTGTCTGAGGTTGCTTGCATTCCATGTTTGTGGGATGACTATCCCGGGTAGCGTCTCTAAGGTGTATGCACCTGTGCCAGTCTTTGAGGTAACCTAGTACGGGCCTTCCCATTTCTCAGCGAGCTTTTCTTGTCTGGCATTTCTTCCCCCTATGTCAGCGCGCCTCAAGATCAGATCACCGGCTCAAAAGAGTGATGCACGACCTTTTTATTGTACCTCATCGCGACCTGTCTTTTTAAAGCAACTTCTCTTATAGCGGCTACTTCCCTCCTTTCTTCCACCATGTCCAACTCTGAACGCAGTAGTCTATCATTGTCCTCTAGCCTTAGATTAGCTACTCTCCACGTTGGTTCTCCAATCTTTGCCGAGATCATCGCTTCCACGCCGTAAGTAAGGCGAAAAGAGACTCTCTAGTGGAAGAGTGGGGGGTTGTGTGGTATGCCAATAAGACATGTGGTAGTTGCTCAACCCAGCACCTATTTGCTTCATCTAAACGTTGTCTAAGCCCTCTAAGGATGAACCTGTTTGCTGCCTCTGCCTGTTCGTTCGTTTGGGGGTGTTCAACTGAAGTGAAGTATTGCTTGATTTTTAGTTCGGCCGTGAACTCTTAGAAGCTCCGATCTATAAATTGAGAGCTGTTATCTGACACTAGGACATCTGGTATCCCGAACCTGCAAATAATCTGCCGGAATACGAAGTTCTCGACATTCCTCGCCAGTGATAAGTGGCTAGTGCTTCTGTCCTCGATCCATTTGGTGAAGTAGTCAATTACTACCACCAAATATTTAACTTGGCTGGGTGCTTTGGGAAAGGGGCTGAGTATATCAATTCCCCACCATACGAAGGGCCATAGGGAAGTAATCGTGCTCAAATCTTCAGGAGGGCCCAGATGAATGTTAGAGCATTTTTGGCATTTGTCACACTTTTTAGCGAACTTTATAGCATCAAATTCCAACGTTGGCTAGTAATAGCCTGCTCTGAGTATCTTCTTGGCCAATGCTCTGCACCCCAAGTGTTGGCCGCAACATCCCTCATGTATCTCGGCCATCACATATTTAGACTCCGACTTTCTCAAACATCTAAGCAATGATTGTGAAAAGCCACGCCGATATAGTTTATCGTTCACTATACAAAAATGAGTTGCGGACCGCTCTAGCCTCTTTGCTTCTTTTCTATCTTCCGGAATGACGCCTTCATTCAGCTAGCTGATAATAGGGGACATCCAACTCTACTCCAACTCAATCACCAACATGAGATTGGGCTTGTGGATTGTTTGTTGAATGACCGTCCTATTATTGCCAAAAGTTTTCATGCTAGCCAATTTCGACAAAATATCCACCCTGACATTCTTCTCCCGGGGAATGTAGACAAAGTCTATGTTATTAAACTTTGTCATGAAAGTCTTAACTTTTTCTAGATACTTTTGTAATATCGACTCTTTTGCTTGATAGGCTTCGTTAATCTGCGAGATTATCAACTGGGAATCGCTACATACACGCAACGACATAACGCCAATGTCGGCCGCCATAACGAGTCCTGGCTATACACGCTTTATACTCTGCCTGGTTGTTGGAGGTGGGAAACGTAAAAGTCAGCGATTGTTTTAACACCATGCCGTCCCTAGATTCCAACAGTATGCTGACCCTGCTTCCTTTCTCGTTAGATGACCCATCTAAAAAAAGGGTCCATGTCAAATCACTGAACGAGGACTCTGTCGGAGTCAATTCTGCTATCAAGTCGGTTAGCACTTGGGCTTTCAGCGCCTACCTTAGATCGTACTAAATCCCATATTCTGATAATTCTATGGCCCAGGTTGTCATCCTTCCTGCTAATTCGGGCCTATGTAGGATATGCCGGATTAGTTGATCCGTCCTCACAACAATCTGGTGTGACTTGAAGTATGGCCTTAACCTTCTAGCCGTCATTACCAGAGCGAACACTGCCTTCTCCATCTTGGGATATCTCGGTTCAGCTTCTTGCAAAGCTCTGCTTACAAAATAGATTGACTTTTGCCTTTTCGGCCTCTCTCGTACTAGCAAGACACTCACTGCTTCGTCAGCCACGACCAAATATAGGTATAACACTTCACCTGTTTCGGGTTTAGTGAGTAGGGGGGAGAGGATAAAGTCTCTTTCAACCTAATGAATGTAGCTTCGCAATCACCTGTCCATTCAAAAGGTTTGCCCTTCCTTAAAAGCCGAAAAAAAGGAGAGCGTTCTACGCCGATCTGGCTATGAATCTTGTCAACGCGGCCAAGCACCCTATTAATTTTTGGACTTCCTTCACACTCTAAGGGCTCTTCATTTCTAGTATAGCCCGTTACTTCTCCGAGTTCAACTCAATCCCCATTTTAGACAGCATATATCCCAAAAATTTCCTGTCGAAACACTGAACGTACACTTGTTGGGGTTTAACCTCATATTGAATATTTCTAACTGGGCGAAAGTTTCTTGCAAGTCCTGGAGGTGTGCCAAAGGGTGGCACTTTTCACGATCATGTCATTAACATATACCTCCAAGTTCCGCCCTATCTGTGCCTCAAACACTTTATTCATCATTCTTTGATATGTAGCCCTAGCATTCTTCAATCCGAAGGACATCACCTTATAGCAATAGTTGGCTTTCTCAGTCATGAAAGCCGTCTTCTCCTGATCGCTCGAATATAGAGGAATCTGGTTGTATCCGGAGTAAGTGTCCATGAAAGACAGATAATGGAACCTGGATGAACCATCCACCAGCTTTTCAATGTCGGGCAGAGGGTATGAGTTCTTCGGGCAGTGTTTGTTTAAGTCAATGTAATCAACACACATTCTTCACTTCCCATTCTGTTTCTTCACTAGCACTATGTTGGCTAACCAGGTGGTATACTTCATTTCTCTAATAAAACCGGCTTTTAACAACTCCTCCACCTATGTATCAATCTCTCGGAGGTGCTCGGGGGCCATCTTTCTCCTTCTCTAGCAAACCGATTTCATGAAGGGATCAACCTTTAACCAGTGGCAAAAAAGATTAGGATCTATCCCATGCATATCTGCCAGTTTCCATGCAAACAAGCTGGTGTTATCCTTCATAAGCGCCGAGAGATCTTTTTTCATTTTCTCGTCGAGGTCGGCTCCAATTTTCACAACCTAATCCTTTTCCTTCTTGATCTGAACTAGAATACATTCTCCTTCTGGCTTTGGACGGGGTATCTAGGTGTCTCTTTTGATCTCATCCTGGCAGTCTAATTCCATCATGAGTACTTCACCTTCTCTGAGGTTGGGTTTGTAATCTATGTCGAGGTTTCGTCTGACTTTAAGGGATTCCTTGTAGCATTCCCTTGCTTTCCTTTGGTCGCCCCGAAGGGTGACTACCTCCATGTTATCACCGGCGAACTTCATAGCCAGATGCAATATCGAGATAACGACCCCCAATGTGTTCAACGTCGATCTACCCAAGATTGCATTATATGAGGACTTAGCATCCACAACTATGAACCGTGTGGTTACGATTTTCGTGCATGGCGGCTTCCAAAAAGTCATGTGGATTTTTATGTAACCCACCGGCAGTTATGTGATGTCCGGAGAATCCTATCATGTCCTTGTTATACGGCATCAACTCGGATTCTAGGATTTTCAACTTTTAGAAAAACTTGTAGAACATGACGTCGACAAAGCTGCTGATGTCCACTAGTAACCTGTGAACCTCTTTGTTCGACATCAAGGCATTTACCACTAGGGGATCATCGTGGTTTGGCATAACATTGGCAAAATCCGAATCATTAAAAGTCAAAGGCGGGCCCCTTTTCTTCACATTATCACCAGTACAAACCCTGAAAGAAATTGCCATTACCTCTCTAGCATGTCTTTTCCTTGCATTTTTCGACGGACCTCCACCTAAGAATCCACCCGTAATGACGTATATGATCTCATGACTCCGTGCGGGAGAATGGGTGGGAGATTGTGTGGGCTGCCAGGAAAACGACTGTCTGGGAGACTGGCGACGTATGGCATGTACTTTGACATCGTCTCGCGACAACCGGGGTGGTGAATGGCCTCTTGTGGGATTATGTCGGCTTGGTGGCCTTTCTCTCTGGGGTGGAGAGCGATCCCTCCTTGGACTTATGGATCTTTCCCTTTTTGGTGGCGAGGATCGTCGTCCTCTATCGCTACGACCCTGTTCCGCTTAACAAAGTAGTCCAATCTCCCTTGTTTGATTAGCACTTTAATTGCATCTTTTGGCTGAAAGCATTCATTTGTGTCGTGGCCGGTCGCCCTGTGAAACCGGCAATACTTAGACCAGTCTCCTGATTCTCTATTTCTAATTGGCTTCAGAGGTTTTATCCCTTCTTGCACGAACTCCACATTATAAACCTCGTTGTAAATTCTGGCCCTGGAGGCGTTTAGTGGCGTGTATTCTTCAAACCTCAGGACTTTTTTATATAAACCCTAATCCTCATGATGCGGCAATTTATCGGCTTTAGCTTGTGGATTCTTCTTCTGCGGTGCGATCTCGGCCATTTTCATCTATTCGGCCTCCAACACATTTTCATAATTGATATACTTTTCTGCCTTCTTCAAAAACTTCTCCATCAACATCAGAGGTGTTTTTGCAATCAACATGAAGAAAGGTGAGCCTAGTCACACCCCATCCTTAACCAACATGAAAACCATTCCGAGTTGTGGACTCTACGCAGCTCATGCCTCCTGGTTAAATCTGTTGATATACTCTCTTAGCGGCTCATCTACACCCTGGCGGATCTCCTCAAATCGGCCTCAATCTTTGGCCTGGCCTTGCTAGTCGCAAAGGCGGTTTTGAACTTCTCCCTCAACATCATCCATGAGTCAATGGACCTTAGTTCCAGGGATTGGAACCATTTCAACACTACTCCCTTCAACGAGAGCGGGAACGCTCTGCATGTTAACGAAGCCGACGCTCCTTTGTATGACATCGCTGACTCGAACACTAAGAGGTGATCATTAGGATCAAAAGATCCATCATACAACTCTAGAGAAGGCAGCTGTTGCAGCTGCTTTGAGACTTGCAAATTCAAAATCCTAAGGGAAAAAGAAGGTTGAAGGGAACCATCTCATCCTCCTTGTCCACCTTTGTTGCCATGTGTGCATCATGCATCTCCAGCGCAGGCTTCAGAGCGGATGCAGCGGACCTCTCAGTCTAGTCGTAAGTATTCTCCGTAACCTTCTTGTTGTCTCTCTCCGTTCGGAGTTCGGCAATGATCTTCTCTTGATCCTTCAACGCCTCTCTCTGCTGCTGCAGCAGCGCAGCAAGGTCCGCCATGGTGACTGACGATCCTGGAACAGCATTCGCGCTAGGAGCCGCCTCAAGAGTGGCGAAAGCAGCCTCACCATCCTTCGGCGACGGTGGTGGAAGCTTCAGTGGTGAAGGTGCCACAGCAGACTAGTGATTTCTTATGCTAACCATCACGTTCTTCGGAGAATGAAGAAAAGAAAGTGAAGAGAAGAGAATTAGAAAATGATTCCCACAGACGGCGCCAATGTTGTGTGGTGAACACAAGAATGTGTCTCTGGTGAGCTCCCACGGTGACTGATGGTGTCTCTGGTGGTGGTACCTGCAAGGATTCCGATGCTTAAGTCAGTATGGATCCAAGTGTAAGTGAATATGAGAGAGAGTGTCCGTACCTAATAGGTGTGGGGTTCTTTATATAGTGTGTTTTTGGAGGAAAATTCTGTTAAAGCTAGGTGTCATGTAGCAGCGTGCGTTTGGGTGCGTAACTACACACATTCCTTGCCGTTAAACGCTTCCCATGCTATGTCGGGATAGAGGTGGAGTCGATTCGGGATAGCAGGGGCTTGTGAGCCGGGATACTCGAGGCTGTGCTAGCCAGGATAAGTGGCATGGGAGCAGACATAGATTGTGGTCCAAGTAACCTGCAAAATAGAAATATTTTTTGGTATCATTAGATACCAAAGAATGGATCAAAATTATTTTTTTGTGATGTAATGCATGGATCAAAATATCAAAATTTGAGAGGACATTTTTACAAAATTATATGCAAAAAGTTAAATAAAAATAAGTATAAATAATATCAAATATGATCTTAATTACTTAATATTTAAATAATTAAACTTAATATCAAATCATGGAAGATCGCAATCAGGAGAGAGTGACATAAAAGTTTACAGTAACATGCATTTGTAGCTCGCAGCCGACAGGTGAGTGAAAGCCATCTTGACTATTTGGCTTCTCCTTTTCTTATAATTAGGCTTCTCCTTTTTCATATATCAACTTTGTTCGACATAATTAAGAATTAAAATAAGATCTTTGAAAATAATGTATTCAAGTGTCTTTTTTGTAACCAAACTCATATGTAACACGGTGACGGGAAAAAATGAAAGGAGAGGGGAAATACTTTTTTAACTAGTAAATGGTTGAAATAAAAAAAATGCATTAGATTATTTTCTTGTATAAATATAAGACGTATAATGCCGTAATGAGTAGTCAAATTAGTCCATAAAATTAATAAAATAATAAAATAGTCTCTGAAATTATACATTATCTATCAATTTAGTCTCTACAATTGGAATGAATGATCAAATTAGTCCCTAAAACAAATAAAATGGTCCTTAAAATTCTAATAGTCAATTAAATTGATCCCTAAAATTAAAAAAGGCTTAATTACACTCTTTATCCCCTAACTTTCAAAATTAAAGTTTTAGCTCATGTATTTTGACCCTAAACCTATGTAATTTCAAAAAATTTATCCTAACCTTAATTAACCATCCATGATGTGATAGTGTTGACTGTTAACTAATAATTGTCATAAATATTCAATTTTGGAACCCATATTTAGACAATTTTATCTATCTTTCCCTTATTTAGAGCTATGTTTGATCACCCTAGATGTAGGATTGTATATAATCTAAATTGTAGGATTAGTTAACTATTTTGAAAGGTTGCATCTTAATTTTTGCTCAACTTTTGTAAAAAATGAAGGAGCTAACACAAAAGAGTTTGAAGCATTTTAAATCAAAAAAGACAACATGGAACTTGGAGGATTCGCTCAACGAAAGAAGCCTCTCGCCAAGCAAATGTGAGGTTTTGAGAGGAGACTAAGGATTCGCCAAACAAATCCTTGGCTTGTCAAGCGAAATCGATCCAGAGAGTTTGAGCATCAAGAATTTGCTCAATGGTTCGAGTATTCTCCAAGCGAGTTTAAACCATAATGTGTCACTTTAATTGGCTCACCCAGTGAAAGGGATACTTGCTCAACGAATATAATATCTTCTCAGGTTTGTCTTTGACATTGTGGAAATCGCTCACCAAACTCATGATTTGTTGAACGAATCATCACTAAAACTTCCCATTTTTGGTAAAATTTAGAGGAGATATAAAGAGGAAAAGTGTATCTTTTGAACATATACAAAGATTTCATAACACAACACTGTGCTGCACTATTCCATTGGCTCTAAGCTCTCCCAAGGTGGAATTTTTCATGTTCTTCAATTTCATGTGTATTGATATTACAAGTGACAATGTGTGGCTAAAATCCACCTTTGTTAGGGTTAGATGTAACCAAACTCAACTTTCTTATATTTATTTAAAGTAATGTGTGTATCTTTGTTCTTTAATATTAGTGTTATACTTCTTTACTTAATGCTTGTTGTGGGCTGATCATCCATAGCTTGTTTGTTGGCTTGAATGTTATTGGAAAATACTCTCAAAGCTATGAACTGAAGTAGAATACTCAACAAATCTTGTATCTAGGAATAGTTCTTGATTTATTGATCATCTTTATGTCACAAATCTTAAAGCAAGTTACTTTATTAAGTGTTCGAGGGATTGACATCTAATGAAGGAACTTAGACTCTTTCATTTAAGGAATTAAAGAGAGAGTAATTCTTCTTGACTAATGTTAATATTAAAGTACAACATGTTTGTTATGTTTTGATGACAAGAAGGGAGTAATGTTTGGTGTAGTCTAACCCCAACAATCCCTTTACTGCTTTACAAAACCAAAATTTTCAACATCAATTCCCTTACAAAAACTCAAAAAGAGTTTCTTGAGTTAGTTTTAGTTTTTATCAAGTTCTAGTTTTCTAAAAAGTGGTGCTTTTGTTAACTCGTCTCATTAATCATTACCATTTTCGATCCTAGATAGTATAAATTTGTGAAATATTGCTAAGCATTGTACGTCCTCAAGAGAACGATACTCTACTCATCATTTGACTACTTGCACAATTTGGTACGTTTGCTAAACAGACCAACACTAACATGCAATACACATAACTTTGACTTGAACTGCTAACATTGTCGCTGACATGGCAAGGAATATATTGTTTAGAAAAGACTTAATTGTACTTTTTGTCTCATACTTTCAAAATTTCACGCATTTTACCAATAAAATATAATTAAGTCTTTAGAAAATGATAAAAATGTTGAAAGTAAGATTTGAACCCTTAATCCCTTCTTTCTCCACTACCACCAAAGTCACTAAGTTATTTAACTTGTTTAATTTTCTATATAACAATATGTTATATATATATCATTACTGCATTGTTAAGTGTATGTTTATATTTGAATAAAGAAAATATTAAAAGTTAAGATAACAAAATAATTTATTAAATATTTTAATTATAAAAATTTATTTATTCAATTATATAAAATTATTTATTATTTATACATCTTCCACTCTTTTATTTATAGGAGAGTTATTTAGAAATAAAAATATTTAATGAATAAATTTATAAAATGCTATATAATTTAACTAATAAATAATTTTATATAATTTAATAAATTATAGTATAATAAATTTATATGTTCTAAAATATTTATTTATCACAAATTTTAATTTAATTAAAATATAATTTATATATTTAGAAGTATTTATTTATTATAAATTTTAATTATATAAAATAAACATTTATTCTGTGCAATACATAAGCTAAAATACTAGTTTAATAAATAAATTTATATAGTTAAAATAAAAGTATTTAATAAATAAATTTATCATCTTAACTTTTAATTTTTTATACAACAAATGTGAACATACAATTGAGGAACTATAATTAACAAATGCAGAAAATGGTATATAAAATATATTTTTTATATATAAACTAAACAAGTTAAATGATTTAGTGGCTTTGGTACTTGTGGAGAAGGAAGGGGTCAAGATTCAAATCTTACTTCCAAAACTTTTACAATGTGTGATTTTTTGAGTGTTAGGACAAAATTTGCGAAATTATATAAATTTGCAAAATTGTAATTAAGTTTTTTTATTTATTTTAGGGGCTAATTTGACCAACTATTACAATTTCAATGACTAAATTGATTGATAATTTACAATTTTAAGAACCATTTTGCCATTTTATTTATTTTAGAGACTAATTTAACCATCTATTATACTTTTAGGGACTACATTGACGAACAATATATAATTTTAAGGACAATTTTAGCATTTAATTAATTTTAGAGACCAATTTAACTAACTATTTTAATTTCAAGGACTAAATTAGTTATTCATTCATTTAATATAATAAAAAGAATAAATAAATGAGAGTTGTTATTGTACCTGGTAAATTTGATAATTTTGTTACAATTTGTTTTTATATAGATAGTTGCATGAATTTTCATTTAATAAAGTCATGTCATTTGTTATGTTATTTAGTACAAAAATTTTCACTTGTTGCAATTTAGCCCCTAACTAATTAAATATGTTTTTCATTTAAAATTTAAAATTCTCTTTCTCTATTAATTAGAATAGCTATTTTTAATAAAAGTATTTTTAAGAGTTATTCTTTAACAAGAACACTTTTAAGATTTTTTTAACGAGAGTCTTTTTAAGATTTTTTTTCTTAATTTTTTATCTCTTTTATTTATTCTTTTTCTCTTTATTTTTAAATTAAATTTCAATATTTTTTAAAAAATTATCAATAAATAAAAGTAACCTTGTATTACAATATAATTTTTTTTATCATAACTCTAAAATATAATTTATACGTTTAAAAATATTTATTTATTATGAATTTTAATTATAATATAATTTATATATTCAAAAATATTTATTTATTATAAATTTTAGTTCTAAAAAAATAAATATTTATTTTGTATATACTAAAATATTAGTTATAATTATTTCAATTTAAAAAAAAATCTTATTATTGCTTTTAAAAACTCGCTAATTATTTTGATATTCTCTGCCAAATTTATTTGAAATTCTAATTTCCGTTTCTTTTCAATTCTGTCCATATCCATATTATAGATTGCCTTTTGTACTTGTCAGGGTCACATAACCTGATTTTTATTTCTAACCCAATGTTT
This sequence comes from Spatholobus suberectus, assembly GCA_004329165.1. NCBI lineage: Eukaryota > Viridiplantae > Streptophyta > Magnoliopsida > Fabales > Fabaceae > Spatholobus > Spatholobus suberectus. The sequence goes on along the minus strand of CM014733.1, from coordinate 44,178,871 downwards.
TTAAAACTGATCCAATCAATGTAGTAATTTAAAGTTCAATGGTTGAATCATAATCGAATCAGTATTAATAAAATAATAATAATAATTAAATAATACATAAAATAATATTAAAAAACAAAATATCATAATTTTATAATATTAAAAATTAAAAATAAAGCATAATTTTATAGGTTCTTTACATTTACAATACCTACCAAAAAGTAAATTAAATATGTCATGATACTTAAGTATAAGTTTTAACTATACACATCAATATTTATTAATAAAAACAAGTTTATATTTAAAATAAAAAAAATGATAAATACTTTACGTTGGTTTTGATTTTTTTTTAAAAAAATCAAAATAATATTGTATTAAGTATTTTTCATCGACTCGCTGTGAACCAATTTTTAGCCAATTTTTGACCGATTTTTTTTTAGGCCGGTTCTTTGATTTATTTAAACTAGTCAGGGGACCGAACCAGTTGATCCGATCCAGTTTTCAAAACATAGTTCTAACCACAGTCCCAAACGTTCCGCAATAAGCCATATCTATAATCTATAATTTCTACAATCCAGAACTCGCTACACGACAAATTTCATTATTTATAAGAATTTATTAGTTTTTTACTCTAAGTTGGATTGACTCCCACCATAGACAATAAATTTATATCACACACAAAAAAAATAAGTACGAAATTCCATTCCCATTATTTTTAAAGAACTGAGCAAACTACCTTTGGATGAAGCATTTTTCTAGCTATTAAAAATTCTTCGTATTATTTTAAATGTTTCCAATTCATCATATGTTTTTGTATAAGCTATTAAAAATTTATCCTTTTAAAAATAATCTGAAAAATGTTAATTTATTCATTTTAATGTAAGATTATGAATACTTAATTTTAAAATTTTAAAAGATTGTAATGTAATTCTCAAACTTTTAAACATACTGTATTTTCATTTTTTCTGCTCAAATTTTTTACATGTTTAATTCAATTCATTTTAGAAAAACTATTTTTATTTTTACAATTTTTCAAGGACTCTTAAGCGACAAACATTTTTCAAGGTAATTTTTTGAAGATTCCCAACATCATGTCGTCAGCAGATCAATTGGAGGAAGCATTTTTCTAGCCACAGTTAGATTTAATAGAAAATTGCATCATAAATTATTCTCAACGGTTTGTTAAGATTACAAAACATATTATTCTCAGTGAATTTATTTTTTATTTACTTGAGAAAAGTTTATCGTAATGGTAATGTATTACACAAAAACTCTTTGATGTGAATTCATTTGTCATGAAATTGGTTTGGTCAACAAACTTTTTCTCGCATTTGATAGCTTTCTAGATATCTTGATTCTTTTCATATTTTCTGCTCGTTCCAACAACCAACCTTCAGTTCTCACATTATTTGTTCCTATAATGTTTAAATCAAACCAAAGTTTTATGAACTAAAATTAGAAAGTTACCTATAATACAATTTGGATTAGTATTTGAATAGAACTCATATATAGTGAAATGGAATAAAGCAATAAATTGGTAAATATTTTTCTATAATATGGTTACTTTTTGGCAATAAAGAAAAAATATCAAATATTACGAAAATTAAATCTCTTTATTCTTAAAATATTGAAATTTAATTTAATTAATAAAAATTATTTCAACAATGTTTCTTTCATTTCTTTTTTATTTAATCCTAAATGTAATATTTTATTAATATTTAAAAGTAAATACATTTTTATTTACTTCCTTTGAAATGTGTTTTTTTTTTCATTTTTTAAGCTAAGTTTAAATTAATGAAAAGTATAGAATCAAGTAAAATAATTTAAAACGTGGTAAAATAAAATCTAATGAAATACATTTTATTTTATTTAATATTTCTTAATTATTAACATAGTGAAGTAAAAATAGTTTTTAATTTATTACAATAAAAATTGGTGCTTGTACTTGCTAATTAATCCCTAGCATGGGTAAGAAAGATGCACAAGAAAATCACTCAAATTAAGATCTAAACAGAAGATTTCTTATACGATAACAAGTAGGTTTCACCAAAGCAATCAATGGTGACTAGGAAAGATTCACGAGTAGATTCATTTGTTGATGAAGTAATTGATAAGATGTTTATAAAAAGTTTTGAAAGAATAAATATGGCCTAAAAATCATGATTTATGATGAAAAAAATAAAATTGTTCGACAATAAAAAAATATTGTATATAAAAAAGTATTTAAAAAAATATTATATAATGTAATTTATACACTTTATTTATGTTTTACGTTTTTTGTCTTATTTAACATTTTTTGTTATTACATATCATTTTTTAGTATTTTTTATGATTAAAAATAAAAATAAAATAAAATATATATCATGTATAGCACAGGTGGAAAACTAGTGTCCTCCAATTCTTTTCCCTACACTAGATCATGCACCTGTGTGATGTATAGGACAAAAATTTCTGCGAGTATAATTTTCTAAATCAAAAATTGTAAAATGATACTGTTAAGACCTAAAGGTTTGTTATGTTCAATCTTGATAATAGAGATGAAGTTACAATGCAATAATGTAGATTTGTCCAAATTGATTTGGGATCTATATGTTTCTCATGAAACTTAGTGTGTGGGACAGTTGAAATTTTAATATTTCAGCTTTTTTTTAGAAAAAAAATGTTTTTTACCACTCTAACCTGTTGTTGCCTAAAAAGATTGCATACAAAATATTAATATAAATTTTGAACAATGCTCTACATGTATTAATATATCTCTGCCATCAAAAACACTTATGAATTTATTTTTTTCTTAAATATCAACCTATCTAATATGCAATGATGCTTCACTGAGTACATGTTTAATGCTCCACATTGAAAGCAAAAAAATAAAAAATAGAGTACATCGATACATATTTAAAAGTCAGCACTTACACACCTTATTGTTCCCCCTTTTGACTCTTCCTTAGATCTAGCAAAAGAAAAAGGTGTTAAGATCAAAAAAGAAGAAGAAAAACAGAACAAAATATTTCTCCCACCCATACTTATAGTAACTTCAACATCCAAGTTTGTCACATCTTATTCCCACTAAAGATAGTATGTCTCAAATCAGACCCTCACATTAGAACCCATGTGCATACATAAATTACTTAGCAATGCATTGATATTGCTACTTAGAACACACGACCCTCAACAAAGGAATAGTAGATTTTAGATTTAAACTATATATTCGAATTCTTGTTCTAGTAAACCAAAAAGAAAATGTAGATACATTATACATGTTATCAACGTTGGTAAGGGTCATGAGTGACCAACAACAATACAACACATGACATAAATATTATAAGTGAAGGTGAAGAAGACTAAAGAAAATTAAGGAAACGAAAACCATGTGAAATCTCGAACTTGTGTCTCTACCCTCATTTACACAATCAGAGAGCCAGATAAATCTTTCACAGGAGTAGTGACAGCTGGATAAAAACATACAGTTGTCAACATACCCCTTGTCATGCAGGTAAAATGGAACTTACTTGTTAAGAAGTACATACGTGTTGAAATTGTATTGACATTTGGATTTATACTGAAAAGAAATAGTAGGAAGCTTTAACAATTGGGAGGTTTGTCGTTTATGGAGGACATATACCCAGCACACTGAAACAAATGAGTGGTTAATTGAGTTGGAAAATCTTAATTTTCATTGTGTATTTTTTTAGTTTTGAAATTTTTTTAAATATATAAATTTATGCGAACAATGTACTCTAGTATAAATAGTTATAACAATAGAAGGTTGAGTGGATGAGATGGAAGAGCTGAAGACTATATTACTAAAATTGTAATGCATCTAATAAATATTAAATGGTGCAGCTGCACAGGCAACGTCTGTACCAAATTTAGGCATCTTTTCTTGTATCAATGGAGATTAAAAGAAATGGAAGAGTAGAAGCCTGTATAAACCTATCAAATTGGAGCATAAAAAACTGAAGTGGTTGCACTCAGCTTAGCCTGAAATGGGAGAGAAAACAATTAGGTCTCTTCCCTGTTAGAATACACAGGTAGAATGGTAACACAATTTTATACTAATGCAGCAATGCTATATTTTATTGAAATCTATCTCATTACACAATACAAAACTACATGTCTATACGTTATTGGTTGAATATTTAAATTAAAAATATTAAACCTTTTACAAAAATCAAAGGCATTTGGATTTATAGCTAGACATCGGAAGCCTACATAGATTTCTTTCGGCATTTGGTAAAATGAATAAATTTGAAGCCTTCATAAAAGTCTTGTTAGCCCACCTTAGTATAATTGTAATAGTTCTAATTTCTAAATTTGAAGCCTTCATAGAATATAAATTTATGCAGTCTATTTTTTTTATTTTTTTATGTTTCTTTAGAAATACCCTGTATGGATTTGGAATCTCATAGACTTTTCCTTCCCCAGATAAAGGGAGAGGCACATGGAAATATTTTGCTCATGAGCTTAATAATTTGCACATGTCCTTTTTTTTTACTATTTATTTATGTGTTTTCTGAAAATGGAGGTCATGGAATGCATCATATGTTTCATGATGGAATAGGATGCCATTTTTGTAAATATTCTCATATTTTGACAGATAAATGAAATTCTTGTATAGTATCTGGACGCATCTTAATATAGGTGGACTGTGGACATAATTGTTGTGCCCCTAAAGAAAATTTTTCTCTTTGCTAGTGTTATAGTATCTAGCTTTAAGTGTACTTCACCAGGATAACAATAACTACTTTAATTTTTGAAGGTTAATACCTGAAGTATTCTATCAAGTTGATAACTGTTGCAGGGATTTGGAAAGCTAAGCCAAGATTTTCATTGCCATCAGTGTCACGTAAATGTGGGGACATTGGTCCTTCAATCTCCAGTATTGAGAGCTTGCCTGAAATTATGAAAGCCGTTGATCCTAGGATTTCTGCAAATTTAGATGGAAATCATCTTGAAGATGATGGCAGAATTGAAATTAATTCAGACATTGAGCTGCTGAAATTGTAGGAAACTATTAGTATCTAATATAATTAATAAAACTATTAAAGGAAAATACTTTCATTTACACTAACCTTTCACGTAGTGGATGTTTTCATTTCAATAATTTTTTCTCAATTTAATTTTTCACATATTTCAAACAAAAATCGCTAAATGAATATTCACCTTGGAAATCCTAGTACCTGATACCTTGAGTAGGACCTGCCATTCATGTATTTGCCACAAATGCATACTGACCTTGCTGTTAAGATGTGAATTGAATATCTTAAATTATTGGAACACTGATCTAGTGATCTCCAACTGTCTAAGGATATCAAAGTTAATAGATGATTGATATGGAATTTTCTTCTTGTTGTTTATTATGCTTCGTACGTTATTTCTACTTTCTAGTATACCGTCATGACGAAGCATCTTTTCCAAAGAGTAAGTTTTGAGTGTTTCTAAGTACTAGACCAGTTGTTATAATCACTCATTCTCTGCTCTGCTATATAGTGTTTTCTCATAGTTAAACCCATGGCTAAAGTGAAAAGTTCAAATTAAATAAACCCATTGCAAACTTAGATTTTTGGGTAAACCAATTTCCACTCCAAGTTGCATATTTTGTGATGTACGTCTACTTAATCTTAAAAAAAAAAAAAAAACAATTAAAATTACTAACAAGGATCTCTGTTACCTTGGACTCGTTTTTGTTGTTCGGAGATTCAGCTTCCTGTTGCTGTGGTGAAGCTGTTGGGCGATTGCTTATCATGATCTTCTTCACAGCCAACAGAAGCAGCAGGAGATTGTGAAGAGAAAAGAGGAGGATACGAAAGGAGAGAGAACACATCGTAGTAATTTACTAGTTTGCCCCCCAAAAGTAATTTACATATATGCCCCCAACATGAGCGGAAAAATTATCGGTAGAGTCATCCTGTCTTTTATGTATAAAGATTTATTAATCTTGTTAAATTAAAGGGGAAAATATGTTTTTGTCCCTTTAAAATTTTTTCAAATTCAGTTTTAGTTTTTCTAAATTTTTTTGTCTTATTATAGTTTTTCTAATTTAAAAGTATTTCACTTTTAGTCTTCAAATTAATATTTAATAGTGGTTATAAAATGTTACTTAAATCATTTTAAGGACTAAAAGTGATGTATTTTTAAATTAGAAAGACCAAAATAGAACGAAAATTTTTTAAAAGACTAAAATTGAATTTGATAAATTTTAGAAGGACTAAAAACATATGTTATCTTAAATTAAATTGTGTTTCAACTTTCAATAACAATGATTAAATTTAGTTTTAGTTTTATTAACGTCAACTCTAAATATAAAAATTAGAGAGAGAGAGAGTAATCTTCAAACACACACTCAGAGTTTGTGGATTTTTGAAGTAATGATTTTATCATAAAAGTTTATTTGTAAATATCATCCACACACACTCACTCAGAGTAATCTTCAAACACACACATACACTCAGAGTAATCTTTGAATTAAAATGTTTTTATATTGTTTATAAATAAAATTAGCTAATTTTCACGTGTATTTTTGAAGGAATGATTTTATCATAAAAGTTTATTTATAAATATCACACACACACACTCTCTCTCAGAGTAATCTTCAAACACACACACTTAGAGTAATCTTTAATTTTTCAAATTTATATTTTATATATTTTTTTTAGTGATTTAAAATAATCAAAATTAATGAAAAAGAAAATAGCAATACAGATTTTAATAAAAAAGAGATAAATATACTCTTTAGTGGAATAAACAAGGGGGAAAAAATAAGAATACAAAACAAATTTAACTATTTAAAAAAAATAAAATAATAAATATTAATATTTTTAATTTATTTAAATAATGCACAAATATAATGTAAATCGTTGCTCATGTTTATAGTGATCAATTTTTTATAGTTAAATTAATCAGTTGTTTGTTCAACTATTTGAGAATTTTTAATTAGGTTCCCACACTAAAAAAAATTGTAATTGGGTTCTTGATTTTGTAAAATCATTTTTCATTATTTTATATGATGTGTCTCTTTTTTTCACTCTTTTTATATTTTTCCCAACAAATAATTTAAATACTAAATATTGGAACATATTCTTATATAAAATTTAGTAATTAAAATTAATATGATGAGTTTACAATAATGTCAAATATTCCCTTCATTGAAGTTGAATTCAATTAACCTTTTTTTTTTTTCTCTTTCTTCAATTAAGATTGAATTCAATCAACCAAGGGCAATATGCAACACGGCTATGAACAGAATTGAGAAGAAAAGGAAATTACTCAAAATAGGGTTTCAAATAGATCTGGCATGTCATAATTAACGTATTTTAAAAAAATTAATTATATTTTATTAAATTGAAATAATTATAATTTTAAATTAAAAAAAAACATATTTAATTGGCTAGGGACTAAATTGCAATAATTGAAAGTTTTTCTATTAAATAGCAAAATAGATTTTATGACTTTATCCAATGGAAACTCATACCTATTGGTCAAAAAACTAACTGTAGCAAAACACATAGTTTGTCAAGGTTCCATAGAATTTCTCTAAATAATACATGTATTGATAATATAAAAGTTTTTTTTTTATTGTCATCCAAGCACAAACCATCATGTATTATAAGTTTGTTGACTTTTATAATAATTATCTTAAAAATCATATGAAAAATTATTTTTATTAATTGATAATGTAAAAACTTTTACATTGATAATGCATGGTTTCTAAATATTGTCCTTATTTTGATGATGGCTTTTTGACCACAGAGGGCTATATATTTTTTTTTAAATTACTAAAATGGATAAATTTTGAAAAAATATTCAAATTGGGATAAGTCGTATCTCAGAAACATGACTTCCACAGTGATATCGTATACCTTTTTACGACTTTTACATTTTTTTTTTAAATTCTCTAAAGAAGTCGTAAATTTTAAAATGATTTTTCTAATTTTTTTCAAAGTCGTGAATTTATGTACAATTTCAATTTTTTTTTTTAATTTGAAACAAATTGAATTTTAAATATTTTTTATAGAAGTTGTGAATATTTATATGACTTTTAAAAAAAAAATATTTTTAGTGAAATCGTGAATATACATATACATATGACTTTCACTTTCTTTTTTAATTATTTTAGGGAAGTAGTGACTGTGTTTACGACTTCACATTTCGTACTCAAAACTGCTAGATCTACAATATTATTAGAAATGAATCCATATTACAGCCTAACTATTACATATACAATTTAAATTGCCCAAAAGAAAATAGCTTAATTTATCAAAATGCCATCTACATGAAATATAAACTGTCAATATGAAATCGTGTAATTTCATTGTCAAAGAACTTGTTTATATGATTGCAAAACTGTTTTATATGAATTTCTATACGAAAAAACAAAAATGAAGCCATATATATATATATTTACGAATTCACTAAAAATATTTTAAAAATTTGAAAAAACATGAATCGTATAAATATTTACTACTTCTAATAAAAAAAATTAAAATTCAATTCATTTCAGATTAAAAATAAAAAATAAATTAAAGTCGTATATGAATTCATGACTTTGAAAAAATTAGTAAAATCGTGTTTAATTTTACGACTTCTTTAGAATTTATTTTTAAAAATAATAAGTATAAAAGTCGTAAAAAGGTATATGATTTCACTATAAAAGTCATGTTTCCGATATACGACTTACCCAATTCGGATATCTTTTCAAAATCTATCTATTCAGGTAATTTTGAAAAAAAATTACACCTGGTTAAAAAGCCTATGATGATGCTTTGTACTACTTTCCTTGCTAGAGCAATAGACCTCAGAATTCTTTTGGGTTCTTTCTCTCATTATTTTGAGAGTGAGTATGAAGACTTTTTTGTTGTTCTTTTTTTATTTGTCATTTGTAACAAATTTTTAAAGATTTTGTGACTTATTTGTAATTTGAGCCTTTTAATCTTAATTTTTTAATAAAATTAATTAGTATTTTAATCCATACATTACATGGGACAAATATTTATTTTTATATAATTAAATTCTCAATAAATAAATACTTTTAAATATATAAATTATATTATAAATAAATTTCATAATAAATAATTTTTTTAATATATAAATTATATGTTAAATTTATAATGAATAATTTAAATTGTGTTGTTGACAATTTTTTTTTTTAATTTTTTGAAATTCAATTTAAAGATAGAAATGAAAAAGAATAGATTGAAATAAATAGACAGTTAAGAAGTTTTGGCTAGTTGCAGGGTAGTATATATGCCTCCAAAGGAGAGAAGAGATAGAATGTTAAAAATCTCTAATTGCAAGAGTGAGGATTTCACTTTTCAAATCATGTATTGTAATTTATAATATATGAATAAATATTTCATTTTTAGATATTTTCTATATGCAGTTTAAAAAAGACCATATACTCAACTTAAACTAACTCGAAGAATGTGCTTAATCAATTAAAATTTATTGAATTGGTTTATTTGAATGTTTTGAAGTAATCAACTCAAATCGAATAACTTGAGTTGATTCCAATCATATTTAAACTCATCTTAATTAATTTAACATGTATTTGTTAGCAAATTTTACTGTCATGTGTAATTTCATAGGGTTCAACATACAAGAAAACTACACTCTAGGAATCTTAGATAAAATATTTCTCACATCTATAATACTCTGTAATCTCTATAATGGAGTTTAGGAACTTACCCGGATCCATATTGCAATCTTCAATAGTGTTCTTCTTTTCTTTTGAAATCTTTTCTCTTCCCTTACTCCTTTTTCTAGTGTCTATGATGGTGTAGAGCATTTCTTGAATCTGTCTCTATTCTTTTGGCAAAATACCCGTACGTGAAAAATTGTCAAAGAGGAAGAGAGAAGCGGTGGTTATCTTTTAAAATTGAAAACCAACTCCTGAAAACTTCTCCATAACCTCCCTTTCAAATCTTTTTCTTTAATTGCCAAAATTACCCTTTTATGGAGTGACAAGAGAGGGAATTAATTTTAATAAATCTAAAATAACTCCCAATGACTTTAATTCATTTTAAACCTAACAGCCATCACATTAAGCATCCTTTCATTAAAGCCATTCTATAAATTATATCAGCCATTATTAGATTAAATAATCTAACATTCTCCCACTTGGCTCACGTGATGACTTGAAGATTCAACACTAAACCATAAGTGCACATCATATGTTGAAATTACCAAGTCATCTTGGATCATAGCGGTTGCAAGTTATCCAACAACTTGATTCCTTCCATGTATCACAAAATCTTCCAACTCAATTTAACTTTAATCAACATTGTAATATGTGTCTTTAATGTCCTTTCAAAGACACATCCTGTCATTTCACTAAAACAATAATGTATACCTTATAATGTAAATGACATAATAAAGTAGAAATATAACTGTCATTGAATTCACAAATGTCATACAATACGAGCATTACAACGTAAATGTATATATATACATCACACTACATCATTAACAAGGACTTATCCATAACACCCATTCTTTCAACATGGGCAATGAATGTCTTGGGTGGTAAACCTTTAGTCAACGGATCCACTATCATTAAGTTTGTACCAATATACTCAATTGACACGTTTTGTTTTTGCACTTTCTCTTTAACTGACTAATACTTCAAATCCATGTGTTTTGCTCCTTCTAAGTATTTTGTCATTCTTAGAGAAAAAAATAGTTGCAGAATTATCACAATAAATCCTCAGCGGTCTGGCTATACTATCGACAATACTAAACCTCGAAGTAAAGTTCCGCAACCACAGTGCTTGAATTGTGGCCTCAAAGCATGCCACAAACTCAGCCTCCATGGTAGAAGTGGCAATCACGGACTGTTTTGCACTCTTCCATGATACCCTCCAGCCAAAAGGAAGATGTACTCAAATGTGGATTTCCTTGAGTTCACACTTCCTGCATAATCTAAATCCAAGTAGCCAATCACTTCCAGGTGATCTGACCTTTTGTATATAAGCATGTAATCCTTCATGCCTTGTAAATACCTAAGAACCTTCTTTGCAGCTTTCTAGTGGTCTATTCCAGGATTGCTTTGATATCAGCCCAACATTCCTATAACAAAGCTAATATCCAGCTGTGTCTGGGCATACATCAAGCTTCCAACCATTGATGTATAGGGAATAGACTCCATTTCTTTTCGTTCTAGGTCATTTATAGGACATTTCATTTGACTAAACTTGTCCCCTTTCTGAATTAGAACAATTCTTGTAGAGCATTTTTCCATCCTAAATCTCTCTAATACCTTATTGATATCCTTTCTGAGACAATCCCAACAGTCCTTGTGATCTATCACGAAATATTTTTATTCCTATTACATAGGATGCCTTACCCATATCTTTCATTTCAAAGTTATTAGAGAGAAATCTCTTAACATCATGTAACATAGCAACATCATTAGTAACAAGCAGAATATCATCAACATATATAACTAAAATTACAAATCTACTCCCACTGACCTTCATGTAGATACATCGATCAACGATGTTCTCTACAAAACCATATGACGTTATGGTATCATTAAACTTAAGATACCATTGTCTGGAAGCCTGTTTTAGTCCATATATTGACCTTTTCAATTTACACACTAGATTTTCCTTTCCTGTAGAAACAAACCCTTCAGGTTGGTCCATATAAACCTCTTCCTCTAAGTCACCATTTAGAAAGGCGGTCTTTACATCCATTTGGTGAAGCTCTAAATCATAATGAGCCACCAAAGCCAACACAATCCTCAAAGAATCCTTCTTAGAAATAGGAAAGAAGGTTTCTTTATAATTAATGCCATCTTTTTGAGTGAAACCTTTGGTGACAAGTCTAGCTTTATACCTTTCAATATTGCCTTTTGAGTCACATTTGGTCTTAAAGACCCATTTACAACCAATTCATTTTGAACCTTTAGGCAATTTAACTAGATCCCATACTTTATTGTCATCCATTGATTTCAACTCTTCTTTCATAGCATTGAGCCATGTTTCAAAATTGTCACTTTTCATGGCTTGTCTAAATGAGACTGGATCTTCATCAATGCTCAACTCACATTCATGTTCAAGTGAATACACAACATAATCACTTGAAATAGCTGGTCTTCTTTGCCTTTCAGACCTTCTTGGTGCTATTTCTTATGCCTCTTCTATCACTTGTTCATTTGTGAGTTGCACATTATTTGCCAGTTCATCAACTATTTGTTCATCTTGTGGGTTTTGAATATTATTTTGTTGTCTTTGGGTGTTGTTTGATTGTAATACAACCAGAGGAATAACACCTTGAGAAGAGACTTTAGGCGAAGAAGATTCACCATGAGTCTCTACAATATCCACCTTTCGTGATTTCTCACTCCCACTAAACTGGCTATTCTCAATGAACCGAGCATTACCAAACTCAACTATTCTTGTACTATGGTTAGGACAATAGAATATGTAACCTTTCGACTTTTCAGGATAGCCAATCAAGAAACTACTAATGGTTCTTGCATCAAGCTTCTTTTCATGTGGATTATACACCTTTACTTCTGTCGGACAACCCCAAACATGGAGATGCCTCAAACTAGGTTTCCTTCTTGTCTACAGTTCATAAGGGGTCTTAGGAACTGCCTTACTAGGAACCCTATTAAGCAGATATGCAGCAGTCTTTAATGCGTGCATCCATAAAGATAAAGGTATAGTACTATAATTCAGCATAGATCTAACCATATCCATTAGAGTATGGTTCCGCCTCTCAGTCACACCACTTTGTTGCAGTGTGCCAGGCATATTATACTATGCACATATGCCTTGACTTTCAAGGAACTTTACAAATGGACCTGGACATTGCCCATTCTCATTATATTTTCCATAAAATTCACCACCCCTATCAGACCTTACAACTTTCACTTTTTTGTCCAACTGCCTTTCTACCTCATCAATGAACACCTTTAGGACGTCCATTGATTGAGACTTTCCCTATAGAAGATACAAATAACAATAACGTGAAAAGTCATCAATAAAGGTGATAAAATACTTTTCACATCCCCAAGATGGAACATCAGATGGTTTATAGATATCAGTGTGTATCAATCCTAGAAATTCATTACTTCTTATAGCAGAATTCTTTGATATTTGTTTGGTTTGCTTTCCTTTAATGGAATCCAAACATATCCTAGTCACTAAAATCCAATTGAGGCAAAATTTCATTTTTCATTAGCCTCATTATCCTTTCTTTGGATATGTGGCCTAGTCTTTGATGCCACAAATAAGCAAAACTATCATTATGTACATTACACTTACTACCAACAACATATTCAACATTAAACAAGGATTCCATAAACTTTACATCAAGATTAAAAAGTACAAACCATTTATTAAAGTACTAGATCCAGAACAGTACATATCCTTAAACAAAGAAAATACATTGTTTCCAATCTTTAAACTAAATCCTAATTCATCCAACTTTGCAATAGAAACTAAGTTCCTAGCACATCTAGGTATATAGAGACATCCTTCCAAATCTACATGACACCCCACGTCTAAGATTAATCTATACGTCCTAATGCCCTCTATCCTTGCCTTCATTCTATTTCCCATATAAAGAAACTTTTCAGTTCCTCTTATGGTTTGGATTGAAAGGAATCCTTGCATAATATGTGACACATGAGTAGTTGTTCCAGAATCAAGCCACCAGGTATTATTAGGTGCTTCAATAAGATTTGATTCGAAATTTACAAATATATAGTATATACCTTTATTTTCAAACCATTTCTTTCTTTTTGGGCAGTCCTTCTTGAAGTAACCATTCTACTTACTGAAGTAGCACTTTTTCTCTTTACGGACTCCTCCCTCTTTAACCTTCAATTGGGCCTTGCCCTTGTCCTTCCTACCTGGATTGCTCTTACTGGTATTGGCTCCATCATGAGTTATGAGATGAATAGAGTTGCCCTTCTTTTTCTTTAATCTCCCTTCCTCTTGAATCAACATGGCCTTAACTTCCTGAAAGTTCTATTTTTCCTTAAGGGTGTTATAATTCACCTATAACTCATCGGGAAGTGAGTTTAAAATAAACTGTACTAAAAAGGACTCACTTACTTCTATTCCTATAGACTTCAACTTTGCTGTTAGATTTGACATTTCTATCACATGATCATAAATTGGCTAAGACCAATCAAACTTCTTATTTGTTAGCTCACTTGTTAGGTTACCTGTAATCAACTTGTTAGTAATGTTTGATTGTGAGTACTCCCTAACCAATTTCATGAACTCCCTTGCATAATTTGTTTTGGGCATAGATGGCTTAACATTTTCAGCCATAGTCAGTTTCATCAAGTTTAATGGGCTCATTGACCAAAGTGGTGCACTTTTAAAAACTATTTACCAATATGGGGTTGTTTTGAAACATATTATCAAAATGGGGTAGTCAACGTTGGAAAACGCTAGTCAAACTAGCGTTTTCCAGTTCACGTTAGCATTTTTAATTAATTTTTTTAATTTAATTGTGAAAAAAGCCACAGTGGGTGCCACATAAGATACGCTAGTAATACTAGAGTATCCTGCGTGGCAAAAAGGTGGTGGACACATGTACAAAACATTATTACCATTAGCATTTTCAATTTTTTTTAAATGAAAAAAATAAGTTTTTAATTATTAAATTGTCGAAAACGCTATTAGAAATAGCGTTTTCCATTTTTAATATTTTTTTAGTTTAGTTTTTTTAAAAAAACGGAAAAAAAGTATTTTAATAATAAAATTAAGAAAATGCTATTTCTAATAGCATTTTCATTTTTTTAAAAAGTAATTATTTTTTTCAGTTTAATTTTTTTAAAAATGAAAAAAAGTATTTAATTTTTAATTAATAAAATAAGAAAAACGTTATTTCTAATAGTGTTCTCTTGCAATTTTAGTTAAAAAAAGTAATTTTTTCAGTTTAATTTTTTTAAAAATGAAAATAATTATTTAATTTTTAATTAATAAAATACGGAAAACGCTATTTCTAATAGCATTTTCCTGCAATTTTAATTAAAAAAATTAATTTTTTTCAATTAAAATTTTTTAAAAACAAAAAAAATATATTTAATTTTTAATTAATAAAATACAGAAAACATTATTTCTAATAGTGGTTTTCAACAGTTTTAATTAAAAAAGTAATTTTTTTTCAGTTTAATAATTTTTAAAAACAAAAAAAAGTATTTAATTTTTGAAATAAAAAAAAGAATGATCTCAGTTTTGATTTCTTTTGAAGACCGCAGGAATCAAATTCAAAATTATTGCTAAAAAGTTGCTGAACCTCTAGCCTGTAGTTTCAGGTGTAGGCTACGAAAAGAAATAAGCTACAGGTTGCAACCACATAGCTATGAAAAGACAAAATTAGGTTGCCTAGGATATTAGGATACATAATTAAAAATTACTTTTTTTCTGTTTTTAAAAAAATTAAACTGAAAAAAATTACTTTTTTAATTAAAATTGTTGGAAAACACTATTAGAAATAGTGTTTTCCGTATTTTATTAATTAAAAATTATTTTTTTTTGTTTTTTAAAAAATTAAACTAAAAAAATTACTTTTTTTTAATTAAAATTGCAGGAAAACGCTATTTCTAATAGCGTTTTCCTTATTTTATTAATTAAAAATTAAATATATATATTTTTGGTTTTTAAAAAAATTAAATTGAAAAATAATAATTTCTTTTTTTTAAAAAAATGAAAACACTATTAGAAATAGCATTTTCTTAATTTTATTAATTAAAATACTTTTTTTCCGTTTTTTTTAAAATCAAACTAAAAAAATATTAAAATTTGAAAATGCTATTTCTAAAAGCGTTTTCAACAATTTAATAATTAAAAATTTATAAAAACTTATTTTTTTTCAGTTTAAAAAAAAAATTAATTGAAAACACTAATGGTAATAACGTTTTGTACACGTATTCGCCACCTTTTTGCCACGCTGGGTGCCACGCGGGATACGCTAGTAGTACTAGCGTATCCCGCGTGGCACCCAGCGTGGCATTTTTTGCAATTAAATTAAAAAAATAATTAAAAATGTTGACGTGGATTGGAAAAAGCTAGTTTGACTAGCGTTTTCCAGCGTTGGCCACCCCATTTTAATAATATGTTTCAAAACAATCCCATATTGGTAAATAGTTTTTAAAAGTGCACAACTTTGGTCAATGAGCCAGTTCAATGACAACCTATAAGACCGATCTCAAGCCTCAAAGAGAGACTTATCAGCATTCGTACTGGTCTTTGTAATGGCTAGGGGACTTTCATCCATTACCAATGTTAGGTCTAAGTCCATTACACCCTGTTGAAATTGGATCATTTCAAACTAATCAATATAGTTTAGCCCATTGAACTTGATCATACAATTGTCCAAAGCAAACATATTAGTCATAGCTGCATACATTTAAATAAACTCACACATTAATACTATGAGTAAACCTAATGGATTCAAATTATATAGACTTTAATCATGCATCTAAGTTCACCTTTGGGTGATAAATAAATACATTTTCATATCAATAATAATGCCAAATAAATATACTTTAATGGGTAATAAACCATACTACTCTTGACATGCATGATATCTTTAGATATATACACACTCAACAAGTATGAAAACAAATCATTAATATCATTAATTATATGCAATGGCTCACCTTTGGACAATCCATATATGCCTTGTAATTAACAATTTCATTCAACCCAAACATATAAATTTCATATCATCATAATCTCAAACAATCATTTAATTTGGAATCACAAACTCCATAGATTTGATCACTTTGGTGATTAACAAATCTCACTTTAATGTATAATTCCAAATTAATTCTTCTCTGTAAAAACAATTTTTTAAATTCTTTTCAAATAAAATTTTAAAACCTGATCGAAGCCACTGCAGTATAAAGCCGTAACAACCGCAGGTGCATGCTATGAAAATCTCAATCACGGTGCTTAACATATATAAGATACAATTCCATTATGTCATTGAAAAGCACACGAGACCATAAAAAGAATTTTCGTTCAACTTCACTTGCAGGCCATGGGAAAAAGCCATATCCACCAAAAGCTTTTAGCATATTCATATATATCAATTAACTTTCGCATGTGCAGGGAGCATAAAACTTCAATTCAGATTCATATAATTATTTCATATAAAATTGGATCACGTGCAGGCAAAACGCAAATCAATAATAGTATGTATATTACACTATCGTTAAACACGAATTTTTCTTTTACGTGCCGGCAATTTCTTTTATGCCTGTACACCCTTCGTAGGAATCAAAATACAGAGTAAAGGGTCCCTAATGGAGACATATATTATCCTTAAACCTAGCTCTGATACCAATTGTTAGAAAATTTTACTGTCTTGTGTAATTTCATAGGGTTCAACATATAAGAAAACTACACTCTAGGAATCTTAGATAAAATATTTCTCACATCTATAATATTTTGAAATTTCTATAATAGAGTTTAAGAACTTATCCGGATCCATATTGCAATCTTCAATGGTGTTCTTCTTTTTTTTTTCTTGAAATCTTTTCTCTTCCCTTACTCTCTTTTCTAGTGTCTATAGTGGTGTAAAGCACTTCTTGAATTTGTTTCTATTCTTTTGGCAAAATATCCGTATGTGAAAAATTGTCAGAGAGGAAGAGAGAAGCGGTAGTTATCTTTTAAAATTGAAAACCAACTCTTGAAAACTTATCTGTAACCTCTCTTTCAAATCTTTTTCTTTAATTGCCAAAATTACCCTTTTATGGAGTGAAAAGAGAGGGAATTAATTTTAATAAATCTAAAATAACCCCCAATGACTTTAATTTATTTCAAACCTAACAACCATCACATTAGGCATCCTTTTATTAAAGCCATTTTATAAATTACACCAACCATTATTAGATTAAATAATCTAATAGTATTTTCTTTAAATTTGAAAGACGAACCAACCTTAACTAATCCCAACCCTTTGCTTTTGTTATTTTGAATTTGAGTCATTATCATTCCTATATGAGTTGAATGTATTGGTTTGAGTATAAAATTCGTTTGAAATTTGTCTTTGATAAGAGATTCTCAAAGCTTAATTGCCTATGTTTAGAAGCAAAATCTCTTTGAGCACAGATTAGTGATGAGTGAATGATCATACATCCATTAGAAAAATAATAATTTTACTGATAAAAAGATTACACCAAATGTCATTAACTTTATGAAGCCATTAAGCAAGTTGAATGAATTAGATGGCATTTTCAAAGAAGACTTGCTTGGTATCTCAACAAATCAACCATTTCAGCTGTGATTGCTTCTACATTGTAAAATATATATAACCAGACAGCGAAAGCTTGCTTTTTGTAACAAACTGAAAGACCAATGTATATTGAGCTTGTGAAAAAATAAATATTACGTATAGAGAGGAAACTAGGAAGAAATATAGGTGGAAAGATGTTAAACACTAATTAATAGAGGTAAACGCAAATCATAGGACAATTATATTCAACCTATAGGGTTGGGTATAGACGCTTGAACATGGTGCTAAGCAATTAGCGGCAATAGCTTCAACCAACCCACTCCAGATAAGGATCCTTTTCTTTTATAAACTTAACAAATATACTTTAGGTTTAAACATTTTATGCGTTATGTGCCTTGTGTCAATTATATCTTTATTATTAATTATTAACGTTGTTGTCATCTGTACTGGATTTGTTGTTGTATAGCAAGTGTGAAACTGTTCTTGCCTACCCTTCATATTACATAGTTTTTTAGTTGGATGGTGAATCTTATACACTATAATCATCTCAGCTTCGTTTTCTGCTCATTGTGTTATTATTAAATTGGTTACATGAGGATGTATTTATGCTGTTACACATTGGAGCAATTCTTGCTCTGCATTCTACTGAACAGAATGTGTACTGGTGCATCACATAGTATCCTTGTATTGGTCTTCTAATTGGTAGTGAGATATGCACTGGTCTTTCAAATGGCATTGGAATTAATTGGTAAAGGCTGCGACAGATGTTTTGGAATCTAATGACAAGTATGTATCAGACATATTTATGTCTCTGTACTAGGTTCACCCTACTTTATAACGAAATTCTCTTGGCTTAAATAGTGCATCTTAAAAATAATAATAATTAAAAGTCGTTAAATATTTTTTTTTAAATAGCGTCTGAATTAATGTAATTTATATTCAAAATAATTTGCAATAAATTTTTTAAAAGAATTATTTTATAAATAATATTTATTTATTTTCACAGGATAAATATTTTTTTATAATTAAAATCTATAATAAATAATTTTTTAATATATAAAATATATTATAATTAATATTCATAAAATAATCATGATCAAACTTTCTTCCTATTCTAATTTTGTTAGTTAGAACTTATTTTTTTACTTTAAAGTTTATTCAGATATATAGTCACGATCAAGCTATTGTGCTTTGTTTTATATGATAATTAGGTGCTTGTCAATAATGTATTATGAAATTAAATAATTATTTCTAAAAGGGTATTTTTGTTTTTTATTTCTTTATTTATAAGATATATATTGATCAATTGTTTTCTAGACCCATACATATTAAGAGAGAAACATATTATTTAAAAAGAAAAAAAGTTCAATATTTTTAATGAAATTATTTTTTTAAAGTAAATAAATTTTGAAATTGAAAAATAAGAATATATTAATCATTAATTTAAATTTAAAATAATTAAATTATAAAATATTTCAATTAAAATTAATTCTACATTTTAATTGTATTATTCATGCAATATTGTATTTCATAGTATTTAATAATTTATAGTATATTTAATGTTCTTCTATAAATAAAGATATTGAATTTTATTTAAATAATTTGATATTTATTATTGTAATTAATTATAATGATAAAATATACATTTTGGATTAAACCTGTGCAATATACGGGCCAATAGACAAGCTAATAAAAGTAAACGCAAATCATAAGACAATTATATTCAACCTATAGGGCTGGGTATAGACCCTTGAACATGGTGCTAAGCAATTAGCGGCAATAGCTTCAACCAACCCACTCCAGATAAGGATTCTTTTCTTTTAAAATGAAAGTCAAGACAAATGGTGACAATACACATATTTTTTCCCAAGCACGTACTTTGCGTCTATGAATAGAACTGTACTTTTTGTTGAGGAGGATATAGTTGGGATTTGGGAAAGTTGTAGCGCTTGATCATATCACTTAATTGCATTTTTAGTCTTACGTGTACTGTGATTTGTGTAATTTTGATTTTTCATATTCAATTGTATTAATTAGATTCTTTAAGTTTTTTTTTTTCATGTACAATTAGATGTTTTCATCTTAATTTCATTTAATATTTGATAGAATTAACTGATTTAATAATTTAAGCATGACAACGACAAATAAATACAATGTACTAGCTGAAAGACACACAATGTTTGTACTAATGACCTAAAACAGTACTTTGACTATATTAACTTAATTGTTGTATTGACATATTTATAGATAAATTATTGCTTTTATGGCAACAATGAACAATAAAAAAGAACGTCTTTCCACCTATTTGTCAATAGGAAAAAAATCGAAAAATTTAATTAACACAATTAAAACTTGAAAAATTAAAACTACACAATCGTAATACCTAAAGGACTAAAAATACAAGTAAACCTAAACATAACTTATCTGCTGTTCGTGAATACTTGGAGACATTTGCAATCAACATTTACTTTAAGTTTCCATCTCTTGCAGGACTTTCTTCTTCCCTTTTTTTGTCCTGTCATTTTCCTCTTTATATTTTTGCCCGTTATTTGCAACCAGAATTTTAATTATTTTATTGGGGAATAGAAAAAAAAAATTGCAAACAGAATTTTTATTTTTTTGATGGGGGCATAGAAAAAAGAAGAAAGAGAGAGTGCAAGAGCAGGGGATAAGATACCCTCCTGTAGGAAAAAAAAAAAAAGAACCGGAAATAAAATAAAGTGAAAATGTTTTAGTTTTTAATTACTGACTTCTTATTTAGTGGATGTAGTAAAAAAAAAAAATGAACTGTAGTTATTCTTAAGTATTTGTTGAACTGAATTTATCTAAATGTATATCATTTTTGGATTTCCTAAATGCTATGTTGTATACTTGTATTGGTCATATATTCAGAGGATACATTTTTAATTATTTTTCCTAGTCTAGTTCAAAATCGTAACATTAGAATCTAAATTTGATTTATTGTAAAATCTTATATTATCTCCAACAAATTTGACATAAATGATAGATAAAGTGTATTTAGACTTTAATTTCTAACTATGTGTATAAAAATAAACTTGATACTTCAAAAGGAAGATTTATGTTTAGTTGTTAGTTAAAAAATATATCGAAAGCACAAAAATAATAATCTTATATCATCATTCAATAATACTTTGATATAAGATTAAAAAGATAATTTTTCCAAGTAAAGGATATACAAAATTTAACAATATAATATTTTAATATAATACATGATTAAATGATAATATAAATAAGTTTATATTGATAATGTACTACAATTTATCTTAATAATATTGAATAATATTTATTGTAAAAATACAAAGTTCTAAATCGTGATTGCAGTGGCCTTAAAAATTTTAATATTATGAGAAAGCATAGATATTTATAGTTAACATAGTTATAATTAATGTTAGAAATAGGCTCACAGAATAAGGCTTTGTTTAAATTGACTTAATATATTTAAAAATTTAAGACTTGAGTTTAACCTGTTACCTGTTACAATTTTTTTTTAGACCTAATTTGATCTTTTTGTGCATGTTTGCTTTCTTTTTCGGAATCCACGTCCAACACAAATTCGCATTTAAATCGACGCAAAAGCAACTAATACTTGCTTTGTTGATCCACGTCCACTACCACATAACGCATTATCAAACACATGGTTTGAATGTTTGATTTGACCTATTAACTTACTTAAAAGCCTATTTAATATTAAATTTTTTAGATAAGTCTAACATATTCTTAAATAAGCAAATAGACTAATAGATTAATGATGAAAAACTCTATGTAAAACAAATTACAAGCATAAAAATTGGAACTGCTACTAATTAAGACATGAGATAAGAGTAGAAATAAGTATGTCAAATTTTATAAAAATTGAGTCTAACTTGTTTATTTGATATAAATATATTTTTAAGATTTAATATAGTATTTATGACAGTTTATTTAAAAGATTATTTTACAATAAGGCCTCTAAATAAACATAAATTTATCTTTCAATAAGCTTATAAACTTGACTTCATGTAGGTTAATATGCTTATTGAAAAAGGTAAATAATATATGATTTTAATATATTGTAAAAAATTTAATATAATAATAATACTAACAAAAAAAAACATTATTTGCATTTACTTAAATAAGTAAGCTTGTTGGGCCTAAAAAACTTTTTAAATAACTTAAAATTTAACCTTTTTAACTAAATAAGCTATTATAAAAGCCTTTAGGTAGTTTATTTTCTAAATAAGCCTAACCTAACTTGATATAGTTAGGTCATAGCCTTTTCTTGGACAGTTTGACTTATTTTTATCCTTAACTATAATTACAGTTGTGATGTAGTTATATTCACAATAAAATATTCTCAAGATAAAAATCTATGCTTAAAACTACTGAATGTGTGGATTAACTAATGTGAGATTATTCTAACTTAATCAATAATTTCGTGTTTGAATCCTAAGTATGTAACTATATATATGCTTGGATGAAAAAATTTGCCATCTATAATAGTTTTATTGGGTTTGGGCAGATTATCTCCTGTGAAAAATATTTGCTATGTTAATAATAATTTTTTTTTTACACTTGAAACAAATAAACAAAAGGTATAATTAGAAACATTTTTTTCAAAATTTTAAAAAAACTATGCTACACACTCATTCTTTGTCATGCTTGAGTGCATGACGCATTTCCCTAGACAGGTAACGCATGTTGATGGTTTGCATTAAATTCGGCGAGCTTTCACAATTAATAAACCAATACGACATATTAAATTTGAGCGGGTTGGTAATTTCCCGCTGAATTTGGTTATTATCTTTTCCAAATGCATGCAAATCGCAAGGAAATACTAATGCAGGAAAGATTATTATTATTTCATTTCACAAACACACACACACAAATAAGATTATTATTAAAGATTAAAGCTAAGAGAGAGAGTGGCCTTAAGATCAAGTTGTTCCAAAAGCAGAAGCAAACAAGAATCGGTTGCAGTGGTCTGTGACACATGATTTGCCAATTCAAAAAGGTAACGCCGCTCGCAAGCAGTGAGTGGCAGGTAAGCATTAGCAGCAGACAGAGAGAGAACCGAAAAAGTAAAAAGGGTGTGTGGTAAGGTAATTATGGGGCATGGATGAGAAACCCATGGTCACAGATCACTTGATGAAGTAAAAAGCTTTTACAACCAACAAACAATCCACACGCCAAAATCCAAAAAAGACCATACCTTTACCTCTCCCCTCACTCATTTCAGCATTCTCTGAACCAGACAAAGACAAAGCTTTCCTCACTCCACACTTCACACCCACCACCACTATCCTAATTCCATTCTCTCTCTCTCTCTCTCTCTCTCTCTCTCTCTTATATCTTTGTCATGAAGAGCTCTCTCCTTCTCTTTGTCCTTGACTAAAAATCTTTGATTTTTCATTCATTCCTTCCCGTAAAAAAAATGAGGTGAAAATGTTGGGAAAAAAACAAAAGTAACCGTCCCTGGTTGTTCTGTCTAGTGCTCTCTGTGTTCTATGCTCTTGTTCTTTTGGTACTTTGTGTATTCCTTAAAACGTTTTGAATTCTACTTCAAAGTCAAAAAGTATGAGGAAACATGGATGGCAGTTACCTTACCATCCTCTTCAGGTACCTGCAAATTTTGATTCTTTTTCTGCACAAGTTTTTTCTTTTTTTCTTTGGTTGTTTCGTGGGGTTTGTTTTATTCATTTTGGAAAATCTTTTTTGTGAAGGTGGTGGCTGTTGCTGTATTTCTGGCTCTGGGGTTTGCCTTCTATGTGTTCTTCGCTCCTTTTGTTGGAAAGAAGATGTATCAGTATATTGTTGTTGGCCTTTACTCACCGCTGGTAATCCATCTTCGAATTTCTCTGCCTTTTTTTTTATTATTATTATAATAAAACTCTTTTGCTGTTTTCTAAGTTGGTTTGGTTTGTGGAAGGAGTGAGATCTGTGATTTTTTTTTTGCTTTCAGATTCATGTGTTTGATTTTCTTTTGTAAGTCTAAATTTTGTTTCCAGTTTACGGGTTCCTTCTCATTATATAATATACCATTCTGTTTGGATTGTCGTGTAGTTCAATGAAGGGTTCTAATGAGCTGTCTCTGTACCTGATAAAGGCCATTTGGTTTCGTATTGTGACCTCTTAAGTCTCTTTCCATCGTTCAATTCTTACATCCATTTTAAGCACATACAAGGATTTGATTTTTTTATTTTTTATTTTTTATTATTATTAATTATTAATTGCCCAGTGTTTTAAATTTCCTCTTTTCTTAGAACTATATTGGTGGTTCTATTTGTTTGCACCTCGGGCACAATTCAAGTTAGTTTAAAAATTTTATAAAATTTAAAAATATTTGATATTTCATTAATCAATTTTATTTTAAATAGAGTATATTTTTAAAATATAAATAATGTTGATTATAAGATCATATGCCTATGCTCAATTCAGAAAAAAATTGACATACATAATCAATAAGATGATATCATATAATTCAACGGTTAGATTTGCAAATTTTGTGTTCTATAAAAAGTTATTAAGGAAAGTAAGTGTCAAAAGCTTATGCCTGGAGTAAGTGGATCTCTTCCCCATATGTATATATGTATATAAGGGACGTATCAAATGAGAGGATCTTTTTTATATGAGAGTGAGAGGAATGAACATTATTCATTAGTTCTTGTCATGAATGGTTAAGATTAAAACATACAAAGTTAAGATTAAAACATACAAAGTCATGTGAGTTTTTTAAAAAGGCATATGACTTTTTTAGTGGTCATATAACTTTAAATCATGACCATCCATGTATGATTGTACGGTCCAGATTGACTCCTTTCACTCTCATATAAAGATGACCCTCTCACTAAATATGTCCTCATATATATATATATATATGTATGTATGTATGTATGTATGTATATATATGTATGTATATACCTATATATATATGAGGTATATACATACATATATATATATATATACATACATATATATATATATACTATATATATATACATACATACATATATACATATATATGTGTTGATAATTGTCTTTGGGTGGATCTTGATTTAAGTAGAGTAAACTAAAGCCTATGTCAAACCGAGACACCTTAGTGGAACAAGAGAAAACTCCATACACTGGTCAATACTTTTAATTAATGGATTATCTTTAAATGTTTAGCATCATCTTGAACTATTCGATGTCAAAATTAAAATTATAAGAAAAAATGGGAATTAGTACAATGTAAAAATATTTTAAGAAGAGTGCTAATAACACACTCTCTAACACACTCTTACTAACACACACTCTACTATTAGTTAAAATTTATTGAAAACTACAAAATTAGGAAAGAAACTCATTAAATGTGAAATGAGACCTACCAGAATTTGTGATTTCTAATAAATTTCAGCCAATAATAAAGAGCATGTGTAGGGTGTTACTAGCATTTCTCATATTTTAATATTACTACGAAATCCTACATTTGAGTTATATGATGCTGAAAGCTGGGGTGACAGAAATGTCTCTTATTCTATCCAAGCAGACTGGGTGAAGTTGAAATTATCAATATTTTTAATACTTCAGATTTTGAAAGATAGCACTAACCTTTACAGATGTTTGCTTGGAAAGTGCTGTAGATTGTTGTTCAGGTGCTTTCTTGTTTGTTTTCAATGTAGTGACTTATTTATGTCAAAGTGGTTCATGTTGGATGAAGAAAGGAAGACCATAGGGTGTTTATTAAGACTCTTAGTGAAAACAGGTTACCTTCGTAGTCTAATGATTTTTGTCCGCATAAATCCACAAAACAAAGGTGCAAGAAAATTATTCAGAATCAAACTATCTGTATTGGACACTGGGTAGGAATGCTTGGCGAATTGATTAGCCAATTTAACGTTTCTGTGAGATGAGATATAGAAAACCAATCAATCAGCCACCATTTTTTAACAAAATTAATTTAACATGGCACATGTCCAGGGTGTTTGGAAGAGCAATATGCTTAGATTGGTAGTCATTCGTTTGGTTGTTACTGGCTTTTGGACCCTTTGAACCCAAAATGTACTTTATTTTCTGTTAGATAAAAACACGTTCTTGAGCCTGCAACCTCTCAAAAACATCCCTTAACTGGGGCAATGTTGTGACAAATAGAATGATAGAACACCAATTGATAAACAAATAAAATACAATACTAAACCCGGAAATCATACATAATACAGCAATACAATTGCTGTCCCAGCCACATAAGTCTCCTACAGAGAGTATTCTCTACCCACAAACTGTAAACAACAATACAGTGCCTAATTTCACACCATACTATTAGATATGACCCTAATACAAAACTGCCATAAGTTATTTTCTGAGAATAATTGTCATCATACAGTTTCTAATACAGAACTAATGATGATTTACTAATACAAGATAAGTTGTTTTGTGTCACATATAATTGCCTCCAATCCATCAATGGATCCTCCCTACCCTACTTGGATCTTGGTTCCCATCATAGTATATAAAATGTTTGGGTAGCAATAGTTTTATGTACTCACAATTCTCTGGAACACAATTTTATCACTTATCAAGTTTTTAGAAATATCTGTTCATGCTGATTACTGATATGCAGTTTATATCATCTGATATTTTTTCTCCTTCTGTTAGCTATTTTGGCTACCCCTTCTATATATGACTCTCGTAGGGCTAGGACTGTTATTTCCCTGTGAAAGACATTATCATCGTTTAGTGATATTTCCCCTCTTGCCAGATTATTAGCGTCTTTGGACTGTACATTTGGTGTGCAGCAGCAGATCCTGCAGATCCAGGGGTTTTTAAGTCCAAAAAGTATCTTAAAATCCCAGACAGTAAAAAGCTTGCTGAGCTAAAGAATTCTAAATTAGGTGAAGAATCAACCTCATCAATGCATGAAGCAAATGCTTCAACAGTTGGAGCTAATTCTGTGGATAAGGAGGCATTGGGAACAAAAGGAATTTCGAAAGATGCTTCGAACTCAGCAGAGAAGAGTACATCATCATCTTGTTCATCCTGTATCCTCTTGGTTTCTTCTCCTTGTGCCTATATCTGCAGCTGCTCTAGTTCAACTGAGAAATCTTCTGATAAACAAATAAGTGAAGATGGCATGTTCTATTGCAGTTTGTGTGAAGTTGAGGTGTGTAGAAGTTTTTGAACTAGAAACGTATTGTTCCTTTGAGATTACTGTTGGAATTCATTCCTTAATATGACATGTGGAGGTGGAAAGATAATTTTGCCTCAACATTAGTGCATGCTGAACTTCACAATTACTTTCTGTGACAAACTCATGCTTAATCTGCAATGCTTAGATAGTTAGATGGTAAAAGAAGTTTAAATCGCTGAAGAATAATATTGTTGTAGGTTTTCAAGTACAGCAAGCACTGCAGAGTTTGCGACAAGTGTGTAGATCACTTTGATCATCATTGCCGAGTATGAGTATATATCTTCTTATTTCTTTGCTATCACTTGATGTATGTTCTGAAGGACTGTTGCTTCCTGGGTTTTGCAGTGGCTTAACAACTGTATAGGGAAAAAGAACTATCGACAATTTTTCACCCTCATGATTGCTGCTATGCTCTTGGTAAGCAATATTGTCCACCTATGCCTTGCTCATTCACATGGTTGAACCTACCATAACTATAGTAGGTTCTACTGTGTAATAATTGAATAGAGCATAGCAAGTATGAATTTTTATTTCGTAGTTATTTTCATTTTAACTAATGACAGGTCTATACATGATTTTTGCACCTTGGACTTGAGAATGCAGTTTATTCTTCAATGGTTGACCGGGATACTAGTGCTTATCTGCTGTTTTGTCAAGAGGAAGCAATTTTCTCTGGATATCTCCTCCAAGTTGGGAACCAGTTTCTCTCTGGTTCCCTTTGTTCTTGTGGTGGTGAGCATTCTTTTCATGTGTGTGCACATTATGTGGTTACTATACTTCTATAATAATGGTTATTTATTTATTCTTCTGACAAATGAAGTATGAACTTATTTTTTGCTCTTTTTGTTTGGGATCTTCTTCTTGTTTGATGAAAATCATTGAGGCTATTTCCAGCTGCAGCTATTCTTATTTTCACGTGTGAAAATTTTCAGTCTGTCTGCACCATTATGTCCATGGTGGCTACCTTACCGGTTGTTCAGCTTTTCTTCTTTCATATCCTCCTCATTAAAAAGGTATGGTTGACAGTTGTTTGGTATGTTGAGTATCTGACACTTCATTTCATTTTAAAGCACATCCTAAATTATATTATTCATATACGAGACAGCTTCTTTTCAAGTATTATTTTAGTCTTTATATAGAAAAAGAAGAAGAAAGCAAACAGGTCCATCCAAAACCTGTTCGGGTTTTTTAGTTTTAAAAACTAAAAAAAATTAAAAACAACTTTTATAAAACTGGTTATCCAAGTAAGTTTTTTAGTTTTTTAATTTTTGAAAACTAAAAACTGTTTTTAAAAACGAAAAATAAACAGGCCTTAAATAATTGCATAAATCCGTTGTCACATAATATTTTCTTACATCTGATGATGTGTCAGTTGTTGATGGTTTAGTCAACACTAGACAAGATTGACAAGTCTCTCACCTTTTAGCTCCTAGTAGGCAATAAAACGTTTTCCTTGGGACAAAATATAAGTTTATTTCTTAATTCTCAGTTAAGAGAATGACATTTTTAGTGCTAAATATCATCTTTCTATCTACAATCAGAAGCGTTAATTATTATAGTTATTGCTGTGTGACTCAGGGACTCAGCACGTATGATTACATCGTAGCTATGAGGGAGCAGGAGCAGGAGCAGCTAGGAAATGGAGGTCAGCAAAGTCCCCAAATGTCAACTGTTAGCTCACTTACTGGATTGAGTAGTGCAAGCTCCTTTACTACTTTACACAGAGGTGCGTGGTGCACGCCCCCACGCCTGTTACTTGAAGATCAGGTAACATTTTTTTAATTTATGCTTGCTTTATAAATTAATGTTCTTTGTTTCTGTATTTTATTTTTGGATTTTTTTTTGCATAAAATGCCTGTAGGTATTGTGCCTTTCCTGCAAAAGCACTGTTGCTTTTGAATGGTCTTGATTTGAAATTCTTGCATAATTGCATTTGAATACATCTTTCATTTGAATACACTTGCATAATTGCTGAGAAAAACAGAAAGATTGCGATGACTTGAAGAAGTTACAAAAAGAACAAATATTCTAATTGATTTGTTTGTGATTAATATTTGTGTAGAGCAAAGCAAACTTATTATTATGTACTGAAAAACATGTTATGTACCATTAACTGAATAAGCGTATCAAGAATAGTGTTGCATATCAACTTTGGAAGTTGTTGTAGCCTTCTTGGCCTCCACACTGCCAGGAAGACTTTCGATACAAGGGATTCCCATGCACATATATGAATCCACGAGATCTTCACCAATGGGCCATGAGCACAATCACATAAGTGAACTTGATATCACATCTAACCTAAAACCTTAAGGCATCAAGTTTATGGGTTTTTCTTACTTATATGTTACTCAACATATTCATTTCTATCTAATGTTGAACTTCTTAGTTACATTCTTCACACTTGTACACCAACACTCTCGCTGGAAAACTAAATTTATAAACTATTAAGCTTAGATCATTTGACTTTCCTCCTTTTAAATGAGTACTATTCTGCTGTCATTTATTTGTTTCTAGATTGTATGTACTATTTTGTAAACACGAGCGATTAGGTCAGAGGAACAAATTGCCTTTTGCTATAGGGAATGAGTATCTAAGTGAGCGTGACCCTATGTGTTTGCCCCATATTTTATTTTTTATGATCTTTCTTTCGTTTACTTACTGAACACCACCTCTTTCATTTTTTCCTTTTCTTTTTTGGGGGGTTGGGATGTTATCGGTTGTAGTTTGATGTGGTGCCCCCAGAAACAGGTTCTGTAAGTTCACTGGGAAAGAAGACAATGAGAGAGGATACATTAAAGAAAAAGAATCCTGGAACAGTCAAAATTAGTCCTTGGACATTGGCACGCTTAAATGCAGAAGAAATTTCTAAGGCTGCTGCAGAAGCAAGAAAGAAATCCAAAGTTCTGCAACCTGTAACAAGACATGATGACAGGTTAGAATCAGAAAGCAGTTTTGATAGCAGTGGCCGGAGATTGGTTCCCAGGATTGAGAACAATAAGAAGCGAGCTGGTAAGCGGGTTCATCTTCCCACCAACTCGTCTATGGAGTCCCTGACAAAAGTTTCTGCCAGTAGTACTGATAATGGCTTGAGTGGGATGTCTAGGTTGGCCCCTCTCCCATTTGAAGCGGGCAGTGCATTTCAAACAAGTCAAGCAATGTCAAGCTCAGCTGGGATTGTTCCTTCATCTCCTGAAAGCAGTTTAGACTCTCCAGATATTCACCCTTTTGGTGTGTCTTCTGGTGCTGAGAAAGCAAGACAGCTTGCAGGTCCTTCAGCTGCTAGTGCTGCAACTCTGAAGGAAATTCCACTGTCAATTTCAACTAGTGATGGATATGAGGCTTCTGGCGGGGAAGACAGTGACCAGGTTCCTAGTAGGATTGTTCAGAGATCTACAAATTGGACTAATCTTCTTTTCAGAGCTGATCAGGATGAGAGGGCTTTTAAAAAGCCTCAATCGTCATCCAGTGTTGGTCATAGTAGAAAGTTGTGACCAACTTGGGTGTCAATTAGATAACTATTTGATGGGAATTGTTCATTCTTTGACTTGTGAGCTAGAGGTACTTAAAACATTTTAAGATGATGCTCGCAGATTTTGGACTTTTGGGGGAGGCTGGAGCATGGATGTAATGTGGGAACCAATGTACAAAGTTTCATGTTGGTAGTAACTGGTCAGGTCTAGCTGCTTGTGAATTGTGGTCGCTGTTTTTTTTTTCAATTTTTGAATCAGTTATTCCTCATGGTTGGTCTGTGCAGAATGCTGCGTTATTTTTATTAAGAGAACTACAAGTGGCTGATTTGGGAAGACCCTACCTCCAACCGTGAGTGTACTATGGTTAGACTTCAGGTTGTATTCACATATATATTTTCTATTAAAACGATTGTGTCTGAATCGACTGAGTGGTCAACAATTTGCTAATTTAACAGCTCTTCAATTCATATTCTTCTCCAATGAGTTTTGCTTGATGTCTCGAATGACTTCAAGGCCATATTCGAAGTAATTCTAATCAAAAGTGGGAGTAGTTTGCAGATTTCAATAAACTAGAATAGCTGGAACTAATTACTATTTGGTGTGTATTTATGTGAGCATTGTGAATTTGATTTTGGACAGTCCTTTGTAAAATTGATTTTGTTTAAAAGTGACTTTAAAATAAAATGATTTTAACAAAAGTAATATGTCGATAGGTTTATAAAAATAATTTTTACTTTGTAATTGTAAATGAAATTATATAAACTATTATTAACAACATAGTATTATAGCATTAAAGTATGGAAACATTTCGGTCAATTTTCTCCATAAAGCAACAAAATATTGCTTACATCAAAACAATTGTATGTCTTTATAAATTTGCCAGTGGTTTGATCTTTTATAAATTGACGAAATATGTTTGATACCGTAGTCCAAACCTTCGCACAGTTTGATAGTGACACAGGGTTTCAACGTTTCTTTAAGTCTAAATACAGGCATAGTTTTATCGAGTTCGCCTTTTTTTGTCTTTTTTTTTTAATTTGATAATTGAAACCGCCCCTTTAGTTGCATGCATCTAAGATCAAGTTCCAGTGGGCCAGAACAAACAAAAGAAACCCTAAAAGTTATGACAAATTCAAAAATTTTAAATTAGAGACAATACTCGTATATATATAAATTCGTAGGGACAATACAATTATATATATATATTTTTTTACTAAAATTATGGGGACAAATTGTAATTATTAATATATATTGTATTAAGAAAAATTAAAAATCTCGTATTCTAAACTCAACCCAGATCTGTCCCTACCCATCAATATCTTCAACTTAGTGCCTGGTGGCAGCTGAACAGCACAATTAAATTTCATTAAGTGCTGATAGTATTTTGTCCCTGAAAAATTACCAAATTTTGGTTTTAATTTTCAAATTTTAAAACCAATAATTTTTGTCCCTATATTTTTAAAAATAACTAAATTCTAGTTCCTAAAGCTAATACTTCTTTCCCCTATATAATAGAGACTAAAGTTTGAATATGTCAAAAAATATAAAGACTAAAGTTAATATTTTAAAAATTGAAGACAAACCAATTTTTCAGGAACTAAAAACACCAATAACTTTTTCATAAATTTGTGGAAGTTCAGCCTTGCTTAGCATGTTGCAAAGTTCCTATCATTCTTGTTTCATTTCCCATATCACAAGATGCTGAGATTAGTCATTGGACTTTGCTGACGCCAAAAATATACATAAAACCAATTGCTAAAACAAAGCAATTAGGAATGAAACCATTTTCGTTGCTATTCAAGTTTTTTCTCTTGACATTGTGTTCAGAAATGATTAATGAAGGCCGGCCAGTGTTATTACTGAAGAGACGTAATATCCTCGTTTGATATGCATATAATTAACAGGAGGAGTTAACTCAAATCACAAGTAATACCCTTTGGTACTTGCCGCTTAAATATAATTTGGCAGATAGAGGGATTCATGTGAATGCATCCTTGGTTTTCAAGTAATTGAATGATTATGCCAATTCTTGAGTCACCAACGGCCAATAATACCATATGAATTTGACGCCAAGATTAATCAATTTCATGATTTTCATCAAACATAACTTTTGCAAGCCACGATTTCTATCCTAAGATTCGAAAATTTAATACCTTCTCCATTTTCAATGATTACTTTCTCATATTATGAAGAGGCATAAAGGGATTATTACTGTTGGTCGTTTCACCGTTGAATTAAAAAATCTACATATACTTAGAAACTAAGAAAGACATTACGATTCGAACAAATTATCCTATGCAGCAATTTATGCGAAAATAGTATCCCCTGCAAGTTTGCATTAGGTTAACTATTCATACTGCTTTCAGTATAGAACACAGCATATGAACAAGATTAAACATCATGAAGAAATGGTATAATAATGCCATACCAATGCCTTAAACACTCAATAATTGAACGTCATGAATAAAAAGGAAAAAACCATTCAATCCTATGTGTATAGTAACCAAAATTAGATAGCATGTTCCCCGTTCATATGACTACCACTACAACTACAAATAAAAAGAGGAAAAAGAAGATAAAAAAAAAAAAAAACTTCAACAACCCAAAAGTAAGAAGTAACTAAAAAGAAAAATAAGGACGTATGGAACTTCAACTATAAAATAGGTGTTTCGTGCAAGTAATATCGTCTAAAAGCAAATATTAAATGAGTAGAGATCCTCTAAAGTAAAGTAAAATGGTCCAGTAGCAAGATCATTAACCTATACAACACTATAATTATAAAACTTACTACACTTGTTTTATTCTTTTTATACACCCATATTATTTCTATTTCATTTAAGTAAAACAACTCTAAATTCATCTCAATTTGTATATTATAAATTTAAAATTTATTTTAAGAATGCAATAAATTATTTATATTTTCTCTTGTGACTATATATAATCATATTATTCTTATTTTATAAACTTTTATATCAAATCATTTTTTTCTATAATTAGTTATCTAATTATAAAAGATATTATTTAATATTTAAATTTATTCAATTCCATTAATTATAATAAAACTTTTATAAATCATTATTAGAATATATTCATATTATTATTTCCCTTCCACTTTAAGCGTCAAGCCATCAACTTAAAAAAAAACACATATTTATTTATTTATCATATTAAAAATTTGAGAAAATAATTATTTTTTATTAAATTTTAACTATTTATTATAAATTTAATTAACAAGAGATAAACGGAGAATAGTAAACAAAAAAGAAATTAATCAGTAACAGATAAATGGTTTAATAAAAAACGGATATAACTTAAAAATTAGTTTAATTTCTTAATTATTTTACTATAACCTTAACTGACTTAAAAAACGGATATAGTATTTACGATTAAGCAAAAATATATT
Organism: Spatholobus suberectus; assembly: GCA_004329165.1. Taxonomy (NCBI): domain Eukaryota; kingdom Viridiplantae; phylum Streptophyta; class Magnoliopsida; order Fabales; family Fabaceae; genus Spatholobus; species Spatholobus suberectus. The sequence goes on along the minus strand of CM014733.1, from coordinate 44,144,649 downwards.
GCCAAATTCTACCCACTTTTTTAATTTTACTTTTTCATCTAAAGAATTCTTTCGGTTAACTATGAGTTATATTATTTATATAATAATTTTTTATAATAATTTATGCTACACTACCTTTTTCTCTTTATATTTTATTATTCTGATAATGATTTATAAATATTTTATTATAGTTAATGTTAACTGAATAAATTTAAATATTAATTAAAATAATTAAAAGGTTAAATATCTTTTATAATTAGATAACTAATTATAGAAAAAAATGATTTGCTATAAAAGCTTATAAAATACATGTTATAAAATAAGAAATAATATGACTATATATAGTCACAAGAAAGGGAAAATATAAATAATTTATTGCATTCTTAAAATAAAATTTAAATTTATAATATAAGAATTGAGATGAATTTAGAGTTGTTTAACTTAAATGAAATAGAAATAATACGGGTATATGAAAAAAATAGATCAAGTGTAGTAGATTCTATAATTTAATGTATAGACCAATGATCTTGCTTCTTTATCAAATACTATACCATTTTACTTTAGAGGATCTCTACTCATATTAAATATATCCATACGAATCATATCTGAAAATTCAGCTCTCAAAAGATAGTAAAGGATGAATTTTTGAATCAAGGGAAGCAAAGAGCAAAAGTTACATAGAAACTTATAAGAGAGTTTTGAATCCGTTTCTCCAAAAATAGAAATATGCTTTTAGAGAAAGGAAAAAAAACCAACTCTTCTAAAGTGAGCTTGCCTATAAACTGCACAAGTAAAAGCGTATTCAGAATTAGGATCATGTTTATTTTAAATTAAGTCAATAAGAGTACTATATCTTTACTTGTACACTATAAGCAATCTTAGTTTAGAGAAGCCTATTCGGAAAAGAATCTGTCACTGGTTCCATTATTTCCACATAAATAAATCGTTAATGTCCATGAAATCAAATACAATTATCTTTATCTCACACATATTTTATCTGTTTCATATAAATGTTTCATATTCTGTTTTATCTGTTTCATATTCTCGCATCTAATAATAAACCCCAAAATCAAAAGAGGGAACTCATTTTGCTATTTCTGTTATGCAAGAAACATTTTTCAATCTGCCACCTAATACCATCACTATTATTTTCGGCTATATTAACTCCCAAGTCTCCAACACTCCTAGTTCTAAACCTACTGTTACATTTCGCAATATCATCAACTCCAATTAAAACCAAAAGGATTCCAGCAAAACATTCCCTGATTTTGATACTACGCGTCCAGACCTTAAGCGCTAAGCACAATTTGTTAACTCGGCAAAAGCTATTCTCCTCATATTCCGGTAAGATTTCCACGTTCGAAAATTGAAACCCTCATTCTCAAAACAAAGCCATCCAATCATTATAACATCCATCTCAAGAGGAGTGCTAACAAGTAACATCACACTCTAGACTCCTTCTTATTAGTTAAAATTTAGGTTAAACATATAATTTAGTCCCTACATGTGTCACGGATTCTCAATTTAGTCTTTGTTGTTTACAAATTCTTAATTTTTATCCCTGTACTAGTGGCGCGTATGGACCAAATTAAGAATACGCTACACATACAAGACCAAATTAAGAGTGTGCTGCAGGTATAAAGACTAAATTAAGAATGTGTAAAAGCATCATGACGACAGGAACCAAATTAAGAATCTGCGACACGTATAGGGAACGGTTAAAGAAGTTTTTACGTATAAGAACCAAATTGAAAATTTGTAACAGGGACTAAATTATGCATTTAACCTAAAATTTATTAAAAATCATAAAATAAGGAGGGAAGTTTATTAAATAAAATGTGGATCCCACAAAAATTGTTATTTTCAATCAATTTCTGTAGTCAAAAGAGTGTGTTCTCTCCATCTCAAAACAGAGCATTCACCCAAGCCAGAACCCAGATTTCGTAACCTAACAATAACCGCCATCAATTTAAACCGAAAGAAGAAAAAGAACAATAAAAACCACCACGATTCACATTTGGTATCCACAAGTTCCACACACTAATTCTATTTAACAGAAACAATTATTCATTTATCCACCAATTTACACGAGACTAAAAGCTTGGGATCGATTACACTTACACATGCTATGTTACAAAAAGTTCCACGAAGCTGGGGCGCCACATCAGACATGGACAACCGAAACAACGTGAGGGACCTTGCCGTCGTCGAAGGGCAAGCTGACATACTGCCAGGCGAACTCCTCGGCGATCTCGAACGCGAGCTCGCCGCGAACGGCCTTGCAGTACATGTAGAGGACGGTGTCGGCGGCGGCGTTGTAGAGCATGAGCAGCATGAGGAGAGTGGAGGTGAGGACGATCTGGACCACGAAGGCCCAGTCCTTCCAGGCCCAACCGTCGGAGCCCACAACGAGGGCGGAGGTGCTCCACAAGAGGAAGGCCTCGAGCGAGGCGAAGAAGAGGAAGGAGGCGGCGGCGAGGGGTCGCATTCCGGCGGTGAGGGAGGCTGCTTCGGCGGAGGGGTTGGAGGCCCCAGGTGGACTCGATGACTGACGATTGCGGGGGCGAGGGTCCAGGAGACGCGGAGGTAGATGAGGGCAAAGAGGAGGGACGAGGAGGACGAGGAGGGCGGCGGCGGTGAGGAAGACGGAGGAGGGGAGGCGGTGGAGGAGGAAGGGCGAGGAGGGGGAGGGGGAGGAGGAGGAAGAGCTGGGAGATGAGGGCGGTGGCGAGGAGGGGGAAGAAGGAGGCGGGGATGGAGAGGAGGGCGGAGAGGAGCTTGACGGGGCGGCCGAAGAAGCCGTGGAAGACGCTGTGGGTGATGGAGGCGAGGGCGCAGAGGGAGAAGAGGAAGAGGGAGAGGAAGAAGAGGAGGAGGGGGAGGGAGAAAGAGAAGGGAAGAGAGGGATTTTGGGGTTGTGGTGGTTGGGAGTGGCGGAGGAGGATGTGGATGTGGGAGGAGTGGTGAGGGGACAAGAGGGGGAAGAGGAAGGGGGAGACGATGAGGGAGAAGGAAAGAGGGAGGAGGAAGATGACGGACAGGGCAAGGAAGTGACGGGAGTGAGCGTTGATTATGCGCTTCGATTCCGAGAGGATGCCCCAAAGGTTCAGGCTCGTTGCTGCCGCCATCACTCGCGCTGTTTGTGTGTGATACCAATTTCGAGAGATGAGATTGACGGAGGAGGAAGGGAGGAGTGCCGTGGGGATTGCAAATGAAATGACTCGCCAAGGGTCGCTTTTGGATCAAAATTAAAATAACGCCATTTCGGTTTCCGCGCCTCCTCTCCACAACCGGGCCCTGTGTCGTCATCGCTATGGGTGTGCAATGCCCAACCCAACTTGATAGCTTGGTCCGTTCTAATTTAATCTATAAATCATCATGTTCATTCAAGTTTAGGAAGGGTTAGAGTATAAAAAATTAGACCAGTCAAAATTTAACCCTTCCTTTACTTATTCCTATTTTTACTATCTATTATTATTTTTTGTTGTATATTTCATTTTTTGTGTTGCACTAAAAACTTCTAACTCGTTAATTCTTTTTGTTTATATTTACCTAACTAATGTCAAAATTATCATTTTTTAGGAGTGTATAAGTAATTATCATTTAATTTACACGATATCTTGTATAATGACGATATTCAAATTTATTCTTGAAAACCCAACTACATTAATAAGAAGTGACAACTTATGTTACTTATACTTTGGATCAACCCAAGCAGCGTCTTAAATCAGCCTGGTCTTAATTTAATTCGTAGATCATCGAGTTCATTCAGGTCTAGGGACAAGTTAGGGTCTAAAAATGGGTTAGGATCAAACATAACCTAGCCAACCCGTCCTTTGTTCCCCTCTAGTCATCACTACTTATTTTTCAAAAAAGATATTTAGACACCTAAAATGTTAATTGATACTTACTTGTGTTTGGAAGAGGTGAAAAATGGAGGAAAGAAAGTAGAGAGGAAAGAAAATATGGATAACCATGTCTTTTTCTTTATTTGGCTGGAGAGAAAGTGGAAGGGAAAATTGATTTCTAGAAACAAAAATTTAAAACTTTCTTTCCTTCAACTTTTCCTTCAATTTAAATTTCAAGATTTTCTTTCCTCTCAATCAAACAAAGTGAAAGAAAGAAAAAAGAGAAAAAAAAATATAGATATGATAAGTAATATAATGTGATAGAAAAAGAGATATAGAAAAAAAATAAAATAAGGGTGTCATAGGAGTGTTTGTAATGTTTAGGTGTTCAAAAATCATTGTTCCTTATTTTTAGAGTGTTTACATTTGGACACCTACAAATTACAAACACCTTATCAACATATTTCATATCTCTCTATCTTTTTCTTTTTGTAACATCACATCATCAATCATATTAATTACTTATCTCTCTTCTCTTTCTATCTCTCTTAAGGTGTAAATACTCAAAAGGGGCCCAAAAATCATTTTCCTTATTTTTAAATCAAATATCTTTTCTCCACTAATGTTCAACAATTTAATGGTTAAATTACTCATTTAATCTTTTTTATTTAAATTATTCAATTTAGTCCTTTTATTTTTAAAATGTTCACTTTGATCTTTTTATTTTTTAAAAATGTTTAATGTTATCCTTCTGTCTGCTTAATAGTAACACATTAGTGTGGTTGGATACGTGTTTATTTTCACACTTTGAAACGTCACATGCCACGTCATCCTCCTTTACACTCTGTTTGGTTGGACTGATTTAAGAGGATAGAAGATAAAAGTTTGCTTTTTTAAAAAAAAATTAGCCGTTTGGTATAGTAGAAATAACAAGGAAATGAGACACTCATTGGTGGGTCCCATGGAGCGTTTTTGGTTAACCAAAAAATAGGTGTGAGGGACATAAGTTTTCCTTTCCCCAAATACCCCTCTACCCTACCACGACAACATCTCACTGTTTCTCTAATCCACCGAGACTCCAAAATCGACCCACACGCTGACAACGGATAGTGCAGGAGGGAGGCAGAAGCTGACAACTAAGGGATTACCATCGATGCACTAGGTGACGACAGAGGCTCGCCACAGCTTTGCACAAGCTCCCCGACGGATAGTGCAGTTCTAGTGTAGAACCTCCCCAGCGAAGAAGTGAGCAGCAATGCTGATTTGCAACCATTACCGTCATTGCCTTTATGGTGTTGGGTCTCCATTTCCCCTTTCCCCCTTTTCTAAGCCATGAGTGAATTCTTCAATATAAGCATATGCTTTTCCATTGTTGTCTTGTACTCACATTTTTATTATCCTGTTGTGGTTCATGAGTTATGTTGGTGTTTTAGTAATGTTGTTACTTGGGTGAGCTATGAGCCAATCGATTGTACATGGTTGCAGGTATTTCAAGCAATTGACAAACAAGTATTTCAAGAAACACAGTGTGTGTGACTGGGTTCATTACTTGCTTCAAAGAGGAATATAATTGTTTATAAACTGAGGTACTTCGACATTACTGACAATGAGGGATTTTATATGGTTCAAAATGAGTTTGTTTATATGATTGCTCTGTTTCTGCTCTAAATTATGACATACATATTTTAAGTAATTGGTATTATGTAGATGCACCTTATTTGGTTAGATCATTACTTTGCTTCTGTTGTAAATTACTCAGTTGAATTATTTTGTCAATTCCTAATTCGAAGTTACAATGTTGACCACTATACATTATTTAAATAACATGTTTCAAGATTTTAATTTGAATGTGTCTCTAAGAAGAGAGAGAGTAAAAGAGAGTGAGGATAAAATGATAATTGGCTACATTTTTATAAAAGTAAGGCATAAAAAAAGAAAAAAAAAGTGTGTGGGGGGGGGTGGGAATAGCAGCTGCCCAAACTTAGCCTATTAATAACCAATTACAAACCTTTGTTTTAGGCCCAATCTTACCTTTATATATATATAAGTCTTTTTTTTTTTTTGGGTACATATATAAGTATGATTTGATTTGTTAGCTTGTTTAAAAATTTATTTCATATTAAAGTTTTAAATAAGAGAGTAAGCCTATCCTTAAATAGACTAATAAACTTATGAGTTATTGGGCCTATACAAATGAAAAAGTCCAATAAATTTACATATTAACAAGTCTATTACTAAAGAGGCTAATAGACTTATAGGTTACTAAGCCTACCACCTTAATAAAAACAATTAAAACCACAAAAACATATCACATTTATAATGGTAGACATTTTTGTTTCAATAAAAAATCTCACATCCTATCAAGTTCAAGGTAATTTAAAGGTTATTAAGTGAAATTGTAATGAAAGTGTTATTTAAAATAATTGAAATAATATCACGTAAACACATATCAACGTCAATGTCAAATTAATTAATAATGTATATTTGAAGCAATAGCAATAAAAAATAAAATAAGTTTTGTAAATATATTTTAAGATAGTATCAATTACAATTAAATTTAGCAATATATAATTGTAATAATAAGTCATTGAAACATATATTAATATAAATGTTTCAATTAAAATTAGCAATAAGAAAATTAATGTCAATTATATGATTATTTTAATCACATCAGGATAATTGTTTCAATTAAAATTAGCCATAAATCAATTAATTTATTGTGTTACATTAAGTATTTTTTATTGACCTGCTGTGAACCTATTTTTGACTGGTTTTACCAATTTTTGACCATTTTTTTAGTTCTTTGATAAAAAATTTCCTGGTTGATTTTGTGGTTTATTTGAATCGAATACCAAACCTATTCACTGGTCTTTTGATTTGACTATTCAGTTAGGTTTGATTTCAAAATACTAATATTTATGATTTGAAAAATTAATTATTCCTTTTAGAAAAAGATTTAATTATTATTGTTATAAATAGTTTATTCAATGACTATAATCTCTCAGGCTCTATTTGTTTGGGTAGATGAAAAAAAATAAATGGATTTTCATTTCTAAAAAGTCAATTTTTGTCTTTCTAAATAGAAGAAAGACATAATTATGCGTATTTTCTTTCTTGTCTATTTTCTTTCTTCATGATTGTCGCAACTAGGCAAGATGGCAAAAAAATAATAATATAAAAACAGAAGAGTCTCCACCATAGTTTATTATGGAAAAAACATATGGAAAAACTCAAAGAAAAACTATCTCGAACCAACAAGAATAGATTTTGGAGTCGGTTACGCATAGGGAAGGTGCTAGCACCCTACAACATTCATCATAAAGACAGTTACCCCTAATGTGCAAAATTAAGATAGCTTTTAAAATATTAATTTTACTTGTAAAAACAAATATTTTTATTTTATTTATTTATAAATTTATTTTGAGAATTTTATTAAAATAATGTCGTAACCATGGTCATGGTTGGACGATGAAAAAAAAGATGATAAAAATATAGGAGTCGCTACCATATTTTATTATAGGAAAACAAATGGAAAAACCTAAAAGAAAACAATCTTGAACAAAAAGAACATATTCGGGAGTCAGTTACGAATAGGAAAGGTGTTAGTATCGTATGATGTCCATCATAAGATAATTACCCCTAATTAAATGTGCATAGTTAGACAACTTTAAAAAATATTTATTTTACCCCTTAAAAATAATTTTTTTATTTACTTACAAATTTTATTATTTTTATTTATCAAAAGAATTTTATTGAACCAGGGTTACAATGGGACGACGAAAAAGAAATGTAACAAATAGAGGAGTCGTCACTGTAGTTTATTAAGGAAAAAAGTATGGAAAAAACTCAAAAGAAAACGGTCTTGAACCAAAAAGGGATTCAGGAATCGAATAAGTATAGGGAAGGTGCTAGCACTCTACGACACCCATCATGAAAACGATTACTCCTAATTAAATGTGCAAAATTAAAATAGCTTTTAAAATATTTATTTTACCCCTAAAAAATATTTTATTTATTTATTTACAAACTTTATTATTTATTTATGAAAAGAATTTCAATTAAGAAGGAAATATTTTATTTTCAAAAAGAAATTAATTTTGTTATTTTTGAGATCAACAGGAGTGGTCTCCTGCTCTTACATATCTTCCGGTGCAATGAGGAATCAGACTCAAGTAGTTCTTTAGAAAAAAACATTTTGTGTGTTGGTATTTTTTAATTTAATTTTTTTAATTATTAAATTTGACATCACTAAGTCGTACAACTCAAATGTGTCAAATTTACCAGATGACCAAACAGGAAGTACTTCCAAAGTGGTTATATTTAAATTTATTTTTATTTATTTATTTATTTTCTTCTTCTTCTTATTTTTTTTAAGAAGGCTTGCCTTTAATTTAAAGATTAAATTCTCAATTAACCTCATGATGACAACAAGTAAGAAATAATAGAAATAAGAGAGAGAAAGAGGAAAAAAAAAAGATAAGAGAAAAATGCTAACTTCATTTTCTTTATACCAATAAGGGTTAAATATGTTTTTAGTCCCTAAACTTTTCTCAATTTTTACTTTTAGTCCTTAAACAAAAAATTGACCGGTCTTAGTCTCTGTACTTTTCCTTCATTAACATTTTTAGTCTGCCGTTAAGTCTCACCGTTAAGTGATGATGTGGCCACCACGTTAGCAGCCACATGAGTTGCCACATCATCAACTAATCTAACGTGGCTGCCATGTGTAAATTTTTTTGGTAAATTATGTTTTTAGTCCATAATCTTTTCACAAAATTCACTTTTAGTCTCTTAATAATTTTTTTGACTAGTCTTTGTCTTTCATCTTTTTACAAAATTCACTTTTAGTCCTTTAACAATTTTTTGACTAGTCTTAGTCCATCAACTATTGTTCGTCATTGTTTTTAGTTCATTCCATCAAGTATCACCTTAAATCAATGATGTGATAACTACGTTGACAGTCAGGTAACTTGCCATGTGGATTACTAGTTTGATGTAGGTATCGCAATGGAGTGGGTTAGGGCAGGTTTTGCTCTCCCTGTCCCCGTCCCCACAAAAAGCGGGTGGGTTCAAGTTTAAAAGAGGTTAGTTTATATTTTTGAATCCCATCTCCATCCCAATTGGTTTTTATCGGGTTTGGGTAAACTCGTAGGGAACCCATCACTATTTTTTTTACAATTTTAATTTAGTTATATATTTTTAAATAAATTATATATTAAGGTATTAATTATATTTTAATTCAAACAATATATAAAAATTAATAAATAACAAAGAACTTAAAAATAAAAAATTTAAGAATTAAATTATATTTTTAATTAAATGTATAATTATAAGTTTGTTATTTAATTATTATTATAATTTAAATTATTTAATTATTCAAATAAATAATTTATATTTTTAATAATTATAAAAAATAAAAGTATGAAAAAACTTAACTCTAATATATGTATATGTAATAAAAAAAAATTTTAAAAATGTAACGGGGAAGGTACGAGAATGAGGGTGGGGCGAAGAGTCACATACATGAGTCACATACCTGAATCCAACTTTACAAATTGGAGAAAACCCGAACTTGGTCAAAGCGAGTTTTTCCTATCAAAGTCAAGATGTGGTTGTTGATTTTGCTTACTGCATCTCTTTTTCTATTTTTTTTTCAAATTAAAATTGGAGGATGTTTATTTTTCTTATTGCATCTCCTTTTATATTTTTTTTTCTAAATTTTCAAACCTTTTTTCTAGTAGTTTGACACCACTAAAAAATTTGTAGCACCTTAGAAACTGCTCAAAAATGTATTGAAATAACAACATTTTATCACGTGATTATTACCTCAAACTAATAGTCCACATAGCAAGTCACGTGACTAATAACATGATTGCCACATCATTGCTTAACGATGATACTTGATGTGAGGGATTAAAAATAATGACAAACAATAGTTGAGAGACTAAGACCAGTTAAAAAATTGTTCAGAGACTAAAAGTAAATTTCGTAAAAAGATGAGGATTAAGACTGGTCAAAAAATTATCGAGGAATTAAAAGTGAATTTTGTAAAAAGATTAGGGACTAAAAACATAATTTACCAAAAATGATGACGAAGCAGTCACATTAGATTAGTTGACGACGTGGCAACTCACGTGACTGCCATGTCATCACTTAACGGTAAAACTTAATGGTAGGGACTAAAAATGTTAACGGATGAAAAGTATAGGGACCATGATCAGTTAATTTTTTGTTTAAGGACTAAAAGTAAAAATCGAGAAAAGTTTAGGGACCAAAAACATATTTAACCCAAGTTTTTTTCATTTCCCACACTTTTCTTTTTTCCTTTTCTCTTTTTTTTTGTTTTCTATTTATTTTGCCATTTTTTTTTCAAACATTTTCATTTCTTTTAGTTATTTTCTTCGTCTTTTTTTTTTGAATATGTCCCTCCCCTTTTATTTATTAAAATTGATTTTTTTGCTATTTATTTATTTATTTGTTTTTCTTTTTTTCCTTTAAATTAATTTTTATTTTTTATTAATAATTCTCATTTTTATTTTCCAATTTTTTAAATATCCAGACGAAATTGAGTGTAAACAGTGATCATACATAGGTCTTCGTTGGGGGATGACAAGCTAAAATAGTATTTCCCAAACAGCTCCCCAACCTTACAATGATAGCCTTGCAATATATTTTTTAATATTAATTTTGATATTAGTAGTTTATATAATATTAATATTATTTAATTTAGTAGTGGTAAATATAGTGTAATTCTGGCCTCCCGTTTAAATTATACATAATATAATTTTCATTTATAAACTAAATAAAGTCAATTAACTTAATGGTTCTAGTTTTGTTGATGGATTTTAAGGGTGAGGGTTTGATTCTCACTTTTAATTCCTATCCCATTCTTGATTGTAAATAAGGAGAAAATTGGGGGACATAATTGATGCAATTGAAATTTGAGGGACCAAAAAAATAATTAAGTCTTTATATTTAAACTAACAAAATTATAACAGTGTTAGTGTGTAAGAATTTAATTACAAGATTTTAATATTATAAGGAATTTTTAAAAATATTTTAACTATAACGACATAATTAAATTCAATAAAACTATAGTGACAATTAATTTAACCTTAAAATAATTGAAATAGTATCGCAAAAACATATATCAACATCAATCAAATTAATAATATATATTTGAAGCAATAACAATCAAAAATAAAATAAGCAATGTAAGTTTATTTTAAGATACTATCAATTAATCCTAAAAAAAAAAAAGATAGTACCAATTATAATTAAATTTAGCGTATAATTGTGATAATAAGTCATTGAAATATATATTAGTATAATTGATTCAATTAAAATTAGTAATAAGTAAATTAATGTCAATTATATGATTGCTTCAATCATATAATTGAAACATAAGTCACAAACGCATCAGTATAATTGTTTTAATTAAAATTATTAATAAATAATTAAAATTAATTATATAATTGTTTCAATCATACGATTAAAAAATATCACGAAAATACATTAGTATCAATCAAATCAGTAATATATAATTAAAACAATATAAACTATAATTAAGTATTATGTGAAAGTTATATAAAATTAATTTACAATATATAATTCAAACAATATAAATTACAATTAAAATAAGTAGTGTCTGAAAATTAGACTATTTTAAAATGCATAATTAAAGTAATTAAAATAATTGTATCTCTTTTATAGATTTAATTTATTATTCTTTTTAATGATTTAAGTATAATCATGATTCTAATTAGTGATATTCATGATTTGAAAATTTAATTATTCCATTTTTTAAAAATACTTATTATTATAATTATAAATAATTTATTCAATAATTATAATTCCTTAGGGTCTGTTTGGTTGGATATATGAAAAATGAGAAAGAAAGAAAAAATTTAAATTTAAATTAAAAAAAAAGTAGAAGAAAGAAAATTTTGTTTTTAAACTGTCAATTTTTCTCTCTAATTAAATAACATAAAGACATAATTATCTATATTACCTTTTCTCTCATTTTTTTTTTATCGAAGGGGACAAATATGTGAGGAATTTCAAAGCCTAAATTTTGTGCATATCATATAGTTATCCGCAAATAATCAAAATATGCATAATATAATTTTAGGAGAAAAAACTAATTCTTTTATTGAGAGAATATCATGAACAATGATAATGTAGGTTTTCTCACTCTATTTAGCCAACGTAAAATAAACAACCAATCACTCCCTGGTACAATCTGTGGGCTTAAAGGAGACTGTTTGCTTTTGGAGGTCATAGCCAACCAAGAGATTTTGCTGTGCTAAGTTTCCAAAGATGGCGACATTTTCACTTGAATGAAAAGCCAAACATACTATTCCATCGGTCACCTGAACAAAGGTGTTGATAGCATTCAACTTGACATCTGCTCCACTAAAATGTGCTGTGATTACCGGCACTTCTAGTTCCTTAGATGTAGTTTGGTAGCATAGGCTCAACAATTGACTTGGATCCTCAACACGCTCTAATTTAATTGCATTTGCCACTGCTGATTCTAAATTTGAGTAAACATCATTTGGCAAAAGAGTGAGTGTTGTACCTGAATCAATTATGATGTTTCCTTCTCCACTAGATTCAGAGGAGGACCTTCCAAACTCTATTCTATTGTTTCCCACACTGAATGCTTCCAAGGTTAGGTAGTAAAATACTTTTTGGTCTTGTGGGACTATGGGGGTTGAGACAGTTCCATCTCCGGAAACCACAGCAGCATCTCCAAAATTGAGTTTGCTAGACGAGTTAGATTGTGAAAACATTGGTGTCAAACAATAAGAAAACTTTCCACCTATTGAAGAACTCAATTGAGATATAAGGGACACAGGTCCACCTCCAAGGCCAACTATGCCAGAGCCTTTCCTATGAAAGGTACCAGTATTGCTATGTCCGCATCCTATTATGGTTCTAGGAAAGTGGACAGGAGAGCCATTAGTGGAGCCTAAAGTAAGGGTCTCCACACTAAGATCTCCTTGTGAATGTGACCCATCCCCATAATCAATATTATATTCACAAATTTGCCCATTATTAGAGGAGCAAGAGGTACTCCGCACAGATTGACATGTAGTAGAACTGCAAGGAAGGGTTTTGTACGTTTTGGATTTTGAAGGATCAAATATAGGAGTGGTTTGGCTGTAACATGTTTCACAAGGTTGGCATTGCAGCCAAATAATGTCACTACCTGTATCAACAATACCAAAAAGTTGGAATGGTGGGGTTCCAACCGAATAGCTCATGAGGTATTCACCTCGATCTGCTATTATAGTAGCCTCAGCTGTGTTTGGAGAGACAGAAGGTTGGTTGAAATGATTGGCACAATTGATGGAACGACGAACGGCATTGGCAACTCGTTGGAATTGAGTTTCCGTGGATTGATAAAATGGTGATCTTAATGAGTCACGATGGATGATTTCCACACTAAAGCCGCTGTTAAGGGCACTTGAGAAAGAGATGTTGTAAAGATACAACAAAGCAAGAGCAAGAGGAAAATAACATGACATCATTGCCACCACTAATATGCACCAAAGTGAATAAACAATATTATTTAGATTTGTAATTGCTAATCCATTCTTAGTGGCTTTTTATAAGATTCTAGTGATTGTGGAATTGTATGGGGAAAGATTAAGGAGATAGAAATAAATGAATTTGGGCTGAAATGTAGTAATTGTTCATTGTTTCCTTTATTATCACATATGATTATGATATAATTTATTGGGAAATATTTGTAATGTGTGAAAGTAATCACATTGGTAATTCTCAATAAAATTAATTAAAATCTTTAAATTTTGTAGTTATGTATTCCATAAATGTATAAGGAGATAAACTTTTGGATTTTGTAATAAATGTATGAATAATAAATAAATATTAAAAGACAAGCCTGATTGAGGTTTAAACATTTACTCCAACCATTAAAATTTAGGTCAATGTAAATTGAATTTCAACCTTTCCATGTTGATAATTTACTTGTTAAGCATTCACCTTTAATTTAAAAATATGAATAAAGTATACTATTTAGTTTTATCCATTTATGTGTGATTTGACTGAGATACTCAATCAAATTTAACTTATCCCCATTTGATTATAATTTTTTTCTTAATAAAAGAAATATCAATTGGGTTACAATCTTTCCATATTGATAACTTATTTTTTAAACACTTACCTTTAATTTAAAAATATGAATAAAATAGACTATTTAATTTTCATCCATTTTTGTGTGATTTGACTGGGATACTTAATTAAATTCAACTTATCCATTTTGTTTAATAAATCAATCATTTACGAGCTTTTTGTAGCCATTAAAAATTGAAGTATCCTTTCAACTCAATTATTGAAAAATATTTTATTAAATACCCTAACCATGCTATACAGGTTAATAATATGTATTTGAAGCAATAGTAATTACAAATAAAATAAGTTCTGTAAACATATTTTAAGATAGTATCAATTACGATTAAATTTAACAATAAGTCATTCAAAAACATATTAATACAATTGTTTCAATTAAAATTAACAATAAGTAAATTAATGTCAATTATATAATTGTTTCAATCACATAATTGAAACAAGAAGCCACATAAACATATTGATATAATTGTTTCAATTAAACTTAGCAATATATCAATTAAAATGAATTATATTGTTTCAATTATACGGTTGAAACAATATCACGGAAACGTATCAATCAAATTAGTATTATATAATTAAAACAATATCAACTATAATTAAGTATTGTATGCAAGTTATATATTAAATTAACTACAATGTATACTTTAAATAATATAAATTACAATTAAAATAATTAGTATATGAAAATAAAATTATTTTAAAATGCATAATTAAAGTAATTAAAATAATTATAATCCCTTTTATGAATTCAATTCATTATTCTTTTTAATGATTTCAGTATAACGATGATTGCAATTAGTGATATTTATGATTTGAAAATTTATTATTCTTTTTTAAAAATTTAATTATTATTATAAATAGTTTATTCAATAATTATAATCTCGAGGCATTTGTTTCATGGAATTAATTATATTCTTTGGAATGATATTTCTAGGAGTAATATTACTGGGAATATTATTCCCATCAAAGATGTTTGATAAAAAATTATCATTTTTTGGAATATTTTTAAATTTATTTAATTCAAAAATAAAAACATTCAAAAAATAAAAAAATGGTTGAATAAGGTGAGAATGGGAAGTTATGTTAGAAAATAACTTATTCCCATGACAATATAAGATTTCCACCTCTTCACATGGAAATAGAAAGAGAAAAAAACACATGTAGTATAGATTCTTGAAAATAAATAGTGTCTGGGAATATCTTTTTATGACTTGTATCAAACAACGAAATGTTACATTTCCAAATTCATATTTCTGCAAATAATTTTGTAAGACTTGAAACAAACACACTCTTAGAGTTTGTTTAATTAAATAAACGAAGAATAAGAAATAAGATAAAAGTTTAAAATTTAAATTAAAAAAATTAGGGGCTGTTTACTTTAAAAAAATATTTTCTATTTTCATTTTCTGAAAATAGTTTTCATTTTCAAATTTTTTAATTTTGAACATATGTTTGATTTGAATTTGTATTTTCTATTTTGAAAATATCAAAACACTCTTAAACAGCTTCCACCATCATTAAACTCTTCCAACATTGGCCACTTGAAAAGATTGCTTCTTCACACAAATCTGAAGCTCCTCCATCAAATTAGAAAAACTAGTAAAATGTAAATTCTCGCAACGGCATTGCTGCACACTGACGACCACCGCATCTCCACCCTGAACAGCTGCGCCCCAAGTCCTCTTCTACTCCAAGCCTGTCATCAAGATTCGAAAAAAGAAGGGGGGTGACGTGAAAGCAGATTGAGAATAAGGAGGAGCTCCGGCAATTCGTCGGCAATCACTCCCTTATGCGCCTCTCTTTTGCACCATGGTCTAAGCCTATGAGAGCCAACGTGTAGGGTGAAGCGATTATGGTGAAACTTGATAATATTTACCATGTGTGCCACTGCGTTTTCATATTTTAGAAAAAGGCTGAAAACGATATTTTTTTTTATTTTCAGTTTTGAGCATGTTTTCAAAAACATTTTCTTTAAAAATGTTTCCTAAATTTCTACTAAACGTATTTTCAAATTTATTTTCTGTTTTCTTTGAAAATGAAAACAGAAAACAATGAAGCCAAACATGCCTTATATTTTCATTTCTAAAATGTCAACTTCTCTAACTATATAAGAAAAACATAATTATCTATATTTTATTTTTTCTTTATTTTCTTTCTTCCCGATCACACATACGTGTCCATCAGGGGATGGCAAGCTAACGTTGTTTTTCCCAAACTGCTCCCCAAGCTCACCATGATTAGCCTTGCAATATATTATGTACAAGACTGTACTGACGGCAGTGTCGTTAAGCAGAAAGGTAGCAACCAAACAAGAACTCTCCCCTGTTAGTAGCCCATTAGCCCAGCCACCATGAGTCAGAACTCAGAGATCAATAAGTGAAATAAAGCCACCCCTTTCATTCCCCTCATCAACCTCTCATTCTTCCTCAAGGGCCCCAAACCCCAACATGATTCCATGACCACTATCACAGGCTCCAAGGTCCAATTTACTTTCAAGTACATCAACATAGCTACAGGAAGCAAAGGAAGCACAACAAAGAGCCCAGTGAGGTAAGGGGAAGAGTGTAAACTTGTTACATGAACAATCTTAACCCTAGAATGACGAGAAGCCCCAATGAAAAGCAAGATGGGAAAGATAATAACATAGTGGTAAGGAGGAAGGGGAAATGGAGTTGATGGCTGATAGGAGCTTGACGGGTTTACCATGGAAGCGGTGGTAAACACTGTATGTGATACTTAGGGGCGAAAAAGGTTAGGCCGAACAAGGCTTTGCTTAAACAGGCCTAGCCTGTTTAAAAAATTCATAGCCTCAGCTTGACCTGTTACTTGTCATAGACTTTATTTTTAGATGTGGTCTGTCTTATTTGAGAGCCTGACTTGGCCTATTAGCCTACTTAAAGGACTATTTCATATTAAAGTTTTTATATAAATCTAATTTCTCTCTACATGAACTAATAAGTTCATAAGCCAATAGGGAAAAAAAACTCTATGTAAACAAATTATAATCTATAAATATTAAAATCACTGCTATTCAAAACATTAGACAAATGTGAAAATAGAAAGAAAAAGTTTTATAAGAGTTAAGTGTAACATGTTTATATGATATAAATTTATTTTTAATGTCTAATCTGACATTCATGATAACTTATTTAAAAGTTTATTTTGTAATAAGGCCTTTAAACATAGCATAAATTTATTTTCCAATAAGTTTGTAGGTTTGACTCTTTGTGTATGTCAACATGCTTAATATTTAGAAAAAGGTAAATAAATATATAAATTTAATACATTATAACAAATTTCATATAATAATAATAATAACAAAATTATTATTTATATTTACTTAAATAGGCTGGCCTGATAGGCCTAAAAAGCTTTTTAAATGGCCTAAAGCCTGACATTTTTAACTAAATAGGCTTTTATAAAAGTTTGAGCCTGATTTATTTAGTAAAAAAACCTAGCCTGACCTGGGTCTGATGTAGGCTAGGCCATAGGTCCTTGTTGGCGACCTAGCCTATTTCCACCTTTATTGATGCTGGTGACGACACAGCTGTAGAAGACCAAAACGAAAAGAAAGAGGAGATAAAGAAACGAGGTTGGTGGTTTGTTGTTGAACTTGTGTTTGAGGGGTGTTGGCAAAGAAAATGAAAAGTGGGAACATGGTTCTAAATTGCGGTTTGCAACCGCAATTGCGCCCACAACATAAAGATTTTTTAACTCACAACCATATTGCAATTGCAATTGCGGCCGCATCAACTGTATTTTTCTGCAATTTTTTACAATGTCAAGGATCATAACAAAATCGCAACCACAATCGCGACTGTAGCTGCAATTTAGAACCATGAGTGGGAAAGAGAGAGAGACCGGTAAGAAGATGAGGAAGAGAATGCTCAAGTGATGACGAGCAATGATGAATCCATAGATTTTATATTGTGGGGGCAATACTCATATATATAAAACAGTATTTAGTTTATATATTACATATCATAAAATTTTATTTTTATATAATTAAAATTTAAATAAGAAATAAATAATTTTAATATGTAAATTATATTATAATTAAAATTTATAATAAATAACTATATATAAATATCAATTAAATTTTAGATTTATAATAAATATTGTAAATTATAATATAAGATTATTTTCAATTCTTAATAATTTCTTTTTAAAAAATTATTGAAATTCAATTTAGATATAGATATAAATATAAAAGAGATAAACGGTGAAAGAGTTTATATATATATAGATAAAGATAAAGAATTGTAATTTGAAATAGTTGATAAGAAAATTTTTCGATTAGTTGTAGAATAGTGTGTGAAATACATATTAAAAGGAGAGGGGAAAAAATAATAGAATGTCTAATTAAGAGAGTTGAGAGAATGAGACTAAAAATAGATTTGAGGAGACAATATTCATGTAACAAATTTATGTTTTTTATTATATTTTAAATTATAAGAGTAATTTATAATTATACATATGTATTATAGAAAAATTTAAAAATTTGTGAATACACATGGATCCGTCCCTGATGACGAGACCCATTTCTGATGACGTGCTTACATTCTGAGTGGACATCCAAGAGGTTAGGGGCCATGGTTGGGAACGGAGATATATATATATATATATATATCGTGAAGTGAATTTGCACAAGGATGGATTTTGCGAAGTTTTTGATCCTCGCAGTTTCTTTTTTATAGAGAATATTAGAAAATGTTACTCAAATACCAATTTCAACCATGTCTGCTAAAAATTTGCTGGACTCCCGGAGCCAGATCATAAAATAAATGATTTACTCAGCTAAAGAAAAAAAGAGAAAGGAGTTTGCTAATGGATGCTAGCCGGCAATATTATAATAATGGTTGGCTCAAATATTCGGGTCGGGGTTGACTTTTAAAAAAATAAAGTCAGACAATAATAATAGTAATAGAAAAAAAAATTATGTCTTAAAAGTTATACTAACAATAAATTATAATTAATTGACAATATAAAATTTTTTATACTGACAGAACATGATCATTAAACTCATAAAAATAAGTTCATTTTGTATAAGAATTGCTTTTATGAAAAAGATTGACCGACAGTAAACAAGTGCAATATTCAAGTACGTCTTTTTAAAGCCTCGTACGAATCTTTATTTATTTATTTTCTTTTACGAAAATGGTACAAAATTAAAAATAATTTATTAAAAAAGTTAATATAAAAAGAAAATAAACTATATGCTGACAATATAAAACAATTGTATATTATCATTTAATTATACATGACTGTATATAATAAGTTTATTGACTTTTATAATAATTATCTTAAAATTATATTAACAGTAATTTTTAATTAATTAACGGTATAAATTAAAATTTTTTATATTAACAATACATAATCATTAAACTCTAATATAAAACAAATTACCAGTTAAATATTATTTTTTATACGTTGGCTGTATGTTTGTTGCACAGATGGAGTTAACATGACGCGTGTCACGTAAATTTTAAATGTGCAACAATTAAGAATTTATCACGTGTCATAATATTATGTTGCGCCCCATTCATGTTGCTCAACATGATTAGTGGTGAATTATGGGATGAAAACAGTGAAAATGTCTCCATTAATGGGGGAAATGCTGTTATAATTTTAAAATGACAACAGTTTATAAGAAGTATTGTTAATAGAGTTTAATGGTCATATACTGTCAGTATAAAGTAGTTTTACACTGTCAACTAATCAAAATTACCATTGATATGACTTTTAAAATATTTATTATAAAAGTTAACAAACTTACAATAAATGGTGATTTGTGATTGGATAACAGTGTAAAACTACTTTACACTGTTAATGCATATCCTGTTTTCTTTTGTTAATATGTATTTCATTGTATTAACTCTTTGATATTTATTCATTAACGTATTTTTTTTAAAAGACATGGGTATTTTCTATAAGAGGTAATTTTGTTAGAATTAAGTAAGATTGTTATAGATGATAAAGCTTTTTAGTATTTAATGCAATGTATACTCAGGACTATATCCAGTAATATGTAGTAAATCTACTTTTGACACAATTTGTAAATTTAGCCAAAGCATTTAGGGCTAATTACGATTTTTTTCCCATACGTTCTTATTAAATTAGAGCTTATCTTATAAGTATTTAATATTCAATAAGTTATTTGCGTTTGAATATATATGTTGACAAGCACTTACATAATTTTGAAGTATTTAGATGCATTGTTACATAAACACTTATACAATGTTGTCTCATTTTAAAAATTAAAAAAAAAATCAAATCATGATTAAAATTAAATTAAAATAAAAAAGACTAGTCACCATGTACCTATTTTTAGTTTTTAAAAAATAAAAATTTAAGTATCATAAATTTAAAAAAATTATGTGACACACACAAAATCACCATACATCTATCAATAATTTTACAAATTAAAATATTTAATAATCAAAACATGATTGAAATATAAATTAAGGTGTTAAAGTTATATATATATATATCATAAAATTATGATATAAGCCTAAAAAATTTACCATTCACACGTATAAATAAATATAAGTATATAAAAATAGTAAATCATTATAAAAATTCAACCACCGCACACCATTGTAGAAGAAAACATGTAAAAAAATTAATAGCAACATATAAAAGAAATTACTATCAATATATAAAAATATAATTTTATTTATTTAAATTATATTTTTAGTGAAAAAGAAGGAAACATATAAAAAAAAGGACATAACTTAGATGTATCAATTCTAATTGGAGAACAATACCAATAGCACGTATAGAACTACATCTAAGTTTTTTCCTAAAAAAAATTACACTAGGAAGAATGAGTAATTATAGTTTGTTTTGTGTAGATGTTAATATTTATATTAATTTAGGTGAAGAAACGAAAAAAAATAAAATATATAATTTGAGGGAGGAAACAAAAAATAAAAAATATGCACACTCTAAATATTTGGCTTTGGCAAGATTCGAAGGTGGGTTTTTTCAAAAGCCCCTCATATGCTATTTCTATCAGCTATCTTGGAGAGCTTATGAAAATAAGTTAAAAACATCTTATAGTGGATCAGTTATAAGATATTTTTATAAGTTCTCTCAAACACTCTCATAAAATACTTATAACATAAGATAAATCTAATTAAGTTGATTATAAGCTCTTCCAAACAGGCCTTAATATAATATATGGTAATTGACATTATACTTATATAAAAATAGAGTTATACTTATATAAAGACAATATAGTTTTAAATTATTTTACAATTATCTGCACAGGAAGAGGTGTTATATTTAGTGTCCAATCGTACTTCGAACAAAATTGTCTTTGAAGAAGGATATTTTGTAGGAAAAAAAAGTATTTTACAATTATGAGTGCCATAAATTAGAAAAACAAAAATTAATAATATAATATATTTTTTAAAATTGACGTTAAGATTTGGAAAAAATTAGTTATCATGAAATGTAAAAGTTTTTAACCAATATTATGTTGGTCTGAGTAAAACTGTACTTGGATCCGTTAAGCAAGGTCTCATATTTGAACTTTGTAGATAAAAAAAATGTAGTTGGGAGAGGAGACTCTACTAAAGTTGATCAACTAGGTTCCTTGACAGATGCAGATTATCTCCCTTAAGGAAAAACTAGAGATTCTCTAGTTTAATAAATTTGCACCGTAGATTAAAATTAACGGCTAAGATGATCTATTCCTCAAAACTAACCGTTTCATTAAACTTACCAAACCCTTGACCTATTACTTTTCCCCTTCTCCTTCTTTTAACCTTTTCTCAAACTAATTCCAACGACCCTTGCTACACTAGTCCTTCACTTCCAGCAAATCCCGCTTGACCAGTACAACATCTCTGGCTCCGATCTAATGCCAATCCTTACCTCAATGATGTTTCCTACGATTCGAGCAAACATTATTCATTCTTTTTCCTGCCTATTTCAAGTGATTCTAGCACCTCTGCAAAAGAATTTTGTTTCTATTTCCTGATGGTAAATCATGATTCTAGTGATGTTTCTTCATTATTATTATTTTTATGTTATTTCATTCAGCTTACATTTGGTGTTAACCCCTGTTGAGATTGTTTGATCAAATTATTATCTCTTTGAACATTTGTTTATTAAATTGGCATAATCATATGTTTCTTTGTTGTCACTAATAGCCCACTTTGGCTATAGGAGGATGCAAAGTTTGTAAAACTTGTGGTCTACTATAATAAAGAAGTGAGCTAATGGTTACTTTTGTATCCTTCAATCATGAATATTCTTAAGTTAGAAATTTCACAACTTGAGGCTCTATAGACGATTCTCTCTCTCCCTTCCCAAACATATCTCCATTATGTTTGTGGACTCAGAGGTACCAGTTTTGTGCTGAGATAAGTATATTGAAGGATCTTTTCTAATTGGAAAAGGGCCTCTGTTTTAGAGGTTTAACATCAAATATAAGTTGAAGAAAAATAACTCCTTAGGATGTCCATTGTGGGAGGAAAGAGAAGCAACTCAACTCACAAGTCACAAACGTTTATTGTCAAAGAGAAAGTTCACGGGAGAGAGATAAAGAAACAAAGAACTATCGACTAGAAAAATTGTTTATAGGAGCATGGTGTTTAAAAAAACAAAAGAAAAAAAAATAAGTGG
Organism: Spatholobus suberectus; assembly: GCA_004329165.1. Classification (NCBI taxonomy): domain Eukaryota; kingdom Viridiplantae; phylum Streptophyta; class Magnoliopsida; order Fabales; family Fabaceae; genus Spatholobus; species Spatholobus suberectus. The sequence goes on along the minus strand of CM014733.1, from coordinate 44,122,030 downwards.
GACACGTGTCAAGATGAAGCCATTGGTATAATCCAACGGACTAAAATTACTTTAATTGGAGAATCTCCAATTTTTTTTATGGGAGAGGATCCACGTCCGTTCCTTGACAAAGATTAGTCATCAGCAAAGCTAATGAATACTTCATACTTATAATATGGTAACAAAAAAAAAACGTAAAAGTCTTAAATGTGTTGTCTTTTATTTGAAATTATTTTGAAATGTTAAAAGATTTAGTATAATATAAGAGCACAATTTTATGAAATTGTGAACATTTAGTTTTGTTCAAGCTACTTAGTGAGAAAAAATATATTCTTGAAAGCTAAATAAATAAAAATAAATAAATAAAACAATCATAAAAATTAAAAATATAAAATATAAAAAATTAATATCTTAGAATGACAAAAATTATCACTTGGTTTCTTTATTGTGATTCTTTTACTTATGATTGTTGTTTAGTTTTCGTATTTAATTAAGATTATTACTTACTTTCCTTTTTATTTTCATCTTCTTAAGATTATTTCTTAGTTTTTGTAATTTCTAAAAATTGCCCTTATTCACTTAAGATTATTTATCAATTTTCCTATCTTCTAATATTGTTTCTTAGTTTTTGCATTTTGTAATTTTTTTTCCTTATTTAGTTAAGATTCTTAGTATAAATAAAAAAGGGAGGAAAAAGCTTGAGCGACTATACACTAGTGTGGAGAACACTTTTTAAATATGTTAAAAATGACTTTTTAAATCGGTTGATGAATCGATTTAGATATAGTGGATATAAAAAATGGAGATTTTTTAAATTGGATGTTGAATTGATTTAAAAAAGTATTTCTAACTCGGTTATTCCATAACCAAATTAAAATAGGGCTACCACAATTTGCAATCAAACATCACAGCACCATAGCTCATCTAGCTTTCTCACTCTCGATTCATCAATTTATTTTCTACAAATAAGATCAAGCTTTTCCATTCCCGATTCATAATCCTAACTATTGAACTTCTGAACTTCGTCAGCAAACTTCTGAATTAAAAGCAAAATCATCACAGATCTAACCAGATCCAAACGAGATCCAACAAATTCACAAAACAAAAGAGAAATTGTAACCACTCACCAGCGCTATTCCTAAAGAGCGTAAACTTGCTCCAGCTCCATCTCAGTCGGCGGCGGGAGTACCAGACCGTCAAAGACAAAAACACCATCGTCGTTGCTATCGTAGCCATTTTCGTTTTCATGTTCATTATCTACGGTGGCTGGTTCGAAGGGAGATTGAAACTAAGTGGGACTCGAATTGGTGAAGTTGTACATCTTCGTCGACAGCAACAATAGCGGTAGAGTGATCAATGGTGACATTGTCGTTGTCTGAGAAGGATTTTTTGGAACTTTTAAATACTTTGGAGTGATCGACACTATTGCTTTGCTTTGAAGGAAGTTGAGCAATGTCTCTAAACTTTGTGTGATTTGAGATTTTAAAGAAGAGGGATTTGAAATTTTAAAAGGCTTTTTTAAATCAGTTCTCATACAATCGATTTAAAAAGTTTTCACTTGTTTACAAAATGCCACTGCATTTTTTTTAAATCAGACTCGAAAAAACCGATTTAAATTCTTGTTATAATTTTTTTTTTTTTTGCAGTAGTGATAAGAAGAGAGGATTCTAACAGAGAGTGATTTTTCAAATTTTAATTTTTTGGCGTGCTGCTTGCAATTAAGATCGATGTGATAGAAATATATTAGTACTTCTTACCTAATCCCATTAAAATTAATATTAACAAATATATATGTGTGTGTGTGTGTACTAAACCAAAAGAAGTAATAGAAATAAATATTTATGATTTGCTTTAGATGGTCATTATTGTGTGATGGTATCAGGATCATGGCCAATGTTGTGGTGGATGACTCACGAAAGAGAGTGTGCTGCTTTAGTAGGGTTTAGGGTTAGAGTTTAAGGTATTGTGGGTTTCTCACAATAGGGAGTATGTTGGTGTTAGGGTTAGTGTTAAGGGTTATAGTGTGTGACTCACAAAAGATAGTGTGTTGGTTTAGGATTCGGGTTAGGGTGGGTGTCTCACGACAAGGAGTTTGTTGGTGTTAAAGTTGTGGTGGGTGACTCACAAAAGGGATTGTGTTGGTTTAGGATTTAGAGCTAGTGTTACGATTGTGGTGGGTGACTCACAAAAAGAAGTGTGTTGGTTTAGAGAGTCTACGTTATGTTTCATTCTTGAATTAATTAATTTGTAATTTATTTTATTAATTTATATGTTTATTTAATAAAAATAAAAAGGGTACAATTATTAATATTTTAAAATGTCTATTAATATTTTTATAATTATATTTATTCAATTATATAATTTCATTCTTTTTTTTTAGAGATTTACTTTTAAAGAATGTTAAAATCAACAAATACATTCACATTCCTCACATTTTTTACGTACTCTTATATAAGTTTTTAAATGAAAATTATAATAATTTAAATTTACTTCTTTTATAAATATCATATGAAATGTTCAAAATTGTTAAAGAAAATAAGGCACAAGTAAAAAATATCTATAATTATAGTGCCATAAGTAGAATAATTATAGTATCTATATTTAAATAATGTTTAATAGCACATTTTAATTTATATGATTTGGAGATTAAGGTTTATAATACTCATATTTAATTATTTATATTTTCACTTAATTAACAATGCTAAAAGGTTAGGATTGAATTTATCATATTCATTCTAACATATGGCAAATGTCTTACGTTGACTTTGATCACCAAGTTTCAAGATACTTACGATGGCTCTTTTTTCAGCACAATTGAGCTTTTGTGAAGATGGGTAGGTATACCTACAAAGGTACTCTAATGCTCAAGTTAGTAAGGATTTAGGAAGAGTAATAATGTGTATGACATTATTGATGATTATTGTATTTAACATTTATCATGGTGCCCTAGAGTGCATGCATGGCACATGGGCCAAGCCCCTTGCGGGAAGTTCTTACCTATTCTAGCGTAAAACAATATCAGTTTACTCTAGGCCTAAGTACATTATTATCATGTTCTAGGGAGCATCAAAGCTATCTTGCAATTGGATTGCCTATAATGGACTTCAATCTAGGTGTCCTTTTAGGCCATTTAGGCTTGTTATTGTTTTAAGTCGAAGTGGTCCATTTCGATGAGTTGGGCCCTTGAAACCCGGTCCAGAACAAGTATAATCCATTCAAGTGACAAAAAGCTGGAGGGCCTTCAAGAATGTTTTCAACAACATAATGGACCTTTCGTGTTTCATCTGAAGAAAGAGTTGTTCAACTACTCTCAAGGGTCCCTTATTGTGAACCACTACTTTACCAAATTAACATCTATATAGGAAGAGCAGGTTGAGTATTATCCCGTTAATTTATTCATATTCTTGTGAAGGGCATAAAACCTCTTCTTGAATACACCCACATAGAATATGTCATTTGCTTATTGTGAGCCTTAGTGATGCTTTCTCTTGTCTAAGGTCAGATTCTACCACTGATTTGATACATATATATGATGATTTTGATTGAATTATTTATTTAATTCTAATAGATCATTTACTTCTTATTGAAAATTTTGGCTCTAGACTATTATCTTAATGAAATTCTATTTGTTGCTTAAAAAAGAGTTTTTGTCATTGACATGCATCAATTACAAAGTTGGAGATGTTACAACATAAAATTTTCACTGATTATATATTTAAACAACTTGAGAGACGTTTCCATCATCGAAGGGAAAGTTTTCCTTCCTAAACTCCTTGCCAAAATGTTTTGTAGTAAGTGTCGCAACCGGGGTCACGACCGGATGGCGAAAAAGAAAATGATCAGAAGAGTCGCCACTATGATTTATTAAGGATAAACTATAGAAAAATCTACGAGTGATGGTCTTGAACCGAGAGAAAGGTTCGGGAGTTATTTACGTGTAGGGAATGTGTTAGCACCCTACACGTCCATCAAAAGATGGTTACCTTTTTATCCTAATGTGTGAAAGTCTTATATCTTGCTTAGCCATTTTTTTTAACAATAAAAAATAGATTAAATTTTTCTTTAGGTTTTTGAGATCGACAGGGGTGGGCCCTGCTCCTACGTATCCTCTGGTGCAATGAAGAATTCAAACTCACGTAGTTCTTTTTGTAGAAAAACATTTTGTTGGTCGATTGTTTTTTTTTTATATATATATTATTTTATTATTATTATTATATGTATATTTTTTTTTATTTTTTAGTATGGTAAAGGTTTACTCAAATAACCAAATGAGAAGTGCATCTAAAGTGGTTATCAATATACCTTTTAAGATTTCAAAATAGTCCAATAGGAAGTGCATCCAAAGTGACTATCTAAAATCCTTAAAAAAAGAAAGTTTAATATTGTAAAACCCTCAATATTGTAAAAAAAAGATTTAACAATTTTGTTCTACTTTCATTATAAAGACATACTCAATAACCAAATTAGAAGTGCATCCAAAGTGGTTATCAATATACCCCTTTTAAGATTTTATAATAGTCAAATAGGAAGTGCATCCAAAGTGACTACCATTAAAACCTTCGTAAAAAAAAATCATTATTTTATTTATTTATTTATTTATTTATTTATTATTATTATTATAGAAAATGGATGATAACCAAATAAGAAGTGCATCTTAAATGATTATCACTAATATTAAAAACTTTAATAATGTCCAAATAGGAAGTGCATCCTAAGTGGCTATTATTAAGTTTAATGATTTAAAATTATTTTATTTGTTTATTTAGTCATTTATTTATTAAGGAAAGTTACTTATATTTATTATAAAAGAAATCAAGAGTATTATATAAAAACGTAAATCTATGAATCTAGTTTAATCATCCAAACTTATTATTACTATGATTATTATTATTATTATTTCACACATTTCCTTTTTAATTAATAATTGAAAACAAAGCAAAAATAAAAAATAAAACAAAAAGCTAAAAAGCTAATAATTAACTTGCATGACTTTCGTTCAACTATTTTTTATTTTATAAAGCTTTGCAAAATGATCTTATTCTTTTTGATAAAAATAAAAACGTTAGCAATACTTCTAAAAAGAAGGCCAATATTGATGAACCTGGCATGTGGAATTCGAAACAGGCCCAACCGAATCCTTACATCTACGACCCTTTTCTTATTAGGTATTCAGTCCACTAATCCAAGGATATTTCAACTTTTTCCTTTGACCACCTAAGAGAAGAAATTCCCTCAGCTGCGGCGTTATAGGTCTGTTCATCTTGCGAAGGTCACGCAACAATGCGAAGGTCACGCAGCAATGCGGAAGCGGGAGGGAATGATTATCGTGTCTCTCTAACTTCCTAAGCAACAACTCGGAGGTCTCGCAATGACGAAGAGCGCCTACGCGAAATGGCTATTGCAACAGCAATAAGAGGGTACAGAGTTTGAGAGCACACTGACTCTGTTTTGCATTGTGTCAAGGGCACATATAAGGGAAATCGGTATTGGCTTGTGTCACAGTGATATAGGAAGAAAGGGGATCTCGTGCGAAGACGTCAACCCCAAACTCGCGTCACGACACTGAGTGAAGAGGAAGAAAAAAAAAACGATATGAAAATGCTGACACGAATTAGCGTTACAACAATGGCATGAAAATTGAAGGAACGTGCAAGAACGTGGATTCTGGTCTCAAATTGCCTATTATTTTATTTAGTTATTCATTTATTGTTCTTTTTAGTTTATTATTATCTATATAATCGGATCTTGTTCTTTGAATTCTGAATGGAAAAGTGATTTTGAAAGTGTCTCGATGATAATGAAGGAGTAAGGATTTGTGTATCTTTGTATCAAGAATATCAACATGCGTGCAGAGAAAAGTGATGTATGTGTGCAAGGTGTTGTTGTGAATGTTCTCGTGACAAGTGTTGTAAGCAAACAGAAACTGAGGATGATATTCAGATAAAGCAGCAACAAAATTAATAAAGAACGAGATGACACTACTTCAACGAAAATAGATCCATGATAATGCGAACCAGAATTCGAACGAGTCAAATATTCATTCAAATCTACACACAGAAATCAGAAAGAAACAGAAGAGGAGTACCTTCGAACTTCGCTAACAAAAGGATAAGTAGAGTGATGTTAGAACGTTGTGAATACGAACGGGAACAACTCTAGGTAGCCACCACCTTGAAGAGTAGTTGTCACTCGAGAATGAAATTTTGTTTTTTGTCCTCCTCTGTCTTCGGCTTCTCTTTGATTCTTTTTTTTAGAAAAGTGAAAAAAAGTGCCGCTTCAGACTTGTATCCTCTATTTATAAAGTCATCAAACTTGCTTTCCACGTTTCTGCCCCTTTTCACTTTTTTTTTTTTTTATTGTGTATATTTGTTTTCATTAGGAACAAGCCTTGGGCCCAATGTGTTTATTTTATTGTGCTGGCCTAGCAACCAAAACCTTTAATTATATTTATTTTATCTACTTTTTTTATTTTTTTTTAAAAAGAAAATACTTACTCCTTATTTTCCTTTTTATCTTCTTTCCTATTTAGATCTAAACTTTTTTTATTTATTTGATGTTACACTTTTTAGCTTTGGAATTTTTTTATTAAAAGGATTATGGGCCTAATGCATGTCTAGCCCAATGAGCGCAAGACAAAAGACCTTTTTTATTATTATTATTATTATTATTTCTAACTGAGTTTTTATTATTTTATATTTTTTGTTGCATGGACTGCTCGGATAAAATTGGGTATTCACAGTAAAGAAGACTAATGCGTTTCAAAGTATATATAAAGTAAGTTTTATCTTCCAGTTAGCATTTATTATAAATATAGTCAAGAATCAAACTTCGGTCATGCTTAAATAACACAATTATCTATCAAATATGTTTGTTGGTTAGTTAAGCTAAGGGGACACAAACACACACTATTGTGAATTTATCTGCTTATAGTAATATAGAATCTCATATTTACAATCTCTTATTTTTATACGGTATCCAAAGCTCTTTAAATTCTTGTTTTTTGAAATCATTGTTCCATTTCATCAATGGCTTCCTCTTCTGCTATGTACAACTAGTCTAATCCTGTTTTTTTTCCATCCCTCAAACAGCCCCTAAGAAAACCTCGGTCTAAACTGGGTTTCTCATATTGGTAATGGCATCGTGCCATGAAAATAACCTTGCTAGCATTATAGCGCATGGTTTTGTTGATAACTCCATAACTCTGAACGAACATCTGCTCGTGGTTTAAAAGAAAATTCATTCTCATCAACACCCATTACAATTTGGAGATATTACATTTTATGCTTTCACTTATTTTTTTCCCCTTCTTTTTTGAAGTTTATACACATAAAAAGTGAAAACAAAAAATAAAAAATTATATTCACCTACACAATTTTATTTTTTTTAAAAAAATAAAAACAACAATCGTTTTCTTAAACCAAATTACCCCTAAATTTTTCACATTGATCACACACACAACTTAAACAGCATTAGAGACCTTTCCATCATCCAAGAGCAAGGCAACACGGTCCTTCTCAAACTCCTCTGCAAGCTCACCATGATTAGCCTTGCAATATATGTACAAGAGCGTATTGACCGAAATGTAAGAAAGCATAAACACCACAAGGAAACAAGATTGCGACACAACGAATGCCCAATTGCTCAACACAGAAACCCAATTGTCCTTAATTCCATTAGAACCCGACGTCAAAAGTAAGCAGTTCCACACAATGATCCCTCCGAAGAACCCATAGAACAACAAAGAGGATAGAGCCACCCGTTTCATTCCGCTGATCAACCTCGCACTTCTCCTCAGGGGCTCCAAACCCCAACATGATTCCACGACCACAATCGCAGGCACCAAGGTCCAGTTAACATGCAAATATATCAGCACAAGCACCAAAGGAAGCGCAACAAAGAATCCAATGATGTAAGGGGACGAGTATGGAATTGTTACATGGACAAACTCAGCCCCGAGAATGAGAAGAACCAAGAGAAGCCCATAGAGAAGCGAGATGAAGAAGAAGATGACTTGGAAACGATGGTTGTGGCTAGGAGGGGCAAGAAGGAAATGGAGATGGACTTGATGGCGGATACGAGCTTCACGGGTTGACCGTGGAAGAAGTGGAAAACGCTATAGGTGATGCTGATGACTCCACAGTTGGACAAGACCAAAGCGAAAAGGGAATACAGGAGATGAAAGAAGAGAGTGTGGGGTCGGTGGTTTGTTGTTGGAGATGGGTGAGGGATGTTGCTGTGGAAAGGGTTGTAAAGGTGGGAACGGGGGGGAGAGAGGAGGAAGAAAAAGGAGAAAGGGAAGAGGAAGACGAAGGAGAGAGTTTGAACGTGACGAGAGTGTGCTTTGAGGATGTTCCTAGATTCAGAAATGACGTTCCAGAGGTTGTTTGGGGCCATTGCGAGGATACAATTTTGCAAGGATGACTTTTGTTAAGTATTTGACCCTCTTATTTTCGATTTTATAAAGAAATCTTCAGCGTTGACGTGGCGTACAAACGCGTTTTATTTAAGAGGTTTGCAGGTTCCCAGAAGCCTGATCAGAAAGGAAACGACTTTTTCAGCGAAAAAAAATAGAGAGCAAATTACTTTAAAATATTAGGTTAGAAAAACGGAAATATGCAAAAATATATTGCTTATATGTTATGGTTTTGGTTATAATTGACAGTAGGGTGCCATATGATAATAGTTGGCTCAAAAAATAGGTTTGATTCTAATTAAAAAAAAGTTCATAATAATTACCTAGAAAGAAGTTTGTTCACTCAAGTATATTAATGTACCGACTTAATACTTTTTTTTCTTAAAATATCAAATAAAAATTAATATATATATATATATATATATATATATATATATATATATATATATATATATATAATGTGTAAGAAAATATGGTTATTTATTTATTCATTTTGGTATAAATTACATGTATCTTTTTTTAAAGGCAATCATGTTTGAGCCTAATAGGATTATTATAGACAGTAAAGCTCTTCTAGATAAGACTACTATAAACAACAAAACTATTTCTTTAAATGTTTAATACAACTACATACTCAAAACTTGAACTTGAAATTACTAATTAAATTAGATCGACCCAAATATATGACTTTTTGATGACTAAATTTGTCGTATATCAATAATTTATGGCGGAGTTTTGAAAATGGAGCAATGAATTATGGGCGACTTCTACAGTGAACCACCACATCAAATGGTTCACCAATGGACCACTAATTTAAACTGTTAAATATATGAATAAAAAAAATCAATGGTTGAGATTGTAATCAGATCAACAAATTTTAACCGTTAATTTTTTTATGCATATATCTAACGGTTTAAATTAGTGGTCCACCAATAGACCAACTATTTGATGGTTAGAATTTGACAATATCAGCAAATTATTGAAATTTTAGGTCGGACTTCTCCACCGTTGAACTTTCAATTGCAGAAAATAACAAAACACCTAAATATGATATTTTGTTGCCAAATTTTAAAATTACAATTCCTCCACTCAGCTTTGACGAAGCAGCAACCGACAGTAAGTGCCACGTGGAAGTTAGTGCAGGACAAAAGTAAAAACAGCTTATGGTTTAAAAGAAAAATTCATTCTCAAGGCATCCATTACAAAGAGATGTTACAGGGTCATTCTAGCATGCGGAAGTTTAACACTTCCCTAACAATGGAGAAGTTGACTTTACCTTGATTAGAGGTTATTTCCGGCTTTAAAGAATTATATATTAACACCTAAAAAATGTTTAAATTACAAAAAAAAGAATAGAGAATAGTTATTTTGAAAACAGGAGGGGAAAAAAAAGGACAACCACCGTACATCCACCGTTGACGGTGGTCCACTAAGCTTACAGTGAATATGTGTCGTAGAGTTTGTGGTCATGGATTTTAAGTGTTTAGTCATCGAGCTCTGTCTCGTAGTGCTAATTGAATGTCGCGGCGTCCTGTTTGACATCGTAAAGAGTTTGATTGCGCTGCAATGGACGAAGGCGGAGCAATACAACGCCATTTTGAATCGCCGCACAATGATGTGAACAGTGGCACTGCAATGGGCATTGCTTTTTGAGTGGGGGCTGTATGTTCACTGTTCCGGTGGTCCCGATGAGGCACATGATGGTTTAGATAATTTTAGCGGTTTTAGAGTTTATCAGAAAAATAAAAATTATTAAATGCGTGTCTAGAAATTTAATATATATTTTTAGAAATAAATTAAACTAAATACATATTGAATTTTAAAAACAATTATTTAATTTAAAAAATTTTCTTAGATTATTACAAAAAAATAGGGATTATTTTTAGAAAATAAAATAAATCAATAGATACTTAAAAGAATATATTTAAGATTAGAAGAAAAATTAAGTACTTTCTTATGTTAAACTGCTCACTTTGTCCATTTCTTAATTGTTTATGTACTTATTCATACTGTACAAAAAAATACAAACATGTTAAACTATCTCTCTTAAAACGTAAAAAAGATAAAACAAAGATTAAAATTTAATATAATTAACTTAGGTTAAATGATGAGCAAACGTAAATTCAATCAATTTTTTTTTAATGTTTCATATTTGAGTTTACAGAAACTTATTAATTATTTTAATATAAGGAAGGACTTTGGCATCTAAAATGAAATTATTTTGTTATATATATATATATATATATTTGTTGAATGACAAAAGAGTTAAAGATCAATTTTTTAAATAAGTTCTTTTTTAATAGAACAAAAAAACAATTATAACAAAAAGCAAGGGTGTTACATATCATGCTTGAGATGTCTTAAAGTCTTGATAGTATTTTTATCTAACAAAATATGTGACAAACAAAACTTAAGGCTAGCTGACAAAGAAAATTGGTTAAGACACATCAAGTGACTTTTACTATTTTTTATTTTTTTTTAAAGCAGAGACATGCAAAGACATCACAATAATAACTACAATCCCAATTTTTAAAATAAGTTCAAAATAATGTATATTTTATATTTTTATACATTGTTTATTTCATTATTATTTAAAATTAAAAATATCAAATATGAATAAAATAAACATAATCAAAACATATAAATATTTATATATTTTAAATATAATTTACCAAAAATTGTTTTAAATATAGAAATTGTATAGACTCTATTTATAATTATAAAAACTTGGTTAAATTAATCAGTAGGTCCTTGAACTATTTAAAATTTTTAATTAGGTCCCTAAATTAAAAAATTATAATTGGGTCCTTGATCTAGTAAAATTTTTGTAATTGGCGGCTTAAAACTACCAAAAATGATAATTTGTGGCAGTTTTAAAAGTCTTAAGAATTTAATTACAAAAATTTTATAAAATCAAAAACCTAATTACAATTTTTTTAGTTTAGAGACCTCATTAAAAATTTTAAAATATTTCTAGAACCTCTTGATTAATTTAACCTAAATTTTTTTACTTAAAACCTTTACAATAGGTTACTAGTCACCAATCCTAACCATTAGATTATCAAATTAATATATCTATGGTGAATAAGTAGCTTCTCCATTTATTCACTTTCCCATGTTATACGTTCCCCATGTTGAATAAGTAGCGTCCCCATGTTGGGGGCCATCTCCCGGTGAGAGAATAACAGGGAAGTGAATTTGCAAGGATGAGTTTTGTTTCAAGTATTTGACATTCGTTTTTATAAAGAAATTTTGAGTCTTGACTTGACTTGATTTACTAACGCGTTTTGTAGGTTCCTAGAAGCCTGATCATAAAGGCAAAGAGCGTGTGTGCATTGCATTTCACAAGTTGTTCAATGCACCCTTACGTGACTGAGAAAAATTGGCAGATTGACGTTGAACGGGATTTGTAACTGAAATACAAACACACTAAAAGATTTTTTCAGCAGAAAGAAAACAGGCAAGAAATATGTTAAATTTTCTTTTAATAATAATAATAATAGAAAGAAGTTTGTTCACACAAATAGATTAATGTTCCGACTTAAAAACCTTTTCCCCCCCTTAAAATATCAACTAAAAAACAAACATATAAATATGTAAGAAAATATATATTGCTTTTTTATTGACTTTTCGACGACTAAACTTTTATCGTTTGAAATAAGGTAATTTCAATAAATAATGGCGAGTTTTGAAAATGGAGCAATGAATCTTGACAATATCTACAAATTGTTGAAATTTTAATATTAATTGGACTTCTCCATGGTTGAATTTTCGATCAGTACATATATAATAAAATTATTAATTTTTATAATAACTTAAAAGCGAAATTCTAATCACATCGAGTTTGAAATGAGATTATAAAATTGGATTTCCTTTTCGCGTCATATGTGGATTTTATATACTTTCTTTTTGTTCTTCCCGGTTTAATATTTGTTCTCGAAATTCTTCGTTTTTGTGCAAAAGCAAATTCTCTAAATTGTTGACCAACTTTTCCTTTAATGATAGATGTAAGAACACTTTTCTAAAGATGCCTTATCACAATTAGGATGATTTCCAATGGATTGATAATGTAAAATTTTTTACGTTGACAAGATATAAAAATTAAACTCTTATAAAATATGATATTTTGTTACCAAATTCCAAATTTATACTTTTATTTTTAGAAATATTTTTAAATTATTTTTTAAGAGTAATTGTTTCAAAATGGGTTCTTAGAGAAGCTAAATATATTAGCAGCGTGCCTCCTCAAAACCATATGTTACCATTTTGATGCACAAGTGTTTGACATAATGAGCAATTGATATCCCCCAAATGCACTTAGTAGATATGCACATTAGTATTGCTACCACTTGTACACCTTAATCATGATTGAGACGCATCATCATGTCAAAAGACCTTTAAGGCAACTCAGTCTTAAGTTGAGATGCCTCAAATGATTTGGATCCACTTAGCATCTCTTCCCATATGAATGCACATCATGAGTCTATAGTCAAACCATCAACGCAAGTACTAATCCACTAACAGAATTTTCTGATTATATACAACTTTTCTTGCAGATTTTGGTTCTCAACTAATATTTCCACGGGATAATTAGTTTCCAGTGGATTTTGAGACCCACAGGAAATTTACTACAAATATTTTCCACAACAAATATACAAACTTGGTGACAACATATTTTCGTAGAAAATTAGCATTTAAGGAAATTTTTTGTGAATTTTCATGTGAAAAAAATACACAAGCAATTTTCCTGTAGAAAATTTGCAAGTAAATTTCTAGGTAAGTACAACAAACAAGTTCTATAAGTAAATCTACATAAAATTTCTACAGGTTAATCCACTAGTTTTTTTGGTGTGAAAAAAATTGTACATAAATCCGCAAGAAAATTTTACAAACCATCTTTTGAAGATAAAAAATATTTATATAAATTTATTTTTTTATTTTATAAATAATGTATAATTCTAGAAGTTTTCAATATTAGTATTCTTTTATTATAATAATAAATTTTTTATTTATTTTATTAAATAATAATGAAATTGTAAATTATATTATTATTATATAATATAACATATATATATTATATAAAATAATTACTATTAATAGTATATATACACACGCACACGCATACTTATAATAATAATAATAATAATATTAATATTTTTATTATATAATTTAATATTTATAATATATAATAATAATTAAAAAAATGAAAATTACTATAATATATTTATTATTTATGATGGCCATAGATGGATTTCTTTAATTTGTATATCATAGATTTTGAATTACCTAAAACAAGTTTTTTGGTTGCATCAAATAGATCATTTCATCTATGTTGCCACTTAGAAATGTAGTTGTTGGATGACCAATGTCGGATGAAGCAAATACTCTTTATATGAATATGTGAAGTGCAACGATAGTATGTGAATGTGTGTGAATAAAAGCGATGGTTTTGGTTTTAGATACAACAATTGTAGTAGTTGAATAAGTAATAAAGTGATAAGTAGAATTGTTCTTTCCCCTCGAACCTATTATCAATTACCATGTAATTGTTACTAAGTGCAAGTCAAGTGAATCACAAAATTAAGTTTCACTATTTAGTGTTTTAGTAAATAAAAAAAATCTAATTCTTACAGAAAAAAAAAGGAATAAAAGTATAGGTCATGATGTCTTTGTTTCATAACTCTAAGATAGCAACTCCATTAAGATTATCGGTCAATCACATTGAATTGACATTTGAGTCTACTAAGGTAAATTAATTTGAATTCTTTGGCAACTAAACCTTTGTCCACTAAGAGTTAAGAACACTAATCCCTTAGGTGTAATTAATTAGCGACAAGCCTTAAGTACAAAGACTCAAAAAGATGCACAAAAAATCAAGTTTCTATCCTTAGAATCCACAATATACATGTCTTAAATTCTCATGTTCCTACTAATTAAAAAACTAATTTTTCTGATTGTCACCTCAAGTAAGTGATCATTCAATTGATTTCTATGGCAAAGAAAGTACTAAGCATGGACAATTAAGATTAATTGCAATGTACGAGTCAAGAATACATAAAAAACAATGCATCAAAGAATATAAAATCAAAGTATCTAATTACCACAAAGAATTAAAACAAAAAATGAAATATTCTTAAAACAAGAACCAAAACAATATAGAGAGAATGAAGATGTAATCCATATATTTTCACAATTCATTCCCTTGGTAATTCTCTAATGAAGAACAACAAAAATTTCTGTTTCAAACTTTGCTTTGGCGCATGGAATGAAGAAAATGGCAAAAAAATCTTTGAAAAGTCTCTAAAAAAATAGTGTTAGAACACGTATTTATACTTTATAGTATTAGAATTCGAGGCCATCGCCCAATGTTGCAAACCCATTGTTGAGCGATATTGTATTAAACTCTAGCAGTTAATGGTAATGTAACTATTTCTATTAAGTTAGTTACAACTCTTCACTGGGCGATACGTGATTGGGCGATGCGACTACCACTAGGAGATGCTACTAGGAATTTTCAAATCGCATTTTTTAATTAACACAAATTTATTAATATATTATATTTTCAAAGTTCTAAGTAATTTGGGGGTGTTTATCGGATCAGATTTACTAATGAACTCGACAATTCAAACCAAACCAATTAAATTGGTTCGGGTTGCTTCGGTTATTGATTCTTTTTACTTCAAATATAACCAAACCAATTATAATTGGTTGGTTATCAGATTTATCTTTTTTCAATCGAATCAATTCAATCAATTATTTTTTAACTTTTAGATTAATATATTTTAAACTTAGATCTTAAATTTTGCTTCAACTTCTGTATTTTTTTCTTTTTTATTTATTTCACTTTTTTATGATTTTATCTAATGTTATCAAATGTCTTAATTTGGTCATGTTTATTATAAATTTTTTATCATATTTTATGTAAAGAAATTAATAATATATGTAAAGTGATAATTATAGAAAAATTAAATATTTTAAATAAAATAAATAATTAGTTATTAAAAAACAGAAATAATTTTACCTTGTATTAATATAAAATTAAAAATTTATATAAAATAGACTTAAGTATAAATAAAATCTTAAAAATATAATAATTTTTTTTTATTATAACCAGATGAGCCGAACCAACTAACTCGATTTTAATTAGTTTGGATTAGTCAAAAAAAATTTCAAAATCTGAACCAAACCAATCAAATATAATTGGTTTGGATTTAATTTTATCCTAAATCCAAACTAATCCAATATGTGAACACCCCTAGTAATATTCCTACTATTACAAAATTCTACTATTATTGTATCAATTGTGCGTGATTTCTTTTAGTTTTGTGAAAACCCTTTAAATGAGAAAATGATCTAGAAAATCAAATTAGAGTTCAAAATAAAACGCTTACCTTTAATTGAATGCACAAATTAAGACAACTTTAAAATTTTTGTTTTACCCCACTTAAACAATCTAAGAAATAATTATATGGTAAATATACTTTTTGAAAATCTTGAAAACAAATTTTATTATTTTTTTTTAAAAATGACCAAAAAAATATAAAAATATTATTATTTTTTTAACTTGACAAGGGTGATCCACTTACCCTCTACGTGTTTTCTCAGGAGAAATAGGGAAAGCAAAGATACGTAGTTCTTAAGTCATGTGTTTGTTATTACTTTTTTTTTTTAAAAGCCAAAGGAATTTAAGGATTGTGATTTTCATAATATCAAAAAAAGAAGAACCAAAATTGTTACCAGTAACAATCAATTTTTATATATTTTAAAAAAATGTGAATGGCTGGTGTTAAATTTTGGAAATTGCTCATAATACTAACAAGAAGTAGATCAAAAGGGTTTGTTTAACAACCTATTTTACTTTTAAAAGTTGTCCATGATAACCAAATAAAAAGGAGAACTGATATTTGTACAACCAAAAGAGAGAAAAAAGAAAAGAAAAGAAATAAGTTCGAATATAATAAATGATATGATAAAGAGAGATAGACACAGAAAGTAGATCTGAAGTAGTTATCACTAACAATCTAAAATTGTTCGAAATAACTAAACAAAAAGTAGATCCATAGTAGTTATTGCTAACAACCTATATTATTTTTAAAGTTGCTTGTGATGATCAGTTACTTGTGATGATCAAACAAGAAGTAATTATCACTAACAACCTGTTTTTTAATTTTGAAAGTGGCTCGCAATAATTAAATAAGAATAAATTCAAAGTGATTATCGCCGGTAACTTAATTATTCAAGATTAATAATTTACTTATTAAGTTTATTATTGTAGAATAATACTTAATTTATTAATATATAATTAAAAATATATGTAATTTAAATAAAATGAATGTTCATTAATTCTATTGTTAATAATATGTGCTTTATTTTTAAATACATTAAATTAAATAGTTATTTTATTAAACTTATTCAATTTTAAATAGTATATAATTTTGTTTTTTAAATATTTTTTGTAATTAATGCCAAAACTATGTTAAATAGAGAGAGCTTTGTTGTCCATAATAATTTTATCTGACTCGGACAAAATTGTCTCTAATAAAGAATACCTAAGGTCTCAACAAAAAAAAAAATACTAAAGTATTAATATGAAAAGCATGAGACAAGAAAAAAGCGGAAACAAAATAAAACAAACATTAGCAGCAAATATAACGAAGCAAGCATATTACATCGGATGAGAAAGAAAAAAAATAAAATAAAATAAAAATGAATGCAAAATAAAATAAAAAAAATGGACTACAACTAATTGCTAAATTGTCCAATTACACATGCTTATGCCTATTGTTATTAGAAATTATCATAAGCACAATTTGAGTAAGACAGCATTTACACAGACAACATTTACACACAAAATGCAATGATAAAGAGACGATTTCAGATTCTTACCTCTGCTGTCGCTGAAGCAGAAATTCTGAACTTTTTTAAATCTCTTGTTTGATGTCTTTGCTTCTGTTTTAATTCTACTCTACAACTTCTCTCTAAATATTAGAAATTCTTAGCAGAATGCAATACTCTTCGTTATAGTAATTACAGTTTTTCCCGATCTCTTTTCTTTCTTGTTCTTTTCTCCCCTAAAATTCCTACCCTTATTATACTAAAATTCTAACTAAAAAGCAATCAAAACACAAAATACAAAAACTAAGAAATAATCCTAAATATTAATTCAATATTAGAAAATATGGAAATCAAGAATTCTCAGTAATTATAAGGAAACAAGTCACAATATATAGTTGAGAAAACAGTCACAAAATGTTAGAAAAAGGAAAATAAAAATTAATCCTAAGAGATAATTTTTTTTAACATATAATATTTTATTCACTGAATATCTCAGATAAAATGAGGTATTCATATATGTAAAATTTAGTGTTAACTTCATTAACTAAAAATGAAAAATAATGACTTAATTTATTTTAGGTCTTTTCAAATTTTTTTTCATTTAATCCCTTATTTTTAATTCTTTTACAAATAAATCATATAAAATGATTTTTGTTTATTAATCTCTCCATTAGTATTTTTTTTTTTTGTTAAGTGCCCACCCTCCACTCAACTTTGATGAAGCAGTAAAAACAACCTCTCCCTTCTCGTTAGCCTCGGGGCCAGTGGCATGTACAAGCTAGTACAGAACAAAAGAAAATCAACTTACGATTTGA